>CM038146.1:301868241-302468241 GCA_021437245.1 Aegilops speltoides | reverse complement strand
AGTCTAAGTAAGAGCTCCACATACTCAACCATCATATAGTCTTCTATGATTGCTAACACTCACCGCATACACATGAGCAAAACGTTTCAACTGGACACATAGAAAGATAGGGGCTTATAATTTCGCCTCCCAATGTATTCACCTTTTGGTGATGTCAACAATAATAACTCATGCTACCCATATCCAACTGGATATATGTGCCTAGATCTTTGATACGTCTCCAATGTATCTATAATTTTTGATTGCTCCATGCTACTTTATCTACTGTTTTAGGCAATATTGGGCTTTATGATCCACTTTTATATTATTTTTGGGACTAACCTATTAACCGGAGGCCCAGCCCAGATTTGTTGTTTTATGCCTATTTCAGTGTTTCGAGGAAAAGGAATAACAGAGGAAGTCAAAACGGAATGAAATCAACTGGAGAAGTTATTTTTGGAAGGAAAGCAACCCAGGGAACTTGGAGTGCACGTCAGGGGAGATACGGGCTGCCCACGAGGGTAAGGGGCGCGCCCACCCCCCTGAGCGTGCCCTCTACCTCGTGGGGCCCCCATAGCTCCACCGACGTACCCCTTTCACCCATATATACCTATGTACCCTAAAACTTCCAAAACAGAAAATAGATCGGGAGTTCCGCCGCCGCAAGCCTCTGTAGCCACCAAAAACCACTCGGGAGCCCGTTCCGGCACCCTGTCGGAGGGGGATCCCATCACCGGAGGCCATCTTCATCATCCTGGCGCTATCCATGATGAGGAGGGAGTAGTTCACCCTCGGGGCTGAGGGTGTGTACCAGTAGCTATGTGTTTGATCTCTCTCTCTCTCTCTCTCTCTCTCTCTCTCTCTCTCTTGTGTTCTCTCTCGCGTTCCTCTATGGCACGATCTTGATGTATCCCGAGCTTTGCTATTGTAGTTGGATCTTATGATGTTTCCCCCCTCTACTCTCTTGTGATGAATTGAGTTTCCCCTTTGAAGTTATCTTATCGGATTGAGTCTTTCATGAGAACACTTGATGTATGTCTTGCCGTGACTATCTGTGGTGACAATGGGATATCATGTGCCACTTGATGTATGTTTTGGTGATCAACTTGCGTGTTTCGTGACATTGGGAACCTATGCATAGGGGTTGGCACACGTTCTTGACTCTCCGATAGAAACTTTGGGGCACTCTTTGAAGTACTTTGTGTTGGTTGGTGTCGTGGGAACGAACACCTATGGGGCCGGAGCCCCTTTCGGTTCGGTGGGGGGGGGGCGGAGATTGCGCGAAGAGCAGATCGAGGCGAAGCACACGAGCGGTTTACCCAGCTTCGGAGCTCTCCGGAGAGATAATACTCCTACTGATGCTTGTCTGATTGTATTGAGTTCTTGCTCGGGAGCGTGAGTGTTTTCTGGTTTGAATCCTTGAACCCCCTCTACGCGCATGGGCCTCCTTTTATATGCTCAAGGGTCACCGGCGGTGGCAACATAGACAAGGGCAAAAATGGAAAAGAGTTGCGGTTGGTACAACTACTTGTACAGTGTATCATACCTAACCCTGACGGCAGGGGACAAAGGCATTAAATGCCCGTCTGTGTCGCCCAAACAGTGCAACATAGGGACCGTCAGGGACGCCACCGCTCGCCACGATGGCAATCTTGTCAGCGTCGCTTGCCACCTCGCACCGCTGGCTGCACAGCTTCTTGCCACGCGCGCCTGGAAAAGTCGCAGGGCGACACGTTGGTGGATGTGCTGGAGCGCGGGTACAGAGTGGTAGCTTGCCGCGGCAAGTGCCTTGCCGCGGTCATTGTCTTGTCGCGTCCGAAAGCTTGTCGCTCACCGGGCCTTGCCGGGACGCTTGGCGCGTCGCGGCAAGTTCCTTGAGATGCCTCGGTTGGCCTTCCCGGCAAGCTCCTCTTGCCGGGGTCTTGTCTCCTTGTCTTGAACACTTTGTTCTTGAATGGCCCCAAAAGGAACCACGGAGGGCCTTGGCGGTCACCCGGCAAGCCTTGCTGCGGGGCGTTGCGACTGCCCGTGCACAAGTTCAGGATACTAGGGTACCCCTACTTTAGTACACTGACAGGAGCCCCCGGGCCTGGGCCACACACGGTGCCGAGCGCTGTTGGGCCAGGCCCAAAACAGGGCACGGGCACGCGCGGCCTGGGTTACGCCGTATCTTATTCCGTATCCACCGCGCCCTCCCCTAACGACACGCGTTGAATGCGGCGTCGTGGGAGAGATTGTGGGTGGTTATTTATTCGGAAAAAACGGAACGTCCGCCCCCTCCCTCTTTGTAAGCAGAGGAAACAGGGGCAGTTCGCCCATCTCGCCGTTGCCATTCCAATCTCAAAAATCTCCGCCGCTCCCCCCTTCTTCCAAAGCCGAAAGAGAGCAGTGCTCCGCCCCCCGTCGCCACCAGCACCACCAACACCGTCGATCTCCCCCACCACCTCCGCCATGGCTCCGAAAGCCGGCAAGGGGAAGGCCGTGAAGTCAGCCGAGGCGCTGCGGCTCGAGGCACTGCAAAAGGAGCGGGCAACCTTCCTCCCCGAGCTCGCCAAGAAGCCGAGGATTACTACTACCTCTTACGGTCGACGGAGACGCGGCGCATCCAGCGCATGAAGGTACTCTCCGCCGCTGCTTGAGCGGGCTCGAATGGATATCCCTTCTTCGACTTTGTTCTTCCATCTGCGGGCTCTGCCGCGCCTTCTCTAATTCTTCTGCGATATTATGAACACCTACGGGTTCCACCTCCTTGACTTCACCCCCAACGCTGTTCTGACCATGGCAGTTTTCGCACATCTCTGCGAAAACTTCGTCGGAGTCCACCCAAACGTAGCTCTTTTCCGCCACTTCTTTATGCCCCGGGTTGAGAGAGGGGAGCCCTTATCCGGCGGAATCGCCTGGATCTCGAGGGCCGGCAAGAAGGAGGCCTATCTGGAGGGAGAGCTCCGCGGCAAATGGGAGGAATGGAGAGCGAAATGGTGCTGGATTGTCGAGGAGAATCCGCAGCCATTTACCGCCCAGCGCCAAGCCCGAGAGTCTTGGCAACGATTGGAGCGATGTGGCCCGGAAGGCGATAGGCTGAAGATTGCCGTCACCGGATCTTGCGCCTCAGCTTGCGGGCTCATCAGTAGGCGCCGTGGCGCAGATTTTCTTCGCCGCCGACGCTTCCCTGCAAGAGAGGAGGAGACCCGCCTGGGAGTTCGGGGGTCCGGCGGACATCATGAGGCTGCGCCCGGGCCTCAATTTCAACTTCACCGTGCTGGAACTGGACACGATGCTCAAGGAATTTTTCAAGCACGACCCTCAACATCCCGAATGGTTTAGGTTGCCGAAGGGTGTCGTCCCGCTGTGCAACAACTCCTCGCTCGACCGCATCCGCGCAATGATGCCGTTGTGCGACCCGCATGGGCTTGTCCCAACTTGGCAAGAGCCTGCGGACGACGTTGTGCAGGAGTTCTTCGACGGCTTGGTGGAAGTGGCGGTCCGCACCGACGAACAAAAGAGCCTCACCCGCGACACCACCGATGCGGAGATGCAGCACATCGCCACCAGGGCGGAAGAGGCGGCGGCAGCCGCTGCCGTGGGTGAGTTTGGATTCACCGTGGAGGAGGCAGAGGCAGCAGAGGCGGCAAGCCTTGCCGATCGAGATGAGCTTGTCGGCGAGGAGAGCTTGTCGGAGAGGAAGAGCTTGCCGAGGAGGAAGAGCTTGCCGGGCCTGACGCCGAGTCGAGCGAGCCCGCCAAGGGTGCGAGCGGCTCGCCATCTTCAGGCAGCATGCCGCAAGCAGAGCCCCAGTGCAGCCCCCAGCTCCACCAAGAAGGCGTCTTCGCAAGGCCGGGGACGTAGTAGGGCGGCAGAGGAGCCAACAGCCGCCGCGCCGCGCGACACGCTCCACCGGGGCAAGCACTGTTGCCGCGCGAGCGTCTCACGCCGCAGCGGCAACTGGAGCGGGGTCTTCCCGGACCACCACTTCTGATCCTGCCGCCGCCCCCACCAAGCGGTCCAGGGAACCTACTCCTCCGCCTCGTCGCGCCGAAGGTGGGCCGAACTTCGACCTCTCCGCGCTCAGCTCCGACGAGGAAGAAGAAGAGTAAGATCCTTTGCTGTACTTGTAGTTTCTTCAATTCTTGCTGTTTTGTCTTGCATCTGATTTGCTTTACTCTGAACATATTCCTTTTCAGGACGCTGGCCCAGAGAGCGGCGAAGAGAGCCAAGGTCCCGGTGATCATCATCGAGGACGAACCCACCGCGACAGAAGGGGGGCGCCCGAGACCACCTTGCCGGACCCGGCAATCGTTCCCCAAAGCAGCCCCCAGCGTAAGTATATGGTTTACTTCCTGCTATTAGGCGCGCATCGATGCTTTTCCTTTGCTGACTCTGACTATTGGTTTGTGTAGGAGCAGAGCAGCCTCACCAGGAGCACCCGGAAGCCGCCCCCAAGATGCTATCAGCTTCGACTACGCCGCCAAGGGAGGATTCCCCGGCAAGGGCGTTCTCCGGCAAGGACAGTTCTCCGGCAAGGGGCGATTCTCCGGCAAGGACAGCACCGGCGACCCCGGTGGTGGAGCCCATGATTGCAGATCCCAAAGACAGTAACCCTTCTTGCTTGAAAACTTCCCTTGTGTTCTTCTTCTTCTGATCTTCTTTTTGGATATTTGCTTGACTTTTTCTCTCTTTCCCCAGCCGTCAGATCCATCTTCCACGGAGCCGATGGAGACCGAGGCCACCGGCGAGGAGAACACGCGCGGCAACACCGACGACGCGAGGAAGGAGCTGGCGCTGATGAGCCCACCGGCGAAGAGGCCGCCAAAGCTGCCGCCGCAGGAGCCGGCGAGGGGTCGGGCGATCGCACTGACGACCCTGAGGCCGCAGGAGCGCAAGGCGCTACGCCGACCGCCGATCCCTCCGCCGCTGCCGCAGCGTCAGGCTCCGAAGAGCCCCAGCCCGGCGCCTATTTGAAGGCCGGCGATGGTGTCTTCATCAAGCTCCCCTGGGCGTCAAGCTCCCGGGCGCCGGTCGAAGGAGAAACTTTTGATGGAGAAGTGCTCGCCTCCGCTGGGCTGGACGTTGGTGACGCACCGAGCAGCAGAAGAAGTGGCGAAGTTTGAGGAAGAGCAGCTGCTGCGGAAGCTGGTGTCACTCTACCGCGCTCGACAGGCCAAGCTGGAATCCCGAGAAGTGCTTGTCGCGAAGGCGGAAGTGGATATGGAGAAGCACGCGGAGGAGCTCCGGAGTCGCAACCAGGAAACTCTCCGGTCCTTGGCAGAGGAGCGGGCGCAACTCGCCGAGGCGCGGAAAGCCTTCCTCCTCGAGAAGGCTGAAGCCGAAGAGCAACAACGGCTTGTCGCCGAGGAGCTGTTTGCGCGGGAGGGCGAGTTGGCGCAGCGAAAGGTTAATCTTGATAGCCATGAGGAGGAGCTTGCCGCGCGCGAGCAAACATTCGGTGGGGCTCTCAAGGAAGCAGAGGATGCTGCCGCAGCTGCCGAGGCCGCCAAGAAGGAGCTGGAGACGAAGGTGGCGCAGCTGGAGGCCGATCTCAAGGCGAGGGGCGAAGAGCTTGCCGCGCTCCAGCGTGAGCGCGAGAAGGACGCCTACGCCCATGGCGAGCTGCAGGGTCGTCTCGTCGAGAAGGGCAAGGAGCTTAGCGCCGCCAAGGACTCCAACGCAGATCTTGAGTTGAAGCTGGCTACTTTGACCAAGACGTTGGACGACGCCAAGGAGCAGGAGGTGGCCTTGAAGGAGGAGATCAAGGCCAACGCAAGCGCTCCGACGAGGCCGCCAAACCCGTAACACTTTTAGGGAGGCTGTGGAACTCGGACAAAGGGTCTCGTCAATATCGCCTTGATTATTGACGGGAGTCAAGAATCGGGATGGAGGATCTCGGGTACTCCTCCGACGAGAACCTCCAACCCAGCGCCAAGCTCACCTTGTTCTTCAAAGGCGTGGCGACGGCCCTCCAGCGACTCCGAGAGAGGATCCCAAAGCAGCTGGCCGACGAGTCGCGCCAGATCTGCGCAGGGGTTCTTCAAAAGGTGTTGGTGAAGGTGGCCTTCCGCAACCCAGGCCTCAACCTCACCAACGTCCTCAAGAAGCTGCCGGCTGATGCTGATCTGGAAGCGCTCAAGGCCCTTGTCTCACCCATTGTGGACAAGGTGAATGAGGTCAAGAGGGTTGATGGCGATCGCGTAGATTAGGCCGCCCGTTTCCTCCTTTTCTTGTTGCTGTTGGTCATGTTACGGGAACAATCTATTAGAACTGCGACAAGTTATCTTGTAATATAACTTTATTTTGGGTATCAATAGCTATGTTATCTCCTTTACTTGATTCCTTCCTTTGTATGTTTTCGCCCTACGCTTTTAGGGAACTTGTTGGCGCACGCACCTTAGCCGCGAGCGCTGAGTGCGGAACATCAGCAGCCTGCGGGCGGTGCCGCTACCGACAAGAAACCTTGTCGCAACTAGTCGCAGCTCACTTAAGTTGTTGAGCGGACTCGAAACAAAGTAAGGGCGCAACTAGCTACGAGTTGGTTCCTCCGTGCACAGCTTTTCCATACAAAGCATGGTCGTTCGAGGAAGATAACTTAAAATTTTTAAAACTGATTGCTCAAACTTCGGCAACTTAGCTTTTCTGTCGTTTGCGTCCCGGCAAGGCGAAACTTTCTTGAACTATGCCTGGTCCACACCATTATCTTCTCCTTCCCCCCTGGCAAACTTGTGGGCAAGGGAACCTTCCTTTTGAGAAAGAGAAAGAAGAGAAAATAAAGATATGGAGCCTTACGGCTCGTTATTGCTTACCGGGGGCAGGTGCTGCACAATGTGTCAGATAAAACATGCAAAAAGTAGAAAGCTTGAAATTGACAAGATGTGCGGAGCACATGGACTTTATTTATGCACGGGATCTGCGCCCGGCTTTGTACAAAGGATTACATGCAACAGCGGCAAGACTTGTACAAAAGGTGGTTCTTTGGAACAGGTTCAACAACGCGCCCACTGGTAAAACTTACGAAGATGCTCAATGTTCCAGGAGTTGCTCACCGGAAAGCCATCTTCGGTCTCAAGGCGAACAGCGCCAGGCCTAGTGACTCGTTTCACCCGGTAAGGGCCTTCCCACTTCGGCGTCAACTTGTTGGAATTCTTGGTGGACTAAATGCGCCGAAGAACAAGGTCGCCTTCCTCGAGACTTCTGGCATTAACTTTGCGGCTATGATAGCGGCGCAAAGCTTGCTGGTATCGAGCAGCTCGTCTGACAACTGAAGACGGTCTTCCTCAAGGAGCAGTAGCGTCATCTTGTCGCAGCTGCTCTTGCTCAAACTCATCATAGCGAGCACTCGAGGCGACCGTATCTGAGTTCCGTGGGGAGGACTGCCTCTGCTCCATAGACTAGAGCTAAAGGTGTGTCCGGCGGTGGCTTGATTTGGCGTCGTCTGATCGACCAAAGAACCACCGGCAGCTCCTCAATCCATTCTTTCCGCACTTGTGCAGCCTGTCGAAAGTTCTGGTCTTGAGCCCACGCAGCACTTCAGCATTTGCCCTCTCCGCTTGACCGTTGCTTCTCGGATGAGCAACAGAAGCGAAGCAGACCTTCGCGCCAATATCTTGGATGTACTACAAAGAAGGTGCGGCTCGTAAATTGCGTGCCGTTGTCGGTGATGATCCTGTTAGGGATCCCGAAGCGGCAAACAATCGACCTGAAGAACTTGACTGCTGACTGTGCTGTCACCTTCCTCACTGCTTCCACTTCCAGCCACTTTGTGAAGTTGTCGATTGCAACGTACAAGTACTCAAAGCCCCCGACAGCTCGGGGAAAGGGGCCGAGGATGTCGAGCCCCCAGACCAAAAATGGCCAGGATAAAGGGATCATCTGGAGAGCTTGAGCTGGCTGGTGTATCTGCTTGGAATGGAACTGGCACGCTTCACACTTGGTTACTTGTGCAGTTGCATCCTGGAGGGCTGTCGGCCAAAAGAAACCTTGTCGGAATGCTTTGCCGGCAAGCTCTCTTGTGCCAATGTGGTGACCACATATGCCTCCATGTATCTCCGCCAACAGCTTTTGTCCATCTTCCCGGTGAATACACTTCAATTTCACACTGTTGAGTCTTCTTCTGTACAGTGTGCTATCGACAAACTGGTACATACTTGACCGACGGGCTACTCTTTCCGCTTCTTCTTGCTCTTCGGGAAGTTCTCCTGTCTGAAGGAAACGGACAATCTGCTGTGCCCATGCTGGAGCTTGCGGCTCGACAACAAGGACTAAAGGCACACATGCTGCTGCGGGAACATCCGCTTCTACGGCGAGAACCTGCGGCTCAGCCGGAGCTTGATGTTCCCCGGCAAGCTTGTCGGAGCAAAACTTGTCGGGAGCGTCTGCGTCAACGGTACAAACCCTTGGGCTTGCCGGAGCAGACTGCTCCTCAGCATTCTTGGTGTTGATCCTGGGGACCTTCTTGGCGGCGGCTTCAGGGAGCTTTGCCGGAAAATAGTCACCAGAAATCAACTTCCTCTTCTTGCTCTGTCCAGTTGATGGTGTTATAGACGGTTGAGTCAGTTTGAGCACAAAGATCCCTGGTTCCACAGGTAACTTAAGTGCAGCGCACTTTGACAGGCCATCAGCAATGTCGTTCTGAGCTCTCGGAACATGTTCCATCTGTAGGCCGTCAAAGTGCTCTTCTAACTTTCTCACTTCATCAACATAAGCTTCCATCAACAGACTCTGATAATTCTTGTTCACTTGGCGGACGACAAGCTGCCAGTCACCCCTGACAATGAGCTTCTTGATCCCAAGGTCTGCCGCGATCCTGAGACCGGCAAGCAAACCTTCATACTCTGCGGTATTGTTTGTTGCTTGCTCCTTGGGAAAGTGCATCTGGACTACGTACTTGAGGTGCTCCCCGGTGGGTGCGACAAGTAGCACGCCCGCACCGGCGCCTTGCAGCGAGAAGGCACCATCAAAGTACATCAGCCACTCTTTGCTTGCTTCCTTGATGGGGATGCTTGTTTCTGGAATTTCTTCATCTGGTGTTGGCGTCCATTCTGCTATGAACTTTGCCAATGCTCTGCTCTAGATAGTTGAGGTGCTCTCAAACATGAGGCCAAAGCTTGACAGTTCCAGTGCCCACTCGACAATCCTGCATGTTGCTTCTGGATTCTGTAGTATCCTCTTCAGCGGAAAACGAGTGACAACTGTGATCTCATGTGCTTGGAAGTAGTGGCGCAGCTTTCTCGAGGCCATGAGAAGGCTGACAAGCAATTTCTGCACACCAGAATACCTTGACCTAGCTCCCTGCAGAAGGGAACTGACAAAGTAAACTGGGCGCTGCACCATTTTCTTCTATAACTCCTTATGCGCCTGCGCAGATCCATCCTCGTCGGGACCAGAGCTTGTCGGTGAAGCCCCCTGCTTGTCGCTGGATGCATCTGCCGTGGTTGCAGGCTCATCATCCGCCTCCCTCTCCGCTACTAACGCAGCACTAACCACTTGATTGGTTGCCGCTAGATACAACAGCAACTTCTCTTGTGGCTTAGGTGCGACAAGTGTTGGAGTGGAGGACAGGTATCTCTTCAAGTCCTGCAGCGCAGCCTCCGCTTCCGGAGTCCATTTCATTGGACCTGCCTTTTTCAATATTTTGAAAAATGGCAGGGCACGCTCAGCAGACTTAGAGATAAACCTGCTGAGAGCAGCCACGCAACCGGCAAGCCTTCGTACATCCTTGACGCGCCGGTGCTTCAATCTGCTCAATGGCCTTGATCTTGTCGGGATTGGCTTCAATTCCCATTGAGACCACGAAGAACCCGAGAAGCTTGCGGAGGGACTCCAAACACACACTTCTCGGGGTTAAGCTTGAGGTTGATCTTGCAGATTTGCAAAGGTCTCGCCCAAATCTGAACGAGTTGCCTTGTCCTTGCTCTTGACCATTATGTCATCCATGTAGGCTTCCACATTTCTGTGCATTTGCGGCTCAAAAGCGTGATGGACTACCCTTGCAAATGTTGAACCAGCATTCTTTAAACCGAAAGGCATCCGTATAAAATAGTATGTGCCACATGGAGTGATGAATGCGGTCTTCTCCTCATCCTCTTCTGCCATGAAGATCTGATGATATCCTGAGTATGCGTCAAGAAATGAAAGCAAGTCACATTCGGCCGTGGAGTCAACAATCTGGTCAATGCGCGGCAAGGGAAATGGGTCTTTGGGACAAGCTTTATTAACATCAGTAAAGTCGATACAAAGCCTCCATTTCCCGTTTGCCTTACGCACGACTACTGGATTGGCCAACCACGAGGATGGAGCACTCCTCGACAAGGCCCGCTGCTTCCAATTTCTTGATCTCTTCTGCGATGAATTCTTGGCGCTCCTTTGCTTGTTTCGACCTTACGCTTGACGGGCCACGATGAGGACAGAGCGGCAAGGCGGTGCTCGATTACTTTCACAGGAACACGGGGATGTCGGCGGTTGCCATGCAAACACGTCGATGTTCGCTCGCAGGAAAGCAACGAGCGCGCTTTCCTATTTAGGGTCGAGAGTGGCACTGATGGTGGCACTGATGGTGAAGGTACCACCAGTGCTGTCCTCCTTGGCGGACACCTTCTTGGTCTCTGGCGGAGCTGCCTTCGTCTTCTTACACTTGCCGGTGGAGCTCGATGGTGCATCCTCGACGGTAGCGCCGCACTCCGAAGAGGTGCGCTTGCCGGAGTGGGCATCAGAACTCTTGCCGGACTTGGTCTTCTTCTTCCCTCCGGGAGCTTCAGCGGCAAGTGACTTGCGATCGGCTGCGGCTGCTGCTTCCCGGTAGATCTTGTCGGTGCAGATAAGAGCATCTTTCTTGTCGCCAGGGACAGAGATGACGCTTATCGGGCCTAGCATCTTCAACATGTTGTATGCATAATGAGAGGCTGCCATGAATTAGGCGAGTGCTGGACGGCCGAGTATCCCATCGTAAGGCAATGGAAAGTCAGCAACATCAAAAGTGACCCTCTCAGTCCTGAAGTTCAACTCGCTGCCAAATGTCACCGGCAACGTGATCTTTCCCTTTGGCTTGCTCCTTCCCGGATTGATTCCTTGGAATGTGCCGGTCTCTTCGAGCTCGCTGTCAGGGATCTGGAGTTTTTGGAGAACTGCAGAGGAGATCAGGTTCAAGCCGGCCCCGCCGTCAACTAGCATCTTAGTGACCTTGAGGTTGCGGATAGTTGGTAAGACCAACATCGGCAAGCACCCGACCGCAGTTATGCGATCAGGGTGATCCTCAATATCGAAGATGATAGGCGTGCTGGACCATTTCAGAGGCTTGCGTGACTCGACGGGTGGTTCTGCCGCATTGACTTCCCGCACCCACTGCTTGAGCTGGCGGCATGAAGTATGCAGAGAAGCACCGCCGTCAACGCACAGGACCTCTGTGGCTTTCTGGAACTCCTGCTCATCGGTCTCGTCATCGTCCATATCTTCATCGTCGTCGTCTTCATCCTTATCGCGGCGGGGAGGCTGTCTCCTTCTTGCTGCCAGCCTTGCTGGCGTCCTCCCCCGGGGCGTTTCTTGCCGGATCCTCCAGTACCTTCTTGGGCCTTCTCCTTGTCGCGCCGCTCGTACTCAGCCTTTTGCTGCTCGACAAGTTGCTCGACTTTCTTGCAGCTCTGGAGATCATGGCCCTTGGTGCGGTGGATCATGCAGTACTGCTTGTTGGCGCCGTCTTGCTTGTCGGCGAACGCCACAGCCTTGCCGGAACTACCGGCTTTGGCTTTCTCGGCGCTACCTCCGTTGCCGGACTGCTCAACAACTAGCACGTCTTTGCCTTTCCTCTTTCTGTTGTTCCGCCGCCGGTTTCTCTTTGCCGGGGCGACATCCTCGCTGTCAGATCCTCCTGCTTCTGCATTCTCTCCGGGGAGTCTCCTCCCTTCCTCAGCATGTGCACACTTGTCGGCCAGGGCATATAGCTCACTGACGTCTCTGATCTTGCACATCACCATCTCCTCCGCATCCTGCGATTCGCACATTCCGATGGAACACGCCGATGACCGCGGCGGGGTGGACATCCGGGATGTTGTCTTTGACACGGCTGAATCTCTGAGTGTACTTGCGCAGGGACTCTCCTTCCTTCTGGACGAGTATATGAAGGTCGCTTTCTTGGCCATGAGGTTTGTGGCCGCCTGTAAAGGCGCCGACAAACTGATGGCATAGATCTGCCCATGAGGATATGGAGTTGTCCGGCAAGTGCATGAGCCAGGATCTGACATTGGGCTTGAGCACCAGCGGGAAGTAGTTGGCAAGGATCTTGTCGTTCCGTCCCCCGGCAGCTTGCACCGCGATGGTGTAGATGCTGAGGAACTCCGACGGACGCGACTTGCCGTCGTACTTCTCTGCATGCGTCGGCAGAAATTCTTCGTACTGGGCCACTGGACTTGCCGCAGCTCACGAGTGAACGCAGGGCATCCTATCGCGTACGGCAAGTCGCCTGGTTCCCCTGGCGCATGCATGTCGACAGAGGGCCCAGCGTGCTGGTCTGATTGACGCGCGCTTCTCTTCGACTTCGATCGAGTCTGACGTCTTCTTCTTTGTCGGTCGTGAAGAACTTGGCGCCGATCGCGACGAGCTCGTGGATCGATGACGGTGGAGTCGTTGTCGAGGTTGACTTGGCGAAGTCGGCGATCTTGGCCTTCGGTGGAGAGTGCGGTGGTTGCACCCCACGGTTTTGTCGCCACCGGCCCGTGCTCAGCAGTCTTGCCGCGGCTGCGATGCATTCGGCTGCCATGGAGTGTCGCCGTTAAGCGGCCGATGAGACTCTGAATGGTGGCCCTCCATTCGTCGATCTTGTCCGTCGTTGGAGGGTAATCCAGGAGCAGTTGAGCTCATGCCAGAGCTTCTGCTGGAGTGGAGGGTGGCAGTGGTGAACGGTGCGAGGAGCGGGATATGCTCGGACTTCTAACTATGTTAGAAGGAGCAGCATCCCGTCCAGGCGACCGTGTCTTGCTCGTGCCATCATGTTGGTGTGCATGCTGGTCTTGAGCATCCCGGGATCCACCAGCTCGACCTTAATCTAACGAACGTATGGTACCACGAGTACCATGACGCTGTCGGTCTCGCGCCTCCTGGGATGGGCGCGGTGCATGCACGGACGCCGAGGTCTGAGCAGCCTTGTCCTTGGACCTGGCAGCACCATGACCTCCCTCGTCAACGCCCGTTCTTCTGCCGGCGTCTACCCCACCACCCGTTTGCTCCGGTGGTGGTGGGATCGACGTGGACGGAGCGGCCACCTCCGAAGCCTTCTTCTTCGGTGGCATGTCGATGAAGATGATGAAGATCTAGCTCGTATGAACGCCGGATCAGGTTCACACAACCTCGACGCCCCCTACCTGGCACGCAAAGATGTCGTGGGAACGAACACCTATGGGGCCGGAGCCCCTTTCGGTTCGGCGGGGGGCGGAGATCGCGCGAAGAGCAGATCGAGGCGGAAGCACACGAGCGGTTTACCCAGCTTCGGAGCTCTCCGGAGAGATAATACTCCTAATGCTGCTTGTCTGATTGTATTGAGTTCTTGCTCGGGAGCGTGAGTGTTTTCTGGTTTCGAATCCTTCGAACCCCCCTCTACGTTGCGCATGGGCCTCCTTTTATATGCTCAAGGGGTCACCGACAGGTGGCAACATAGACAAGGGCAAAAATGGAAAAGAGTTGCGGTTGGTACAACTACTTGTACAGTGTATCATACCTAACCCTGACGGCAGGGGACAAAGGCATTAAATGCCCGTCTGTGTCGCCCAAACAGTGCAAAACAGGGACCGTCAGGGGCGCCACCACTTGCCACGATGGCAATCTTGTCAGCGTCGCTTGCCACCTCGCACCGCTGGCTGCACAGCTTCTTGCCACGCGCGCCTGGAAAAGTCCCAGGGCGACACGTTGGTGATGTGCTGGAGCGCGGGTACAGAGTGGTAGCTTGCATGCAAAGCGCCTTACCATGATCATTGTCTTGTCGCGTCCGGAAGCTTGTCACTCACCGGGCCTTGCCGGGACGCTTGGCGCGTCGCGGCAAGTTCCTTGAGATGCCTCGGTTAGCCTTCCCGGCAAGCTCCTCTTGCCGGGGTCTTGTCTCCTTGTCTTGAACACTTTGTTCTTGAATAGACCCAAAAGGAACCACGGAGGGCCTTGGCGGTCACCCGGAAAGCCTTGCCGCGGGGGCTTTATCTACTGTTTTAGGCAATATTGGGCTTTATTATCCACTTTTATATTATTTTTGGGACTAACCTATTAACCGGAGGCCCAACCCAGATTTGTTGTTTAATGCCTATTTCAGTGTTTCGAGGAAAAGGAATATCACACGAAGTCAAAACGGAACGAAATCAACTGGAGAAGTTATTTTTGGAAGGAAAGCAACCCAGAGAACTTGGAATGCACGTCAGGGGAGATACGGGCTGCCCACGAGGGTGCCCCCCCCCCCCGCGGGCGCGCCCCCTACCTCGTGGGGCCCCCGTAGCTCAACCGACGTACCCCTTTCACCCATATATACCTACGTACCCTAAAACTTCCAGAACAGAAAATAGATCGGGAGTTCCGCCACCATAAGCCTCTTTAGCCACCAAAACCTCTCGGGAGCCCGTTACGCACCCTGCCGAGGGGGATCCCATCACCTGAGCCATCTTCATCATCCGGCGCTATCCATGACGAGGAAGGAGTAGTTCACCCTCGGGCTGAGGGTATGTACCGATAGTTATGTGTTTGATCTCTCTCTCTCTCTGTGTTCTCTCTCGTGTTCCTCTATGGCACGATCTTGATGTATCGAGCTTTGCTATTGTAGTTGGATCTTATGATGTTTCTCCCCTCTACTCTCTTGTGATGAATTGAGTTTCCCTTTGAAGTTATCTTATCGGATTGAGTCTTTTATGAGAACACTTGATGTATGTCTTGCCGTGATTATCTGTGGTGACAATGGGATATCATGTGCCACTTGATGTATGTTTTGGTGATCAACTTGCGGGTTTCGTGACATTGGGAACCTATGCATAGGGGTTGGCACATGTTCTTGACTCTCCGATAGAAACTTTGGGGCACTCTTTGAAGTACTTTGTGTTGGTTGGATGAATCTGAGATTGTGTGATGCATATCGTATAATCATGCCCACGGATACTTGAGGTGACAATGGAGTATCTAGGTGACATTAGGGTTTTGGTTGATTTGTATCTTAAGGTGTTATTCTAGTACGAACTATTTTATAGATTGATCCGAAAGAATAACTTTGAGGTGGTTTCGTACCCTACCATAATCTCTCGTTTGTTCTCCGCTATTAGTGGCTTTGGAGTGACACTTTGTTGCATGTTGAGGGCTTGTCATATTATCTATCTATGTTATTATTGTTGAGAGAACTTGCACTAGTGAAAGTATGAACCCTAGGCCTTGTTTCCTATCATTGCAATACCGTTTACACTCACTTTTATCATTAGTTACCTTGCTGTTTTTATATTTTCAGATTACAAAAACCTATATCTACTATCTATATTGCACTTGTATCACCATCTCTTCGCCGAACTAGTGCACCTATACAATTTACCATTGTATTGGGTGTGTTGGGGACACAGGAGACTCTTTGTTATTTGGTTGCAGGGTTGCTTGAGAGAGACCATCTTCATCCTACGCCTCTTACGGATTGATAAACCTTAGGTCATCCACTTGAGGGAAATTTGCTACTGTCCTACAAACCTGTGCACTTGCAGGCCCAACAACGTCTACAAGAAGAAGGTTGTCAGTAGACATCAAGCTCTTTTCTGGCGCCGTTGCCGGGGAGGTTAGCGCTTGAAGGTATATCTTTAGATCTTGCAATAGAATCTTTTTGTTTCTTGTTTTAGCACTAGTTAGTCTATAAAAGAAAATTACAAAAAAATGGAAATAAGGATGCCTCATATGCTTCATCTTTTTAATGTCTTTCGTGAGTATGATGGAAAGGAAAATTGTGCCAAAGTGCTAGAAGAAGAATTACATAGAATGCTTGGCATGAAATATGTGAATGATGAGCATGATTGCGATGTTGTTAGTATGAATTCCTTGAATATCCATGATGCTAATGATATGCAAAGCCACAAGCTTGGGGAAGCTATGTTTGATGAAGATGATATTTTTTGTCCCCCAAGCTTTGATGAGCAAATTTACTATGATGAAAGCATGCCTCCTATCTATGATGATTATTGTGATGACACATATGCTTTAAAGAATAATGATAACCATGAAACTTGTCATCTTGATCCTAATTTTAAATCATATGATAGTTATTTTGTTGAGTTTGCTCCCACTACTATTCATGCGAAGAATTTTGCTTATGAGGAGAGTCGTAAATTTTCTATGCTAATAGATCATGAAAAGAATGCTTTAGGTGCTGGTTATATTGTTAAATTCATTCATGATGCTACTGAAAATTATTATGAGGGAGGAACATATGCTTGTAGGAATTGCAATAATGCCAAGTTTCCTCCCTATGTGCTTAAATTTTTAAAGTTATGCTTGTTTAGCCTTCCTATGCTTGTTGATTATTGTTCACATAAGTTGTTTGCTCACAAAATCCCTATGAATAGGAAGTGGGTTAGACTTTGTGCTAGTCATATGCTTCATGATGCTCCCGTTATGTTTCAATTCTTATCTTTTATGTGAGCATCATTGTCATCATCATGCCTAGCTAGAAAGGCATTAAAGAAAAGCTCTTGTTGGGAGACAACCCAATACTTATCCTTACTGTTTTTGTGTGTTCACATTATTATGCTACTGTAGTAATCATGTTTTATAGCTTTTGTTTTAATAAAGTGCCAAGTATGATCTTTAGGATAGCTTACGGTCATAGTTGTGCTGATCCTGCTGAAAATCAGAAACTTTTGCACCCAGTAAGTTAGTTTTGTTAATTCACAGAAACGTGCTTCTGATCTGATTCTTTTTGCTCTAGATTGTTACACGAATTTATTAGGACTTCCTAATTTGTCAGGATGTTTGGAGTTACAGAAGTATACGTTTGATACAGATTACTACAGACTGTTCTATTTTTGACAGATTCTGTTTTCTATGTGTTGTTTGCTTATTTTGATGAATCTATGAGTAGTATCGGAGGGTATGAACCATACATAAGTTGGAATAGAGTAGATATTACACCAATATGAATTTAGAATGAGCTCATTACAGTACCTATGTGGTGGTTTTGTTTTCTTTCACTAACGGAGCTTATAAGATTTCCTGTTAAGTTTTATGTTGTGAAGTTTTCAAGTTTTGGGTAAAGATTCGATGGACTATGGAATAAGGAGTGGCAAGAGCCTAACCTTGGGGATGCCCAAGGCACCCCAAGTATATATTCAAGAACAACCAAGAGCCTAAGCTTGGGGATGCCCCGGAAGGCATCCCCTCTTTCGTGTTCGTCTATTGGTAATTTTACTTGGAGCTATATTTTAATTCACCACATGATATGTGTTTTGCTTGGAGCGTCATTTTCTTTTGTTAGTTTTTGCTTGCTGTTAGATAGAATAATGTTTTGCATCTTTAGTTTCAATAAAAAAAAGTCAAGGATATCCTTTGCCATGCTTATTTTGCTAGTATACATGTTGCTGTTCGAAAACAGAAAGTTTACCGCTGTTGCAAAAATTCCCTAGAAAAGTCAGAGAGTGGTATAATGTTGAATCCTTTTGCATATTGAGCTCTGATAAATTTATTACAGTGGGAATTTTATTCATAATTTTAGGAGTTAGGGAAGTATTGATACTCTTGCACTCTTTACAAACTGTACTGTTTTGGCAGATTGCTGTTATGGTTGCATTGTTTGCATATGTTTGCTTGTTTAATGATTCTATTTGAAGATAGGAGTATTAAATATGCAGAGGCATTTAGTATGCAATGTTGAATAATAATTTTAGTGATTTGTTACAGTAGAAAATGATAAGGTTTTGCATTGGTTTATACTAACCTATCTCACGAGTTCTTGTTGAGTTTGTTGTGAATGAAGCTTTTGATAAAAAGAGAAACCATGATATGAGAGGAATTAAGGAGACAAAAAAGTTCAAGCTTGGGGATGCCCAAGGCACCCCAAGATAATATTTCAAGAAGTCTCAAGCATCTAAGCTTGGGGATGCCCCGGTAGGCATCCCACCTTTCTTCTTCAACAACTATCAGTTAGTATCGGTTGAGCCTAAGTTTTTGCTTCTTCACATGAGTTGTGCTATCCTTGCAATGTAGTTTTCTTTAGCTTTGCTTTCTGTTTGAATAAAGTATCAAGATCTGAAATTATTAAATGAGAGAGAGTCTTCGCATAGTTGCATAATTATTTAGCTACTCATTGACCTTCACTTATATCTTTCGGAGTAGTTTTTGTTATTGCTCTAGTACTTCACTTATATCTTTTAGAGCATGGTGGTAGTTTTATTTTTAAGAAATAGATGAACTCTCATGCTTCACTTATATTATTTTGAGAGTCGTTAATAGCATGGTAATTTGCTTAATGTTAATATACTTGGTGTTCAAGATATGTGAAACTTTCTTTTGAGTGCGTTGAATACTAACATAAGTTTGATGCTCGATAATTGTTTTGAGATATGGAGGTGATAATATAAAAGTCGTGCTAGTTGGGTAATTATGAATTCAAAGAATGCTTGTGTTGAAGTTTGCAAGTCCCGTAGCACGCATGTATGGTTAAAGTTGTGTAACAAATTTGAAACATGAAGTGTACCTGGCTTGTGCATCCTTATGAGTGGCGGTCGGGGACGAGCGATGGTCTTTTCCTACCAATCTATCCCCCTAGGAGCATGCGCGTAGTACTTTATTTTTGATGGCTTCTAAATTTTTGCAATAAGTATATGAGTTCTTTTGACTAATGTTGAGTCCATGGATTATCGCACTCTCATCTTTCCGCCTTTGCTAGCCTCTTGATGCACGTGCATTGCCCTTTCTCACCTTGAGAGTTGGTGCAAACTTGGCGGTTCATCAAACCCGTGATACGATCGCTCTATCACACATAAACCTCCTTATATCTTCCTCAAAACAGCCACCATACCTACCTATCATGGCATTTCCATAGCCATTCCGAGATATATTGCCATGCAACTTCCATCATCTTCATCATGACATACATTACTTTTGTCATATTGCCATTGCATGATCATGTAGTTGACATCGTATTTGTGGCAAAACCACCATGCATTATTTTTCATACATGTCACTCTTGATTCATTGCACCATCCGGTACATCACGGAGGCATTCATATAGAGTCATATCTTGTTCTAAGTTTCGAGTTGTAATCCTTATGTTGTAATCAATAGAAGTGTGATGATCATCATTATTAGAGCATTTCCCAAACAAAAAAAGAGAGAAAGGCCCAAAAAAGGGGCCCAAAAAAAGAAAATAAATAAAAAGGGCAATGCTACTATCTCTTTTTCCACACTTGTGCTTCAAAGTAGCACCTTGTTCTTCATGTAGTGAGTCTCATATATTGTGCTTCAAAGTAGCACCTTGTTCTTCATGTAGTGAGTCTCATAAGTTATCTTTTTATACTAGTGGGAATTTTTCATTATAGAACTTGGCTTGTATATTCCTACGATGGGCTTCCTCAAATGCCCTAGGTCTTCATGAGCAAGCGAGTTGGATGCACACCCACTAGTTTTATTTTGTTGAGCATTCATAGCTCTAGTGCATCCGTTGCATGGCAATCCCTACTCCTCATGTTGACATCAATTGATGGGCATGTCCATAGCCCGTTGATTATCCTCGTCAATGTGAGACTTTTTCCGTTTTGTCTTCTCCACACAATACCCATCATCATATTCTATTCCACCCATAGTGCTATATCCATGGCTCACGCTCATGTATTGCGTGAAGGTTGAAAAAGTTTGAGATTATTTAAGTATGAAACAATTGCTTGGCTTGTCATCGGGGGTATAGAAGTTGGGAACATCTTTGTGTGACAAAAATGAAGCATAACCTAACTATATGATTTTGTAGGGATGAACTTTCTTTTGCCATGTTATTTTGAGATGACATGATTGCTTTATTAGTATGCTTGAAGTATTATTATTTTTATGTCAACATGAACTTTTGTCTTGAATCTTTCGGATCTGAATATTCATATCACAATTAAGAAGATTTACATTGAAATTATGCCAAAGTATCACTCCGCGTCAAAGATTCTTTTTTATCATTTACCTAACCGAGGACGAGCAGGAATTAAGCTTGGGGATGCTTGATACGTCTCCAACGTATCTATAATTTTTGATTGCTCCATGGTACTTTATCTACTGTTTTAGGCAATATTGGGCTTTATTATCCACTTTTATATTATTTTTGGGACTAACCTATTAACCGGAGGCCCAACCCAGATTTGATGTTTTATGCCTATTTCAGTGTTTCGAGGAAAAGGAATATCACACGAAGTCAAAACGGAACGAAATCAACTGGAGAAGTTATTTTTGGAAGGAAAGCAACCCAGAGAACTTGGAGTGCACGTCAGGGGAGATACGGGCTACCCACGAGGGTGCCCCCCCCACGGGTGCGCCCCCTACCTCGTGGGGCCCCCGTAGCTCCACCGACGTACCCCTTTCACCCATATATATACCTACGTACCCTAAAACTTCCAGAACAGAAAATAGATCGGGAGTTCCGCCACCGCAAGCCTCTTTAGCCACCAAAAACCTCTCGGGAGCCCGTTCTGGCACCTTGCTAGAGGGTGATCCCATCACCGGAGGCCATCTTCATCATCCCGGCGCTATCCATGACGAGGAAGGAGTAGTTCACCCTCGGGGCTGAGGGTATGTACCAGTAGTTATGTGTTTGATCTCTCTCTCTCTCTCTTGTGTTCTCTCTCGTGTTCCTCTATGGCACGATCTTGATGTATCCCGAGCTTTGCTATTGTAGTTGGATCTTATGATGTTTCTCCCCCTCTACTCTCTTGTGATGAATTGAGTTTCCCCTTTGAAGTTATCTTATCGGATTGAGTCTTTTATGAGAACACTTGATGTATGTCTTGCCGTGATTATCTGTGGTGACAATGGGATATCATGTGCCACTTGATGTATGTTTTGGTGATCAACTTGCGGGTTTCGTGACATTGGGAACCTATGCATAGGGGTTGGCACATGTTCTTGACTCTCCGATAGAAACTTTGGGGCACTCTTTGAAGTACTTTGTGTTGGTTGGATGAATCTGAGATTGTGTGATGCATATCGTATAATCATGCCCACGGATACTTGAGGTGACAATGGAGTATCTAGGTGACATTAGGGTTTTGGTTGATTTGTATCTTAAGGTGTTATTCTAGTACGAACTATTTTATAGATTGATCCGAAAGAATAACTTTGAGGTGGTTTCGTACCCTACCATAATCTCTACGTTTGTTCTCCGCTATTAGTGGCTTTGGAGTGACACTTTGTTGCATGTTGAGGGCTTGTCATATTATCTATCTATGTTATTATTGTTGAGAGAACTTGCACTAGTGAAAGTATGAACCCTAGGCCTTGTTTCCTATCATTGCAATACCGTTTACGCTCACTTTTATCATTAGTTACCTTGCTGTTTTTATATTTTCAGATTACAAAAACCTATATCTACTATCTATATTGCACTTGTATCACCATCTCTTCGCCGAACTAGTGCACCTATTTACCATTGTATTGGGTGTGTTGGGGACACAAGAGACTCTTTGTTATTCGGTTGCAGGGTTGCTTGAGAGAGACCATCTTCATCCTATGCCTCCTACGGATTGATAAACCTTAGGTCATCCACTTGAGGGAAATTTGCTAATGTCCTACAAACCAGTGCACTTGCAGGCCCAACAACGTCTACAAGAAGAAGGTTGTGTAGTAGACATCAATCTTTCCTCATCACATGATGCTTGACAAAGGAGGAAAATAAAAAGGAATAGAGAGAAAAAGTTTGACTCTTGCATGAAAGTAAATACATAAAAGTAAAGATAGGCCCTTCGCAGAGGGAAGCAGAGGTTGCCATGCGCTTATTTGTTTGTATGCTCAACCCCTTAGTGCAAAAGAACGTCACGTTTTATTGCCCCTTATAATAGCAACCTTTATTATGTAGTCTGTCGCTTTTATTCTTTGCCATCACAAGTTCGTACAATGCTTAATTTTCTCTTACACTAAATGATCTAACACTTTTAGAAGCAATTTTTACTGCCTTATTGCACCGATGACAACTTACTTGAAGGATCTTGCTCAATCCTTAGGTAGGTATGGTGGACTCTCAAAACAAGATTTGGGTTTAAGGGTTTTTGGATGCACAAGTAGTATCTCTACTTGGTGCGAATTTTTGGCTAGCAAAGATAGGGGGCAAGCACCACATGTTGAAGGATCTATGACAATATAACTTCTATGTGAATATGAACAAACATAAATCATTATGTTGTCTTCCTTGTCCAACGTCAACAATTTTGGCATATAATATTTTGATGGGGGCTCACAATCACAAAAGATTTCCAAGATAGTGTATTTGCATGTGAAAGGTCTCTTCCTTGTACTAATTATTCACGAATTGCTTGTATGACCAATATTGTGATTGTCAAGCTTCAAAAGCTTTCACTTTCTAAACCCAATGTGAAGCTACCACTAGGCACTATGTGGTTTCAACTTCATGACATTCAATTCATTCAACAATTTACTCATAGGATATAAGTGAAGCACAAGAGTAAATGACAAGTTACTCCAAAAAGATATAAGTGAAGATCAAGTGAGTAGTTATGTAAATGGGTAGCTATTTGAGGACTCTCTCTTATTTAAAAACTTTCATATCTAAGTATTTTATTAAAACAGCAAGCAAAACAAAACAAAATGACATTTCAAGAATAGCACAACTCATGCAAAGAAGCAAAAACTTAGTCTCAACCGATACTAACCGCTAATTGTTGAAGAGGAAAGGTGGGATGCCTACCGGGGCATCCCCAAGCTTAGATGCTTGAGACTTATTTGAATATTAACTTGGGATGCCTTGGGCAACCCCAAGCTTGAGCTTTTGTGCCTCCTTAATTCCTCTCATATCACGGTTTCCCTAAATCTCAAAAACTTCATCCACACAAAACTCAACAAGAACTCATGAGATAAGTTAGTTTAAATCAATGCCATAACGTTATCATTTTCTACAGTAGAAAATCACTAAAATTATTATTCAACATTGAATACTAAATTCATCTACATATTTAATACTCCTATCCTCAAATAGAATCATTAAACAAGCAAACATATGCAAACAATGCAAACATAACAACAATCTGCCAAAACAGTACAGTCTTTAAAGAATGCAAGAGTATCAATACTTATTAAACTCCAAAAATTATGAAACAAATTACACACTGTAGAAAATTTATCATAGCTTATTTTTCAAAAAGTTTCACCATTTTATCATATTCTGACTTTTCTATGGAATTTTTGCAACAGCGATAAACTTTCTGTTTTGAAACAGCAACATGTAGACTTGCAAAATAAGCATGGAAAGGCTATCATTGCCACTTTTATTAAAATAAAAGATGAAAAACATTATTATAAACAACAGAGAGAAAATACTAACAAAATAAATTGACGCTCCAAGCAAAACACATATCATGTGACGAATGAAAACATAGCTCCAAGTGAGGTTACCGATAATGTTGGAGATGAAAGAGGGGATGCCTTCCGGGGCATCCCCAAGCTTGGTTGCTTGGATCTTCATTGAATATTACCTTGGGGGTGCCTTGGGCATCCCCAATCTTAGGGTCTTGTCACTCCTTATTCTCCTCATATCGACATTTCACCCAAAACTTGAAAACTTCAATCACACAAAACTTAACGGAACTTCGTGAGATAGGTTAGTATGATAAAGAGCAAACCATTTCACTTTGGTAATGTAATATACAAGATTCATAATTGTTTCCACACAATGCCTACTGTAGCAAATCATTTACACAATTTATATTGAGCAATATAAGCCATAGAAACAAGGAAACAAGCAAACAATGCATTGAAAACATAATCTATCAAAAACAAAACAGTCTGTAGTAATCTGTACTCAAACCATACTTCTGCTACTCCAAAAATTATGAAAAAAATTGGACCACGTGAGAAATTTGTATATTAATCTTCTGCAAAAAAGAATCAACTCAAACTTCTATCAAAAAAGAGAGTTATTTTCATGAGAGCAAAAGTTTCTGTTTTTCAGCAAGATCAACTCAACTATCACCCAACATGATCCCAAAGGCCTACTTGGCACTTTATTGAAACAAAATCAATAAAACATGATTACTAAAGTATTATAATCATGTGAACACACAAAAACAGTAGGTAAAAGTGTTGGGTTGCCTCCCAACAAGCGCTTTTCTTTAATGTCTTTTAGCAAGGCATGACAATTTCAATGATGCTCACATAAAAGATAAAAGTTGAAACATAAAGAGAGCATCATGAATCACATGACAAGCACATTTAAGTCTAACCCACTTCCTATGCATAGGGATTTTGTGAGAAAACAAGTTATGGGAGCAAGAATCAACTAGCACAGGAAGGCAAAACAAGTGCAACCTCAAAACTTTCAACACAAAGAGAGGGAACTTGATATTATTGCAATATGTAAAAGCATATGTTCCTCTCTCATAATAATTTTCAGTAGTATCATGAATGAATTCAATAATATAACTATCACATAAATCATTCTTTTCATGATACATAAGCATAGAAATTTTGTTACTCTCCACATAAGCAAATTTATTCTCATGAATAGTAGTGGGAGCAAACTCAACAAAATAACAATCATGAGAGTGAAAATTAAAATCATGATGACAAGTTTCATGGTTATCATTATTCTTTATAGCATACATGTCATCACCATAATCATCATAGATAGGAACTTTGTTGTCATAGTCAATTGCAACCTCCTCCAAAATAGTGGATTCATCATTAAATAAAGTCACGACCTCTCCAAATCCACTTTCATCATTATAATCATCATAAATAGGAGGCATGAAATCGTCATAATAATTTATCTCGTCAAAACTTGGGGTAGTAAAAATATCGTATTTATCAAACATAGCATCCCCAAGCTTGTAGCTTTGCATATCATTAGCATCAAGCATATTCAAAGAATTCATACTAACAACATTTCCATCATGCTCATCATTCGTGCCAATAATTTTATTAAATTCTTTTTATATCAATTGAGCAAAACTTTCCGATCCATCATTTTCAAGAAAGATATTATAAAGATGATCAATAATATGATGCAACCTCAATTCCATTTTTTATAGTTTTCTTTTATGAACCAAACTAGTGATAAAACAAGAAACTAAAATATTCGATTGCAAGATCTAAAGATATACCTTCAAGCACTCACCTCCCCGGCAACGGCGCCGGAAAAGAGCTTGATGTCTACTACGCAACTTTATTCTTGTAGACACGTGTTGGGCCTCCAAGCATAGAGTTTTGTAGGATAGTAGAAATTTTTCCTCAAGTGGATGACCTAAGGTTTATCAATCCATGAGAAGTGTAGGATGAAGATGGTCTCTCTCAAACGACCCTGCAGCCAGATACAAGAAATCTCTTGTGTCCCCAACACACCCAATACAATGGCAAATTGTATAGGTGCACTAGTTCGGCGAAGAGATGGTGATAAAAGTGTAATATGGATGGTGGAAATATATTTTTATAATCTGAATAAATAAAAACAGCAAGGTAGAAAATAGTAAACGGGCACAAAAACGGTATTGCAATGATGGAAAATGAGGCCTAGGGTCCATACTTTCGCTAGTGCAATCTCTCAACAGTGCTAATATAGTTGGATCATGTAACCATCCCTCAAAGTGCGATGAAGAATCACTCTAAAGTTCCTATCTACCGGAGAACATAAGAATAAATTGTTTGTAGGGTACAAAACCACCTCAAAGCTATTCTTTCTGTTTGATCTATTCAAGAGTTTGTACTAAAATAACACAAAGCTATTCTTTCTGTTCAATCTATCCTAGAGTTCGTACTAAAATAACACCAAAGCAAATTCATATTTATAATATTCAATCCAACACAAAGAACTTCAAAGAGCGCCCCAAGATTTCTACAGGAGAAACAAAGACAAGAACGTGCATCAACCCCTATGCATAGATTACCCCAATGTCATCGCGGGAACCAAGAGTTGAATGCCAAAACATATATCAAGTGAATCAATATGATACTCCATTGTCACCTCGAGTATTCAATCGAAAGGCATATATCAAGTGTTCTCAAATCCATAAAAGTATTCAATCCGATAACAACTAAATCTCAAAGGGAAAAACTCAATTCATCACAACAAGATAGAGAGGGGAAAACAAATATGATCCAACTGTATTAACAAAGCCCGCGATACATCAAGATCGTGACATCTCAAGAACACGAGAGAGAGAGAGAGAGAGAGAGATTAAACAGATAGCTACTGGTACAAACCCTTAGCCCCGAGGGTGGACTACTCCCTCCTCATCGTGGTGGCTGCTGGGATGATGAAGATGGCCACCAATGATGATTCCCCCCTCCGGTAGGGTGCCGGAACGGGGTCTAGATGGATTTGTGGATACAGAGGCCTTGAGGTGGCGGAACTTCTGATCTAGGGCTACCCCGAAGGGTTTTGGAATATTTGGGATTTTATAGGGTAAAGAGGGGGTCCAGGGGTACCCGAGGTGGACAGCACCCACCAGGGCGCGCCTGGGCCTCCTGGTGCGCCCTGGTGGGTGATGCTCCCCTCGAGCAGCCCCCTAGTGGCCCACTAGCTTTCTTTTGGCCCAAAAAAATCCTCCAGGAGTTTTGTTGCATTTGGACTCTGTTTGATATTGATTTCCTGCGATGTAAAAAACAAGCAAAAAATAGCAACTGGCACTGGGCACTGGGTCAATAGGTTAGTCCCAAAAAATGATATAAAGTTGCTATAAAATGATTGTAAAACATCCAAGAATGATAATATAATGGCATGAATACTTCATAAATTATAGATACGTTGGAGACGTATCATAGGCACAAAAAATTTCATCTTGAGAGTTTCTACATCATGGGAAATTCTATCAATACTTCTAGACATATCAACTTTATTCAGTTTTTCTTCTATCGTAGCATTGAAAACCTTTTGAGTATTGGTAAACTCTTTAATATTATTCTCAAGATCAGAGGCATTCCTACTATTATTATAAGAAGGATTACCATAGGAATTACCATAATTATTAGAGGAATTACTAGGAAAAGGCCTAGGATTAAAATTACCTCTATAGGCATTGTTATTCAAATTGTTTCGCGAGATAAAATTCACATATATGGCATCACTATTTTTCTCAATCAAAGTAGACAAAGGTACATCATTAAAATCAATAGGAGCACTTTTATTAGCAACCAACTTCATAAGAGCATCAACTTTTTCACTCAAAGAATTTATTTATTCTACCAAATTGACTTTTTTACTAGTAGGAGCTCTTTCAGTATGCCATTGTGAGTAATCGGCCATAATATTGTCTAGAAACTTAGTAGCTTCACCCAAAGTAATTTCCATAAAAGTACCCCCTCAGGGCGGAATCTAAAAGATTACGAGAAAGAAAATTCAACCCCGCATAAATTTTTTGTATGATCATCTTTTCCCAAGATTGTGCAACATGCTCATGTTCAAGTTGCTTGAAATTCATGATCTGGGTTCTAAGGGAAATGATTTTTGCGGGCGGAAAATACTTAGTAATAGAAGCATCCTTGCACTTATTCCAAGAATCGATACTATTGCGAGGCAAAGAAGAAAACCAAATTTTTGCGTGATCTCGCAAGGAAAATGGAAATAATATCAACTTCACAACTTCATTTTCCACATCTTTTTTCTTTTCCATATCGCATAATTCCATGGATGTGTTAAGATGGGACGCGGCATCCTCATTAGGAGTACCGGAAAATTGATCTTTCATGACAAGATTCAGCAAAGCAGTATTAATATCACAAGACTCCGCACTAGTGGCGGGAGCAGCAATCGGAGTGCTAATAAAATCATTGTTGTTGGTATTTGAGAAATCACACAACTTGGTGTTCTCTTGAGTCATGGTGACTTCACAACAAGTTTGCACTAAAAATTAGATCTAACGAGAAAACGGCGAATGAAAAAGAGGGCGAATAAAACGAAAAAAATTGTGAAGTGGGGGAGAGGAAAACGATAGGCAAATGGAAAATAATGTAAATTGCAAGGAGATGAAATTTGTGATTAGGAACCTGGTTGATGTTGATGATGTCTCCCCGGCAACGGCGCCAGAAATTGGCGCAGAGCCGGGAGACTATCTTGACTTGATCCTCCCCAGCAACGGCGCCAGAAATTCCTTTTGATGTTGGTATTTCCCCAAAGAGGAAGGGATGATGCAGCCTAACGAAGGTAGGTATTTCCCTTAGTGATGAGACCAAGGTTATCAAAACAGTAGGAGAACCACGCAACACAATGTAAATAGCTCCGGCACACAAAGAACAAATACTTGCAACCGACGTAAGAGAGGGGTTGTCAATCCCTCACGGGTAAAAAGATAAATAAAATTGTAGTAGATTGGATAAATAGATCTCACAGGAACGTGAGATAAAATAAATTACTAAAAATTGGAGCAATGTATTTTTGTATTTTTGGTTCAATAGATCCGAAAATAAAACCAAATAAAAATAGACCACGAAGGAAAATGTATTAAAGAAGATACCCGGGGGCCATAGGTTTCACTAGTGGCTTCTCTCGAGAAAAATATCAAACAGTGGAATAGCAAATTACTGTTGGGCAATTGATAGAACTTCAAATACTCATTACGATATCCAGGCAATGATCATTATATAGGCATCACATCCAAGATTAGTAGACTGACTCCTGCATGCATCTACTACTATTACTCCACACATCGACTGATATCCAGCATGCATCTAGTGTATTAAGTTCATGGAAAAACATATTGATGCAATAAGAATGATGACATGATGTAGACAAAATCTATTTATCTAGAAATAGACCCCATCTTATTATCCTTAATAGCAACGATACATATGTGTCGTTTCCCCTTCTGTCACTTGGATCAAGCACCGTTAGATCGAACCCATCACAAACCACCCCTTCCCATTACAAGATAAATAGATCAAGTTGGCCAAACAAAACTCAAATATCGGAGAAGAAATACGAGGCTATAATCAATCATGCATATAAGAGATCAAAGAAGACTCAAATAACTTTCACGGATAAAAACATAGATATGATCATAAACTCAAAGTTCATCGGATCCCAACAAACACACCGCAAAAAGAGTTACATCATATGTATCTCCAAGAGACCATTGTTGAGAATCAAGAGAGAGCGAGAGGAAGCCATCTAGCTACTAACTACAGACCCGTAGGTCTACCGTGAACTACTCACACATCATTGGAGAGGCACCAATGGACATGGTGAACCCCTCTGTGATGGTGTTTAGATTGGATCTGGTGGTTCTGGAACTTGCGGTGGCTGGAATTGATTTTCCTCGACTCCCCTAGGGTTTCTGGAATATTGGGTATTTATAGAGCAAAGAGGTGGTGCGGGAGGCCACCGAGGTGGGCATAACCCACCATGGCACCCCTCTAGAACTTCTTCGGCCCATCTTGTGTCTTCTGGTCCAGAAAAATTCCACAAAAAGTTTCGCTACGTTTGGACGTTTGGTATTGATTTCCTGCGATGTAAAAAACAAGCAGAAAATAGCAACTGGCATGGAACAATCAAAAATTATAGATAAGTTGGAGATGTATCAACCATCCTAACTGAGCTCCACCATAAGCTTTCTATGTGTAGGTGTGAGAGATTGACGATATACGGTACCAATTGTGTTATTTCCTTGTTACATCATTGAGTGATCTTTGATCCATTCTCAACATTGGTCAAGGAACATTTGGTATTGTTCTTCCTTTCTTCTACTCACACATTTACTTGAAATGATGGATAGGCCAAATACTTCTACCAACCCACTCTTTATCGAGCAAGACGAGGACCCGAACACCTATGTCACCAAGAACCACCTCTTCGGTGCATAAAGAGCATTGCATCAAGAACAACAAGCATTGAGCGACCGCATCAACAAGCTCGCCACCAACTTGCGACACTCCGAGCAACGTAAAATAGACTACTTCGACAACAAGCTCGATGAACAAAAAGAAGAGGGCAATGCAAGAATGGACGAGATTCATCCCTTGTTGGTCAACCGTTCTTCTACCACTTCGTCCTATTCAAGGCGGAGCCGCTCGAGTTGACATTCCGAGGACACAATCTCTGGCTCAAGTACACCGACATCAAACACTCCTCGATGAGCCGCGCGCCAAGACCGTCAAGAAAACCGCAATCCCCTACACGGCAATCATACACAAGAGCAACTTGAAGAGAAGGAACATCGGCATCACGAAAATCAAGCTACCTTTGTGCAAGCACAAGAACGGCAACACCTATGCCAATAAGAGGAAGAGTGTGCACGCCAACACCAAGATGAGCAAGACGCCGAAGCTCTCCATCAACAACAACAATGGCATGAAGGTTAAGCACTTGAGGTGCAAAGTGCCCTCCGAGACACAAGTCACACCATCGCCGCACGCAACCGACATACTCGTGAGCAAGAAGAAACACTTCGCGATGAAGTTCAAGAGAGGAACTATCAAGCACGATTACACCGACAAGTTCCACATGCTCCTCTACAAGCTCGACAAGAACCACAAGTTCAACAAGAGAAACAAGACAACGGGAATCCTCCACGCTAAGAACAACTAGAGGGCGGCAATCCTCCATGTCAAGGAGACATCACCCGCGACCCCAACATAATGTAGAGCAACATTACAGCAAGCTCAAGTTCACCATTCCCAAGTTTACCGGAAGCAATGACCTCGAAGAATATCTTTCATGGGCATTGAAGGTTGACAAGATCTTCCGTTTGCAAAACTATGAGGAAGATAAGAAGATCGCCGTGGCATCCCTTCATTTCCGAGACTATGTCCTCATTTGGTGGGAGCAAGTCACTGAGCACCGAGAAGCAAGAGGTGAACCACCAATCACAACTTGGGAAGGATTTCATGAGAGCGCGCTTTGTGCCAACCTACTACAACAGCAACCTCCTCAAGAAATTACAACTCCTCATGCAAGGAACAAAGAGCGTTGAAGAGTACTACAAAGAAATGGAAATGGCCATCATACGAGCCAATGTCATGGAGGACGATGAGAAAACTATGGCACATTTCTTGAATGGACTCGACCATCCTATCAAGAAGATTGTCGACTTCCAACCTTACTACAACCTCATCGAGCTAGTGCATCAAGCCACCAAGGCGGAGCGACAAGTGCAAGATGACTTCACGTATGCCAGGTTCTCTTCCAAGTCCTATTACTTCTCATACAATCAAGCTTCAACGACTCCAACACCTTCTACTTCAACTAAACCTTCTACAAGCAACGGCGGCAAGTGAAGTTACAAGAAAACTTCGACAACCTCAAGTCGTCCTCCTACTACAAACAACTTCAAGATGAGAGCTTCGTCATCAACAACTCCATCGGATGAGACCATCAAGACAAGTTCCATCAAGTGCTTCACTTATGGCGGCCGAGGCCACAAGTCCTTTGAGTGTACAAACAAGTGTACCATGATCCTCAATGACGACGGTACATATGAATCCATGAGTGAAGGAGAAATGCAAGCCCTTGAGCATGTGGCTATGCATCGGCAAGCGAATTAAGATGACCAAGTCTTTTGCGACAAAGTTTCGAGCCCCGCTCTCGTTGTCTCCAAGGTCTTGACACTTCAACATCAACAAGATGAAGATCAAAGATGCCATATCTTCCACACCAAGGCGGGCATCAATGGAAGGTCCGTGAAGGTCATCATCGACGGAGGAAGTTTCCATAACTTGGTGAGTGAAGAACTATGCTCCAAGCTCTAATTGATCAAGATGAAGCATCCTCGTCCCTACAAGGTCCAATGGCTTAGCGACTCCAGCACTATCCAAGTAGAGCACACCGTGCAAGTTTCCTTCAAGATAGGAGCAAATTAAGAAACTTTGGAGTGTGATGTCGTTCTGATGTCCGTTTGCCACCTCCTACTTGGACGACCATGGAAATTTGACCGTGGCGTCATCCACAATGGGCGAATCAATCACTATAGCTTCAAGATGAAGCGAAAGGAGCACGTGCTATGACCTATGTCACCAAGCCAAGTGATCACCGACAAGCAAGCAACCACGCATCATGGAGAGAATAGTGAGAGAGTGAGCCACCCAAAAGGGAGTGAGAGCCACAAGCCAAAAAGGAGTGCCTCTACGATGAGTGACAAGAAAAATCTAGTGATATTCGCAACCAAAAGTGAGATGAGAGAAGTGTGTGAGAACCCATCAAGTATTATGCACTATGTCTTTTTGTTCAAGGACGAGGCAACAAAAACTAACACCTCTCACAATCTCCTTTTTGTGCTATCTTCTCTATTGCAGGAATTCCAAGATGTACTCCCCGACGAGCCACCTCCGGGTCTAACCTCCCGTTCGAGGCATCGAAAACCGCATCGACCTCATCCCCAGATCACCTCTTCCTAACAAGGCACCATACCTCATCAACCCGAGGAAACCAAGGAAATACAACGGCAAGTACAACAACACATTGATAATGGCCATGTACGAGAAAGCTTGAGCCCATGTACCGTACTGGTAATCCTTGTTCCCAAGAAATACGGTACTTATCGCATGTGTTCTGATTGTTGTCCTATCAATGCTATCACAGTTTGTTATCATTACCCCATTCAACGCCTTGATGATATGCTAGATGAGCTTAGCGGAGCCACCAATTTCTCTAAGATTGACCTTATGGGTGGCTATTACCAAATTCGCATCCAAGAGGGTGATGAATGGAAAACCGCTTTCAAAACTAAGTTTGGTTTATATGAGTGGTTTGTCATGCCTATGGGCTTATCCGAAGCACCCGGCACCTTTATGCGTGTGATGCATTTTGTTCTCCGCCCCTACATTGGCGTATTTGTTGTGGTTTATTTTTGAAGATATTCTTATGTTTAGCAAATCTCTCAAATATCATGTCACCCATCTTAGAACAATGAAAGGATCGAGAAGAGGTGTCTAGAGGGGGGTGATTAGACCCTCAACAAATAAAGTTGGCAGTTTATAAGTTTTTCAAGTTGAGGTGGTAGATTAACACAATTTCAAGCATACACAATACAATTAAAGCAAGCATGCAAAGAGTATATGAGTAGCGGAAAGTACAGCATGCAACTTGTAATAAAGTAAAGGGATGGGATTGGAGTGTGGAAACGCAATTGGAGACACGGAGATTTTTGGCGTGGTTCCGATAGGTGGTGCTATCATACATCCACGTTGATGGAGACTTCAACCCACGAAGGGTAAAGGTTGCGCGATTCCACGGAGGGCTCCACCCACAAAGGGTACACGAAGAAGAAACCTTGTCTATCCCACCATGGTCATCGCCCACGAAGGACTTGCCTCACTAGGGTAGATCTTCACGAAGTAGGCGATCTCCTTGCCCTTACAAACTCCTTGTTTCAACTCCACAATCTTGACGGAGGCTCCCAAGTGACACCTAACCAATCTAGGAGACACCACTCTCCAAAAGGTAATAGATGGTGTGTTGATGATGAACCACTTGCTCTTGTGCTTCAAATGATAGTCTCCCCAACACTCAACTCTCTCTCACACAGATTTTTGGCTATGGTGGAAAGATGATTTGAGTAGAAAGCAACTTGGGGAAGTCTAGAGATCAAGATTCTTGTGGTTGGATTGGAATATCTTGGTCTCAACACATGAGTAGGCAGTTCTCTCTCAGAAAATGAATGCTGGAAGTGTAGGCACGTTCTGATGGCTCTCCTCACGAATGAAGAATGGGTGGAGGGGTATATATAGCCTCCACACAAAATCTAACTGTTACACATAGATTCCCAAACTCGGTGAGACCAAATGGTAAAACTCGGTCAGACCGATTCGGGTCAAAATATGAACGTTAGGCTTTTCGGTGGGACCGATGTGCAGGGGTTAGGGTAAAACCTCAACTCGGTTTGACCGATTTCTCAAAATCGGTGAGACCAATTTTGGTAATAAGAAAACAGAGGAATTGTCAAGCAAACTCGGTGGGACCGACTGAACAAACTCGGTTAGACCAAAGATGTTACAATAGATCACAGAGAATTTGCAAGCCCATCTCGGTGAGACCGAGATCCCATCGGTGAGACCGAAGTGACTAGGGTTTGGCAGTGGTTGGATTAGATGAAACTCGGTGGCACCGGATAGATAAAATCAGTGGGGCCGAGTTTGACATTTAGGTTTAGGACATACGTGGATGTGAGAAAGTGGCTGAGGGTTTTGGAGCATATCACCAAGCACTTTGAGCAAGCAAGACATTAAGCAACACCTCATTCCCTTTTAATAGTATTGGCTTTCCTATGGACTCAATGTGATCTTGGAACACTAAAATGAAAATGTAGAGTCTTGAGCTTGTTGCCAATATGTGTCCTTAGCATTTTGAAGGGGTTCCACATCCTCTTGTCCATGTCCATGTCACTCCAATGTTGAACTCATCTGAAATATACTAGATAGAAATATTAGTCCAACAAGAGATATGTTGACATAAATTACCAAAATCACCTAGGGAGCACTTGTACGGCATAAGATATATGTTGACATAAATTGCCAATATGTGTACGACACCGAGGCTGTACTCCCATGTGATATCATTCATTTCGCACATCGGGTGCGCATGTATGAGGAACTGGAGGCCAAACTCGATCAGCGGGCACTTTGGAGCCCTGGAAGAGCGCAAAATGTTGCCCGAGCATGATCCACGATCTATCAGCTGCAGGCACGACACTATCAAAGCAGGGAAGTCCGGTCGAAGGAGTTCAATGCAGGAGAAATGGTTGCTACTGAAGCGTAAACTGTTTGTTTTTCCTTCGTCGCGAGTATAGCATGACGGTCATGAGACTCCACCCGGAAAAACAGAACCATAAACTATCGCCTAAATGGGATATACCATTCATAATTGACCAGGTCCTCATTGGAGGGGCTTACCGCGTCCGAGATCAGACGGACGAGCGATTAGATCCGACATTTCTACAGTTAAATCAAGCATCTTATTTCTTTCTTTACTATATACTTATATTTTCCTTCACATTAAGCATAAATTCACTTCCGCCCACCTTGGTTGCATCTTTGAGTGTATGACTTACATCGCCCTGGGGTGATTAAATAAAGCGTGTTCTTTCAAGCATGTGTGATGTCGAGCATACTTCCATCATCCCCATGGACTCTACACCAACACATCAAGCACCATGTGGACCTATGACAAGAGCTCGAGCACACGCCATCAAAACTGAGGTGAACTCACTCCTACTCGGGATCGATATGGATATAAATGGAACTCAGATGCTACCTCACCAAAACATGCTATGTGTCATTAGGTACGAAGACCAACACCACCAAGCAGCTAAGGGACACCCCAAAGGAGTTGGAGAAGCACCCCCAAGGCCACGAGGAAGGCGAAGGAGTCCAAGAAGATGAAGATACCAGGTCCTAGGTGACCCCATGCGCACGGGCCTTCCAGACCCTGTGCCCACGGGTCTCCCATGAGGCTTCTATAACCGATACACACACCCTCATGCGCACGACCTCTAGACCTTGTGCGCATGGGCCCTCGCTACTGTAGCACCCCATGCGCACGGGCATGTACCATGCCCAAGGGACCCTTGTGCGCACGGGCCCCACTTACCCCGTGCGCACGGGCCTCCCAGGATTCAACTGTGGTTGGTCTGTCGTGCCTCCCAAGTCATCTCCTTCCTCCCTCTTGTTGGGAAACGTCGCATGGAATTTTTTTCTACGCACACGCAAAATCTATCCATGGAGATGCATAGCAACGAGGGGAAGAGTGTGACTACGTACCCTCGTAGACCGTAAGCGGAAGCATTTCACAACGTTACCAGCAATATTCAAAGGCTAGTCTCGATGGGCAAGGTATGAAAATGGTCTATGGGGTTGTCATTGTAATGGCAAGGAGTACACAATGTGTCATCGAGGTTACCGTCCTTGTGTATGGTTGAGGTGTCAAAATGGTGAAATGGTCGTTTTCAATGACAAGTCCTTGGCAAAGATGAGCGGCAGTGAGTCGTTGTTGAACCGTCCCTAAGTAGCCAAAACACGTTAGGAAACAGGAGCCGCAACTAAAATTATCAAAGTAAATGTGTCAAAATTTGTCGGAGGTTGTAGCGGGTTATGATGGTGGTTGCGGAGAGCGGTGGGGGTATGCGGAAGGTTTGGTGTAGGCCTGGTAAAAATTGGCAAAAGTTGGGCAGACGAAAGGAGTGGTGGAGGAGGTGTTGCTGCCAGGGGCCGGATGTCCGGGATTGCGAGCCGGATGTCCGGGTCCTGGCTCCATGGACGAACTCGGTGGACCTCGTGGGGAAGGCAAAATTTCGGGGCAAAATTCGAGAGATTGCGTGGATGGAATTGGGAGAAAAGTTAGAAGAAGCTAGATCTACTTGCAACACATCAAATCCACGTATCAAATCCAACAAAACTTCATCACACCAACAAATCACAAAAAAATTGGGAGGGCTATTTTTGTGGGGATTTTCAAAATTGGGTATGATCACAACAAAATTAGGCTAGAAAACAAAGAGGGGGGCTCCAAAATCGTGATCAACGTGGCCCGATCTTTCACAATTGGAGTAGATCCCTCAAAGAACACGAGGGGTAAACATGAGGGGAAACACGAGAGAAATCACTCAAACGAACAATATTCGATTACACATGTGCTAGATCCTTGAAACACAAAGAGATACACGATACACGATCAACAAAGGACAATACAAGTAGCAAGTTCTTCTCCGTGAGGAGGTCTTGAGGGGTCTTCCCGTGAGGAGTCTTGAATCCACTTGGGGGATCTTCTCCGTAGAGGTCATGAACTCCGATGGAGAAGGTATCAAGCGGATGAGCAAAGCACTATCCCACAAATGAGCTAATTTTTTTTCTAACCCTAGCTAGAAGGGGGTAGGAGTATATATATATAGTTGTAGTACAAAGTGGGACAAGTTAGAGCGGTACATGGGCTCTTGGACCGTTCACTGTGCGCAGACAGGCGCCGGATGTCCGGGCTGGGGGCCGGATGTCCGGCGGCTCACGAAGAGCCGGATGTCCGGGCTATCGGGCCAGTCCTTGTGTTCTCTGGATGGGCTTGTCCGGATGTCCGGGTCGGAGGCCGGATGTCCGAGCCCTATAGACTTGGCTGCTGGGTCGTTGCTGCTGGTGATACCTCCAAGCGCCGGATGTCCGGGGTCATGGCCGGATGTCCTAGCCCTAGGTGTTGTTCTCGGTTCCTTTTGTCAGTTCTCCTCATTCATGGACTCGGGGACTTATCCATCTTCATGTGCATCTTCGAGAGGGTCCTCTTGGTACCTGATCATGCACAACATTCTGGACTTAGGTAGTAGCCATGTCTCGAGAGGGTCATATGGAATATCACTAAGGAGAGATGTCACCTCGTTCTCAAGAGCTCTAGCTCGTGCTCATGTCATTGGTCCTCTTAGAACTTGGTGAGGTGATGGTAGGTCCATGTGGATGACCATAGGATACTCTGCGTCACCATGTATGTACATGCTAGGCTCGTCAAGTTTAACCCAAGTATTCTGCGTGTGTAAATCTGACTTACACCCTATGTATGTTAACATAGAGTCTATCACACTGATCATCACGAGGTGCTTCAAAACGATGAACTTTAGCAACGGTGCATACTCGGTGAGAACACTTTTATCTTGAAATTTAGTGAATGGATCATCTTATAATGCTACCACTATTCTAAGCAAAATAAGATGCATAAAGGATAAACATCACATGCAATCAAAATATGTGACATGATTTGGCCATTATCATCTTGTGCTTTTGATATCCATCTCCAAAGCATCGTCATGATCTCCATCGTCACTGTCTCGACATCTTGATCTCCATCATTGCATCGGGGTCGTCTCACCAACTATTGCTTCTATAACTATTGCTAACGCATAGCGATAAAGTAAAGCAATTACATGGCATTTGCAATTCATACAATAATCAAGAAACAACCCAAAGGCCCCTGCCGTTGTCAATATTACAAGACATGATCATCTCATACAACAACGTATATCACATCACGTCTTGACCATATCACATCACAACATGCCCTGCAAAAACAAGTTAGACGTCCTCTACTTTGTTGTTGCAAGTTTTACGTGGCTGCTACGGGCTTCTAGCAAGAACCGTTCTTACCTACAGAAAAAACCACAATGGTGATTTATCAAGTTTGTTGTTTTAACCTTCTTCAAGGACCGGCTGCAATCAAATTCGACTCAACTAAAGTAGGAGAAACAAACACCCGCCAGCCACCTTTATGCAAAACTAGATGCATGTCTGTCGGTGGAACTGGTCTCATGTGTGTGGACATGTAAGGTTGGTCCAGGCCACTTCATCCCACAATACCACCAAATCAAAATAAGACGTTGGTGGTAAGTATTATGACCATCACCGCCCAGAACTCTTTCTGTTCTACTCGTGCATATCATCTACGCATCGACCTGGCATGGATGCCACTATTGGGAAACGTTGCATGGAAAACAAAAAAAATTCTACACACACGCAAGATATATCCATGGAGATGCATAGCAACGAGGGGGAAGAGTGTGTCTAGGTACCCTTGTAGACCGTAAGCGGAAGCATTTCACAACGCGGTTGATGTAGTTGAAGTTTCTTCGTGATCCAACCGATCGAGTACCGAACGTATGGCACCTTCGCGTTCAGCACACGTTCAGCTCGGTGACGTCCGCACCTACTTGATCCAGCAAGACAGTGAGGTAGTGGATGCATTCTGACAGCACGACGGTGAGGTGACGGTGATGGTGAAGTGATCTCCGTAGGGCTTCGCCTAAGCAGTATGAAAATATGACCCTACGCACTACGAAAATATGAGCACTGTGTAAACGGTGGAGGGGGCGCCGCACACGGCTAGGCAATTGTCTGTTTTGTGCTAGGTGCCCCCTCCCACATATATAGGTAGGAGGGAGGGAGAAGCAGCCAAGGGGGCGCCCAAGTAGGAGGAATCCTATTTGGGGTCTCTCTCAAGCTGCACCCCCTTTCCTTATTTCGAGCGCAGGAGGAAGGAAGGAGGAGGTGGCGCCCCCTTTCCTTTCTCCCCTGAGGAGGGAAAGGGGGTAGGGGCCAACCCTCCCCTTTCCTCCCTCTTAGGTCTGGCCAGCCTGGGAGGGGCGCACCAACCCCTTGTGGGCTGGTTTGTCCCCTCCTTTGGCCCATGGCCCATATCTTCCCGGGGGTGCCCGGAACCCCTTCCGGTGACCCGATACCTTCCCGGTACGTTCCGGAACACTTTCGGTGTCCAAATACCATTGTCCTATATATCAATCTTTACCTCTTGACCATTTCGAGATTCCTTGTCATGTCCATGATCTCATCTAGGACTCCGAACAACATTCGGTCACCAAAACATATAACTCATATAACACTATATCGTCAACATTCGGTCACCAAAACATATAACTCATGATCTCATCTGGTTTGAGAACTATGTAGACATGACCGAGACACCTCTCCGGTCAATAACCAATAGCGGAACCTGGATGCCCATATTGGCTCCTACATATTCTACGAAGATCTTTATCGGTCGAACCGTTATGACAACATATGTAATTCCCTTTGTCCATCGGTATGTTACTTGCCCAAGATTCGATCGTTGGTATCTCTATACCTTGTTCAATCTAGTTACCGGCAATTCTCTTAACTCATTCTGTAATACATCACCTCGTGACTAACTCCTTAGTCATTTGCTTGCAAGCTTATGATGTGTATTACTGAGAGGGCCCAGAGATACCTCTCCGATACTCAAAGTGACAAATCCTAATCTCGATCTATGCCAACTCAACAAACACCTTCGGAGATACCTGTAGAGCATCTTTATAATCACCCAGTTATGTTGTGAAGTTTGATATCACGCAAGGTATTCCTCCAGTATCCGGGAGTTGTATAATCTCATAGTCGAAGGAATATGTATTTGATATGAAGAAAGCAATAGCAATAAACTGAACGATCAATATGCTAAGCTAACGGATGGGTCTTGTCCATTAGATCATTCTCCTAATGATGTGATCTCGTTATCAAATGATAACACATGTCCATGGTTAGGAAACCTTAACCATCTTTGACAACGAGCTAATCTAGTAGAGGCTTACTAGGGACACGATATTTGTTTATGTATTCCACATGTATTTAAGTTTCCGATCAATACAAATCTAGCATGAATAATAAACCTTTATCATGAATAAGGAAATATAAAATAACAACTTTATTATTGACTCTAGGGCATATTTCCTTCGCCTCTAGCTATATATTTCATGTCTAAGTCATTTGTTAGGGTTAGCAAAGTATATGTGAGACAATGATAGAACTTTGCTCCTTCTACCACTCCTCTTGTAGATCAAGACCTCTTAGGAGAGGATCCCAAGTGGATATCAGGACCTCGTCTTGGAGAAGACTATCATCAAGACCTCACCTCCTTAGGAGTGGGAAGAACCTTACCTTTGTGCTTGTTTCCTTGGATTGTTCGTATATTCTTGTGGATCTCAACTATGATGTTCTAGTGGATGTGTGATTGGGTTTTGTTTGAGTGAATTTCCTCTTGTGTTCTTGTGTTAATCCTCTTTTACCCTACACATGTGAAAAGATCTTCACTTAGGGTTCCACCCTACAACATCTTGGTATCATGAACCATGGTTGATTCACATCTTGGAGTCGCTACCCCCATATTTTAGCCGAATTTTATTGCTTTTTTCCCAATTTGAAAATCCCCACAAAAATAGCCCCAAAAATTTTCTTGCAATTTGTTGGATCTTGTGATATTTTGTTGATTTGATCCACGAATTTCGTGTTTGATAAGTGGATCTACCCCTTACCACTACCCCCATACAATCCACCAAGGATTTAGGCCGAATTTTGGTGATTCTCCACGGATTCGGCCGTGTTCTTGTGCAGCAGAGCACCCCGTGCACACGGGCCATCGGGACGCCATCGGGACCCCGTGCCCACGGGACCCCATGCACACGAGCTCCACTTAAGCCGTGCGCACGACCCCTCTTGTACAGTTCGGCCACAACCCATTTTGCACCTTTTTCCATTCTACCACCACCATTCGTTTTTTGCACTATTTCTCATTGGTGTTTGAGCTTTTGAGTTGCGGTTCACCATGTACTAAGGTGTTTTGGCTACTTACTGATGGCTCGACTTCGACATCACCGCCACTCGTCATCGCCTGGGACTCCACATCGAGTTGGACCGTTTCATCTTCATTCTACCGTAAGCAAGGACGATAACCTCGACAACATCTTGTACTCAGACCTTGCCATTGCATTTGATAGCCTCGAGCCATTTTGCATCACTTACCCATCGAGACTAGTGAGTTGAGAATTGCCAGGCCACGCTATTTGTGCACCATTAGTAATACGTCTCCCCATGCATATCATACTTGTTGTTGATACGTCCATTTTGCATCATGTTTTTGTACTGTTATTTATAATGTTTTTGATCTAGGGTGGATACCCTAGGGCCGATCTTTCATGATTTGGAGGGGATCCCGTGAAGAAGACGAAGAACACAAGAGGGAAAACGTGAGGGGAAACGAGAGGAAACACACAAATCAAGGAGAAACGGTCACACATGTGCTAGATCCATGAACAAAAAGAGAGATACACTATCCAAAGTCAACAAAGGACGATACAAATGGTAGCTAGTTCATCTATGTGAGGAGGCCTTGAGTCCGTGAGGGATCTTCTCATGAGGGGTCTTGATTGCAAGCGTGGATCTTCTCCGTAGAGGCCGCGGTCTCTCGATGGAGTATAACCACATGGATGAGCAAAGCTCTATCTCTAAAATGAGCGAAACATGTGCTAACCCTAAAACGTAGGTAGAAGAAGAGGATTTATGGTCTAGGGGGTGAAAGGGTACATGGGCCTTGGCCCAAGCCACTGCGCAGGCAGGCCGGAAGTTCCGGGCACCGGAAGTTCTGGGCAGGGTTCCGGGCCGGGTGCAGGCTAGCCAGAGAGTCGGCACGGTGCGAGCAAGGCAGGGGTCCGGGGGCCGGAAGGTCTAGGAGGGACGGAAGTTTCAGTGTCCGGAAGGGTCGGGCCAGGTTCCGGATTGGTTCTGGGCTAACCAGAGAGTTGGCACACCCGGGCTCGTCCGGGTCGTCGGCGGCCGGAGGTTCCGGGATCTGGCCGGAAGGTCCGGGCTAAACAGAGTTGGTGCCTGTTCCTTATTCCTCAGCTCTTGGTGTTGTAGCTTGTGTGTTGTACCTGATTACACATAGTGTTTCTGACTTAGACAGCAGCCATGTCTCACTCGAATGTACGGGAAACTCAAGTAGGAAATATGTCACCTCGGATTGAATAGCACATGCGCGAGCTCTTGTCATGGGTCCACTTGGTGCTTGGGTAGTTGGGGTAGTATCCCTGGGGATGACTGTGGGATGGTCCACATCATCTCCCCCTTGGGAAAGATCCGACCTTGGATCAAAAACCTCATGACCATGGCAGGGATAGAGATCTTTGATGTTTAAGATGTCCCTCACGGAGTATTTGTCGCATGGGATGTTGGTCTTGTAGCATTGTTGTTGTAGTGCGCGAGCACCCTGAAGGGTCCATCAGCTCGAGGTAGAAGCTTGGACTTGCGTTCATTGGGGAATCGGTCCTTGTGAAGGTGTAGCCAAACAAGATCTCCAATGTGGAATACCATGGGTTGCTTGTTGATGTTGAGCTTGGTCTCTAGTCGTTGTACTTGGCGCTCGATGGTGTGCCTTGTATCTTCATGCAACTTCTGAAGGTAGCTTACTCGTGCACTTGCGTCCATGTTAATGCGCTCTTGTAGTGGTAGAGGTAGAATGTCTAGTGGGACAATGAGTTGAAGCCGTAGACGACCTCGAAGGGGGACTTGCCGGTAGTAGAGTGTCCTACGCGGTTGTTGGCATACTCGACAATGGGTAGACACTCCTCCCACTCCTTGATGGTCTTCTCTATCAACACGCGTAGGAAGTGGAGAGAGTCCGGTCCGTGACCTCCGTTTTGCCGTCGGTTTGAGGATGGTATGCCGAAGAGAACAAAAGCTTGATTCCGAGCTTGGTGCATAAGGTCTTCCAAAAGTAGCTTAGGAACTTGACGTCACGGTACGAGACAATCCTCTTTGGCACTCCATGTAGACGCAAAATTTCCCTACAAAAAAGATTTGCAACATGTGAAGCATCGTCTATCTTGTTGCATAGTATGAAATGTGCCATTTTAGAGAATCGGTCCACAACACAAAATCTTTGCCATTTCTAGTTCTAGGCAAACTATCGCAGATTTGTCACGACAGATGTCCTAGTGTGAGGACTTAGTCGTGAGGCCAACGCATCTATGTGGTAGCTTGAGAGGGGTTGGTCGGAACCGAGAGACGCGAGATTTTACCCAGGTTCGGCCCCTCATGGTGGAGGTAAAATCCTACATCCTGCTTCATTGATATTGATGATGATGATGATCATGATTACCAGGGTGCTCTATCTCGAGAGCTATTGATTTGGCTGTCTCCACTTGTCCCTCTTGGGGTGCCCCGCCCCTCCTTATATAAGTTGAAGGGGCGGTCTACATGACTAGTCCTAGTAGGATTAAGATTACTCTATTACAAGTGGAGTCCTAGTCTTGCTTCTGTTGTAAGGGAATATTCCTTATGCTTTCGTCTTAAGCTGGCCCATCGGACACACACCTTGAGTCGGTCTTCTCATAAACCGCCTTCTAGGCCTTGGGCCTTATTATTCCTCTGACCCGCCTGTCGGGTTACCAATGAGTCACCAGGCCTGGCAGGGTCATCAGTGAGTGGAGAGATCCGGGTGGGTTAGTTAGTGAGTCGCCAAGTCTGGCTGGGTCATACTTCCGACCGGGTCATACCGCGGGGTATATCCCCGACACAAACCAAGCACAAAGTCCGTACTAATATATTCCCATGGGTGATACGGAATAGGGAGTGGAATACAGAGACCATGGGATTGAGCTTTAGACTTAGCTTTGTGACATGTCAAACATGGGTTAGTTAAGCGTGAGACATCGTGGAACATCTTTTGCCAAAAGTAGTTCTCTTAGAGCATAACAAAGGTCTTATCGCGTCCAAAGTGTCCCATAAGTCCTCCTCCATGAGCTTCTTGCAAATGTAACAAACGAAGAGAAGACTCGCGAATACATAGTTTGTTAGCTCTCATAAGATAATAATCCTTGATGTAATATCGTTCCTAGGATGTATGCGTCAAACATTTGGCATAAGGGATAGCAAAAGTAGGATCATGCACATATAAGTATTTTATGTGCTCAAAGCCAATAATATTCAATTCAAGTGTAGTTACAAACATGCATCTACAGGAAAGCGCATCCACCATGACATTCTCTTTGACTTTGATATACTTGATGACATAAGGAAAAAGACTCAATGAATTCACTCCACTTAGCATGACGCTTGTTCAACGTAGTTTGACCCTTAAGATACTTTAGTGTTTCATGATCCGTGTGAAGAATGAACTTAGTTTGCGAAGATTATGTTGGAGAAGTTTGAGATGTCTATGATGAGAGATCTCAAGTTCTTTCTTGGTTTGCAAATCAAGTAAACTAAGGAGGGAACCTTTATCTCTCAAACGAAGTATACCAAGGACTTACTCAAGAAGTTCAACATGCAAGAATGAGCAGGTATGAATACCCCCATGCCTACTAGTGGACATCTTGACTTGACAAAGGATGGAGAACCGGTTGACCAAAAGGTTTACCGCTCTATGATTGGTTCATTGTTATACATATGTGCCTCTCGTCCCGATATCATGCTAAGTGTGTGCATGTGTGCACAATATCAAGCGGCCCCCAAAGAGTGTCATCTTAAGGCTGTAAAAAGGATAGTGAGATACTTAATACATACAACAAATTTTGGCATTTGGTATCCTAAGAGGTATTCTTTTAATCTTGTAGGCTACTCCGATTCTGACTATGCCGGTGACAAGGTTGATAGAAAGTCCACTTCAGGTACTTGTCAATTCCTTTTTTAGATCTCTTGTGTCTTGGTCCTCCAAGAAACAAAACTCGGTATCCTTATCCACCGCCGAAGCGGAATACATTTTCGTTGGTTCATGTTGTGCTCAATTACTTAGGATGACCCAAACTATTAAAGATTATGGGATATATGTGAAACATGTTCCATTGCTTTGCGACAATGAGAGTGCTATTAAGATTGCTCATAATCCCGTACAACATTCTTGAACTAAGCATATTGAAGTTTGTCATCATTTCATTCAAGATCATGCTGCTAAGGGAGATATCAAACTTAAGCATCTTCATACTGATAAGCAATTGGAGGATATATTCACTAAACCACTTGATGAGAAAGTGTTTTGCAGGTTGAGAGGTGAATTGAACATCATTGATGCTTCAAATTTGGAGTAGAAACTCCATGTGGATGCATGCAAGGCATGAGACTTACTATAACTAATCCTTGACCATTCTCTTATGATGACGATCATATGTCTTGGATATTCTTGTACTCTTGCATGCTATCTAACCCTTGTAGGTACTTGGATAAACCCAACTCTATGATATTTCAACTCAATCACATTCTACACAATCTCTACATCTCCAAGTCTCTACAAAATGGTGGTTGAAGACAAGGAAGCACGAATCCATTCAATATATCCTTCGAAAAATTCCTTATATCAACATTCAATTGATATTCAATTTCAATTAGTATTGGTATCAAATTTCATGTTTGTCACTTTGGATACACAAGTGCTCGTCCTTGCAAGATTAACCATTGTAGGAAGATGAACTTCAACTACAATTGTGCTCCCATTTCTTGATGATCTACTTCAACTTGAGCACCCTACACAAGTTCAACTACATGACAAAGTTCAACACCACCACCCAAGGTATGTCATTCCATCTTAGAGAAGCTTTACCCCAAGACATGGGTCAGGGCAACTCAACAAGATGTGAATACATCAAGATACTTAAACGAAAAATGGCAACCCCATTTTGAGCTTAAACGATGAGTATGACCTATGATCAAGTGTCCTCACTTGACTCCTGAGTCAATATACTCTACCATAGGTGACCTTGTTGCCGACCTTTTCTAGATGAAGTTCTCTGTTGTTTCTTTGTGCTCTTGCATTTGTCTCATGCATGCTAGTTCCCCTTCAAAAAAAACTTCATCTAGATTTCTTTTCTTTTGTTTTCTCTGTTATTTTCTGCATTTCCCTGCATCCAATTCATTGCAAATCCTTCAGTTAATTCCTTGCATATCCTTGTGAGATCTTATTTGTCCTAGTGAGCTGAGGTGACAAGTATTTACTCTCTGGATTAGACTCGGTCTCACCGGATTGATCTTTTCGGCCAAACCGAACCATCTCGGTGCCACCGATAATAACAACTCGGTGCTACCAATTTCAGTCCTGAGACAAAATATGTGTCATTTGTATCCTGCATATTTGTCCCAGCTCCACTCTTTGTAACTTGTCCTCTACCAGCATCCTATATTACATGTGGCTTTGTAATGTGACTCAAGGACCAAACCTACTTGACTCATGCTCCAGAAATCCCTTCTTGGAAATTGATGTCAAAGGGGGGAGAGAGATAGCACATCAAAGCTTATCATATAAGAGAGAATGCACTCATAAAAGCTTCTCCTGGTGCTCCTATCCTTAAGAGGAAAGTTGTCTCATGTCTTCAAGAGGGGAAAGACATGATAGTACATGTTATGACTCTATTTTGCTCTGATTTTCTTGTTTGCTATGATTTTCTTTTACCCTATTTGCTCCCATTATCCCATGTCAGATTCAGGGGAGAAAGACACCTAAGGGAAGAAAATCTTTGGAATTCATTGCATATCTTTATTCTCGGGGATATGTCAATAACCAAATAGAGTACCTAGTACTCACACTCTACATGTCATCCCAGTCTTGGTATTCTTGTGCTCTTTAGTTCTTGTTCTGTCTAGTAGATGTTCTTGTGTTATCTAACCTTGTTTACCCAGGTACATCTTCTTCAAAGCTAGCTCAAGACCACAAGGTAAGTATAAGCATCACACTCATGTGCATGAAGATCTCTTGTTGTGGTACATTTTTTTGCAAGAGAGATTCATAAACATGAAGGTACATTTATAGTATCTATATCATTTTCTCTTATGCATATAGCCAAGACACATGTAACTCATTGCTTGCTCTGACATGTTTATGCATTCTCATACTCTTATGATCTATCATCACATGATTGCATACATGTAGGGGGAGCTAATACATGTTGCATGTCTTTACAAAGCTTTACTTGCTATTTCCTTATATCTTTATCTAAAGCTTTGATGTATGTTGTCATCAATTACAAAAAAGGGGGATTTATGTTGACAAGTGCTCCCTGGGTGATTTTGTTAATTACTTGCTATTGGCACTCCAAGGTGTATTGGTGCGCAGTCCTCATAGGGTGGAATCGAGTTCCTCTACCCACTTACAATCTGCCTCTTTCAGGGAGCGCACCAACCTTGGCTTAATGCCACTAAGGATCAATCCATTTGCTCACGTTCAACATCAAAATTATATTTTTTATAATTTACCTACTAGAGGACGACCAAGAATTAACTTTGGGGATTCTGATGCGTCTCCAACGTATCTATAATTTTTTATTGATTCATGCTAATATATTATCAATCTTAGATGCTTTATGTGTAATTTTATATCATTTTTGGAAACTAACCTAGTAACCCAGTTGATGCGGAGCATCCTATGGTAATCCCCATGGACCTACCATCGTCTCATCAAGTGCCAAGAGGACCCATGACACGAGCATGAGCTAGAGCTCCTGAGAATGAGGTGACATCTCTCCTTAGTGATATTCCATATAACCCTCTCGAGACATGGCTATTACCTAAGTCCAGAATGTTGTGCATGATCAGGCACCAAGAGGACCCTCCTGAAGATGCACATGAAGACGGCCAAGCCCCAAGTACACGGACAAAGAGGAACGATGAAAGGGAAGAAAGACAGCCCCAGGGACCAGACATCCGGGCCCAGCCCTGGACATCCGGCACCTGGAAGTCATCTACAGCAGTAGCAGCTCAGCCGACCAGCTACAGGGCCCGGACATCCAGCCCAACAAGCCTCGGAATCCGGCACCTCCCTCGGACTTCCGGCGCCCCATCACAGAACCTCCAGGAGGTGCCCCCGCCAGCCCAGACATCCGACCTGCACCTATCCAGAGAGCCAGAGCACCAGCCCGGACATTCGGCCCGACCGCCCGGACATCCGGCGACTCGTGAAGGCCCGGACATTCGGCCCCATGCCCGGATGTCCGGCTCCCCCTGTCTGTGCATAGTGTAAAGGTCCGTGGCCCATGTATCCCCCTCGCCCCCTAGACTATATATATGACTTCTCCTCCACCTAGTTAGGGTTAGCAAAGTACTAGCTCATTTGAGAGACAGAGCTTTGCTCATCTACTTGATACCTTCTCCATCGGAGTTCATGACCTCTAAGGAGAAGATCCCCCGAGTAGATTCAAGACCCCTCACAGGACGACACCTCAAGACCTCCTCACGAAGAAGAATTTGCTACTTGTATCGTCCTTTGTTGATCGTGCATCGTGTATCTCTTTGTGTTTCAAGGATCTACCACATGTGTAATCGAATCTTGTTGGTTTGAGTGATTTCTCTTATGTTCGTCGTGTGATCCGCTCCAATCTTGAAAAATCGGGCATCTAGGGTTCTACCCTACATCATCTTGGTATCATGAGCCACGTTGATCACGATTTTGGAGCCCCTTCTTTGTTTTATAGCATAATTTTGTTGCGATCTTACCCAATTTTGAAAATCCCCACAAAAATAGCCCTCCCAAAATAATTGATTTGTTGGTGTGATGAAGTTTTGTTGGATTTGATTAGTGGATTTGTTGTGTTGCAAGTAGATCTAGCTTCCCCTAACCTTTCTCCCAATTGCATCCATGCAATCTCTCGAATTTTGCCCCAAAATTTTGCCTTTCCCACGAAATCCATTGAGTTCGTCCATGGAGCCAGGACCGGAGTTCTAGCCCGACAGCCTGGACATCCGGCGACCCCGGACATCTGGCCCGTAATCCCAGACATCCGGCCCTGGCAACAACACCTCCTTCACCACTCCCTTCGTCCGCCTAACTTTTGCCAATTTTTACAGGGCCTACACCAATACTTCCGCATATCACCACCGCTTTCCGCAACCACAACCGCTTACTCGCTACCACCTCCGACAAATTTTGGCACATTTGCTTTGAGAATTTGAGTTGCGGTTCCCGTTTCCTAACGTGTTTTCACTACTTAGGGACGGTTTGACGACAACATCACCGCCGCTCATCTTCGCCAACGACTCGTCAGCGACAATGACCATTTCACCATTTTGATACCTCGACCGTACAGAAGGACGGTAACATCGACGACACATTGTGTACTCCTTGCCATTACATTGATCCATAGCCCATTTTTGTATACCTTTCCCATCGAGACTAGCCTTTGAGTATTGTCGGCAACGTTAATTGTGCACATTAGTGATCATTGCATATATCATCATCTTGGTGTCCATATCTTGGTATCATCTCTTGTGTCACAAGGTTGTCATAGCATATACACAATTGCTATCTTGGTTCGCGAAGTTTTGCATAAGTGGCTACCGAAAGAGCTCAAAAGAGAAAGAGCCAAACAAGCTTTTAAGCAAAACAGGAAGATAAGCAAAGAGCTTCTAAGCAAGAACCATAGCATCATACTACATAAGATTGTCATACTCGATCATCTTGGATCATATCACCGGAACACCATACATATAGCGTACTTGGGATAGTAGTCCTTGATTTTTGCTTAGTAGGTTGTGCACAATTCTCGTATCCGCCTATTGTTCAATCGTGCTAGCGTCTCTCTAGTGTTGTGCAACAAGAGCATTTTCCGTGGATTCCACATTTTTTCGCTCATTTTTGGTTTGCACAACCCCATTTATCTATTTGCGTGTGTGTGTGTGTTCCAGTGTACAAGTACTTGCTATTGGTCTACTTGTTGCATTTGCAAATTTGCGAATCTTTTCCAACATTATTGAGTCGTGCTAACTTTCGCATAAAATTTTGTGCCACCATCCTAACCAAGCTCCGCCAAAGGCTTTATTTGTGTAGGTATGAGAACCTAAAACAATTGGTACCAATTGTGCTATTTCCTTACTACACATTTGAGTGATCATTGATCCATATTCAACTTCGGTCAAGGTACATTTGGTATAGTTCTTATCTTTCTCCCACTCACACATTTACTTATGATGGATAGGCCAAGTACTTCTACCAACCCACTCTTCCTCGAGCACGATGATGACCCGAACAACTTCGTCACCAAGAACCACCTCTTTGGTGCACAAAGAGCATTGCATCAAGAACAACAAGCATTGAGCAACTGCATCGACAACCTCGCCACCGACTTGCAACAATCCAATCAACATACAAGGGACTACTTCGACACATCAATGTCATCTCTCAAGGAGGACATCCGAGCCATGATGGTCAACCACTCTTCTACCACTTCGTCATATTTAAGGCGGAGCCGCTCGAGTCGACATTCTAATGACACCATCTCCGGTTCAAGTACACTGACATCGAACACTCTTCGTTGAGCCGCGCGCCATGACCGTCAAGCAAACCGCAATCCTCTACACGACAATGATCGACGGCAAGAGCAACTTGATGAGCAAGAACATCGACACCGTAAAAATCAAGCTACATTTGCGCAAGCACAAGAAAGGGAACGCCAACGCCAACAAGAGGAAGTGCAAGCACGCCAATACCAATACGAGCAAGATGTCGAAGCTTCCCGTCTAGAACAACAACGATGTGAAGCACAAGCCCTTGAGGCGGAATGCACCCTCCTCTACACCAATCGTGTCGTCGTCGATCGCAATCGACGTATTTGACAAGAAGAAGAAGCACTCCGCGAGCAAGTACAAGAACGTCTATATCAAGCATGTTTGCACCGACAAGTTCCACAAGCTCCTCCTCAAGCTTGACATGAACAACAAGCTCGACAAGAACCACAACTTCACAAAGAGCAACAAGACAATGGGAATCCTCTACGCCAATAGCAACTTGAAGTTAACAACTCTCCCCGTCAAGGGTGTCATCACCCTCGACCCCAACACAATGAAGAGCAACGCTACGGCAAGCTCAAGTTCACCATGCCCAAGTTCACCGGAAGCAATGATCCCGAAGAGTACCTTTCATGGGCATTGAAGGTTGACAAGATCTTTTGTTTACACAACTATTAGGAAGAGAAGAAGATCGGCATTGCATCCATTGATTTCCTAGACTATGTCCTCAATTGGTGGGAGCAAGTCATTGAGCGGCGACAAGCAAGGGGTGAACCACCAATCACAACATGGGATCAAATGAAGGATGTCATGCATTTTGTACAAACCTACTACAACCGCGAGCTCTTCAGGAAACTCCAACTCCTCAAGCAAGGGACAAAGAGCGTTGAAGAATACTACAAAGAAATGGAGATTGCCATGATACGAGCCAATGTCACGGAAGATGATGACCAAACTATGGCACATTTCTTGAATAGACTCAACCATCCTATCAAGAAGATAGCCTACTTCCAACCTTACTCCAACCTCATTGAGCTAGTGCACCAAGCTACCTAGGCGGAGCGACAAGTGCAAGATGACTACAAGTATGCCAAGTTTACTCCCAAGACCTATGGCTCCTCCTACAACCAAGCTTCAACGGCTTCGACACCTCCTTCTACAACCAAAACAACCCCAAGCAACGGCGACAAGTCAAGTTCCAAGAAAACTTCGACAACTTCAAGTCATGCTCCTACTGCAAGAAACTTCAAGCCAAGAGCTTCATCATCTACAACTCCACCGGACGAGACCATCAAGACAAGTCCCATCAAATGCTTCACATGCGGCGGCCGAGGCCACAAGTCCTTCGAGTGTACCAATAAGCACTCCATGATCCTCAACAACAACGGAACCTATGACTCCATGAGTGAAGAGGAAATGGAAGCCCTTGAGCAGGTGGCCATGCACCGGCAAGTGAACGAAGACGAAGATGATGAAGTCTTTTGTGACGAAGATTCGAGCCATGCTCTCATTGTCTCCAAGGTCTTGACACTTCAACATCAACAAGAGGAATACCAACGTTGCCACATATTCCACACCAAGGCGGGCATCAACGGTCATTCTATGAAGGTCATCATCGACGGAGGAAGTTGTCACAACTTGGCAAGTGAATAATTATTATCCAAGCTACAATTGGTCAAGATGAAGCATCCTCGTCCCTACAAGGTCCAATGGCTAACCGACTCCGGCACAATTCAAGTGGAGCGCACCATGCAAGTTTCCTTCAAGATATGAGCATATGAAGACACTTTGGACTGTGATGTGGTTCCTATGTCCGTTTGCCATCTCCTACTTGGACGACCTTGGCAATTCATCCGTGGTGTCATCCACAACGGGCGAACCAATCACTATAGCTTCAAGATGAAGGGAAAGGAGTATGTGCTACTAACTATGTCACCAAGTCAAGTGATCACTGACAAGAAAGCAACCACCCATCATGGACAGAAAAGCGGGAGAGTGAACCACCAAAAAAGAGAGTGAGCGCCACAAGCCAAAATTGAGTGCCTCCACGATGAGTGACAAGAAAAATCTATTCCTTTTTGCCACCAAAAGTGAGATGAGAGAAGTGTGTGAGAACCCATCAAGTGTTATGCACTATGTCCTTTTGTGCAAGAACGAGGCAACAAAAGCTAACACCTCTCACAATCTACCTTTAGTGTTATCTTCTCTATTACAAGAATTCCAAGATGTATTCCCCAACGAGCTACCTCCGGGTCTACCTCCTCTTCGAGGCATCGAACGCCGCATCGACCTCATTCCTAGAGCACCACTTACTAACAAGGCTTCATATCGCGTCAATACCGAAGAAACCAAGGAAATACAAAGGCAAGTACAACAACTCATTAACAATGGGAATGTGCGTGAAAGGTGAAGTCCTTGTGCCGTCCTGGTCATACTAGTGCCTAAGAAAGACGGTAGTTTCGCATGTGCTCCGATTGTAGACCTATCAATGCTATCACCATTTGTTATCGTTACCCTGTCCCATGCCTTGATGATATGTTATATGAGCTTAGCGGAGCCACTATTTTCTCTAAAACTGACCTTAAAAGTGGCTATTACCAAATCCGCATACAAGAAGGTGACGAATAGAAAACCGCATTTAAGACCAAATTTGGCTTATATGAGTGGCTAGTTTGCCTATGGGTTTATCCAAGGCACCTGGTACCTTTATGCGTGTTATGCATTTTGTTCTTCGCCCATACATTGGCATATTTGTTGTGGTCTATTTCGATTATATCCTTGTTTTCAACAAATCTCTCAAAGATCATGTCACCCATCTTAGAACCGTTTTGCAAACTCTACGAAAAGAGCATCTTTATGCTAACATGTAGAAATGCAAATTTGGTGTAGACAAGCTCGTTTTCTTGGATTTTGTAGTATCTTCTAAGGGTGTGCATGTGGATGAATCTAAGATCAATGTTATTAAAACTTGCCACAACCAACCAACTTGCAACAAAAGCGAAGTTTCTTAGGCTTAGCCGATTTCTATCATAGATTCGTTAAGGACTTTAGCACCATTGCATCTCCTTTGCATGCCTTGAGTAAGAAGAATGCACCTTTTGTTTGGGGACCATCCCAAGATACCGCTTTCAATGAGCTTAAGAATTTGCTTACACATGCTCTCATTCTTGCTTTGCCAAATTTTGACAAAACTTTATAAGTACATTGTGATGCTAGCGGCAACGATATAGGAGGTGTGTTAATGCAAGAGAAGCGCCCCATTGCTTACTTTAGTGAAAAACTTTCCGGAACGCTACTTAACTATCCCATCTATGGCAAGGAATTATATGCTTTAGTGCGAGTTTTGCGTGAGTGGGAACATTATCTTTGACCCCATGAATTTGTCATCCATGCCGACCATCAAACGCTTAAGTACCTTAAGGGTCAAACTAAGTTGAACAAGCGTCATGCTAAGTGGAGTGAATTCATAGAGTCTTTCCCATATGTCATCAAATACATCAAGGGCAAAGAGAATGTTGTGGCGGATGCGCTTTTCCACAAATGCATGCTTGTTACTAAGCTTGAATTGAATGTTATTGGCTTTGAGCACATAAAAGACTTGTATGCGCATGATCCTACTTTTGTTGTTCCCTATGCCAAATGTTTAACGCATACATCTTAGGAACGCTATTACATCAAAGATGATTATCTTATGAGAGCTAACAAACTATGTATCCCCGAGTCTTCTCTTTGTTTGCTACTTTTGCAAGAGTCTCATGGAGGAGGACTAATGGGACACTTTGGACGTGACAAGACATTCGCCACGCTCTCCAAGAACTACTTTTTGCCCAAGATGTTCCGCGACGTCTCACGCTTCACCAACTAATGCTCTACTTGTCCAAAGCTAAATCTAAAGCTCAATCTCATGGTCTCTATATGCCACTTCCTATTCCCTATCAATCATGGGAAGATATTAGTATGGACTTTGTGCTTGGTTTGCCTAGAGCTCAAAATGGAAAGGATTATGTGTTTCTTGTTGTGGACCGATCCTCTAAGATGGCTCATTTCATCCCATGCAACAAGACAGACGATGCTTCACATGTTCCAAATCTCTTTTGTAGGGAAATATTGCGTCTACACGGAGTGCCAAAGACTATCGTTTCGGACCGCGACGTCAAGTTCCTAGGCTACTTTTGGAAGACTCTATGCGGCAAGCTCAGAATCAAGCTCTTTTTCTCTTCAGCATACCATCCACAAACCAACGGCCAAACGAAGGTCACGAACCGGACGCTCTCTACTCTCCTCCGCCTGTTGATCAAGAAGAACATCAAGGAGTGGGAGGAATGCTTACCCATCGCCGAGTACGCCTACAATCGAGCAAGACACTTTACTAACGGCAAGTCCCCCTTCGAGGTCGTCTACGGATTCAACCCATTGTCCCCATTGGACATTCTATCACTACCACTACAAGAGCGCATAACCATGGACGCGAGTGCACGAGCGAGCTATCTCAAGAAGGTGCATGAAGATACAAGAAACACCATTGAGCGCCAAGTACAACGCCTCGCAACCAAGATCAACTTCAACAAGCAACCTATGATATTCAACATTGGAGATCTTGTGTGGCTACACCTTCAAAAGGACCGTTTCCCCAATGAATGCAAGTCCAAGCTTCTACCTCGAGCCGACAGACCCTTCAAGGTGATAGAGCGCTACAACAACAATGCCTACAAGATTGACATCCCACGCGACAAGTACAATGTGAGTGATATCTTTAATGTTAAGGATCTCTCGCCCTACCATGGTGATGAAGATTTCGATCCGAGGTCGGATCTTTCCTAGGGGGGGATGATGCGGAGCATCCTATGGTCATCCCCATGGACCTACCATCATCTCATCAAGTGTCAAGAGGGCCCATAACACGAGCTAGAGCTAGAGATCTCGAGAACGAGGTGACATCTCTCCTTAGTGATATTCCATATGACCCTCTCGAGACATGGCTACTACCTAAGTCTGGAATGGTGTGCATGATTTGGCACCAAGAGGACCCTCTCAAAGATGCACATGAAGACGGCCAAGCCCCAAGTTCATGGACGAAGAGGAACGACGAAAGGGAAGAAAGACAGCCCCAGGGCCCGGACATCCGGCCCCAGCCCCGGACATCCAGCACCTTGAAGTCATCTACAGCAGCAGCAGCTCAACCGACCAGGTACACGGCCCGGACATCCTACCAGGATCTGCACATCCGGCCCGACAAGCCCGGAAATCCGGCGCCTCCCCCAGACTTCCGGTGCCCCATCACAGAACCTCAAGGAGCTGCCCCCTCCAGCCTTGACATCTGGCCCACGCCTATCCAGAGAGCCAGAGCACTAGCCCGGACATCCGGCCTAACCTCCTGGACATCTGGTGACTCGTGAAGGCCCGAACATCCAGCCCGACACCCAGACGTCCAGCTCCCCCTATCTGCGCATAGTGTAAAGGGTCATGGCCCATGTATCCCCCTCGCCCCCTAGACTGTACATATGACTTCTCCTCCACCTAGTTAGGGTTAGCAAAGTAGTAGCTCATTTGTGAGAGAGAGCATTGCTCATCCACTTGATACCTTCTCCATCGGAGTTCACGACCTCTACTGAGAAGATCCCCCAAGTGGATTCAAGACCCCTCGAAGGAAGACCCCTCAAGACCTCCTCACGGAGAAGAACTTGCTACTCGTATCATCCTTTGTTGATCGTGGATCATGTATCTCTTTGTGTTTCGAGGATCTAGCACATGTGTAATCGAATCTTGTTGGTTTCAGTGATTTCTCTCGTGTTTTTCCGGCGTGTTCGTCATGTTATTCGTAGGATCCGGTCCAATCATGAAAGATCGGGAACCTAGGGTTCTACCCTACATCACCAGTGCACATTGCTAGTTGTTTTTTGCATGTTTTTGGTTTTTCAGGAAATCAATACCAAACAAAGTCCAAACACGATAAAACTTTACGGTGATTGTTTTTGGACCAAAAGGGACACTAGGAGCTTTGAGAGGAGGCGAGAAGAGATATGAGAGTGCCACAAGCTCACACGGTGGGCCCCCAGGGGGCGCGTGATGTTTGCTTGAACTACGTTGGTAGTTCCCCAAAGAGGAAGGAATGATGCAGCACAGCAACGGTAGGTATTTCCCTAGTGATGAGACCAAGGTTATCAAACCAGTAGGAGAACCACGCAACACCACGTAAACAGCTCCTACACACAGAACAAATACTTGCAACCCGACGAAAGAGAGGGGTTGTTAATCCGTCACAGGAAAAAAGATAGATAAAATTGTAGTAGATTGGACAAATAGATCTCGCGGGAACGCGAGATAAAATAAATTACTAAAAATTGCAGCAAGGTATTTTTGTATTTTTGGTTTCATAGATCTGAAAATAAAAGCAAATGAAAATAGATCGCAAAGGCAAATATAGACTCCACCGGAAAAGAAAGAGATGCAGAATGACGAACGAGAAGAGAATTCACCGGTTGGAACAACTAAGGGAAGACTGAAGAGACTCCACATGAATGAAATTGATGCTCGAATAGAGACTCGGACTCCGAGAAGAAAAGGGGTGGGAGGGCGGGAAAACAAAGGCGACTTGGAAGGGGAAACCGACGAATATCTTGAAGAGAAAACACCGGTTGAAAACATTGAGGAAAGAAGGCAAAGACTTCGCACGAGTAGGATGGATACTCGATTATGGACTCCGGCTTCGAGAAGGAAAAGGGTGGGCGGGTGGGAAAAGAAAACAACTGAGGATTGAACTTGCAAAAACAAAGAGGGTCGAATCGTCTTGACGAGAAAATGCACCGGATGAAAAGAGCTGAGAACCAACGATCGGAAAACCAACTGCGTGATCCTAAAGAAAGTATGAAAGGGAAGAGGAGTAATTCAAAACACCTACGTCAAGATTCCTCACCAGAGCGACGAAGGGACTGAGGAGTCAAAAGAATTTCTACTCTCCGATATAACTAGACTTCGAAAACAGTTTTCTTCTAGACTCAACAACGGCCAAACTACACGATCAATCAAGGGGGGCTCCTAGGGTCGGTCGAGACTCTGATACCAACTTGTCACGCCCAATATGCGACCCTATCCAAAAGGAACTCGAAGGTCCCACCAAGGATAGACCCGCATATTGAAACGCTTTTGCAAGGTGGATATCATTATGTCAACATTACATAATAGATTGGGGATACATACAAGAGGGCGCACAATGCCACATGAATACAACATCATACATAAGATCAACATACGACTACGGATGAAACACAAACAGAAGCTCAAACGACATCCACCACCGCTAGCCGGGCTGCCGACTCGAACCTATCCCCGATCAAAGAAGAAGCAGAAGAAGAACTCCAAACAAGCAAACATCGCTCTCGCGTCATGATCATCGCATAACCTGTACCTGCAACTGTTATTGTAGTAATCTGTGAGCCACGAGGACTCAGCAATCCCATTACCATGGGTATCAAGACTAGCAAAGCTTAATGGGAAAGGAAGGGGTAAGGTGGTGAGGTTGCAGCAGCGACTAAGCATATATGGTGGCTAGCATACGCAAATGAGAGCGAGAAGAGAAGCAAAGGAACGGTCGTGAAGCTAGCAATGATCAAGAGGTGATCCTGAACACCTACTTACGTCAAACATAACACAGAAACCGTGTTCACTTCCCGGACTCCGCCGAAAAGAGACCATCACGGCTACACACGCGGTTGATGCGTTTTAATTCGGATCTTGTGTCAAGTTATCTACAACCGGACATTAACAAATTCCCATCTGCCACATAACTACGGGCACGGCTCTCAAAAGTTTATACCCTGCAGGGGTGTCCCAAGTTAGCCCATGATAAGCTCTTGCGATCAATGAAGGATATACCTTCTCCCAGGAAGACCCGATTAGTCTCGGAATCCCGGTTTACAAGACATTTCGACAATGGTAAAACAAGACCAACAAGACCGCTCGCTGTGCCGACAAATCTCGATAGGAGCTGCACATATCTCGTTCTCAGGGCACACCAGATGAGCCAGACGTCGGGTTGGCATAGACCCTGGTTGCCCAGGGGGTGCCGGACATCGCTCGGTTTGGACCAACACTTAGACAAGCATTGGCCCGGGGGGGCTAAAATAAAGATGACCCTCGAGAGAGCGACTCCCAAGGGAAAAATAGGTGGTGGTGAAGCAAATGGTAAAACCAAGGTTGGGCCTTGCTGGAGGAGTTTTATTCAAAGCGAATTGTCAAGGGGGTCCCATAAATCACCCAACCGCGTAAGGAACGCAAAATCCGGGAACATAATACCGGTATGACGGAAACTAGGGTGGCAAGAGTGGAACAAAACACCAGGCATAAGGCCGAGCCTTCCACCCTTTACCAAATATATAGATGCATTAATAATATAAGAGATATTGTGATATCCCAACATAATCCTGTCCACCATGGAGCAATCTTCAACTTCACCTACAACTAACAACGCTATAAGAGGGGCTGAGCAACGCGGTAACATAGCCAAGCAACGGTTTGCTAGGAAGAGTGAAAAGGTTAGAGGATGACATGGCAAATTTGGGAGGCTTGAAGAGCAATTGATAGGTAGCGCAGCATAGCGAAAGAACGAAGCAACTAGCATAGCAATGATAGTAATGAGATCCAAGGTGACGGTCATCTTGCCTGAAATCCCGCAAGGAAGAAGAACGAGTCCATGAAGAAGATGAAGCCACGAAGACGAACCAAGCGTGAGATTTAACGAATCCTCACGATCGCAAGCAAACGGAACTATCGAGAAGAAGCACACAACATAGTAAACACACCACACATGAACATGACATGATGCTCAACCAAGTATGATGCATGACAAGGCTAGATGAGGCTACTCATGGCAAGAGATGATGCAAACAAGAACAACATATCAAGGCAAGTTTAAATGAGGTCGGAAACAACATATAGCAATTCCGGTAAGTCCTCGTATGCAAATTTAGAAATTGGTCCAGAGCTGAATAAACCTTATGTTCAAGTTGTTAAACAGCAAGTTAAAGAGCACCAAGAGGATCTACACGAAAATCTAGTCAAGTTACATATAAAGTTCATTTAGTTCGGAGCTACGGCCTAGAAGATATGAGCAAAACAAGTTAAACATGGCATTGATGCAAAATGCATACAAACATCAAGCAAACACTCTCAAACATGGATGCAACATGATAATATGAAACTTCATGCAAAAACAAGCAAGTTTCATATAGAGCACACTCAAAACGGAGCAACGGTTCAACACATACACTCTATACAAGTTATAACAACAAACTGTCCATAACAGCAACTAGGCATCTTGCAAGCACCAAAACAACATGCTACAGTACCACAATATGAGAACAAAAGGCATGTACATGAAGTATAGGTAAAGCATGACAGAAGATGAACACTGAGCTATCTCCAGAAAACACTAGAACATGCTCAAAAACATATGGCAAGATTGCATATATTAACAGTTTCAGACTTTGCAGAAATAACATCAGGTTGCAACGTTTAGAGCTATCAAACAACATGCTACAGGAACTTATCATGGAAACCAAAAACATGGCATGATACTACTAAATACATAGAACAAAAGTCATTTACTGACCATGAGCCAAAAGGGCACAGAAAATATGATGGCACCCACGTAAACATGGCAAGTAATATGACAGATTCATACATGGCAGAAGCAACAATAAGTAGGCATGATGGTGAGCTTGAACCACTCACCACAGAGCAATACATGGCATAAAAAGGTTACCAATAGTGAGAAGACATGTTTGAGAAGCTAAGCATGGCAAGAACAAGTTCATAGGGTGCATGGATCACTAGCAACAACCATGGCAACATTGAACTTAATGTTAACAGGCTGACAGCAACATTATTTAGCAATTTGAGAGCAAGATTACAACAATCTAGGGCAGGCTATAAATGCAACCAGGGGCATGAATGGATAGAGCATGACATGTATAACAAAACATCCTTAGTGGACATCTCCAGATTATGCATAGAATGACTTGTAGCAGCAGGTTTACATAGCATCATATTATAATGAATCGATCAGAAAAAACAGCAACAGCAAGTACCCTACTTAACAAGCTTGATGCACTCACCACACAACTCACAAAAATACATGGATAGAACCCCTGTAAAGATGGCATGACATAGTTCAAAACACATGTAGGGCTCAAGTACATAGGATGCACACACAAAATGCAACAAAAATGACAAATCATCAAGTTATAACAGTTTCAGCAGATTAACATCATATAGCACTCTTGCAACGATGATTCAGGAATCAATATGAGCTCAGATGAACATGATGCAATGGAATGAAATGAAGTACCCGTTGACACGAAAAATTTGACATATTACATGCACGAAACGGAGCAGTATACAGCAAGTTATGATGCGATGAACATGGCATATAATGCAAAAGTTTTTGGGGACTTGGGAAAAAAACAGGGTCAACCTCAAGATCTGAAACTTGGGATCGTGGCACGCGGATCGAGGCGGGGCCGTGGAAGAGGAAGACGACGGGGACGGGGCGGCGCCAGCGAGGGGGCACCGGATCCGGCCGGGGTGCAGAGGGCGGCGCGCGCAAGCGTGCAGGACGCCGATGATGGAGGGGGCCGCCAGCTCGGGAGCTCCTCTCCCAGGAGCTTGGCGCGGAGGAAGAAGAAGGCGGTCGGGGCTGGCGCGGGCTCCGGCGAGGCATGGGGTCGCCGGCGGGAGGACTGGCGGCGGGCGACGGGAGCCTGGCTGGGGCGACGGAGGCGGCGATCGCGGGCGGACAGCCTGTGCGGCGGCGTGGCCGGATCCGTCGGAGGCAATGGGCGGCAGTGGCCTTCGGGCCCCGGATGGGCTCAGGCGGGGCCTGCTGGCTCAGCGGGCCGTGGCGGTGGCTGGAGGCGGGGGGCCACGCGGCGGCCTCTGGTTGGTCGAGGAGACGTGTCTGGCGGACACATCCGGCGGCAGCGATTTTGTCCGGTGGCGCGAGGTGGAAGGAGCTAGGGTTTTCATCCGCGAATTTGGAGGGGAAGGCACCTATTTATAGGTAGAGGGAGCTAGGAGAGTCCAAATGGGGAGCGGTTTTCGCCCACACGATCGTGATCGAACGACCGAGAGCATGGAGGGGGCTAGGATGGGTTTTGGGCCACTTTGAAGGGGTGTTGGGCTGCAAAGAGAAAGAGGCTTTTGCGGTTACCCGGTTAACCGTAGGAGTATCAAACGGACTCCAAATGGCACGAAACTTGACAGGCAGTCTACCGGTGGTGTACCAAGGCCGCTTGGCAAACCTCGGTCCATTCCGAGAAAGTTTAACACCCGCTCACAATAGGAGACAAAAGGGGGACGCCGGAGGACATAGGAGTGTCGGATTGCAAAACGGACAACGGGGAAAATGCTCGGATGCATGAGACGAACACGTATGCACAATGAGATGCACATGATGACAAGATATGAAATGCATATGATGACATGGCAAAGTGCAACACGCAAGCAAATGACATGGCAATTATGGCGAATAACTGGAAGACACCTGGCGCATCAAAACCGGGGCGTTACAATCTTGGGGGCGTAATCAGCCGAATAGTGTTCTGGATACAAAATCTCAGTACTTTGAACACAACTTCGGCCTTAGAGATGAGATCGAATGGCTATGGCCCAAATATCAAAGGTTCTCCTTTTGATGATTCGGAACATTATTACTTTGAGCACTTTTCTATTTGAGGCCTTATTAATTATGTTTTCAACCATGCCAAAATCTGGTGTCAACTGTTTTTCGGCAAAACTTGTGTGCCGAAAAATAACTTGCATAATGCTCTTTGTAAGGACGATGTCAACACTTCATCGGCCATTTGTACATGCTTAGGATGATAAGTATATATCGTCCATTTAGATTAGCAACAGAAGTGAAGCTAATCAAACATATGATGATTTGGTAATACCCTTTCATGATGTAAGAAATTATATTGCATCCATGGATTAAAACAAGCCCATTGAGGGTAACCAATCATACCTGATGACGAATTCCATGGCATAGGCATCAACGACATTGTTTAAGAAAATGGATAATGTGTGGAACGAAGATGTTGAAACCTTCGGCTTGGTCCTTCGTAGTTTTCACTCTGTTCCTTCTTCACCTCTGCTGCACTCCTTGTAAAGGAAGCTCAGACATAATTCTTATTTTGAATATTTCCTTTCGTAACCCATGCCATGTTTCTATTTTCAAGTTCTTGTGCACTAAGCTCTTGCAACTTCTTTTACCAATACGATAAGCCGAGTGGGCACCCCGGCTGCGATTTTGTTTGAAGTAATGGCAATTCTTGTTTTACCTTGTGCACTCTCAACTTCTTTCCTTCAGATTTCGCACTTGATTGACTTGCCTCATTGCATTTTGTAGCCAATGTCAACAATTTAATTGTCTCTTTTTCATTTGATATCATATCTGAAGTGGCACTCTTACGACCATCTCTTTTGACACGGTAGACTTGCTCAACCACCTCCTTGTTCTTCCTTCTGCTCCGGACCGATTCTTTTTTATTAAAACGGTCTTGAACATATGATTGCTCATTGAACGTTGGTCTTCTTGGAGCTGCATAATACTGGCGAGATGGTTTATAGTAATATGGAGAATTTGCCCTTGTATCATACATGTCCCATGATGGATATGGATTTACGTGAGCATAGGGAGGCATCCACGACATTAGCATTGGCGGCCCAAAATAAGGATATGAACAAGTTGCGTTCAAATTCTCTTCTTGCCAATATCGATCCTTGGATTTGCGCCTAAGGGGTGATCTTGATGCTTTTGCATTAGTTGGCCGATAAGCATTGTTCTCCTCACTTATCTTCTGATATTTTTCCAATAGTTGCGCGAAAGTGACTTTCGGCTTTTTACCTTTGTGCTTACGTCGGTCTTTGTTTTCTTGCACCGATCTTTGGATTTTCTTGTTACCCCCCCTCCCGTCCTTGGCATCTCCATTGTAGCTTCGATGGAATTCTCGTCCTCTAGATTATGTTCATTATGCTCTTCAACAACTTCTTTACTTGGAAGCTTGATCCCATCACCTGCAGTTTTTACCTTCTCTTTAAATGGATCAGCTTGAAGCAGCCGATGCAAAAACCTTTTAACATCAGGACCAATTGGAATAGACTCGTCATCTCTTGGTGTCTCAACAAATTTCAATAGTCCTTTATCAATGGCCGATTTAACTATTTGATGAAACATGTTGCAATCCTCAATACTATGCTTGAACGAATCATGCAACTTACAATAAATTTGTCCTTGGATAGATGGCTTAACATGGTGATCAAGAATTCTAATGTAATTATTTTTCAACTTGATCACACATGTTTGAATTGAAGGTATATTGTTTTGTTTTCTAGCCGATCTTGGTGTGCGAATGGCTTTGGAGGTAAGCAAATGAATGGTTCAGATTTAGAATCTCCCCATTCGGCTATGCATTCTGTTTTGCACTCTATCTCCGATGTCTTTGGATAAGATATAATATTAGCATCAGATTTCTCAAAAGAATTTAACCTTGGCTTTATATTTCTGAAACAAAAATAGTTAGAACACACATGTCTCGATTGAGACCATGCGTAAGCCAAGTATGAAGCAAGCAAAGCTACCCAATTAGATATAAACTTTAAATAAAACAATGGGAGAAGCTTTGGCTGCAATAATAAGTCAATGTCGGTCTCTTCGAATGGTACAATGTATTGACCGATATGCTTTGTAACAATTTTATTTGTATCAATCTCTTTGAGTGGTACAATGTATTGACTGATGTGCTTTGTAACATTTTTATTGCTAACAAGTAAATTACCCTTCATCATTGGTCTTTCAAAATTACTTACGAGATTTTTCCTCATAGATGCATCAACAATAAAGTTGTGACCAAATCTAAAAATAGGCAAAACACTTGCTAGACATACATCTTCATACACGCTCGGAGAGCATGATGGTTCTGTTACTTCAATAATACTTTGCTCCACTTTTAAATGACTCTCCAATGTCTTGGCGTCCTCTTTTTCTTCAATAAATCGGTACACATACTATTTGATTCGTCTTTTTTAATAATCAAATTAACTTTGTTATCCGAATCACCACTCTTTCTTTCTTTTTGATTCGCAAGGTTGCTTGTTCTTGTCTAAATTCAGCGAACATTGCAGCTAGGCTATCTTTAAGCTTTTTTCGACAAATTTCAGCTCAGTCTTCATCGGATTGCCCCCCAATACTTTGAGACGCTTTCGGCAATGGTGTGTTGTCGAAATTCTGTAATTGTGCAGGGGCAACATGATATGATACGTTACTAGGTAAAGACACATGCGCTCTGGTAGAATTCTCACTTATTCGGCCATGAGCATGAAGGTGCGGAGCTGAATTATGAACATCTACAATTGCGTATGGCGCCGAAAAAATTGGAAGAATGAGGGGTCCCCAGACTTGCCTGCCTACGGCCCGCGGCGTGGCTCAACCAGTGGCCTAGTACGGCCTGTCTTCATCAACCAACGCTCAAGACCCTCGCGAGGGGCCAAGCCTCGCGAGGGAATGATGCAAGGCTTCCTCAGGAGTGGCCTCACCAGGCATGCTCGCGAGGAGGCGAAGAGATCAAGGAAAGGGGTACCTAGCGAGGTTCCCATGACTCAAGCCATGACGATCAAGACCAGGCGGGCGCTAGGCGGCTGCCAGCCTGCGCAGTGTCCTCGTTTCCTCTTTGGTGCAAAGGGGGCAAGCGCAGGTGCGGAGTACCGAGGCATCAGGCAAAGGTTTCCATATCGGTGCAACAAGACCAAGACCAATAGGACGGCAGGACGGAGGTCACCATGGAGACCAAGACGGCGTCATCACCATCACCTTTGGCCGGCGAAGACCACCTTTAGTCAGGATAGCTTGTACTAGTTGTCCCCTTTCAAAATGGCCGTTGTTGGATCCCTTCCCACTCAATATTTGGGAAGAGGACCAGGGCCTCTATACATAGGGCTAGCCACCATAGTAGAAGGGATGAAGTGAAGTTCATCTACACACCACACCAGCCCAAGAACACCTCTCCTCGCGAGGCTGTTCTTCCCCTGTACTATTCATCATCAACCCAAGAGGCAATCCACCACCACACACAGGATTAGGGTATTACACCACAACGGTGGCCCGAACCTGTATAAATCTTGTGTCTCTTGTGTTGTGAGTTCATCGATCTAGCTTAGGGATTGCGGCGAGGCTGAGAGCGAGATTCGGTAGGAGGAAATCTTCGTGTGCACCCCAATGTTCGAACCTTAAGGGTTTTGCCGGAACCCGATATCCGACATTTGGCGCGCCAGGTAGGGGTGCGCCGGAGTTCTTCCTTCCGTCGACTCGCTCTCCACCAACACTGCGCTTTGCCCTCATGGCGGACATCGCGCCTCCGGCTTCAGCGGCCGGCGCCAACAATGGGGCCAGGGGGCTCCGAGCCTTGGCCCCCGCCTTACGGCAGGTGCAGTGGCCGCACAAGTTGGCATACGAGGAGGCCGTCCTCAAGGCCAGAGGCGACGACAAGGTCATGGCCAACTGGCTTCCCATGGCCATCACTGGCGTCCCGCGTGCTTGGCTGCTCAACCTGCCAGCATCTTGTGTGGCCTCCTCGGAGGAATTGCGCGACCTCTTCCTCGCCCACTAAGCGGCGCTGGCGCCCCCGGTCGTCCAGCTCTCCTGGGCGGCTCGCAGGCGCCACCCTCAGACCGCCACGCCAAGCCATTCTTTCGCCGGATCGGTGCCGCCCTCGCGCGGCAAGGAGCTCCCCCGGGTTGGGTGGCACCCAAGGCCGACCTGACCTTCAACTCGGAAGATCACCCCGTCAACACCGCCTGCTCGGGTGCGCTCCCGATGCTCTGCACGCCCACCATCTGCCAGGAGGCCGACCAAGCATTTCAAGACCTCAAGAAATATTTGAACAGCCCTCCGGTGATGGTGGCACCGCGCCCTCTCGAGTCCCTGGTGCTCTACCTTGCTGCCACTCACTACTCTGCCAGCGCAGCCCTGGTGGTTGTTCGGGAGGAACGCCAGGCTACCGCATCACGCCCAGTCGCGGCCTCAGCCGTGGTGACACAAGACCAGGAAGGCCTCGCGAGGACCACGACAGCGGTGGTAGGGGACCAAGCTCAGCAGGAAGACGCCCCCAGGACTGAAGAGTCCGCACCAAGCAACCAGGCGCTGGGGGATCCATCATCTCAGGAAACGCCTCAACCTCCGGAGGACACAGGCCACGTCAGCACACCCACCCTAGTAGAGCATCCGGTGTACTTCGTCAGCACGGTGTTGCGGGATGCAAGGGCACGGTTCCCCATGCCTTAGAAGCTCTTACTCGCGCTCTTGGTGGCCTCGCGTAAGTTGCGGCATTACTTTCAAGGTCACCCCATCAAGTTCGTCCCGGCCTACCCATTGGAAAGAGTGCTCAGGAGCCCCAAATCTGCTGGGAGGGTCGCCGAATGGAACATCGAGTTGCAGGCGTTTCAGTTGGAGTTCAGCACAACCAGGGTCGTCAAGGGAGCCGCGCTTGCTGATTTTGTGGCAGAATGGACGGAGGCACCAGGGCTCAAGGTAGGCGAAGATCGGTCTCTCTCCCCAGGAAGTGAGGCACCAGATGGCTGGGTCATGTACTTCGATGGTGCATTCTCGCGGCAGGGCGCGGGGGCTGGTGCGGTGCTTATATCCCCCACTCAGGACAAGCTCTACTACGTTGTACAGCTCTGTTTCCAGTAGGGCGAGAAGGTCTCCAACAACATAGCAGAATATGAGGGCCTCATAGTAGGCCTGAAAGCTGCAATAGCACTGGGAGTGAAGCGCCTCGTCATCAAGGGCGATTCACAACTCCTCGTCAACTTATCCAACAAGGTATATGAGCCAATGGACGAGCACATGGAAGCATATCTTGCGGAAGTGCGCAAGATGGAGAAGCAATTCTGGGGGTTGGAGTTACAGCACGTGACCCGCGGCACAAGCCAAGAGGCTAATGACATCGCCAAGAGGGCGTCCATATGGATACCTCAGGAGCCTGGCGTTTTCGAGGAACTACTCTTCAAGTCGTCGGCGGCACCATCACTTTCGAGCACAGCACAGCCACGAGAGGAACTCCCTCAGCCACCTGCCACAGGAGCCCCGGCCTGTGGCCTGACCTTAGGAGCGCCTACTCTTGGCGCTGGAGCCTCAAGAGGGATGCTGGACCATGGAATTCAAGGAATACCTGACGCAAGGGACACTGCCGGAGAAAGAGGAGGACGCGGAACGCGTGGCCCGGCAGGCCACGGCCTACTGCATCCAAGACGATGAGTTATATAGGAAGCAGCCGAATGACGTTTCCTTACGTTGCATCTCCAGGGAACAGGGGAAGGAGCTGCTGGCCGACATACACGGTGAAGATTGCGGGCACCACTCGTCGTCACGGACCCTCGTCGGCAAGGCATTTCGCAGCGGATTCAACTGGCCTACGGCACTCAACGACGCGACCGAGCTAGTGAAGTCCTGCAAAGCCTGCCAATTCCACGCCAAGCAGATCCATCATCCAGCTCCGGGCCTACAGACCATCCCGCTCTTGTGGCCATTTGTGGTCTGGGGGCTGGATATCTTGGGCCCGCTCCCTCGAGCGCTTGGGGGTTACCGCTACCTCTATGTCGCCATCGACAAGTTCACCAAGTGGGCGGAAGTGGAAGCCGTTCGCACCATCCCAGCCGGGTCCGCGGTCAAGTTCATCAAGGGCCTCGTGAGCCGGCTTAGGGTCCCTAACTGCATCATCACCGACAACGGTTCGCAGTTCACTACCAACCTCTTCAAGACATATTGTGCTAACCTTGGAACGCATATATGCTACGCTTCGGTGGCGCACCCCCGGAGCAACGGCCAGGCCGAACACGCCAACGTGGAGGTCCTGAGGGGCCTCAAGACTAGGACCTTCAAGAAGAAGCTGGAGGCCTGCGGCAGGGGCTAGTACGACGAGCTCCATTCCGTGTTGTGGTCCATCCGCACTACCGCCACCAAGCCAACGGGCGAGACCCCATTCTTCCTCGTCTATGGAGCAGAAGCGGTTCTCCCTCACGAGGTCAGGCGTCGCTCCGCGTGGGTCCTGGCGTTTGATGAGGCGCAGCAGGACGCCACACGGGGGATGGACCTCGTGCTGGGGAAGGAACGCCGCCGTGAAGCCACACTGCGGGCGGCAAGGTACCAGCAGGCGCTGCGGCGGTATCATTGTCGCAACATCCGCCCCAGGACGCTCGAGGTAGGTGACCTCGTACTAAGGCGGGTGCTCTCCGGGGAAGGGCTGCATAAGCTTTCACCCATGTGGGAGGGCCCGTTCAAGGTCGTCCATGTCTCCGGGCTCTGCACCGCGCTGGAGACTCGTGGAGGGGTACCCATCGAGCGCTGGAACATCCAGCACCTCCGGAAGTTCTACCCCTGAAGAAAGACCCAGTGCCTGTGAAGAAGGCCCGGTGCCTGTGAAGCTCGCAACCCGAAGAAAGGCCCGGTGCTTGTGAAGCTCGCCGCCCGTGACACTCTCACGTAATAATGAGTGGGGTTGTACATGCCCCGGAGTGTCCGGAGCGCCGCCCTTGGGCCTCGGGGGCTCCCTCCCACGCCCAGTGGCAGCACTTAGCTCCGCGCTGGTGAGAAGACGTCGAAGACTAGACTAGGTGCCGGACGCGGCTTTTCATTTGCTTTCTGCTTGATTAAAGTTGCTTCTGGTGTTCTTTGCCGGTTCTGTCCGTCGTCTTCTACCCCTGTTTCCTGTTTTCAGCTCTTTGTCCGACTCGCTCTGTAACGCCCCGGATCTGATGCGCCAGGTGCCTGCCAGTTATTCGTCGTTGTTGCCATGTCATTTGCTTGCGTGTTGCATTTGCCATGTCATCATATGCATTTCATATCATGTCATCATGTGCATTTCATTTTGCATACGTGTTCGTCTCATGCATCCGAGCCTTTTCCCCGTTGTCCATTTTGCAACCCGGCGCTCCTATGTCCCCCGGCGTCCCCTTCTTCTCTCCTGTTGTCAGCGGGTATTAAACTTTCTCCGAATGGCCCGAGGTTTGCCAAGCGGCCTTGGTATAGCACCGATGAACCGCTGTCAAGTTTCGTGCCATTTGGAGGTCGTTTGGTACTCAGCAGTTAGCAAGGGTAACATGAAAGCCCTCTTTGTTTGCAGCCCAACACCCCTTTCAAAGTGGCCCAAAACCCACCAAACTCCCCTCCATATTCTCGGTCGTTCGATCACGATCGCGTGGCCGAAAACCGCACCTCATTTGGACTCTCCTAGCTCCCTCTACCTATATATATGTGATCCCCTCCGAATTTTCGCGCAGTCCAACCCTAGCGTCTTCCTCCTCGCGCCGCCGGACACGTCCGTCCGCGCCGGACGTGTCCGCCGGACACGTCGCTCCGACCAATCCCGTGACGCCACGTCATCACCGCCGCCTCCCCAACCAATCCGGAGCCGCCACCTCACCTCCCCCGCGCCCACTTCGCCGCTGGGCCCACGGAGCCTATCTCCGGCCCGCTCCGGGCCACGGCGGGCCCGATCCGCCCGGTCGTAGCGTCATCGCCGCGCCGCTTGCGGGACCTCGCCGGACTTCGCGGCCGCATCGCCGAGCTCCCTGCCGCCCCCGCCGACGCGCTCCTCCTTCCAGCGCCGCCTCCGCCATGCGCATGCGTCGTCGCCTTGCGCTCGCCCGCAGCGCCCGCGCTTTTCGCCCGTGCTCCGCCGCCTCCTCCTGCGACCGCGTGCCCGTCACCTTCCTCCGTCGCCGGACGTCCGCCTCCACGCTGAGTCGCTGTGGTGCGCGCGCCTCGGGCGCCCGCCGAAGCTCTTCCACCGCTGGATCTGGTGCCCAGAGGCCCGATCCACCGGTTCCCAGGCCTCCCTTGCCGCCGCCTTGCCCGGATCAGGCGGATCCGGCGTGGTCAGTTGCCGCCGCCGCCATGAACGAGCTCGGGAGCGAGCAGAGGAGCTGCTCCTCCCATGCGCCGCTCGTGGACCCCGCGTGGGCCCCGGCCCAGCAACCGGCCTGCCCGGCCTGCTTCCCCTCTGCATGGGCCGAGCCCAGTGGTGAGCAGCCCCTAAGCCTCGCCCTGTGCACTTTTGGGCCTGCCAGTTTTGGCCTGTTGCATTTTTTTTCTGCGCTGCGATTTTCTCTATTATCCGGGGAATTACAGTTTTACAGAAAAACCCCTAATGTTCATGCATATAATAACTCATTATCCGTGCGTCATATGTAAATAATTTATATATGAAAAATGCTTAGTTTTTCATCTAGTTTCATAATATGCCATTTTCACCCATGTTTGAAATGTTTAAAATGTTGTTTGATTAAATTTGCTCAAATGCCATGTTAAAATGATTTAATTCATAACTAAATAACCGTAGCTCGGATTTAAATGTTCTTTATATGTAAATGGGGTGGAAAAATGCCTAGATTAAAATGGTCCACTTTATTTTCCTGTTTAACAACTTTAAAATATGTTTTAGGGCAGAACAGTACCGAATTCAAAAATAAGGTCCTGAGGATTTTCCGGAATTGTTGTTTGTGCTTCCGGCCTCATTTAAACTTGCCTAGTTAGGTAGTTTCATTATGCTTCACCCCTTGCCATGCTAATCAACATTTAATATTGTTGGGTACCTAACCGAGAGAGAACTAAATAATTGCATGTGGTGTTTTGTCAATATGCAACCCGTTGCATATTGAACTCCACTTAACTTGTAGTATTGATTGTTGCACTTTGCCATGCCATGTCATGCCTCATTAAACCGGACATGCATCATACTTGATTGTGCATCATGCCATGCTTATGTGATGGTTGTTTACTATGTTGTTTGTTCCTTTCCGGGTTGCCTCTCTCGTTAGCTTCGGTTTCGTTCCGGAGTTGTGAGGATTCGTTCGACTTCGTCCGTTTTTCTTCTTCATGGACTCGTTCTTCTTCCTATCGGGATTTCAGGCAAGATGACCGCTACCCTGGATCTCACTACTATCATTGCTATGCTAGTTGCCTCGTTCTTTCGCTATGCTGCGTTACCTATTACCTGTTTGTCCAGCCAACCCATATTGCCATGAACCCCTAACCTTTGACACCATTCCTATGCAAACCGTTGTTTGGCTATGTTACCGTTTTCGCTCAGCCCCTCTTATAGCGTTGCTAGCTGCAGGTGAAGTTGAAGATTTCTCCATGGTGGACAGGATTTTGGTTGGGATATCACAATATCTCTTATATTATTAATGCATCTATATACTTGGTAAAGGGTGGAAGGCTCGGCCTTATGCCTGGTGTTTTGTTCCACTCTTGCCGCCCTAGTTTCCGCCATACCGGTGCTATGTTCCCGGATTTTGCGTCCCTTACGCGGTCGGGTGATTTATGGGACCCCCTTGACAGTTCGCTTTGAATAAAACTTGTCCAGCAAGGCCCAACATTGCCTTTTACCATTTGCCTCACCACCACCTACTTTTCCCTTGGGAGTAATTAACCCAAGGGTCATCTTTATTATAGCCCCCCCGGGCCAGTGCTTGTCTAAGCATTGGTCCAAACTAGAGCCACTTGCAGTGCCGCCCCTAGGCAACTTGGGGTATCATCGGTTCTTTGTCGTCTTGCTCATCCGGTCGTGGCTCGAGGACGAGATCTGTGGCTACTATCGGGGATGTCGACACGCCGGGAGGTCTTGCTGGTCTTGTTTTACCATTGTCGAAATGTCTTGATGTACTGGGATACCGAGTCCGATCGGAGTGTCTCGGGTGAAGGTCTATTCTTCGATGATCGCGAGAGCTTGTCATGGGCTAAGTTGGGACACCCTGCAGGTATAAACTTTCGAGAGCCGTGCCCGTGGTTATGTGGCAGATGGGAATTTGTTAATGTCGGTTGTAGACAACTTGACACGATCCGAAATAAAACGCATCAACGCGTGTGTAGCCGTGATGGTCTCTTCTCGGTGGAGTCCGGAAGTGAACACGGTTTCGTGTTATGTTTGGCGCAAGTAGGTGTTCGGGATCACCTCTTGATCATTGCTAGTTGACGACCGTTCCGCTTGTTTCTCTTCTCGCTCTCATTTGCGTATGTTAGCCACCATATATGCTTAGTCGCTGCTTTGCAACCTCACCACTTTACCCCTTCCTTTCCCATTAAGCTTTGCTAGTCTTGATACCCATGGTAATGCGATTGTTGAGTCCTCTGGCTCACGGATACTTCAAAACCAGTTTGCGGTGCCTATGTTACCGGCGGTGGCGCAACCCAGCTCAAGTAGGAGCTCGATGAAGATCTTGCCCTTTGTGTTGTTTCGTTCTAGTTGATCGAGAGTGGAGCCAGGTTGGGGTTGATCGGGTCCTTTGTCGCATTTGGGGTTCTTCTTTTATTTTGGTTCCGTAGTCGGACCTTGATTGTATCTGGATGATGTAATGCTTTATTCATGTAATTGTGTGAAGTGGCTATTGTAAGCCAACTATGTATCTCTTTCCCTTATGTAATACATGGGTTGTGTGAAGATTACCTCACTTGCGACATTGCTTTCAATGCGGTTATGCCTCTAAGTCGTGCTTCGACACGTGGGAGATATAGCCGCATCGAGGGCGTTACAAGTTGGTAATCAGAGCCTTCCCCGACCTTAGGAGCCCCACTGCTTGATCGTTTTAGCGGCCGAGTTGTGTCTAGAAAAATGTTTTGAGTCATTTAGGAATTATATATCGAGAGTAGGATTCTTTTTACTCCCAGTCCCTTCGACCTTCGGTGAGGTATCTGACGAGAGTTTTGACTCTTCTCTTCTCAAATTTCACTAAATTTTTTAGGATCACGCTGGTATCTTGGAATCGTTCCGATATTCTTATGACGAGAACATTGTTCTTGGTGCCTCGACATTTAGGGGTTGTGGCGGTGTCCCGGGAGTTGAGCTCGAGGTGTTGTCGTCATAATTTTATCGTTGCGATTCGGAATACCGAGTTTAGTACGCCGACATCGAAAATCTCTTTTATGCGGTTGTTGGTGAGATAACCCGCTAACCCAAAGATCTTGAGGTGAGTACGGAGTATTGCCATGACTTGTATAATGGATGCTTTTGAAGGTTGAGGTACCACGATTTCGAAGGTTTCTTGGTTATGTGTTGACGGATGGATACAATTTGGATGTAGGGATTGTTAGTTTGGGTGAGATATATTGCTCCTGTATCCCCAACACCAGATTGCATAACCGAAAGTTTGGGAGTTTCATAGGTGGGAATTCAAGTAGCTCTTAGGATATCTTTCCGACGGATGTATGATATGAAATTGGGGTTCGACGTCTAGTGGTCCGCCTATTCACGGTTGGTTTCTGATGGTCTCGTTGTGTCTTAAAGAGTCCTTGGCTATGCCGACTCGGGACGCTTCAGTATGTCATGTGCCTTGCCTTGTACATGATGGTGTCTGTCTGATTGAGCCCGTGTAGGCCCCACCACGAAAACTTCGGACGAAATCTCTATCATATGTTTGTTCCGGCTTATTCTGAAAGCCAATCCTTTGTTTTGTTTTAATTGTGGTATTCGAGTTGCTTCAAAGTCAAATGTTGAATCCATACCTTTCCTAAACGGTGTTCTCATATTGCTATGTGAATACTAATCCTTTTTGATCATTGAGGTTGTCATGTTAATCCTTTTCCAACCGGTGCGCTTCTCTTCGAGATGATCCCATTATTCTCCCCATCCGCAAGATCAATTCTAAGTTTTCTCAATGCTGTTTGTTTTGTTCATCCCAAGTTGTCTTTGTTTTTCCCACCCTCCCACCCTTTTTTCTTCAAGGACACAGATTTCTTAATCAAGTATCCATTTATTCATGTGAAGTCTCTTCATTCTTTTCAATCAATGTTCTTATCCGGTGATTTCCCATGAAGATGCTCAACAGCTTCAAGTTCATCATCCTTTATTGTTGTCTCTTCTCCGGTGGATCCTATTCAAGCTTTCGATATTCATCATATTCCTTTTCTCGTTTCTAATGCTTTCTCATACCGATGCACCTCTTAATCATTCACTTCTTCCTATTCATTTGTTCTGGAGTGCTCAAGATATCTCGAAGATTCGTGTTTCCACTCTGCATTCGTTCAAGCTCTTTCGAGATTGGTATCTCATTCAAGCCATTTAATTCAACCGGTGCAATCTTGCTTTAAAATCGTTCATCGATGTTTTCTTTTGAGTGGGCCCTAACCCACAGGTCTTTTCCCAGGATCTTACCTGACTCTTCTAATTATTCCGGAGTTATTCTTAAATGCTTTTCAAGTGTGACATAAGAATGGATTCCATCAGTCACATGCCTTCTCCAAGATTGTTTCAAATTCTTTTCATCTTTGGCTCAACCTTTCCTCTTTTAATTCTCCCGGAGTATCTCAACAATTCATGGTGGTTCTCATCTTCATTCTCATCATTTGAAGACCGAAGAAGAGTTTCTCTTTAATCTTGCTCTATTCTCTCAAGATTCATGGTGCTAGTTTGTTGCCATCCTCTCATAGTTGTTTTCGATTGTGAGAATTCTTTTCACCCATTCGGAGCATTTCATGAGTTGTTTCCATTTCTTTCCTCCGAAGGCCATCATGTCTTAATTCTTCATTCTCAGCGTGTAGCTATCGTTCTCCAAATCTTACCGGTGAATCGTTCAAATATCCTCTAATCAGTTCATGTTCTCTCGTTTTCAAGTATCTTAATCCCCTCAAGTATCTTCATTCGTTTTCAAACTCTTTCCGGTGAATTGTGCCCTTGCTACTCTCTTTTTCAATTCTTACGGTGGTTCTTTCAAGATCTCTCTTCCTTGTTCATCATATTAATTCATTCATTGTTTCCAAATTCCATCGATGGTTCCATCAATACCTTCTCAAGTTTGCGCCATATCTATCTTAATCATTTCTACGAGAATAAGTAGTATGCCAAATCCGTTGCTTGTCATCAATTTAAATTGGTGAAGGATACGCATAACGTAATTCTTAGTATTATTTCATCCAAGTGATTAATTCTTTCTTCCGGAGTTCGTAATGGTATCAATTTCCCAGTTCTAAGTTGTTCATTTCTTCTTTCCGGAGTTTGTTCATCATATCACATTCTTGGTTCGAGATGCTTCATCTTTTCTTTATCGGAGTTCTTCATGGAGGCTCTACATGGTGGTTCATCAAGGATTCTCTTCATTCTTCAATTGCTCTTCAAGATTTTTCTTGAAGCTATGATCCGCCAAGCTATACTCAAAATTAAACATGGTGCTCAACACATGTTTTGTTTTGAGGAGTTCAAGCATTCTTCTTCTTGCATTCCGAAGTGCAATTCTTTCTACCTTATCTTTTGAGGTGGTGTTATGTCACTCTTGACAATTTCCCTTCGTGATTCATGTTGTCAAGAATGAGGTATTTTAAATCCATCAATCTCTTCTTTGGAGTTATCTTGGTATAGATTTCACCTAAAGCCTTCCCTAAGGAATATTGCTATTTGTGGTGCATATCAATGACCCAAGTTCTTCTTTATCCTCCCGGTGATATAGCTTTCTCGTCTCCTTGTTCGTATCAATGGTTTCCGTTAGTGGCCGGTTGTCACCTCATAGTCTTGAGATGTTTGCCATAAGCCCACAACAAGCTTGTGCTTCTCGTTGTTGATTTTCCAACAACTACGTTCGATTTTTCTTTGCAAGGATGCTTTCCAAATTCAATTGTGGCAGAAGATGTCATTTTCTTCTCCATTCTGTTATTGCAATGATCTAACTTCTATTCTTTCGTTACGGAGGCATTGTGATGTTGTGCTCTTCACACATCACCTCGTTTTTTTTTTAGGATCGTGTTCTTTTCTTGCTTATCCATTTAACCGGAGTGTTGTATCATCTCTTAATATCTTTTCATCTCATCAAGTTTTTCTTCTCTTTTCTACCGGAGAGCTGTCCAAATTCAGCCATTCTTGTTCCTTGGCTATCTCATTATACCAATGTGGTCATATTCTTTTCGTTCGTGAAGCTCTTATTTCCATGCCTTTGCAACCTTCAAGTCCTCGTAATACTCTTTGTTCCTCTTTTCTAACGGATTGTTTGCAATCTCGTTCATCTCTGTTGTACTCTTTCTTCTAAATTGCTCAACCTCTCAAGGTTCATGGTTTCACTCGTTCGTCAAAGAAGCAACTTAGTTTACCTCTTATCTTCCTCTTCCATTTTCCCTCCGGTGCCATCCTAGATCTCGGGACGAGATCCTCTCGTAGTGGTGGAGTGTTGTAACGCCCCGGATCCGATGCGCCAGGTGCCTGCCAGTTATTCGTCGTTGTTGCCATGTAATTTGCTTGCGTGTTGCATTTGCCATGTCATCATATGCATTTCATATCATGTCATCATGTGCATTTCATTTTGCATACGTGTTCGTCTCATGCATCCGAGCCTTTTCCCCGTTGTCCGTTTTGCAACCCGGCGCTCCTATGTCCCCCGGCGTCCCCTTCTTCTCTCCTGTTGTGAGCGGGTATTAAACTTTCTCGGAATGGCCCGAGGTTTGCCAAGCGGCCTTGGTATAGCACCGGTAGACCGCCTGTCAAGTTTCGTGCCATTTGGAGGTCGTTTGGTACTCCAACAGTTAACCGGTAACCGCAAAGCCCTCTTTGTTTGCAGCCCAACACCCCTTTCAAAGTGGCCCAAACCCACCAAACTCCCTCCATATTCTCGGTCGTTCGATCACGATCGCAGTGGCGAAAAACCGCACCTCATTTGGACTCTCCTAGCTCCCTCTACCTATATATATGTGATCCTCCGAATTTTCGCGCAGTCCAACCCTAGCGCCTTCCTCCTCAAGGCCACGGACACGTCCGTCATACGGGACGTGTCCGCACGGACACGTCGCTCCGACCAATCCCGTGACGCCACGTCATCACCGCCGCCTCCCCAACCAATCCGAGCCGCCACCTCACCTCCCTCGCGCCCGCCGCGCGGGCCGCGGAGCCTATCTCGGCCCGCCTGCCGCCCTGGCGGCCCGATCCGCCCGTCGGCCGCCGTCGCCGCGCCGCTTGCGGGACCTCGCCGATTTCGCCGGCCGCATCGCCGGAGCTCCTCGCCGCCCGTGCCCGACGCCGCCTTCCTTCCAGCCGCGCCTCGCGCGCGGCGGCGACGCGGCGCCGCCGCCGCGCCAACGCGCCCCGCCGCCCGTGCTCCGCCGCCTCCTCCTGTGACCTTGCGCCCGTCACCTTCTTCGTCGCCGGACGTCGCGCCTCCACGCTGGAGTCGCGTGGTGCGCGCCTCCATCGGGCGCGCGCCATGAAAGCTCTTCCACCGCTGGATCTGGTGCCCAGAGGCCCGATCCACCGGTTCCCAGGCCTCCCTTGCCGCCGCCTTGCCCGGATCAGGCGGATCCGGCGTGGTCAATTGCCGCCGCCGCCATGAACGAGCTCGGGAGCGAGCAGAGGAGCTGCTCCTCCCATGCGCCGCTCGTGGACCCCTCGTGGGCCCCGGCCCAGCAACCGGCCTGCCCGGCCTGCTTCCCCTCTGCATGGGCCGAGCCCAGTGGTGAGCAGCCCCTAAGCCTCGCCCTGTGCACTTTTGGGCCTGCCAGTTTTGGCCTGTTGCATTTTTTTTCTGCGCTGCGATTTTCTCTATTATCCGGGGAATTACAGTTTACGGAAAAACCCTCAATGTTCATGCATATAATAACTCATTATCCGTAAGCGTCATATGTAAATAATTTATATATGAAAATGCTTAGTTTTTCATCTAGTTTCATAATATGCCATTTTCACCCATGTTTGAAATGTTTAAAATGTTGTTTGATTAAATTTGCTCAAATGCCATGTTAAAATGATTTAATTCATAACTAAATAACCGTAGCTCGGATTTAAATGTTCTTTATATGTAAATGGGGTGGAAAAATGCCTAGATTAACATGGTCCACTTTATTTTCCTGTTTAACAACTTTAAAATATGTTTTAGGGCAGAACAGTACCGAATTCAAAAATAAGGTCATGAGGATTTTCCGGAATTGTTGTTTGTTCTTCCGGCCTCATTTAAACTTGCCTAGTTAGGTAGTTTTATTATGCTTCACCCCTTGCCATGCTAATCAACATTTAATATTGTTGGGTACCTAACCGAGAGAGAACTAAATAATTGCATGTGGTGTTTTGTCAATATGCAACCCGTTGCATATTGAACTCCACTTAACTTGTAGTATTGATTGTTGCACTTTGCCATGCCATGTCATGCCTCATTAAACCGGACATGCATCATACTTGATTGTGCATCGTGCCATGCTTATGTGATGGTTGTTTACTATGTTGTTTGTTCCTTTCCGGTTGCCTCTCTCGTTAGCTTCGGTTTCGCTTAGGAGTTGTGAGGATTCGTTCGACTTCGTCCGCTTGTCTTCTTCATGGACCCGTTCTTCTTCCTAGCGGGATTTCGTGCAAGATGACCGCTACCTGGATCTCACTACTATCATTGCTATGCTAGTTGCCTCGTTCTTTCGCTATGTCTGCGCTACCTATTACTGCTTGTCCAGCCAACCCATATTGCCATGAACCCTAACCTTTGACACCATTCCTATGCAAACCGTTGTTTGGCTATGTTACCGTTTTGCTCAGCCCCTCTTATAGCGTTGCTAGCTGCAGTGAAGTTGAAGATTTCTCCATGGTGGACAGGATTTTGTTGGGATATCACAATATCTCTTATATTATTAATGCATCTATATACTTGGTAAAGGGTGGAAGGCTCGGCCTTATGCCCGGTGTTTTGTTCCACTTGCCGCCCTAGTTTCCGCCATACCGGTGTTATGTTCCCGGATTTTGCGCCCCTTACGCGGTCGGGTGATTTATGGGACCCCTTGACAGTTCGCTTTGAATAAAACTTGTCCAAAGAAGGCCCAACATTGCCTTTTACCATTTGCCTCACCACCACCTACTTTTCCTTGGGAGTAATTAACCCAAGGGTCATCTTTATTATAGCTCCCCCGGGCCAGTGCTTGTCTAAGCGTTGGTCCAAACTAGAGCCACTTGCGGTGCCGCCCCTAGGCAACTTGGGGTATCGTCGGTTGCCATACGCATCGCTTCATCCGGTCGTGGCTCGAGACGAGATATCTGTGGCTACTATCAGGATGTCGGCACGCTGGGAGGTCTTGCTGGTCTTGTTTTACCATTGTCGAAATGTCTTGATGTACCGGGATACCGAGTCTGATCGGAGTGTCTCGGGTGAAGGTCTATTCCTTCGATGATCGCGAGAGCTTGTCATGGGCTGTTGGGACACCCCGCAGGTATAAACTTTCGAGAGCCATGCCCGCGGTTATGTGGCGATGGGAATTTGTTAATGTCCGTTGTAGACAACTTGACACCGATCCGAAATAAAACGCATCAACGCATGTGTAGCCGTGATGGTCTCTTCTCGGCGGAGTCCGGAAGTGAACACGGTTTCGTGTTATGTTTGACGAAGTAGGTGTTCGGATCACCTCTTGATCATTGCTAGTTGACGACCGCTCCGCTTGTTTCTCTTCTCGCTCTCATTTGCGTATGTTAGCCACCATATATGCTTAGTCGCTGCTGCAACCTCACCACTTTACCCCTTCCTTTCCCATTAAGCTTTGCTAGTCTTGATACCCATGGTAATGCGATTGCTGAGTCCTCTGGCTCACCGGATACTTCCAAAACCAGTTTGCGGTGCCTATGTTATGAAAGCGGTGACGCAACCCAGCTCAAGTAGGAGCTCGATGAAGATCTTGCCCTTTGTGTTGTTTCGCTCTAGTTGATCGGTAGTGGAGCCAGTTGGGGTCGATCGGGGTCCTTTTGTCGCATTTGGGGTTCTTCTTTTATTTTGGTTCCGTAGTCGAACCTTGATTGTATCTGGATGATGTAATGCTTTATTCATGTAATTGTGTGAAGTGGCGATTGTAAGCCAACTATGTATCTCTTTCCCTTATGTAATACATGGGTTGTGTGAAGATTACCTCACTTGCGACATTGCTTTCAATGCGGTTATGCCTCTAAGTCGTGCTTCGACACGTGGGAGATATAGCCGCATCGAGGGCGTTACACGCTCTCTCTCTCTCGCAAGCCTCACAAGGGGGCTGTGCGGGTGCCCTCGTGAGCCCTCCCTCTTCTGATTTTCACGAGGCTCTCTCGTTCGATTTCGCAGCGGGAGCACCCCTCCCAGCCCATGCCCCTCGGGTATCGCGACACGAAGCGCCGAGCCACGGCCGGCAACCCTCGCGACCAAGGTTCGGAAATGATTCTCCCAACGAATGTTTTGCAGCTTTTAAGGCGCCCGGCGAGGCCTGAAGCAGGCACCTCATGAGGCGGAAACTACTTCAAACGTGCCAAGCTAAGTTGTTCCTACGCGCAAACGCATAACAACGACACCATAACACAACACAGGAACAATAAATGCAGCACGATAATTAGGGGATAATAGTTTGTTGCACACCCCCCACGGGGCCCCATACTTCTCTCTCGATGCAGGAAAAGAAGGAAAACAAAACAAAAGCTGCATACGCCTTGCAACAGCTCGCGAGGAGGGATCTACATCGTCCTCCTGAGCTCAGTCAGACTCCACCTCGCAGTTCACCGGAGCGCGGCGACGTGACGACCTGCTGCCGCCCTCAAAGCGGGCACGGCGGTGTGGTGGTTGATCGTGGCCACCGCTGGAGGAGCTGTCGCCGGAGGAGCCGCTGAAGCTCGACGAGCCGCGGTCGCCATCGGGGCGGGTTCGCCTTCGCCCTCGTCGCGACCGTCGCCAAGACCGAGCACCTCGTCGCCATCGCTGTCTTCAGGGCAGCACCCAACACGGCGGCCATCTTCTCCGAACACCCTCACGTAGAGGGTCGCGTCGCCGTCATACTTGAAGTGGAGGATGCACCGCCTGCCCAGACCACGCGCACGGGCAAACGTCTGCCAGCCCCGGGCCAGGACTGCGTTATCGGTACGGAGATCTCCACTGTGACCCAGGAGGCCCTGCTGCAGCAGTCGTCCGCCTGCAGCCATAGCCCGCCTGGGCCAGCAGCTGGCAGCTCGCCGACGAAGGAACGAGGGAGCTGAAGCCAGTTGCCGGCCGGGTCATCCGACCACACGACGAACTCCGGCAGCACCTCCGCCGAGTGGAAGCGAGGCCGGGGAGGCTGCGCAGCCACGGCACGCCTTCCCCCACCAACCGGGCTGCCTCGACATGGGCGGCCACCACCGCGCGAAGGGCCACCGCCGAGACCATGGGAAGCCACGACAGGGGTCGCGGGATGGTTGCGAGGACGGTCGCGGCCGCGCTTGGGCGGAGGAGAGCCAGGCCCTTCCTGGCGAGCCTTTCCCTTCTCCGTGGCCGAAAACCTCTTCACGGGCGCCATGGGGGCGCTACAAGCAACAGGAGCGAGAGAGAAGAAGCAGGCGGAGCAAGAAGATATGGGCAACGGGAGCTCTCGCCCCTCCTCATTTATAGTCCCAGGAAGGCCAACCGTCGACCTCCACGATCGCAGGTAATGATAACTCTTTTTGCATGCAGCAGAGACTCGTCAAATAGGGCAGTTGCCGAGGCAGCGTGGGGAAGCGGAGACGCCACGTCCAATCAGTCGCCACGCGTTGCCCAAGGCCGCAGGCTGTTGGGGCCTGCGGCGCTCCGCACTTGCCCTTTTGGCTTCGCCGCTAAGCCAAGCCTGAGCGCGCCTTGGGCCTGGGGGCTACTATCGGCGTTCTGGGAATGGGGGTCCCCAGACTTGCCTGCCTGCGGCCCGCGGCGTGGCCCAACCAGTGGCCCGGTACGGCCCGTCTTCATCAACCAACGCTCAAGACCATCGCGAGGGCCAAGCCTCGCGGGGGGACGACGCAAGGCCTCCTCAGGAGTGGCCTCACCAGGCAGGCTCGCGAGGAGGCGGAGAGATCAAGGCAAGGGGTACCTCGCGAGGTTCCCATGACGCAAGCCATGACGATCAAGACCAGGCGGGCGCCAGCCCGCGTAGTGTCCTCGTTTCCTCTTTGGTGCAAAGGGGGCAAGCGCAGGCGGAGTACCGATCCATCAGGCAAAGGTTTCCATATCGGTGCAACAAGACCAAGACCAGCAGGACGGCAGGACGGAGGTCACCATGGAGCCCAAGACGGCGTCATCACCAGCACCTTTGGGAGGCGAAGACCACCTTTAGTCAGGATAGCTTGTACTAGCTGTCCCCTTTCAAAATGGTCGTTGTTGGATCCCTTCCCGCTCAATATTTGGGAAGAGGACCAGGGCCTCTATAAATAGGGCTAGCCACCACAGTAGAAGGGACGAAGTGAAGTTCATCTACACACCACACCAGCCCAAGAACACCTATCCTCGCGAGGCTGTTCTTCCCTGTACTGTTCATCATCAGCCCAAGAGGCAATCCACCACCACACCCATGAGTAGGGTATTACACCACAACGGTGGCCCCAACCTGTATAGCTTAGGGATTGCGGCAAGGCTGAGAGCGAGATTCGGTAGGAGGAAATCTTCGTGCGCACCCCAGTGTTCGAACCTTAAGGGTTTTGCCGGAACCCGATATCCGACAACAAACAATCCGGCGGGCGCTTTTGTAGACCCAAAACCCTACACGCGCGGGAGGGACCCCGTCTGGGCACGCGGAAGCTATGGGCTGCCCTAGGTCGACCTAACCGCCCCTAGAGCCTCGTGGATTCGCAGCCCTCCATTGCTGAAGAACGACGAAGAACGAGAAGAAAGATACAAGGGTATGGGATAGATGAACACGAAAAAGTAGTAGATGTGTTTGTTCGGTTGTGTGTTGTTCAATCGGCCGTCACCCCTTAGGTATATAAGAGGCGGATGGAATTCCCGTACAAGAAAAGGACTCCAAATCACGTCCAAATCAGGCTCAAATCTTTCCAAAATTAACCGAACTCGGATTTAGATAAGTATGGAACATCAGTTAGGTTTTCAGGTCTCACAAGCCACAAATGACCTCGAATGAAGATGAGCCCAAAAGCAAATTTAACTGTTTCGACGAGACAGAACCACTTTCGTGTTGAATGTTCTTTGATTCGAGGCCATCTTCATAGCCGAATCGCTCGTGCAAAAGAGTCTGTTACTTGCGCTATCCAGAGACACCGTGTCTGATAGGGCGCCATACAATCTCGGATTGATACGATTTTTATATTAGAATCGATAGTTTTGACGAAACTAAGACAATTCGTGTAGAAAGTTTCTCATATAAGGCCATCTTGGGGCGTAATCAGCCCAATAGTGTTCTGCATACAAAATATCAGTACTTTGAACACAACTTCAGCCTTAGAGATGAGATCGGATGGCTATGGCCCAAATATTAAAGTTTCTTCTTCTGATGATACAGAACATTCTTACTCACTTCTCTATTTAAGGCCTTCTTAATTATGTTTTCGACCATACCAAAATCTGGTGTCAACAGTTGCTTTCTGCGAAAATTACATCCGGCTTGCCGAAATCGCATAGTAGATACATGCTACCTACTTACGACGTACGTCTACCCCCACCTAAATTGCTAGACTGACTTTACCTGCCACATCTTGCGGACGGAGAGTAGGGCGAGACAGTGACCCATAAGCAGCATCCTTGTGCTTTTAGTACACTGGGGGTAGAGACGACGTCGAAAGACACCCTAAGGCATGACGGTAAGAAGGCTGTAGGCACAATGATGAGAGCTCTTCCATCAGTCAGTACCTGAAGCCGCTGTAGTGATCATACTTCGGATCGCTGTAGTCTGCCGCTTTCATCTCTAAGGGCTTAGGCTCTGGATGCCCAGTCCCATAGGTAACCTCCCCACTCTTCTCCCGATGACGGTGACGGAGCCGGTCTTTTGGGACCTTTGCGCTTGCTTGAGGTGTCTCGGTTGAACCGTAGAACTCAGCGTACTCCTGTCTCTTGGTGGACCTGTGCTTGCTTGAGAGAGTAGAATCCCTGAATTTCGATGATTTGATGCTCTTATGAGCCTTTGCCACAGTCTCGTTAGCAGCACTAGGAGCATGGAGCGTCTCGGTTATCATTGGGGTGCTACTGAGCTTCTGGGCTACTGGGTTCTCCTCCCTGTCCTCGGGCATCACAAGCCTATCTTTGAGAGGAGTGAGGCCTGTTTTTTTCTTCACACGTTGCATGCGTAGCGGGGCAATGTTGAGGACAAGATTCCCCACACCTTCAACAGCAAGCTTCAGTAGATCAGCAACAAGTGTCCCAAAAGACGGCCATCCCGCACTTGGTTCCTCTTTAAGGCTCTCCACAACCAAAGGTGGCTTTCCTGCAGTGCTGCTCTCTTGTTTACCATCTTCAGATGCTTCTATCTGAATTGACATCGAATTTTACTTTAGTAAGCAGCGGTTTCATTTGAGAAAACGAATTAAGAGATTTGCTGTTTCAGTCTGCTCTGCTATTTAACAATTAAAAGAAGTACATCAAAGAAAAATCCAAGAAAACCAAACTACATATTCCCTGTGAAAAATTCTACTTCATGGAGAACTGAAACCCAATATACTAGATAGGATACCTTTTCAGAAGTTGATGAACCAAATCCATGCTGTACCACAGAAAAGAGATATCCAGCCACAACGGCACCAATAACCAGTACGATATCTGTGAAAAAAAAAGTGATATCAATGATCAAATCTATTGACGCAGTTGCATTAAGTACCACATGACCTGAAATAATGATCAGCATCGGCAGCTTTATCAGGGACAATCAGCATGAAACTAACCATAAATCCGACCATTCTTATTATCAATTTATCATAGTTAAGGTAGGATAAAAGGTCAACGATTCCATCGACCATATGACCCATCAGTTAATAAATTGCTGTTATGCTACTGTTATAAGTTTGAAATTGATATGACTATATATTGCGCTGAAAAATATTTACAGACTATTGCTGAGATGGGGTGCCATCATTGTGCATCACTTTTCAGCATAAGGCCCTTTGAAGACATGTACAGCCAGAGCCTCCAAGAACACTGCTCCCTAAAGGGTGCCTATTTGGGGTCGGGTCTTGCTGCTGATCAGTCAAACACGTGCTAGACTGTTAGGTCATCCTTGGAATTTTGATGCCAAGGCATGGTGTTAGCACAGTATGTGCAGTGGCAGCATGAAAGTTGTCTAAGATTGAACGAATTTCCTACCCCGAGCAGCAAGCACACAGAAAGTTTGATATCGTACATGCTCTTGCTAGAATGAATTCAACTGACTCGAGGCAGTCCTAATTCAGTTCAGACCTGGAGCACTTCAGGGCTCGGGCTAAGCTATTTTTGGGAAGTACACTGGGTAGGCATAATAATCTGGTTTTCGACCTCATTGCCAAGGATGTGCACCAAATGCTAGCGACTGGTGGTTAGTTCACATTGGACAGCAAGGACCTGCAGCTGACGGGGAGAAGTGTGCAATACTTCAACACTCCCCCTCACATGTGGCTTCCTCGGGCCTACACATAGACTAAAAGTGGGCTGCAATCTTTTTATTTAAATTGCGCCAGCCGGGACTTGAACTCGGGACCTCTTGGCTCTAATACCATGTAGAATTGCACGCACCGGCCAGCTCACCCAAAAGCACAAGCTGATTGGGATAAGTTTTTTTTCTTCGAAAAGGATGGTAGCACCCCTAGCCTCTGTGTTGATTGATACACAGTCATATATTATTTATTATTTGAGGATGCCAACCGAAGGTCCGAAGCCTTGCATCGATGTCAAACGAAACGGCTTTTAAAAAAAAAAGACGAGCTCAACCAAAATGGATCTGACTTGCTACAGGATCTCCACAAACCTACCACAAAACCTATGTATGTGACAAAATTAAATGGAACTATGCTACTCCTAGACAAAGCCTTGAAGAAAGTATTGCTGTACATGCGCCAAAGTTGACCAGGCCTACCAAAGGTCGAACATGGGATTTTCTTCCCCGAAGACAAGCTTCAAGCCAACACCTTCAACAAGGAGTCAAGGACACAACGCCCTCATACCGACATTGCCTGATCCAGCTTGAAAGGGAAGATTGTGGGTTTTGAATAGTTTAGCGCCACCTCCACTGGTGGGTCCAGGGAGGACCCCCTAGTCGACTAGATGTGTGCTCTCTTTTGGAACCTGTGGGGCTTTGGGAATGAGGGCCGCCGCAGGCAACTAGTGGAATACATGCGAGAGGAGAACATCGACATTGTAGCGGTCCAAGAAACACTGCGATTGGAGTTCTCATTAGCAGAGCTGGAAGGTCTCAGTAGGCACCTGTTTGCTTGGCACTGGTTGCCATCTAGTGGAGTGGCCGGTCACTTCGAGGGCATCCTTCTGGGAGTGAAGGATGCCACCTTTGAGGTTGGGTCCATGGAACCGGGTGAGTTTTTTGTCAACATGGAAGTGTGGGGAAGAGCGATCAACTTCAAGTGGGAAGTGATTGTAGCATATGGGCTGGCTGATCATAGTCGGTCCCAATCTTTTCTAGACGAAATCCGCACAAAAGTCTCATCCGCATCATTACCGATCATAATTGGTGGTGACTTCAACCTCATTGGAGCTCCATCAGATAAAAATAATGCCCGGATCGACTTTCCGGGCATGCAGCGATTCAACGATTGGATCACTGATCTCGATATCTGAGAGTTAGACAGGGTTGGGGCAAGGTTTACTTGCACCAATCGGCAGTTGGCCCCAACCCGGATTGTCTTAGACGGGTGTTCATGTCCCCGGATTGGGAACTGTGGTTCCCCCTAGCTTGCATGCAGGCCATCACCCGGATCGGGTCAGATCATGTGCCCCTGCTATTATCATCTAGTGATGAGAGGCCTTGCCCGCCCCCGCGGTTCCGCTTCGAGTCCTTCTGGCTGCGGCAACCTGGTTTCATCGAGGCGGTTAAGGACCACTGGGTTGCAGCGCGGGTGGAGCCACACCGACAAATGTCGGCGGTTGATGAGTGGCACTTCTTGGCGAAACGATCTAGACAATTCATGAGGGGTTGGGGTGCTAATGTAGGTTGTGATCTCAAGATTAGGAAGGGAGCCCTGCTTGCAGAGATTCAAGTCTTGGACTTGAAGGCCGATGCCGCGGGCCTCTCTTCTGACGAATGGGTGCTACGCTATAGCCTAGAAGATGACTTGCTCCAGATCTACCGGAAGAAAGAGGAATATTGGCGCCAACGGGGGACCTTCAATTGGGTCCTCTTCGGGGACGCCAACACAGCTTATTTCCAGGCCATTCCTAACGACCGTCGGCGTCGATGCACCATTCCCCTTCTATTGGAAGGGGATCGGTTGATCTAGGACCCGGACGAGGTGCGGGCTCATGTCGACGGCTTCTATAAATCGTTGTTTGCCACGCAAGAACGTCGCTTTGCACGGTGTCGTCGAACTCGGTGCGAAAGGGCCCCGGATCTCATGAAGCGTAATAGCATGCTTCTGGCCAAGTTTGAGGAGGAGGAAGTGGCGAACATAATAAAAGGGATGAATCCCTCATCAGCCCCGAGTCCGGACGGTCTACCTGTCCGGTTCTTCCAGCTGTTCTAGCTATTCATCAAAAGTGAAATCCTCGCGTTGTTTCGGGAATTCGCTCAAGGTGTACTCGATCTCTCCCGGTTAAACTACGAAATCATCTCACTGATCCCAAAGGTACCGGGGGCTTCGGATATCCGACAGTTCCGGCCTGTCGCAGTTATCAATGTGATATTTTGGATTCTCGCCAAATGGTACGCCAATAGGGCGGCCTTTCTCGCCCCCAGATTACCCATCCGAACCAGACCACTTTCATTAAGGGTCGATATATCCTGGATGGGATCCTGGTTCTCCACGAGGTTATTCATGAAGTCAAGAAGAAGCATCTCAAAGCGGTCTTCAAGATCGAGTTTCACAAAGCATATGATACTGTGGATTGGTCCTTCCTTGGGGGTGTTAATTAGGAAGGGTTTTGATCCTCAATGGATTGCTAGGGTGATGCAATTGGTGATGAGCAGCCGGTCGGCAATTAACATCAATAGAGAAGTAGGCCCTTACTTCCAAACAGCGCAGGACATGCGTCAAGGGGACCCTCTCTCCCCCTTCTTATTTAACCTTGTAGTCGATGCCCTCACAGCCATATTAGACTTGGCCAAGCGGGCTGGACATATCAGGGGTATTTGCTCGCATCTCCTTGATGGCGGTGGGATTACCCACGGGATTACCCACCTCCAATATGCATGACACGATTTTGATGGTTGAGGGGCCCGACGAGGACATCCGACACCTCAAGTTCCTTCTACTATGCTTCCAGGAGATGTCCGCCTTAAGATTAACTTCACCAAGAGCGAGGTGATGGTGTTGGGATACTCCGAGGAGAAGCGTCGGATCGCAAACCGGCTTAATTGCCGACTGGGATCATTTCCGACGTGTTACTTGGGCATTGCCCATTAGTGGCACCCGCATACTGGAAAAGGACCTTCGGCCGACTGTGTCTAAGGTCCAGTATCTAGTCGAGCCATGGCAAGGGAGGTGGCTCTCTAAGGCGGCTCGGGTTATCCCCATTAACTCAATGACCAGCTTACCCATGTATCTCATGGGATTCTACAGTCTAAATGAATCCCTCCATCACGATATCGCCAAGTACCAGTCCTGGTTCTTTTGGGCGGGGGGAAGGGTGATAAGCAGAAGTACCATATGGTGAAATGGTCGGAGATTTGCAAACCCAAGGACTAAGGGGCCTTGGCATTATCTTGTCCAAACGAATGAACATAGCCCTTTTATCCAAATAGCTATGGCGGATCACCTCAGGGGAGGGTGGGCTTGGCTGGATATTATCCGCGCTAAATATTTGCAAGGTCAGGGCGTGGAGTTTACGCAGAGATTGGGTGGCTCCCAGTTCTGGCAGACGATCATCCAACTCATGCCAGCCCTTCGCCTCGGTTCTTCTATTTCGATCGGAGCCGGTACCACCATCCAACTCGAACCACATTTTCTTTGCATGCCCCTCTACGAGTTTTTTATGGAGCTGCCTTCGCAAAGTGGTGGGTGACAGTTGGTGCCATGCTAACCTCCCGGACATGTTTGCGGAGGTTCTCGCATTTCCCGGTACAGGGCATCCCTCCCTCTGGGTGTTGGTTGGGACGCTGATGTGGACATTATGGAATCATTCCTCTGCGAGTGGCTGACGCCATATACAAAATATGTGGCTTTCTACAGCTCTGGAGGCCGCTTAGCAAGCGTCAAGACCGTGTCTCCATCGACAGGATGATCGTCGAGCTCCGCTCCACAGCTTCCAGACTTGCACCACCACTCCCCCCCCCCCTCCTCCTCCGGAGCCGAATTAGCTTATGATGCTTGATGCTCGATTTTGGGGATTGGTGTGCTGCGCCCCCAGCAAGACTTATGTATCTCGTACTTGTGTGTGTGTGTGTGTGTGTATTTGGACCGGTCTCCGGATCCTTGCTACTGTTACTTTGTGTTGTGGTCGTTGCTTTATAATATAAGCGGGGGGTAACCCTTTTTCGCCAGATTGTGGGTTTTCATCCGGAGTACACACATTGTTGTTATTGAATCCATTCGCATGCCTGGAGCACCATCAAGCCCTTGAGGACGATGTTGGGCGGTGGCTCCATGCGCGCCTCCGGCAAGCTCGCAAAGGCGGTGCCATGCCTTGAGATTAGCCCGCCTTGCTACTCCTTGACGTACCGGTTCCGACATCACAGACATAGCGGTCGCAGCAATCCTGCAGGTTACAACGCCACTGTCCCCCGTAGTAGTCGCCGTTAGCATAGCTCTTGGTCCCACCCCATGGCGCCACTCCTCCACCCAAGTGCTGCGGTAAGTGGTGTGTCAGGCCCAACAAAGACACCCAGCCCCTGAATCCGGCCATCGCAGAACTCCCCCTTAAAGGTGGCCTGACATCCAAGAGAACCGGCCCTTGCCGGACGACTTCCCACCCTACCACACCCCTCCCCCCTCGTGCAAAGCCCTGTTGACTCGCAAGCACTTGCCCTTTCCATGTGGGAGATTCAGCTGCAAGACAGTACCGATGATTGCAAAAGGGGGAAGTAGCAGCACAGGAAGGCAGCAAGCAGCACAGAATGGCCTTGGCTTTCTCCTCCCCAAGCTCACTATGTACACAGTACCCTCTCTGTTCTTCTAATCCCCCTAACTCAATTCTCCATTCCAGTGTCAATCTCTGTTGTTCTCCTGTATTGATACTTTGGGACTACAAGATCAAACCAAATTCTATCCCAGGCCTTCCAAACAGTATCAATGCAACACTCAACATAACAAAAGACTCGCATGATCAAATCATGTCCTTAAAACAAGGTGCATCCCTTTCCTATTAAAAATGTTTCAGTTATTTTCACATGTCCAGTCCCAGTCCAGGAAACCATCTTTCCAACAAAGGGTTTGAAGAATCTCAATAATAAATGGGATTAAAACTTCTCCTAGGAAAAACATCTGTGTACACTAGAATAACAAACAGAAACGAGTAAACAAGATAATGAACCTGAAGATAGGAATGCGGCATCCTGGTAAGTACAGTCCTCTTGCGGAAGGACGATTTTCCGAAGGGCAGCATTCCCACGGTCAATGACCAACAGAGAGCACATTTTCTTCACATATACAACATCAAAATCAGTAGAGAACTTTGCATCTTCACTGGGACCATCCCTATACCCTGGGATATTGGATTTTCCACCAGCAATAGTGGTCACCCCTACACAGAAATTTCAACCACCAACTGTTAAAGCAAAACAAATGGATGACCTTGTACTATTAAACTATTAGCTTACCTGACTCGCCAATCTTTCGAATTGCCAAATTTGCTGTATCAGCAATGTAAACATTTCCTGTATCATCCACAGCAACACCAGTGGGGCGTTTGAATCTTGCATCAATAGGTTTACCATCGATATGACCTGCATGCCCCTGGAAAGAACCAGCAACTAGCCTTCCCCTGCTATCTGCAGAGATTGTAATATCATTCCCATTAGCCAAACTATTGGGACTATGCTTACAACATATAAATTATATTCATTTAGGCACATGTGCATGCTCTTAGTTAATTTGCACATCAAAGTGCGTTTCATACTACTTGAACAGACGAGACCAATTTCTTCAAGGATGCCCTAAATCCAGTTGCAACAAGGTACTCTTTGGTGACAGTAAGTCAAGCATCGCCACTTAAGAGGAAATATTAGAAAAAAAAATTGTGCTAGTTATAGGATCTCACGTTTGTTAGCTACCGGACAAATCTATAAAGGTCAGGAGTTTAAACATATTTCCTTGTAACTAAAGTTTGTAAACAATATAAATAAAATGTGGCCCTGCACGGTTAGATACGTTTCAACAGATCCTTGACATCATCACAATTTGCATACTTCTTGGTTACTTTGGATAATCCACTGATATGTTCAAGAAATTGGTCCAAAAGTTGCATCTGGTAGTTTGTGTTTTTCTTTAAAAAGATGCCATGGTCCACAATGAGGATAATCATGGCCAGTCTTCAGAAAGACCAACTGATTTCATACCATACAGAAGCCCCACAAAATGTGCACAGAAGTACTTAAAGAGAACTATATAAGCATTGAACTGTGGGCAGCAAGAGAAAAACATACATTCAGATAATGGTGGGGTTATTCGCACAATGTTGCTATGTGCTGAGTCTACTGCAAGAAGCTCTCCACCCTCAACTGGGGACACCCTAATGGTGTGGGGCGTGACACCGAGCTTGTCTCCTTCAACAAGCGTCTCAACAAAGTAGCCACTCTCAAATTGCACTGCTACATTCCCATCTGCAAATCAGATAAATACCATAACTATGAGATTAAGCTCAAGCAAGAACAAAAAATATCATCAGCCACTATAACCCACATTCACCAGCTGTGACTGCAAACGAGTTAAACCTGAATCAGTTTAACTCTTGCCAGATAATTCAGGTCAGGCCTAGAATGAGGACTAAACATCAGCATAAATCTGGGCTTAAGAGTTTCACATGTCATCGAGACAAACAAATATTAGAAAATGTTCAAAATGTTTGACCCATATGAGAATATTATGGTTAGTACAGCTGCTCCTGTTTTATTCCTATCTTTCATTTATTGATGAGAAAATTCAATATATGTGTGCCAAGAATGAAAAGAGGTTTACTACGTACATCACAAAGATACAAACAAATTCATTTTGCACAGCTTTCAAACTGAGTGACCCTACAATCAAAGAGGAAATATTAGGTCGCCGTACTGGTTTGTTGAAAAAAACCGAGCCATGCCAGAGATGGGAGTAAAATGACAAGACTAAAACATGCTATTTGCTAAAGAGCTATGAACTTTACAAGGACAACCTGACAATATTTATGCAAAGGCCTGTATAATATAGAAAAAAGAGATGAGATCTAGAGAAATAATTAGCTTCCGTCGAGCCTCCCCCCACTTCTTCTACCACAGTTATTTCGTACTTCCATTCAGTGTACTATTAGTAATTAGAAGGTTAGATGGAAATCGGTCACTAAATTGCAGCTGCGCATCTTACACCAAGATCAGAAGCACAACAAACTTCGAAGCCAAATAGAATCGCATCTCTCTCCCGCTCTCCCGAATTCGCAAGGCTCGCTAATCTTCAACAAACAAACTAAGCAAACCCTCGAAACGGGGGCAGGATCAGCAACTAGCTAGCGCCCACTCACCATACTGGGGGTGTGAGGACTGCTTGGGCGAGTGGGGGGGAGAACCGCGTGGCCACTTCACCACCGACGATAGCTGCCTCACGATGTTATCTGCAATCAATGCCGCTATGAAGTGAGTAAAGCCCCCGCAAAGAAAAATGAAGTAAGTAAAGCGGAGCGGAGAAAGCAAGATCGAATCCTGCATTTTGAAGAAATGAGCAATAAATGCTGGATGGATTGACCTGTGGGGGTGGCGAACGCATTCGCGTCGAACTGGAGGACGACGAAGAGGAGGAGCGCGTTGACGAAGAGGGAGAGCACCGGCATGGATCCCAACCTCATGGCGAGAATTTTTGGTGGCGCTGCCGCTTCTGGTGAACCTCGGGTTAGAAAGCAGGGAAAAAGAAAGGGGAAAGCGAAAAGGAGCTTTACTGCTTTAGGCTCTGTTTGATAGCAAAGTATTTTTATAATATCACAGTTTTTTTGTTACTGTAGTTTTAATTACTGTAACATGTTCAGCCACCAATAAAAACTGAGGTTAACCCTAAAAAAATACTGAGGTATTAAAACTAGAGTATTTCTAAAACCAAAGTATTTTCTCTGTCTAAAAAAACCTCGAACCTCTTTTTCTAATACAGAGCACGTGAAAAAAATGAGCCCAAGCCCCCTCTCCTAGGAGCCCTCTCCTAGCCCCCTCCGCGCTCCCTCCGGCGACGGCCACTCTGGCCCTGTCGGCCACCCCCACCGCGTCGGACCGCCACTCCGGCACCGGCGCCCACCCCATGGCCTCCCCCTCTTCCCCTGCCTCCAGCAGATCTCGCGAGCACCGATGGCTCGACTCGAGCCCTCCTACTGGCTCGACTCGCCCCTGCTCCCACCAAGAAGGCTCATTGCCAGCCGCCTCCCTCCCCAGCCCTCTCCTCCTCACCAGTGTCGCGTTTCTGCTTGCCCAGGCGCCTCGACCCTGCCTGAGGTGCACCGGTCGCACGAGACCTCGGACGACGACGACGACGACGTGGGAGGTGGCTCGGCCGACGGGCGCCCGTGCTCCCGAGTCCCTCCCGCCCGGCCCGACGGTCGCCAGGCATGAGGTCGCCTCATTCATCCCGCCTGCCGCTTAATCTGTGGCGAAAAGCTCACATTGCTTTGGCCAAAGACCCTGTCTGAGCGCGATGTGTGGCCACTGGCATTCACGCTTCTTCGGCCATATTACGCGGTTCTACACCAACCCTCTGTCGCATCCTTCCTCTCCTAGCGGTGCACCGGCGGCGAAGCGCCCCTGCGCGTCCTCGCCGCGCTCCGGTGGTTCCTCTGCCTCAAGTGTTGCAGGCTCGTGCCCACCTGCGTCCTTCGGGTTGGGGCCGTGCCTGTCCTTGACCGCGTCCCTCGTCGCTGCGACTTCCAGCCCGGCGCCCTCTCCTTCCTCGGCTCCTGCCGGCTCTGCCGCTTCCCTGCCCATGTTCGGCCACCCCGCGTTGCGGCCGGCCGCAGTCGTTTGCTTCATGTCGCGCTCCGCGCGTGTCGAGGTCGCGGAGCGTGCCCTCGACCTCGCCCTCGTTGCTATTATGGCTGGGAACAGCTCTGGCATCTCTGGCGCGGACATCAATCTCGAGATGTGCTCGCGTTTCTCATTCTCGACCGCCGACTTCTCTGTCCACCGGCACCGAGAAGATGAGTTTCTCCTGTGGTTCCATGATGCGGCCACTCGGGCTCTTGTGGCTGCCGCCCCCTTCCGTGCTCCCCGGTTCAGGCTCATCTTGCACCCCTGGAGCCGCCTCGCCGGTGCGGACCCCATCTCCCTCCGCTTCGTTGTGGACATCGAGATTACCGGCATTCCAGATCATGCTTGAGACATCTCCTCGGTCGTTCAGCTGCTCTCGCCTCATCGATCTCCTGGCACTCGAGACCCTGGACGAGAGCGACATGTTCATCTTCCGCCTCTCCGATTGGACAACCAACCCTGATGCAATCTAGCGTTCTTCCCAGCTTCTCCTTGAGGAGCCCTTCGAGTTTGTTGGCGGCAACTGAGGGAGTCCTGGATTAAGGGGTCCTCAGACAGCCGGACTATATGCGTGTGCCGGACTGTTGGGCTATGAAGATACAAGATAGAAGACTTCGTCCCGTGTCCGGATGGGACTCTCCTTTGCGTGGAAGGCAACCTTGGCGATTCGGATATGAAGATTCCTTTCTCTGTAACCGACTATGTGTAACCCTAGCCCCCTCCGGTGTCTATATAAACCAGAGGGTTTAGTCCCTAGGACAAGAACAATCATAATCATAGGCTAGCTTCTAGGGTTTAGCCTCTACGATCTCGTGGTAGATCAACTCTTGTAATACTCATATCATCAAGATAAATCAAGTAGGAAGTAGGGTATTACCTCCATTGAGAGGGCCCGAACCTGGGTAAACATTGTGTCCTCTGCCTCCTTTTACCATTAGCCTTAGACGCACAGTTCGGGACCCCCTACCCGAGATCCGCTGGTTTTGACACCGACATTGGTGCTTTCATTGAGAGTTCCACTGTGTCTTCACCCGTAAGGCTTGATGGCTCCTTCAATCATCTACAACAACGCAGTCCAGGGTGAGGTTTTTCTCCCCGGACAGATTTTCGTATTAGGCGGCTTCGCACTGCGGGCCAACTCGATTGGCCATCTGGAGCAGATCGACTGCTATGCCCCTGGCCATCAGGTCAGGTTTGGAAGCTTAAACTACACCACCGACATCCGAGGAGACTTGATCTTCGACGGATTCGAGCCATGATGGAACAATAGATCCCGTGGTATGGATCGAGGACTTCCTTCTCCATATACATATGGCCCGCGGTGATGATCTCCATGCCATCAAGTATCTCCCGCTAAAACTCAAGGGACCAGCTCGGCACTGGTTGAACAGTCTGCCCGAAAACTCCATTGGCAGTTGGGAGAACCTGGAAGATGCATTCCTTGACAACTTCCAGGGTACTTATGTCCGGCCTCCCGATGCCGATGACTTAAGTCATATAATCCAACAGCCCGGAGAGTTAGCTAGGAAATTTTGGACTCGGTTCTTAACTAAAAAGAACCAAATTGTCGACTGTCCACATGCCGAAGCCCTAGCGGCCTTTAAGCACAACATCCGTGATGTGTGGCTTGCCCGACACCTCGGCCAAGAGAAGCCAAAGTCCATGGCAGCCCTTACGACACTCATGACCCGCTTTTGCGTGGGCGAGGATAGCTGGCTAGCTCGTAGCAACAGCACCTCAAGTAAGCCTGGCACTTCTGAAGCCAGAGACAGTAACGGCAAGCCCTGACGCAATAGACACAAGCATCGAAATACTGGCGATAACTCTAAAGACACGGCCGTCAATGCCGGATTCAGTGGCTCCAAGTCTGGTCAACGGAAAAAGGCATTTAATAGAAACAATCCGGGCCCATCCAGTGTGGACCGCATACTCGATCGTCCATGCCAGATCCACGGCACCGCTGATAAACCATCCAATCATACCAACAGAGAATGTTGGGTCTTTAAACAGGCCCGCAAGTTAAACGCCGAAAACAAGGAAAAGGGATCGCAAAGCGACAATGACGAGGAACCCCGGCCACCAAACACAGCGGGACAGAAGAAGTTTCCTCCCCAAGTTAAAATGGTGAACATGATATGTGCTACCCATATCCCCAAAAGGGAGCGGAAGCATGCACTAAGGGACGTCTATGCGATGGAGCCAGTCGCCCCAAAATACAACCCGTGGTCCTCCTGTCCGATCACCTTCGATTGAAGGGACCATCCAACCAGTATCCGTCATGGCGGTTCAGCCGCACTGGTGCTTGACCCTATCATTAACGGATTCCACCTCACACGCGTCCTCATGGACGGTGGTAGCAGCCTGAACCTGCTCTATCAGGATACAGTGCGCAAAATTGGTATTGATCCCTCAAGGATCAAGCCCACAAAAACCACCTTTAAAGGTGTCATACCAGGTGTAGAGGCTTGCTGTGCAGGCTCAATCACACTGGAAGTGGTCTTCGGATCCCCGGATAATTTCCAAAGCAAAGAATTACTCTTCGATATCGTCCCCTTCCGTAGTGGTTATCACACACTGCTCGGACGAACCGCATTCGCTCGTTTTAATGCGGTGCCGCACTACGCCTACCTTAAGCTCAAGATGCCTGGACCTCGCGGTGTCATAACAGTCAATGGAAATACGGAGCACTCCCTCCGTACTGAGGAGCACACCGCGGCCCTTGCAGCAGAAGTACAGAATAACCTTCTTAGGCAAAACCTCAATTCAGAAATAAAGCCCCCGAACACCGTCAAGCGAGTCCGAGCTACTCTGCAGCAAGACCGTCCGGCTCGTCCAGAGGTCAGCTAGCAATTCAGCCTTCGTCCCAGCCCCAATAAAGCGGTGAAAGTAGTGTCGCGTGTACACAACTACGCACTTAAAATACCATGGGCATGGACGGAGGCACAGGTAGACCTCGGTCTACAATGCGGCTCAACCGCTCCTGGATCTGTATACCTTCATTTTTTCTCTTTCATTCAGGGTTTTCCTCCTCCCAAGGCCTTTTCTGATAAACCTGCTCATCGGACCCATAGCGGGATGGATACACCAAGAAAGCTAGGGGCTCGGACGTACAAGGGAATACCCAGGTGGTCTCTGCTAACGATCGTCATACCTGTTTTAAATACCTGCACGCAACTCGCTCTTGGTCGTGGCATGTTAAATAGCCTTCTTTGCTTATTGCACTACTTGTACACATACGCCTTGACATATTAATTAAATTACAACAAAAAATAATTTGCAGCGTCAGCTCATTACTTAATTTTTCCCTCGTCTATTTATTTATTATCAATTGCACCCGTACATTTGCGTATGCCTTAATTCGCCAGGGGCTTCATTGTACCCCATAACACGGCAAGAAAGTCCGAACACTTTTATAGTACAGTTCGGCACACCGAACTTATAGCATTATATGCATCGGCTCCGAATCATGTCTTTGGTCGGCAATTTGGGTTGCGGCTCCGTGCTTGCTACCTTACGTTCAACAGATTGGCTAGGGTAGTAAAGGAGAACTACTATGATTGTGTCCCGGTTCTTCCGGACGAGCACCTCAGTAGAGAAAGCCGAAAACTGACTGTCATGATGCGGCGAGAGCTGGTCAGCTGTTCGAGAGGTCACAAAATCTTTAACGATTTCTTCCGCATTATGCGATAACTAATGCATCGTGCGACGGATCGGTTTTTATCCGATCAGGTGTTTTATAATACCCCAAGTTTGGTCTTCCCGAACACTAGGGGCTGCGCCTACCTTTCTTTTGTCAAACTCCTATGGCTAAGTGAGGGTGATAAAGCCTTATAGTCCGATTGCCTGGTTTGTCGCGCTAAACACCTCCTTTAAGGACCAAAAATCTGGAGTAAAGAGTGTTTAGATTAATTCAACACCCCCGTACTTCCTATGTGGGGGCAGAAGCCGACGACTGGTCAACTCTCAGAATTAATTTTAAAACGGCCGCATAGGAGGTAATAATTCAAATAATAAGCATTATTTTACATAATGACCTTGTTTCATATTACAGCATAGGATAACATGCATACATTCATGGGAATATAATATCCTTGGCACATTGCTCCGCCACAAGGCGGGATCCCTCCAGGACACTATCATAATATAGCTCGGGCTTGCGATGCTCTTTCCTTCTAAGCGGTCCTTCATCATCACTTCACAAGATCCATCTTCGCCCAATGCACCTTGGCGCGGGCAAAGGCAATTCGCGCACCTTCGATGCAGACCGACCGCTTGATGGCGTCAAGACGAGGGCAGGCACTAATGAGCCGCTTCACGAGTCCGAAGTAGCTGTTGGGAATCGCTTCGGCAGGCCATAGCCGGATAATGAAATCCTTGAGGGCTAGTTCGGCCGCCCTATGCAGCTCGACCAGCTGCTTCAACTGATCGGTAAAGGGTACTGGGTATTCTGGCGCAAGATATTGCGACCAGAACAACTTCTCTGAAGAGCTCCCCTCTTCGGTTTGGTAGAATTTTGTGGCATCAGACACGCTGCACGGCAGATCCGCAAACACCCCTAGAGAACTCCGAATCCGAGTCAATAAACGAAATCTTTCCTTCGCGTATTTACTCTGCATAATAAAGGCCTTACCCGTTGTGATCTTTTGGGCTTCCTGGATTTCCTGGAGGGCGACTTGGGCTTCAGCCCGGGCATCGTGTGCGGATTGGCGAGCCTTGGTGAGTTTGGACTCTTGATCCTTTATACTCTGCTCCAAGGTCTCGCACTTCTTTTTGGCTTCTTGGAGCTCTTATTGAACTTCAATGAGCCGGGCCTCGTGGTTTTCACGAGTGGCCTGCTCCTTGGCCGCCTTCTTCTCGGCCTCGGCTACCGCCTTCTTAAGAGCCTCGACTTCGGTCTCCGCTCCTATTACACATCACGACATTTTTAGTCAAAATAACTATTCAGTTGTATTTAAATACAAACAAAGTTATCCCATACCTTGGCTATTTTCCAATTGCTTTTTTACTTGGCCAAGCTCCTTTTCGGCCCGCTCCAATCTCTACTTTAGTCCAGAGACCTCCGCGGTATGAGAGGTTGCAGTCAATAACGACACCTGATCATTCACATAGGTATTTCCTAATTAGTCTCGTGCGAAATATATTTGATCCTTTGTCCGGCTTTCTTTTCGAAACACCGAACAGTGCATCAGGGGCTACTATCTATATTATGACATTCTTTTAACTTACCTCAAAGCCTATTAGAAGGCTGGTGCAGGCTTCAGCCAGCCCGCTTTTGGCAGACTGGACCTTCTCAATCACCGCACCCATAAGGGTACGGTGCTCTTCAACGATGGAAGCGCTTTGCAGTGCCGCCAATAAAGCATCCGACACCTCTGGATGGACTGAGGTCACCGCTGGAATAGGCGCACCACCTTTTGTTGTGGAAGGTTGCCAGCCTGATTCCGGAGCGGTATTGGTCTCCGGAGTTGTCTCTGGCTGGGGGGCAAATTTAGGACGGCCTCTGCCTTCAGCATCCATGGGGGTCTTCTCCCCCATGCGTCCGGTTGCCGAGGTTTGACCCTCCGGCACCGCCTCGACGGTCTCCTAAGCTTCGCACTGACCTGGGCCCCTTTGGGACGACACCTTAGTGTTGTCCACGCCTCTGGGGGAGGAGGCCATCGGGAGGGTCTCGCTGTCCATCGCATCCGGGTCCAACGAATCTTCTGACAAAGGTTGCTCGATGACGAACCCGACCGGACTGCAAAATATGTGACTCAATACATTAATGCTATGCAAAAGTGAGACTGGATATGTGGATGTGTCCGGGTTTCTTTGTACTCATGATTTGGCCAGGGGCTTGACCCTGGGTTCCCACTCCGGGCTGATGTCAGTGGCTGCGGTGGATTCGTCTGGAAGGGAGGCTTTCCCCTTCTTGGACGTTTCGGCCTCCAAACATGTGGAGGCCGTCCTTCTCCGCCTTGCAGGCGGGGACTAGCTTTCCTCTTCTTCCTCCCCCTCTTCCTCATATTTTTCTGTGGAAGAGTGGGCTTCGGTGTCTTCCGACATCACGTTCGAAGTACCCTTGCGACGAAGCCCGCCCCTAGTCTCCTTGGCCTCCTTCTTGGCCTTCTTCTTTGGCGCCTTATATGGCGCCGGGACCAGCATCTTCATCAGAAGTGGGCCGGCTTGTTCTTCAGGCAGCGGAGCCAGACAGTAGATCCGCTCCGCTTTCTTCGTCCAGCCCTGGGAGAATCATTAGGGAAATATTAGGTGTTTTCCCCAAGGTATACAAATAAAGGATACACCTTAAAAACATATAAAGACTTACCGAACTTGAGGGGCGGGACAATTTGTGCCTGCGATCCTCGGCGGTGTCCGGCCACGACTTGCCGGGCTTGAATAGCACCTTCCAGATGTCTTCGTGCATCATGCCGAAGAACTCCAGCAAGGTTTGGTGCTTGGCCGGATCGAACTCCCATAGATTGCAAGTCCGGTGTTGACAAGGAAGGATCCGACGAACTAGCATCACCTGGACCACATCGACAAGTTTGATATTCTTGTCCTCCATGCTCTTGATACGTGCTTGGAGCGTCGTCAGCCCGTCCGATGAAGGCCAGTCTAGGCCCTTTTCGGGCCAGGACATGAGCCGCAATGGGGCTCCGGATCGGAACTCGGGGGCGGCGGCCCATTTGGTGCCGCGTGGCTCGGTAACATAGAACCACTATTGTTGCCAACCTTTGACGGACTCGTTGAATTTACCTGATGGCCATTTAACGTTGGGCATCTTGCTCACCATGGCTCCTCCGCACTCGGCATGTTTGCCGCCTACCACCTTTGGATTCACGTTGAAAGTCTTTAGCCACAGTCTGAAGTGTGGCGGGATGCGGAGGAAGGCCTCGCACACGACAATGAATGTCGAGATGCTGAGGAAGGAATTGGGGGATAGGTCATGGAAATCTATCCCGTAGTAGTACATAAGGCCGCGAACAAATGGGAGGAGGGGAAGCCCCAGCCCGCGGATGAAGTGAGGGAGGAATACAACCCTCTCGTGGGGTTCTGGAGTAGGGACGATCTGTCCCGCCGTCGGGAGATGGTGTGCGATCTTCTTGGCCAGGTATCCGGCCTCCCAGAGTTTCTTGATATCCTTCTCCTTGACGGAGGAGGCCATCCACTTGCCTTGTGCTCCAGATCCAGACATGATTGGAGTGCTTTTTGGGCGGAAGAGATGGGTGCTTGGGCACTGGAGCTCGAGAATGAATGAGCAGAGGAAGAAGAGGGCATGGGTGAAAGAGGGAATCCTTGTCCCTTTATAAAGGCAGTAAAGATCATGCACCTCCCCACTCGCCCTAAAGCTTGCTTATTTCCCAAGCGCCGTGCAAATGGCACGGTTGAGTTACCCGTGCCTGCATTGATGAGAATCTCGTGATAAGGGGACACAATCTCTGCTTTGACAAGACGTGCCAATGAAACCGCGCCTCGAAATACGGAGGGGCAGGATGAAAACGGTTCGAATAAAGACCGGGCCGTGGCGTGATGTCACGCTATGAGTTGTCAGCAGATTGGACTCGTGGGATATTGTACTCTCTACAGTGGCATGTGGAATTTGTTTTGCAGAGCCAGACACGATTCTTATGTTCAAGATCTACTTTGGAGTATTCGGAGAAGGAACCCGCCTTGCAATGCTGAAGACAACCTGCGTGTCGGACTCATCGTCATTGAAGCCTGGTTCAGGGGCTACTGAGGGAGTCCTGGATTAAGGGGTCCTCGGACAGCCGGACTATATGTGTATGCTGGACTGTTGGGCTATGAAGATACAAGATAGAAGACTTTGTCTTGTGTCCGGATAGGACTCTCCTTTGCATGGAAGGCAAGCTTGGCGATTCAGATATGAAGATTCCTTTCTCTGTAACGGACTCTGTGTAACCCTAGCCCCCTCCGTTATCTATATAAAACGGAGGGTTTAGTCCGTAGGACAAGAACAATCATAATCATAGGCTAGCTTCTAGGGTTTAGCTTCTACGATCTCGTGGTAGATTAACTCTTGTAATACTCATATCATCAAGATCAATCAAGTAGGAAGTAGGGTATTACCTCCATTGAGAGGGCCTGAACCTGGGTAAACATTATGTCCCCCGCCTCCTGTTACCATTAGCCTTAGACGCACAGTTCAGGACCCCCTACCCGAGATTCGCCGGTTTTGACACCGACAGCAACCTTGACCTCGTCAATCGCTTCGCCTTTGAGATGCTCCGTTTCCCCGTCGTCATCCACGTCCGCCGCTCCGCGGACTTCAGGCTTCCCTCCCCGCCACCCCCCTCCTCCGCCCGCCGGCTCTGGTGGTGGTGGCGGAGACTGGCCTCCGTTGCCTCCCGTGCCTGATCCATGGTCGCGTAGGCATGATTTCCTGCCTCCGTCCGAGAATCACCGCGCTCGCCGTGGTTTGTCTGTGCTCGTGGGTCGGCCGCGCGCCAGCGCCGCCGCCGGGCCGCCCCTCCATTTTGTGGCTGGCAAGGTGTGTTGGGGCCCCACCCGTCCGTTGTCAGTGCTCCTCGTGGTCCTCCTACCCGTCATAGGCTGTCTGGAGTCCAGCCTGTCCCAGGGCCCACTGGCCGTCACACCGGTGTTCAAACGCTAGTGCTGATCGTGGTCGCTCGCCCTGTGGGCCCGATGAGATGGGCCTGCCCAATAAGTGGCGCCTCACCCTCGCCTGCGGCCTCCACTCCCCAGGCTGCCTCGGATCCTCCCCTTGCTAGCTCTCCTGGCCGTTCCTCTGGCCCCACCCTTCGGGCTGTTGGGGAGGCATCCCAGCCAATCGAGAACCTTCTTTCTGTTGTGCTGGCCCCAGTGCTGATCCCCAGCATGATCCTTCTAATGACAACGGGTTTGTCCTCGCTCAAAGTAGCCCGGCGCCAGAGTTTGGTCCTGTCCGAAGCAGTGCGGTGCCTGAGGTGGATCCTGATCCTGTCGTGCCCCCCTCATCCATTGCTGCAGTCCAGGAGGAGCCCACCAGGGTCTTGGATCTTAGCGGCCCCACGTCAGCCAATCCGGCGTCAGCTTCCCATGCACCGCTATTGTGCTCCACGGACCGCATCTGGCCAGGTGTCACCCAACCGCAGCCACCCATGCAACTCCCTGCATGCACGTCGAATGGACAAGCTTCCTGCCCAGTTCCTGATCATGTGGTGGGCTTTCTTCAGACTGTTTGCTCGCATTCAGCCTTCGGCCTTGAGACCCCTATGGTTCGCCGCGAGCAGGGAGTGATGCCGCCCAACTTTACGCCTCAGCGCAGTGATCGTATCGCCAAGAATGACAGCGGCCTTGATTCAGAGTCCAAGGCCAAGCGTGTGCTCCTCAGATGCCTCGGCCTGCTGGATGATAATGAGCCTATCTCCGACGCGGCCCTCGAGCGTTATAGCCTGCTCTTCGCTCGTCCGCTCGCGGGAGACATTGTGCAAGCCTTCGCAGATTCCTTTGGGTGGACTGTGCCCCTGGCATCCTTGACGGCTTGGCAACTCCCGTGCCTCGCCTGGTCGAGGGCTGATCGCTCCACGCGCCTGCGTGTTGCCACTCCTGCCCCCCAACCCTTCTCATGGATCACAACCTAGGCATCATTTTCTAGAACGTGTGTGGGCTAAACAGTCGTGCCAAGCGCACCGTTGTCCACACGATCATATCCTCTGCTGAACCTTGTATTGCATGCCTCTCAGAAACGAAACTTGATTCAGTCTTGTTGTCATATGTCATGGAAACCTTGGGTGCCCCGTTTCAATACTTCTACTTTCTCCCGGCTGACAGCACTAGAGGTGGCATTCTTCTTGCATGGCATGCGGATCGCCCTGTGCAATCCTATCGTGGGCCTTTACCACGTCACTACTGCAGGGTGCTGCTAATGCGACACTACGATCAGAGACCCTTTGGCGAAACAGTGTGCGATGCATTAATCACAAACGGCGGTGTAAAAAACCGTCAAAAAAGGTGCAAAACATTTGCGATGACGGATGCATCAAACACGGTTCAGATTTTAGTTCCGTGTGTGATGTAGGTCATACGGTTCAGTGCAATTAACCGTTTGCGATGAGGAGCAACAAAAGAAATGGGCAGCCAGATGAAGGTGTGTGCGATAAACAACATACGATTCACTCAGATGAACTGTTTGTGATTAGGCAACACAAAAGAAACGGTCAGCCAAATCAAGGTGTGTGCGATATACGGCATGCGATTCACACAGATGAACTGTTTGTTTGAGACAAGAGAACATAAATGGCTCAATATAACAATATGTGTGTGATACGCGGCAAACAGGTCTGTAATCAGAAATGTGTGCGAAGGCTGATAATAACACAGACGATTGCTACTAATAAGACGTGTGTGTTGTGCGATGGGATTGCATACATAGCAACAACATATATATATATACACACACTTATAAGGACATGGTTGCATAACCAAATTAAACATCCAATTACATAGGTGGCTACTACAAGCATGGCATTTGCACACATCAAAGTAAACTATTACATGCATAATTTCATAGGTGGCTACTACACACATGACACTTCCACACACCAATAAAGTAAACTATATATTACATGCATGATTAACTAGCATAAACGATCATCTAATTATCATCTACTTCTTGTGATGCTTGCTCTGCTTGTGGCTCGATCCAGGCTCGTCGATTTGGGTAACGAGACACTTCCTCATGTCAACAATCCGCCTGTGCATCTCGTAGCATGTGTACACGCTCTTGGCCGCAAACCTGAGGTGAGGTTCATCCATCGCCAGATCCGTGCCCCGTGTGCAGATATGGGATTTTTCTCTGGGAATCCTGCTTCATCTTTTCATAGTAGGGGTCGATGATGGCCGAGGCGAGTTCGACCAGGGATTCCTTCTTCGTGCTGCCCCAGACCCTGTAGTGGTCACGGATTTTGACAAGGTTCTGGCAGGCAAAGCCCGTAACACTGAGCGCTTTTACATCAACGGTAGTTTCCACCGTGGCGAACTTGTAGTCGGTGCTGTTGACAAACCTGTTGAAATGGTCGCAAGGCTCTCTGGCTATGCAGTAGTGGTAGATGAGGACATGATGGCACACACACAACTAGGTGACGGCAACCTTCTGATCTATGCCGGGACTACCGACGGTGTACTGGAGGTCGATGCCGACCACCTTGTACTTGTCTGCAGCAAGAAAGTGCTCAACGGTGTTGATGTAGTTGTCCACCATGGCCGGGTTGATGGTGTACACCACTGAGAGATCCGTCTCCCTCGCGTGGATCTCCACTTTATGCTCGTCGAACTCCATTGGAGCGCCGCTAGACACCCCCTCTCTATGTGTCATCGTGGGTGTGCTTGTTGTGTTGTGGGGCGCGATCGAAAGGTTGAAGAGACTAAGGTTATAATGGCCGCGGGAATTAAAGGGGAGGCCGGACAACACGTCCTAATGGCAGTTCTAATTCACAACGCGTAATACCATCGTGCCGCACGTAACTGCATCATGTGGCAACGCGCGCGACGCAACCGCATGCATATGGGGCCCTCGACGTGATCGTGCGCAGGCCCAACCGCTAGCAGAGCGCGAGCGGAGGGACACGAGCACAGAGCGCTCCACGGTCGCCTCAATGGCGAGCAACCATATATATATATATATATATATATATATATATATATATATATATATATATATATATATATATAGCAGTTGAACACGCAAGGGAAAGCTGTCCACAACCCGAGCGCGCCGACGGACGCGAGCAGAGCGCGCCGCGGCGCCTAAACGACGAGTAGAGCGCGTCGCGGCACCTAACGGTTGAACTGTTTGTACAAATTAAGCATGACTGCTTAATCTATGAATGAAATCAATGCTTAACTACTGAATTTTAGTTGCAAAAAATAGATAGTGCTAGTGATTTTTAGCTGCATATTTTGACAAATCGCCATTGGAACCGCTGGATGTCCTCTCTGTATGTGTCGTCATGGGTGTGCTTATTGTGTCGTGCGCTGGCCCCAAACACTGGTAGCACAACTTACAAATTGATGGATGGAGTACTAGTTACAGTGATGCATATAATTAAGCAAAAGGGTCACACATGCCTGTATTGAGTGGAACGAGAATGCAATAGCACAATAAGAATTAAGTAGGCAAGAAGAAAGATGCATCCATCAACGTACGACCTCCTCCTCCTCAACTTAGTGCACCAAGCCACCGACCGGCGGCTAAGGAGCGGTGGCTTTTGTGGCGAGGTCAAGGTGCTTCTCAGCAAAGGCATCCAAGGCTTCCAGCCGGTTGAAGAAGGCCAACGTCGTAGCGTCCTCACTGGCCTTGTAGATACCTATGTACACGATTTGCTCGTACACGTGGATGTGTAGGTCGACGAATTCTTGCAGGGCGAGGCGCCTCACGGTGAGCGCGACCTCTAGGTGGACATTCTTTGTGGCGTCGTCGGGCAATCGCAGGGCCACCAGTGCTTGAAAGAGGTTCCGACCATGGAGGCCAATTAGGGTGGCAGGCAATGAGGAGCCCGAGCGTGCGGGCTAGAGGAGTACAGCGATGTCGTCCGCGAGCTTCTTGACGATGGTGAACTTGTTGGTGGTGGCAACGATCATCTGGTCCAACTGAGAGTCATAGTTGGCGTCGACGGCGGCCATCCACCGGCCGGTCGCCAACATCGCCTGGAGACGATCCTCGGTGCCATGCCGTAGGCCGGCATCATGGACCGTCTGGCACAACCGCTGGCCGCTCGCGCGCATCGCCTCCATGGGTCTAGAGTGAGCACTTTTGCGCTTAGTGTAGGTGCTTAGGCAAATGCTTAGGTGAGTACGATGTGGTAGATGCATTGGAATGGAGGGGTGCCTTTATATGAGTGCAAAATGCGTTGCATTCACATCATGCTGCCTCTTTTCCCGGTCCTCCTCCCATTACTTCCCTCATGCATTCATGATGCTAATTGAAGGAGGATGCGTCATTGGCCGTTCAACATTTCGGGAACCGCTACCCTCTCCCTCGTCTGCATTAAAGCCGTATCGGGAACTGCGCCGCCCGTTGTCAAATCGAGTAGTACTGCGGCGCCCGCTGCATGTCCGGTTGAACACGCCTCCTCGCCTCCATCTATGCTTAATTACTGAATTTTAGTTGCAAAAATTAGATACTGCTAGTGATGTTTAGCTTCATATTTTGACAAATCGCAGTGTTACAAGGTTGACAAATGGCAATGTTACTAGATCAACAAATGTCAATCTTTCCAGTTTAACAAATGGAAACATACCAATATGACAGATGCAAATCCTACCAAATTGTTTGTAAGTGGTTGCACACGGGTCATCCAAAACAACCGTTTGCGTTGAAGAGATGCACAAATCCTGCTCTCACTTTGCATACGGGTGTTCTTTCTAAAACATTTGCGATCAAGAGCCATTAAAACCGGATAGCCATTAAAACCAAGACACGTGGCATCACGTGAATGGTTAAAATTTGAATTATGGACATAAATGCATTGAAAAACTCAATTAATGCATAAAAATGTCCAAACGAACCCCGAAAAATCACAAAAATTGACACAACACTCCTGTTGTTGTATGTTGACACGAGAAATTTTTTGAAAGCAATAAGAGGCAATGGATATCGTTTCATCCCCAAAGGTGGTACGTTCCCTACCGAAACCATCATGCTTGTTGTGAGAAGCTCTGTTTTGTGAGAAGCATATACCCGAACCTGCCCCAAATGGGACCAAAATTTTACCACTGCATGTTGATGTTGCTCCATGATAGCATGCCAAGTTTCATGAATTTTAGACGAGTTTTGGATGTACTAGAATTTAAAAACCCGGTATCTCAATGTGTTGCGGCAGAGTGACGGTGGCAGGGTGTTTGACATTCATTCCCATTTCTTGCATGGGACCTAATTAAGCATGCAACCAAGGACACAGATTTGAATTTTCAACCAATTTATATGCATTAGAGCATGTGCATGTAGTTCAAATTTGAATTATGCACATAAATGCATTGAAAAACTCAATTAATGCCTAAAAATGTCCAAACGAACCCCCAAAAATCCCAAAAATTGACACAACACTCGTGTTGTTCTATGTTGACACGAGAAAAATTTTCAAAGCAATAAGAGGCAATGAATATCGTTTTGTCCCTAAAGGTGGGATGTTCCCTACCGAAACCATCAGGCTTGTTGTGAGAAGCTCTGGTTTGTGAAAAGCATATCCCCAAAACTGCCCCAAATGGGACAAAATTTTTACCACGGCATGTTGATGCCGCTCGATGATAGCATGCCAAGTTTAATGAATTTCAGATGAGTTCTGCATTTACTAAAATTTAAAAACCAGGTATCTCAATGTTTGCAGCCGAGTGACGGTGGCAGGGTGTTTGACATTCATTCTCATTTCTTGCATGAGACCTAATTAAGCATGCAACCAAGGACACAGATGTGAAATTTCAACTAATTTATATGCATTAGAGCATGTGCAGGTAGTTCAAATTTGAATTATGCACATAAATGCAATGAAAAACTCAATTAATGCATAAAAATGTTCAAACGAACCCCGGAAAATCCCAAAATTTTACACAACACTCATGTTGTTGTATGTTGACAGTAGGAAAAAAAATTGAAATCGAGAAGATGCAACGGATAACGTTTCGTCCCCCAAGGTGGCACGTTCCCTACCGAAACCATCATGCTTGTTGTGAGAGAAGCTCTGGTTTGCGAGAAGCTTATACCATAACCTGGCCCAAATGGGACAATATTTTTTATCCCAGCATCTTGATGTCGTTCCATGATAGCATGCCAAGGTTCATGAATTTCAGACGAGTTTTGTATTTACTAGAATTACAGCAAGCACCTTAACGTTTGCCGGAGAGCCACGGTGCCGTGGTGTTTGAAATTCATCCCCATATCTTGAATGGGACGTAAGCATCAACCCATGGGCACATATACCAATTTACAACCCATTTTGGTGCACTAGAGCATGTGCATGTGGTTTAATTTTGAATTGTGCACCTGAAATGCCTAGAAAACCAAGTTATCGTATAAAAATGTCCAAACGAACCCTGAATAATTCCAAAAAATTTGACGACACACCTATAGTTGCATGTTCACTACAGATAGAAGTTCTAGCAATTCAAACACCATCCTTTGCAGCTGTGACCCCATTATGTAATTCAAATCAAGATGAAAAATCAAGTAGATCCCACACAATTTATTATCACCAACCGTGTGAGATGCAGTACAAAATATCCTGGAGCACCGTCGGTGTATAGTACGCCTATGGCTTATGCAAGAAGGTTCGTCGGCTATAGTCCACAGTCTGCTCTGAATAAGGGACCGTGACTAATGACACTTTGCGCGCCAGTTTTTTCACTGAAGCGATTCGAAATTTTCGGCTTCCACGGAAATATCTACCTCCCCGCCCCTCCCCCTTACCAAAAGCCACATTTCCCATGTTTCCGCGTTCCTTTCCAAGTTGAAACCTTCACTCCTTGCTTGCAGCGTGCCTCCTCGCCGGTGACCCTCCTTCATGTTGCTCGGCCTCTCCTATCTAGGCAGGTAGTCCACACCCGAACCCCATCCTCCTCCTCCTTCCACATCCCACATGCCCCGACCGCCGGCGCGAGCGCAACACCTTCCACCCAAATCACCGAACCCTCCACCAAATAAGCGTCGTCCTAAGCCATGGTGCACGTAGTATAGCCAGGATCTGAAGGAGCATTTGGCAGCAGAGAAGCAAATCATGGTCGCACACACAGATGAGGTCGTGATGGCTGCCATTTGTGCCGCACCCCAGATCTTGGAGGAGCACCTCGCCGTCGAGGCCACCGTCGATGCCTCGCACGCGGATGCCGCGGCGCGGTTTGGCTGCTTTAAACGATAGTTCGTGGCGTTGGCCATCGTCGGTGCCTTCGACGAAGACTACGAGGTGTTTTCTCAACTTGCACGTGCTTACCTCATCTCAAGAGCCATCAGGTTGGTGCCCGGAGCGGCTCAGCCAACTCACCACTAGGACGAGGGCACCCACGATGCGGAGGCCTCACCCTCTTCCATGTCCAAGGAGCCAATCGATATCTCCGACAATGAGTAGCTTGTCTTATTAGCTCACTATAAGGACCCATGTTTAGATTGCTAGCTACTGTCTTTCCTTAACAAATTCTAGTAAATTATGCTATCTACTTTTACCATGCAATCTTCTGCTCTAGTGTATATGTTCTATATGTCGTGCAATGTGGTTTTCAGTTAACTGTTTGGTACAATTCTACAAATGTGATGTTCAATTCTTTAGGATGCAATTTTCCATGTTGTCAAGCATGCTTGGTTTGGTTAACTTTCTGATCTTCTATTAGGAGTATGTTATATTGTGCAACGTGGTGCTCAGTTAACGTTTGGTTCATTTGTTGTGGTGTTTAGTTAACAGTTTGGTTCAGTTCTGCAATGCAATGTTCAATTGTTGTGTGTGCATTCTGTTACTATATACCATGTGAGAAATAAATCGAATTTGGCTGTACTAAATACATGAGAAACAAATACAATTGCTATATTTCCAAGTTGTTAAACATGCTTGGTTTGGTTAACTTTCTGATCTTCTATTAGGAGTATGTTATATTGTGCAATGTGGTGCTCAGTTAACGTTTGGTTCATTTGTTGTGGTGTTTAGTTAACTGTTTGGTAATTCTGCAATGCGATGTTTAATTGTTGTGTGTGCACTCTGTTATTGTATACCATGTGAGAAATAAATCGAATTTGGCTGTACTAAATACATGAGAAACAAATACAATCGCTATATTTCCAAGTTGTTAAGCATGCTTGATTTGGTTAACTGTCTGATCTTCTATTAGGAGTATGTTATATTGTGCAATGTGGAGCTCACTAAACGGTTGGTTCATTTGTTGTGGTGTTTAGTTAACTGCTTGGTTCAATTATGCGATGCGATGTTCAATTGTTGTGGCTGCATTCTATTATTTTATACTATTATACCTTGTCTTTTTTATTCCTTTGCCCCATTTCCAATATAGAGAAGATATTTATGCACATCCTTATTTTCAGGCCTTTCCAAAACATTTCAGTGATGATTACCTCTCAAACCACTTGTATGGTCAGGAGGCGAGGAAGGTATTCATACAACACCCATGGTTTAATATTGAAGTGTTCCTGAAGAGGACGAAGGACGGATGGTCAATCGTCCACAGGCACTGGCCTAAAGTTGCAAAGACCTTCAACATCAATGAAGGCTCAATATTCGCCTTCCACTTTAGCAGTTTTCCCGATGAGATGCATCTGTCTATGTACCGTCTATGATGCTAATTTCGAAAGGTTCTAGATGTTGCATTTGAAACTCGGTGTCGGTGCGCTTGTGTAATGGGGTAGCCGAGTGTCAAGCTATATCATGTTGTACTCTGATGTATTTCAATTATGAAATCCTGCTTCCTTAATATGGGAATGAAATATATTATGTGTTTAATATGAATGTCAATTAGATTAATAAATGGATTATTAATATTAGGGCAATTAGCCTGCTAATTGGTTTTTGCTATTGCAAACGGTTATTGAGAAAATACCGTGGGCGATGACCTAAGGCAACACACATAGTTTCTAGGAATAAACTGTGTTGGATCAATGAGCAATCACACACGACATTCTCTTCAAAACTGTTTGCATTAGGCCACCTTGCGCAAACGTTTACTGCATAAAAGCTGTGTGTGATGGATAGCCTTTGCCACACAGTTTCTTCTACGCACCGTGTGTGATGCATTAAATAATGCAAACGATAAAATTATTAATATTGTGTGCGATGGGAAGGCCATCACAAACGATTTAACGGGGAAACTTGTGTGTGATGTACCTACGAACAGAAACGTTTTCCTTGCAACGACTGTGTGGGATGTATATACGAATGGAAACGTTTAGCGGGGACTGACTGTGTGGGATGTACTTACGACCGAAAATGATCTCGCCTATATAATTGTATTTTTAGCACTACTGTACGTATAGTCGTATTTGCTTGCTCGCCGATCGCACACGACCTCATTTTGCCGAGCGTGTGTGCCAGGAGGGCATATCCCCGACAGTTTCTGGGTCGTGTGGGAAGGACCCTCCTATCGCCCACACTCACTAGGTGACGGTTCCGAATCTCGTCGCGGAAAGGGGTTAAAAACCGTTTGTATAGCACCGACGCGTACCAGTGTGTGTCTTCTACTGTCTCCACTAGCGATGGATCGCTCCCATGGTGGATCACAGGAGTCTATGGGCCTCAGGCCATTGATGACAAGCTGGCTTTCATCTTTGAGCTTCATGAGCTGCGTGATTGTATTGCAAGCCCTTGGGTGCTGGGCGGAGACTTTAACATGATTGCCTCTTATGCGGACAAGAACACCGGGAGAGTTAATCACCGTACCATGGGTAGGTTTTCCAGATTCATCTCTGATCATGCCCTTCATGACATCTACCTTCACGGTCGCCGTTACACGTGGTCGAATGAGCAGTCTAACCCTGTCTTGGTGAAGAACGATCGGGTCCTCTACACCACTTCGTGGGAGGCTGCGCATCCTAGCCACATCCTCTCCTGCATGGCCACTGTCACCTCTGACCATTGCCCTTTGATCTTGAACTGCTCTCCCAGGAGCCGCGGCAAGCGCTGGTTTCACTTTGAACGCTTCTGGCCCAAGCTAGATGGCTTCCATGAAATCGTGGACGCGACATGGAACTCTGTGCCGCCGGACCAAGACCCCTTCCGTACAATCTACGCTCGTTTGAAAGCTACTGCTCGTTGCCTCCAAAGTTGGGGCGTGCGCACTACTGGGAACATCTCCCTCCAACCGATGATGGCGAGGGAGCTTATTTACCGGCTAGATGTGGAGCGTGATTCCCGCCCATTGTCGCTGCCCGAGCACTGGCTACGCTTGGTTGTGCCAGGAGCTTCGCCGCTCCTTCCTAGGGTTGGCCTCCCTAGAGCACTCTATCCTGCGGCAGCGTGTGCGCTTCAACTGGCTCAGGGAGGGTGACACGAACACCGCCTTCCTGAAGATCCATGTAGCGCATCGGGCCAAGAAGAACCAGATCGCTAGTTTCCAGGTTGGCCCCCTGTGTTTCTGGCGAGGCGGCTATGGCGCAAGCTGCTTTCGAGCATTTCTCCAATGTCCTGGGATCTTCTATAGACAGGCCATATTCCATCAATCTCAAGACCATTGACCAGCGCCATTTTGACCTGTCAGCGCCCGACCAACCCTTCACCAAGGATGAGATCTGGAGAGCCGTCAAGCTTTTGCCGGCGGGCAAAGCTCTTGGTCCGGACGACTTTACCGCCGAGTTCCTTCATGCATGCTGGCCTATCATCAAGGACGATATTTGCGCTGCCTTCTACAAGCTCTACGCGATGAATGGGCACGGTTTCTACAAGCTAAATGAAGCCTTCCTGACTCTGCTTCCAAAGAAACCGGATGCCTCCATGCTCGCTGACTACCGCACTATTAGCCTGATACATCTGGTGGCTAGACTCTTTGTGAAAGTGCTCTCCCTCCGCCTAGCTCCGCGCATGCCCCGGCTTGTCTCCATCAACCAAAGCGCCTTCATCGCTGGGAGGTGTGTGCATGAAAACTTCCTGTTGGTTCAACATATGGCGCGCCTACTGCATAACCTCGAGCTACCTCGGCTACTCCTCAAGCTCGATATCGCGAAGGCGTTCTACACCATCTCGTGGCCTTTCCTTCTTGAGGTCCTCCGGCATGTTGGTTTTGGGAGAAGGTGGCGCGAATGGATCTGCATTCTCACCTCCACTGCATCTTCGTGCATTCTCATCAACGGGAACCCAGGCCCTCTGGTTGATCGGCCTGCAGCAAGGCGACCCGGTCTCCCCGCAACTCCCATTCGATGTGATGATATCGTGGCCGAAACCGTGGGCTCGACCTTAGTGTGTGCGGTCACCACCTTCCCCATCGTCTACCTTGGGCTTCCTCTCTCGGTCCACAAGACTCCCACCTCGGCCCTCCTTCCCCTGTTGGATAAGCTCTCTAAGAAGCTAGCCACCTGGAAGGCCTCGCTCCTCTTGTGCGTTGAGCAGCTAGCCCTCATGCGGCATGTACTTTCTGTCATGCTAGTCCATATCCTCCTCGCCATGGCCATCAACCCAACGACCCTCAAGAAAGTCTCCAGGATCATCCGTGACTTCCTATGGCATGGGAGGAAGGATGCCAAATCCCGCTGCTGTCTCGTCAACTGGAGGCACGTCCGTCGCCCTCTAGAGAACGGAAGGCTTGGCGTGCGTGATCTACACCTCACCAGCATTTCCCTTCGTGCTAAATGGTTGTGGCTGCAGGCCACGGACCCACTTCGCCCTTGGCACAATCTTGAGGTGTCGTGCGATGAGGAGACCAGGCAGTTCTTCCGCCCGTTGACCTCTCAGACTCTTGGCGACGGTAGAATTTGCCGATTCTGGCGTGACCATTGCCTCAACGGGAGGGCCATCTCTGAAATAGCCCCTGAGTTGCTTGCTCTGGTTTCGCGGCACCGACGCCGTTGCACGCTGGTTTTTGATGGCCTCCACCACCAGGCTTGGATTCGCGATATTCACGACAGCCTGGGGCCTGTCAAATTGGTCCAATATGTTGACCTCTGGTGTCTCTTGCATGGAATCCAGCTCGGTGGCTCCCTGGAGCTTATCAGCTGGAAATGGACTGCGAATGGCATCTACTCCGCCAAATCCTGCTACAAGGCGCTCTTCTTTGGCTCAACCTCCCCGCCTACTTGGCGTTTGATCTGGAAGGGTTGGGCACCTCTTTCCAACAAGTTCTTCCTTTGGCTCACATCACTTGATCGGTGCTGGACTGCGGAGCGTCATGCGAGGCACGGCCTCGCGCATGATCCGGTGTGCACCTTCTGTTCTTAGAAGCTCGAGACTATCGATCATCTCCTGGTGGGGTGCGTCTTCTCGCGGATCACTTGGCATGAGATTCTCTCTTGGCGTCGACTTGTTGCACCTCCCTCGCTTGGCTCGACCTCTTTCTTCAACTGGTGGCTCCAGGCCTCATCGGCTTCTCCAGGCAGTCTCAGGCGAGGGCTAAACTCCATCATCGCCCTCACGGCTTGGGCAATTTGGAAACACCGAAACGGCCATCTTTGATGGTGCCTGACCCTCCACAGACGAGCTCGTGCAGTTGATCAAAGACAAGGCGCGCCACTGGGCAAAGGCTAGCGATAGAGGTTTAGATAGAACTATCCCTATAACGTGAGCATTGTATTGAGGCTGAGCATCCTCCTCCGCTGCTCACCTTGCACTCTCTCGGACGCCATTGCGTGTACGCCCATGAGAGCTACACCCTGTACTCTTTTCCACCTATCAATGAAATGATACGCTACTCGGCGTATTCACAAAAAAAACAAGCCCATCACACGTCGATCGTTTTATTCTTTGATGGTTGTTTGCAACAACTCACGTCGCACCGCCGTATTGCCTCCGAAGTTGTCTCCGTCGGTGGATGACAATAGCAAGAACAAAGGGGCCTTCTCACCTCTTGCATCGGTCGTCGGCCTTTACTTCTGCGGCCGCACCAATCCGTACTCTTGCCTGGCTATGGTGGTGGCGGAAGCTACTCTAAGAAGAAACTGGTTGTGGATTATTGGAAGGAAGTGGCCATGTCGTGGAAGAAGGCCAAGCCGTTCATGCGCAGTTCCACCCATGGTGATCAAGATGCCTATGCCGTGTCGATTAGCGCTCTAATAGGAAATCTACAAGCCTTGTGCATGCCGGTTCAGTTTATGCATATGAGCTAGTACTACTGTTTGCATGCGCCCAACTAGTTAGCTAACAGTTTGCATGCCCCGGCTAGCTAGCTTTAAGAACACTCATGTTTTCAATGACTAGCCAGCATTTTTTACGTTGTTACGCACGACGCTAGCCAAACAGGTCTTCTGTATTGTTGGTACTTTAAAATACTTTGATATATAAAAACTGAGTATCTTGCACCAATAGGATAATATATTGTAGGTTTCAATACTTGGGTTTTACAAAACTTTACTATCAAACACAGCCATAGGCTAAGTTTGGCATCGCAGTATTTGTAGAGTTTTTTTTCTAAAACCATGTTACGGACTTCAGCTTTAAAAAAATCCCAAAGCTTTACTCCTCAAAGTTCACAATGTTTCAGATAAAAAAAGATCATGGGGTTGACGTAACCAAATGTGATGCCCGTGACCTAACAAATGAGAAAATTTGGCCAGCGAATGGGCTTCGCTATTCGATGCTCGTCCCTCAAAAGAAAATTACAAATAAAATTCAAAGCTCTCAATTTGATTTCAGAAATAATTTGACCATGCACCCTCTACTTCCCTTCTGGATGTCCCTTGCTACTTGCTTTGTATCTATGGCAATCATAAAGTTGCGGAGAAGAAGATTCTCGGTCAAAGATAGTGCTGCCTTGCAAGCAATTGTTTCGAGAGTAATCACATCTCGAACACCATGGATCACCAGTGCACATGAGCCTAAATAAGTTTCATTTCAATCCCTGCAAATAGCTGCTGCAAAAACCCGAATGCCCGATCTAGCAAGACCCACATCTATGTGGACTTGGCAAAACCTGTCGGTGGTGCCGCCCTACGAGATGGACCCTGCCGCACCTCTGTCCCGTGATGTCGTTGTTTTGAGGCTTTCAGATAAATAACTCCAAGATCCGAAATGAAATTGGAGACGAACATGTTCGTAGGTGGTGGGCTTTGAAATGCTCAATGCATGGCCTTCCTTCTTGCCCACCATGTAGCCCATATGGTTAAAGCTAGTTTAACGAACACTTCATGGGGAAGTGAATCCATCATTGCAAAAATCCATTGTTCCGCACTTGGTTCATTGGTTGCCATCATATGTTCTGCCAAATCATTGTCCACTAATGCCCAAATGTACCTCGACATCAAACGCTCTAACAGAGAATGGCGACATGAGTCCTCCATCCCACATAGGCCACATGAGGGCATTGTAAACATATTATGATGACACCATACATCCTCCGTGGGTAAAGAATGCTTGGCCAATCTTGATATGTCTCCAACGTATCTATAATTTTTGATTGTTCCATGCTATTATATTATCTGTTTTGGATGTTTTATATGCATTTATATGCTATTTTATATTATTTTTGGGACTAACCTATTAACCTAGAGCCAGTGCCAGTTTATGTTTTTTTGCCTGTTTTAGAGTTTCGCAGAAAAGGAATACCAAAGGGAGTCCAAACAAAATGAAACTTTCGCGATGATCTTTATTGGAGCAGAAGCAAACCAGGAGACTTGGAGATGAAGTCGGAGACTCAACGAGGCGCCCACGAGGGTGGAGGGCGCGCCCAGGGAGGTAGGGCACGCCCCTACCTCATGGGCCCCTCATAGCTCTCCTGACCTAATTCTTTAGCCCATATGTACTCTTATACCACAAAACTATCAGGGAGAGCCACGAAAACACTTTTCCACCGCCGGAACCTTCTGTACCCATGAGATCCCATCTAGGGGCCTTTTTCGGCCTCCTACCGAAGGGGGATTGGATCACGGAGGGCTTCTACATCAAAACCATTGCCCTTCCGATGCAGCATGAGTAGTTTACCACAGACCTATGGGTCCATAGCTAGTAGCTAGATGGCTTCTTCTCTCTCTTTGATTTCAATACCATGTTCTCCTCGATGTTGTTGGAGATCTATTCGATGTAATACTCTTTTGCGGTGTGTTTGCCGAGATCCGATGAATTGTGGATTTATGATCAGATTATCTATGAATATTATTTGAGTCTTCTCTAAATTTTTATATGCATGATTTGATATCTTTGCAAGCCTCTTCGAATTATCGGTTTAGTTTGGCCTACTAGATTGGTTTTTCTTGCAATGAGAGAAGTGCTTAGCTTTGGGTTCAATCTTGCGGTGTCCTTTCCCAGTGACAGTAGGGGCAGCAAGGCACGTATTGTATTGTTGCCATCGAGGATAAAAAGTGTTGGGGAACATAGCAGAAATTTGAAATTTTCTATGCATCACCAAGATCAATCTATGGAGTAATCTAGCAACGAGGGGAAGGGGAGTGCATCTACATACCCTTGTAGATCGCTAAGTGGAAGTGTTCAAGTGAACGGGGTTGATGGAGTCGTACTCGTCGTGATCCAAATCACTGATGATCCTAGCGCCGATCGAACGACACCTCCACGTTCAACACACATACGGTTGGGAGAGACATCTCCTCCTTCTTGATCCAGCAAGGGAAGGAGAGGTTGATGGAGATCCAAAGAAGACGACGGCGTGGTGGTGGAAGAAGCGGATCCCGAGCAGGCTTCGCAAGCGCAAGCGGGAGGAAGAGGTGTCACGGGAGGGAGGGAGGCGCCAGGGACTCAGGTGCGGCTGCCCTCCCTCCCCTCCACTATATATAGGGGCCTAGGGGGGCGCCGGCCCCTTGTAGATCCCATCTAGGGAGGGGGGCGGCTGCCCTAGGGGTGGCTTGTCCTCCAAGCCAAGTGGAGGCGCCCCCACCCCTTAGGGTTTCTAACCCTAGGCGCATGGGAGGCCCAAGGGGGGGCGCACCAGCCCACCAGGGGCTGGTTCCCACGCCCCTTCAGCCCATGGGGCCCTCCGGGATAGATGGCCCCACCCGGTGGACCCCTGGGACCCTTCCGGTGGTCCCGGCACAATACCGATGACCCCCGAAACTTTCCCGGTGGCCGAAACTGGACTTCTTATATATAAATCTTTACCTCCGGACCATTCCGGAACTCCTCGTGACATCCGGGATCTCATCCGAGACTCCGAACAACATTCGGGTTACCGCATACTAATATCTCTACAACCCTAGCGTCACCAAAACCTTAAGTGTGTAGACCCTACGGGTTTGGGAACCATGCAGACATGACCGAGACAACTCTCTGGCCAATAACCAACAGTGGGATCTGGATACCCATGTTGGCTCCCACATGTTCCACGATGATCTCATCGAATGAACCACGATGTCGAGGATTCAATCAATCCCGTATTCAATTCCCTTTGTCTACCGGTATAGTACTTGCCCGAGATTCGATCGTCGGTATCCCGATACCTTGTTCAATCTCATTACCGGCAAGTCTCTTTACTCATTCCGTAACACATCATCCCGTGATCAACTCCTTGGTCACATTGTGCACATTATGATGATGTCCTGCCGAGTGGGCCCAGAGATACCTCTTCATCACATGGAGTGACAAATCCTAGTCTTGATTCGTGCCAACCCAACAGACACTTTCGGAGATACCCGTAGTGCATCTTTATAGCCACCCAGTTACGTTGTGACGTTTGGTACACCCAAAGCATTCCTACGGTATCCGGGAGTTGCACAATCTCATGGTCTAAGGAAATGATACTTGACATTAGAAAAGCTTTAGCATACGAACTACACGATCTTTGTGCTAGGCTTAGGATTGGGTCTTGTCCATCACATCATTCTCCTAATGATGCTATCCCATTATCAACGACATCTAATGTCCATGGTCAGGAAATCGTAACCATCTATTGATCAACGAGCTAGTCAACTAGAGGCTTACTAGGGACATGGGTGTTGTCTATGTACCCACACATGTATCTGAGTTTCCTATCAATACAATTGTAGCATGGATAATAAACGATTATCATGAACAAGGAAATATAATAATAATAACTAATTTATTATTGCCTCTAGAGCATATTTCCAACAAGGCACGTATTGTATTGTTGCCATCGAGGATAAAAAGATGGGGTTTTCATCATATTTCTTGAGTTAATTCCTCTACATCACGTCATCTTACTTAATGCGTTACTCTGATCTTTATGAACTTAATACTCTAGATGCAGGCAGGAGTCGGTCGATGTGTGGAGTAATAGTAGTAGATGCAGAATCGTTTCGGTCTACTTGACACGGACGTGATGCCTATGTTCATGATCATTGCCTTAGATATCGTCATAACTATGCACTCTTCTATCAATTGCTCGACAGTAATTTGTTCACCCACTGTATTATTTGCTATCATGAGAGAAGCCACTAGTGAAACCTATGGCCCCTGGGTCTCTTTTCCATCTCTACAAGTTCTATTTTCCATCATACTAGTTTCCGATCTACTATTTTGCAATATTTTACTTTCCGATCTATAAACCAAAAATACCAAAAATATTTACTTTAACATTTATCTATCTCTATCAGATCTCACTTTTGCAAGTAACCGTGAAGGGATTGACAACCCCTTTATCGCGTTGGGTGCAAGTTTGTTGATTGTTTGTGCAGGTATTCGGTGACTTGTGCGTTGTATCCTACTAGATTGATACCCTGGTTCTCAAACTAAGGGAAATACTTACTCTACTTTGCTGGATCACCCTTTCCTCTTCAAGGGAAAAACCAACGCAAGCTCAAGAGGTAGCAAATCTCCATAAAAACATCCCTATCTTTCCTGGGACTTGTATTTTCCACAATGATTTCCATGACAGCTCCTCCTATCCCAATTTATATGACCCAACTCTCTCCTCAAGCCAAGCTTCTGTATGGTATTTAGTGGCAATCATCACTCTATATGCCGACCAAACTGAAAATGCCCCATTCTTGTCATGATTCCATGCCCAAAAGTCGCTAATATTTCTTGTACACAGAGAAATATTCAAGGGTCTTTTACATCTGTGTCCCTAACTCGAACCCACTACTCACATTTGCTCCTAATTTGAAAGCCTGCTCAAAAATGCCCCTTCTTCGTCATGTTCCCTTATAGAATTGCCCTTCCGTGCCGTTTCTGTCCAGTCAAGGCTGTTTGATTGGTAAGCGGCCGTTTCTTTGACATTTTTGCCCCTTCGTCCTTACACCTGGGCCCAGGTCACCGGTTCACTCTCTCCCCCTCTCATTCTCTCGTCTGAGCCGCACGCTCTCTCTTTCTCCCCCAAATCGCCTCCCGCCGTAACCCTAACCCTAGCTCACTCGATCTGGTCGATCCCAACTCCTAAGGCTCAATCTACTGATGGCGGCCACGGTGGAGCTTCGGATTTGACTCAGTGTCGCACTCTGCTACGGCGTGAAGGAGACACAGGCAACGGGATGGATGGGGACAATAGTTGCAGCGGTGACGAACGAGGGAGCACACCGCAACTATAGAAGAATGCTTCGGGGGGTAAGTATCTCTTGTAATCTACTGCAGTCTCATGCTGTTTGTAGTTTGATTTGTTCTTGTAGTTTAATTTGTTAACCTACTTCATAGTTCTCATGGCGTTGGGATCTGTCTCTGTTTTCCATGGTCATCGTAGGATGGATCCCGATAGAGCAGTTGGGATGGATTGTAGAATGGAAACCACACTTCTAGCTAGTGCTGGCAGAAAAGCATCAACCACAGGATTCTCTTTTCCTTTTGTTGCTGACAATCAATGGACTTCCAATCAGTTTAGATCTGCCATATCTGCTAAATATCCATGGGGTCTATACGATGCAGTGGAATTTAGGTACTGGGACATTGACAAATCAGCATGGGTCCCTGTCCAGTGTGATGATGAGCTTGGTATCATGTTTGCAATACATGATTCTTTCCCTGCTAATATAGAAATCAATGTCATACAAAGGGAGAGTGGAGAGCCAGAGAGCAGAGGAACAAGATCACAATCTAGGTCTACAGGTAAAGGTAGAACTAGCCAATAAAGGGGTAGAAAAACAACAGCTCATAGTGGAGGCAGCAGTTCCATGCAGGCACCAGGAACACCTATTGTAGAAGTTCCTAGGCATGCAGGTCCCTCTCATAATAAAGATTTAGGTGACCCATACACTAAAGAGGGACTATCAGATGATTGGCCAAGTGATGATGAGGATGAAAGATTGTTTCCACGGTTTGTAACAAGGAAGAAGGGCAAGGAGAAAGATGATGAGGGGGAAGATTATGTTCCACCCCCTGAAGGCATGTTTGGTGAGGCAGGTGAAGATGAGAAAGAGGAGGACAATGACATGGGGTACTCTGAAACATCTGATGAGGAAAGACCAACTAAGCAAAGAAGTGAGCAAAACTGTCACCATAAGGAGGAGTTCAAGGCTCTTAACAAACCCTGCTTGCAACACCAGGAGCAAGAAGATGAAAGATCTATGAACTTGTTAACTGCTATGTTAAGTGTGTTGTTTTTGTTGTTTAAGAACTATTTGTGAACTTGTTAGCTGTTATCTTAAGTGTGATGCTGAAATTATGAACTTATGTAATGCTGAACTTGTGAGATGCTATCTTGAATGTGCAATGCTATTATGAACTTATGCTATTTGTGAGATGCTATCTTGTGAGCTGCTACTTTTAAATATTTTGTGAGCTGCTACTTTTAACACAACAGATCATTTGGTCTGCTGCTAGTTTCATTTGAGCTGCTACTTTCAAAATGCCAAGTAAGATTCTTCAGCCATTTCCAAATAGAAATATCACATCATTCCCAAATCACAACATTGTTCTGGGATAATACATTCCCAAACTAAGCTCCATCAAAGCATACACTACAAACAGAAATCCATTTAGTATGGATTATTAGACCACCTAGAAACAAATGTGGCCAACATGCTAATACAAAGAACTATGATAAATCCCCAGGCTTGCATAACCTCGTTCCTCTTCTTTATCTTCAGCTTCAGTTTCTTGTTCTTCTTGGTTATATACATCACCCTCCTCTCTAAATAATGAGCTTTTAGCCAGCTCTTCTCCAATCCTGCATGAAGCTCCTCAAATGCACGACCAACACGTTTTTCGGTCGATGGCGGGTCAATCCAGACAACCCAGTCACATTCATCAGGAAGCTGCAAAATCAATGATCGAATTAGAAAGAGGAGAAAGAGCAGAATCAAGTCAAGCTTACAAAAGCAAAAACACTTACATCAAGAGGGCAGCCGAGAAACCTTCTGCCGGAGCTTGCTCCTCCCGAGGCGACGCAACGAGCAGGAATAAGCCCGTGGCCAGGGCACCGCCGCGACGACCAAACCTCAAGGCCACAAAATGTCAGATCAGGGATGTAAAACTCCGGTTGAAACTGAACTATCCCGACACCGTCAACCTATCAGCAAAGGGCAACCCAAATTGATGAACCCTAATTCCGCAATATCGCCCAAATCGACACTGAAACTTACATTGGCGGCCACCAACGAGATCGTAGAAGACATGCCCACCGTGCCCGATGTACCCATCGCTCACCACACCATGCCCAACCTGCCCCTCTCTCTTCGATCGCGGAAACGCCCGATCCAGTTCTTGCTCAAAAATGCCCCTGTCGACGTGAGGAAGAAGAAAGAGGGGGGGGGAGTGAACCGGTTAGTTGGGCCCAGATGTAAGGAAGGAGGGGCAAAAATGTCAAAGAAATGACACGTTAGCGGTCAAACAGCCTTGACTAGATGGAAACGGCTCGGAGGGGCATTTCTATAGGGGCACATGATGGCGGAGGGGCATTTTTGAGCAGGCTTTGGAATTAGGGGTATATCTAATTAGGTGGTTCGAGTTAGGGACAGAAATGCAAATGGCCCAATATTCAATGTAACCAGGACATCTATTGGAATAAACACCTCCTCGACTCGTGCTCTGTTCCACATGGCAGTTGTGGGATCAATCAACTCTGATACACAATGAGGTGAGTCGGCAAGAACACATCCATAGGGCATCATCATCCCAGCTCTAGGTAACCAATTGTGGCTCTAGATCTCTATCGTTTCCCCATCACCTATCTGTCGAATCAATCCTTGCACTAGGATGTCCCTTCCTTCTAGTATAGCTCTCCAAACCTGAGATGGGTGGTTTCCTACTACTTCCTGCAATATAGATGATGAACAAAAATAAACAGACTTCAGAATTCTCGCAATCATGGTTTCATGGTTTTGTAGGATGCGCGAGTCCCGTCTCGCCAGCAAAGCCAAATTAAAGAGCTCAAAATCCTTAAAACCAAGGGCCCCACCCTTTCGGCTATGTCATCACCTCTCATGATACCCAACTTGGCTTGCATTGTCCATCTTTACTGCCCCACCAAAATTTCATGATCAACTTATTAAGGTGCTCACATAGCCCCCATGATATCTTAAAACAGGACATTGAATACATCGGAACCGCATGAGCAACAGATTTAACCAGAACCTCCTTGCATAGTGAACATGGTTTTCTCAATCCAACCCTGAAATTTACTCCATAAGCATTCAGCAAGATACTTGAAAGTGATACTTCCTTTTTAGTGACCCGGTAACAGTGCAGAAAGTACCCCCACACTCATTTCCCCAAAGAGATGACCTTGGGTTTTCGAACCTGTGAGAGGAAGGCTCCCTTGAAGCGATGGTCTCTAGGAAACTTTTGTCAAAGAAATAATTCCAACTTTTAACCGGATCAATCAAGCTAATTGTGATAAAACACCTGTAATAAAAATAGGTACGGGTATGAGGTCCTAACTCTTACAACCATGTATTTGCGTTGGGACCAAATATGATCTTAATTTATGCGTTGGATGTCACCCATCGAGATGTGCTTGTTACAAACCGAAGTAGGGGATGTGTCCAAATAACATCTTGACCGGCGTGAGTCTTGCATCAAGAATCAATTGTGCAACCAAAGGCCCTATCCGTCGCGCGAGGTTTCCTCGATAATTAAGATTACAAAAACCAGACAAGAGCTTTGGGCGTTTAATGACTACACCTCATGAATCCCCAAGGATTGGATCTGTGTTACCATCCTAAAAACTTCTATCACCGGTGTTCAGAATAACACTTCATGTTCTCCCTTCCCTTATCCTCCCCGTTGCTCACTCTCCATGATCTTGGGTACCTGCAGAGATGAAGAACACGGATGAGACAAGAGACATCTGCGGAACAATTTTATTTCACACCTACGGGGCGTTAATTCAAAGTACTTCCATTGATCTCCACAACAAATACAACGGGTTGCAAGGCCTATGCCTCAGCCCATACCTTACTGAACTACTCACAAATGGAAATCCGATTGATGAGAACATATTGAAGAACACATCTAGAAGATCAATTGATTGATAATATGTCTTGCAATGATGCGCTGTGCGATGCATGATTACAAGTATGAACCAGAGGAAGATGGACTATGCTGGTGATGGTGGCTATGGAGATGGAAATGGCGTCGGCTAGGGTTGATAAGAGGGGGTGAAGATGGGTACGTTATGGCTTCGCTCGCGGATGTTATGTTGGCATTTTGGCGTGGTCCTGTTTATAACAGTTGTTCAGGTGGACAAGGGGCCTCGGAATCCATGCCATAGCCGCTCATACGAGTGCTCCCAGTCGTATGGAACGTCGTATTTTGTGCTATTTTCTCTAGTGCGCCTCCTCCTAATTTCTTCTATCTACTTTTTGAAGGAAATATGCCCTCAAGGCAATAATAAAGTTGTTATTTTATATTTCCTTGTTCATGATAAAGGTTTATTATTCATGCTAGAATTGTATTGAGCAGGAAACTTAAATACATCTATGAATACATAAATAAATACCGTGTCCCTAGTAAGCCTCTACTAGACTAGCTCGTTGATCAAAGATGGTTAAGGTTTCCTAACCATAGACATGTCTTGTCATTTGATAATGGGATCACACCATTAGGAGTATGATGTGATGGACAAGACCCATCCGTTAGCTTAGCATATTGATCGTTCAGTTTATAGCTATTGCTTTCTTCATGTCAAATACATATTCCTTCGACTATGAGATTATGCAACTCCCGAATACTGGAGGTATACCTTGTGTGCTATCAAACGTCATAACATAACTGGGTGATCATAAATATGCTCTATAGGTATCTTCAAAGGTGTTTGTTGAGTTGGCATAGATCAAGATTAGGATTTGTCACTCCAAGTATCGGAGTGGTTTCTCTGGGCCCTCTCGGTAATACACATCATAAGAAGCCTTGCAAGCAAATGACTAAGGAGTTAGTTATGAGATGATGTATTACGGAACGAGTAAAGAGACTTGCCGGTAACAAGATTGAACTAGGTATGTAGATACCGACGATCGAATCTCAGGCAAGTAACATACCGACAGACATGGGAATTACGTATGTTGTCATAAAGGTTCAACCGATAAAGATCTTCGTGGAATATATAGGAACCAATATGGGCATCCATGTCCCGCTATTCGTTATTGACCGGAGAGGAGTCTCGGTCATGTCTACATCATTGGCGAACCCATAGGGTCCACACGCTTAACGTTCGTTGATGATATAGTATTATATGATTTATGTATGCTGGTGATTGAAATTTGTTCGGACTCCCGGATGTGATCAGGGACATGATGAGGAGCTCCGGAATAGTCTGGAGGTGAAGTTTGATATATGGGATAGTAGTGTTTGATCTCCGGAACGGTTCCGGAATTCACCGGAAGGGGTTCCGAATGTCTCCCGAAATGTTTGGGTACAAGAACACTTTATTTGGGCCAAATGGGAAAGCCAACGAGGCTTTTGGGAAGTGCACAACGGAGTTTTGGAGAGACCAGAGGCCAGACACCAGGGACCCTGGCGTCTGGGCCCAGACGCCGCGAACCCTGGCGTCTAGCCCTGGAGTTCGAGAAGGAATCTTGCCTTTCGGGCAAAACCGACTTCAAGGAGGCTTTTACTCCAAGTTTCGACCCCATGGCTCAACATACAAATAGGGGGGTGAGACTAGCACCTAAGACACATCAAGATTCACCAAGCCATGTGCAACGCCATCACGTCTAGTTTATCCTCCGTCATACTTTCCGTTGTGCTTGGCGAAGCCCTGCAGAGATTGTTCTTCACCAACACCATCACCATGTCTTCGTGCTACCGGAACTCATCTAGCACTTCGCCGGTCTTGCTGGATCAAGAAGGCGAGGACGTCATCAAGCTGAACGTGTGCTGAGCGCGGAGGTGCCGTATGTTAGGTACTTGAACGGGACGGATCGTGAAGGTGTACGACTACATCAACCACGTTGATAAATGCTTCCGCTTAGCAATCTTCAAGGGTATGAATATGCTCTCCCCTTCTCATAGCTATGCATCTCCATGGATAGATCTTGCATGTGCGTAGATTTTTTTTTCCATGCAACGTTCCCCAACAGTGGCATCCGAGCCAGGTTTATGCATAGATGATATGCACGAGTAGAACACAAAGAGTTGTTGGCGGTGATAGTCATACTGCTTACCACTAACGTCTTATCTTGATTCGGCAATATTGTGGGATGATGCAGCCCGGACCAACCTTACATCCACGCACATGAGACTGGTTCCACCGACAGACATGCAACTAGTTTTGCATAAAGGTAGCTGGCGGGTGTTTGTTTCTCCTCCTTTAGTTGAATCAAATTTGACTGCGGCCGGTCCTTGAAGAAGGTTAAAACAACAAACTTGATGAATCACCATTGTGGTTTTTGCCGTAGGTAAGAACGGTTCTTGCTAGAAGCCCGTACCAGCCACGTAAAACTTGCAACAACAAAGTAGAGGACGTCTAACTTGTTTTTGAAGGGCATGTTGTGATGTGATATGGTCAAGACATGATGTGATATACGTTGTTGTATGAGATGATCATGTTTTGTAAATTTATAGGCAACCGACAGGAGCCTTATGGTTGTCTCTTTATTGCATGAAATGCAATCGCCATGTTATTGCTTTACTTTATCGCTATGCGTTAGCAATAGTTGTAGAAGCAATAGTTGGCGAGACGACCACGACGCAACGATGGAGATCAAGGTGTCGAGCCGGTGACGATGGAGATCATGACGTTGCTTTGGAGATGGAGATCAAAAGCACAAGATGATGATGGCCATATCATGTCACATATTTTGATTTCATGTGATGTTTATCTTTTATGCATGTTATTTTGCTTAGAAAGACAGTAGCATTATAAAATGATGCCTTCACTAAATTTCAAGATATAAGTGTTCTCCCCGAGTATGCACCATTGTGAAAGTTTGTTGTTTCGAGACACCACATGATGATCGGGTGTGATAGACTCTACGTTCACATACAAAGGGTGTAAGAAAGTTTTGCACATGCAAAATACTTGGGTTAAACTTGACGAGCCTAGCATGTACAAACATGGTCTCGGAACACTAGAGACCGAAAGGTCGAATGTGAGTCATATAGTAGATATGATCAACATAGAGATGTTCACCATTGATGACTACCCCATCACGTGCTGACTGGGCATGGGTTAGTTGATTTGGATCACCTATCACTTAGATAACTTGAGGGATGTTTATTTAAGTGGGAGTTCATTAGTAATTTGATTAATTGAACTTAATTTATCATGAACTTAGTCTTATAGTTTTGCATATCTATGTTGTAGATGAATGGCCCGAGCTACTGTTCCCTTGAATTTTAATGCGTTCCTAGAGAAAGCTGATTTGAAAGATGATGGTAGCAACTACACAAACCGGGTCCGTAACTTGAGGATTATCCTCATTGCTGCACAGAAGAATTATGTCCTTGATGCACCGCTAGGTGACAGGCCTGCTGCAGGAGCTAATGCAGATGTTATGAACGTCTGGCATGCTCAATCTGATGCCTACTGAATAGTTCAGTGTGCCATGCTTTATGACTTAGAACCGGGACTTCAAAGACGTTTTGAACGTCGTGGAGAATATGAGATGTTCCAAGAGTTGAAGTTAATATTTCAAGCAAATGCGCGGGTTGAGTGATATGAAGTCTCCAAAAAGTTCTATAGCTGCAAGATGGAGGAGAACAGTTCTGTCAGTGAACACATATTCAAAATGTCTGGGTATTATAATCACATGACTCAGCTAGGAGTTGATCTTCCAGTTGATTGTGTTATTGACAGAGTTCTTCAATCACTGCCACCAAGCTATAAAGGCTTCATCATGAACTATAATATGCAAGGGATGAACAAAACAATTCCCGAGCTCTTTGCAATGCTTAAGGCTGCAAAGGTAGAAATCAAGAAGGAGCATCAAGTGTTGATGGTTAAGAAGACCACTGGTTTCAAGAAAAAGGGCAAAGGGAACTTCAAGAAGAATGGCAAGCAAGCTGCCGCTCCCGGGAGGAAACCCAAAGCTGGACCTAAGCCTAAAACTGAGTCCTTCTACTGCAAAGGGAGGGGTCACTAGAAGCGGAACTACCCCAAGTATTTGGCGGATAAGAAGGATGGCAAAGGAACAAAGGTGTATTTTATATACATGTAATTGATGTGTTCCTTACTAATGCTCGTAGTAGCGCCTGGCTATTCGATACCGGTTCGGTTGCTCATATTTGTAACTCGAAACAGGAGGTGCGGAATAAACAAAGATTGGCTAAGGACAAGGTGACGATTCGCGTCGAAAATGGTTCCAAGGTCGATGTGATCACCGTCGGCACGCTACCTCTACATATACCTTCGGGATTAGTTTTAGACCTCAATAATTGTTATTTGGTACCCGCGTTGAGCATGAACATTATATTTGGATCATGTTTATTGCGAGACGGTTATTCATTTAAGTTAGAGAATAATTGTTGTTCTATTTATATGAATAATATCTTCTATGGTCATGTAGCCTTGAAGAGTGGTCTATTATTGTTGAATCTCGATTGTAGTGATACACATATTCATAATATGGATGCCAAAAGATGCAAAGTTGATAATGATAGTGCAACATATTTGTGGCACTGCCGTTTAGGTCAGTGTAAAGCGCATGAAGAAACTCCATGCAGATGGGTTTTTGGAATCACTTGATTATGAATCATTTTATACTTGCGAACCATGCCTCATGGGCAAGATGACTAAACTCCATTCTCCGGAACAATGGAGCGAGCTAATGACTTATTGGAAATAATACATACCGATGTATGTGGTCCAATGAGTTTTGAAGCACACGGCGGGTATCGTTATTTTCTGACCTTCACAGATGATTTGAGTAGGTATGGGTATATCTACTTGATGAACACAAGTCTATAACATATGAAAAGTTCAAATAATTTCAGAGTGAATGAGAATCATCGTAATAAGAAAATAAAGTTTCTATGATCTGATCGCGGAGGCGAATATTTGAGTTACGAGTTTGGCCTTCATTTAAAACAATGTGGAATTGTTTCACAACTCACGCCACCTGGAACACCACAGCATAATGGTGTGTCCGAACATCGTAATAGTACTTTATTAGATGTGGTGCGATCTATGATGTCTCTTACCGATTTACCACTATTGTTTTGGGGTTATGCATTAGAGACAGCCGCATTCACGTTAAATAGGGCACCATCTAAATCCATTGAGATGACACCGTATGAACTGTGGTTTGGCAAGAAACCTAAGTTGTTGTTTCTTAAAGTTTGGGGATGCGATGCTTATGTCAAAAGGCTTAAGCCAGATAAACTCGAACCCAAATCGGATAAGTGCGTCTTCACAGGACACCCTAAAGAAACTATTGGTTACACCTTCTACCACCGATATGAAGGCAAGATCTTTGTTGCTAAGTTTGGGTCCTTTCTAGAGAAGGAGTTTCTCTCGAATCAAGTGAGTGGGAGCAAAGTAGAACTTGATGAGGTAAATGTACCTTCTCTCGAATTAGAAAGTAGCACACAAGAGAAAACCGTTCTCGTGATGCCTACACCAACTAGGGAGGAAGCTAATGATGATGATCAAGAAACTTTAGATCAAGTTACTACTGAACTTCGTAGGTCAACCAGAGCACGATCCGCACCGAGTGGTCTGGTAATCCTGTTCTGGAAGTCATGTTACTAGACCAAGGGGAACCTGCGAACTATGAAGAAGCTAGGATGAGCCTAGATTCCGACAGATGTCTTGAGGCCATGAAATCTAAGATAGAATCCATGTATGAGAACAAAGTGTGGACATTGGTGGATTTGCCTGATGATTAGCAAGGCATAGAGAACAAATGGATCTTCAAGAAGAAGACTAGCGCTGATGGTAATGTTACTGTCTACAAAGCTCAACTTGTTGCAAAAGGTTTTCGACAAGTTCAAGGAGTTGACTACAATGAGACTTTCTCACCCGTAGCGATGCTTAAGTCAATCTAAATCATGTTAGAAATTGCCACATTTTATGATTATGAATCTGGCAAATGGACGTCAAAATTGCATTCCTTAATGGATATCTTAAAGAAGAGTTTTATATGATGCAACCAGAAGGTTTTGTCGATCCTAAAGGTGCTGACAAAGTGTGCAAGCTCCAGCGATCCATCTATGGGCTGGTGCAAGCATATTGGAGTTGGAATATGCACTTTGATGAAGTGATCAAAGTATATGGTTTTGTACAGACTTACGGTGAAGCCTGTATTTACAAGAAAGTGAGTGGGAGCTCTGTAGCATTTCTGATATTACATGTAGATGACATATTGTTGATTGGAAATGGTATAGAATTTCTGGATAGCATAAAAGGATACTTGAATAAGAATTTTTCAATGAAAGACCTCGGTGAAGCTGCTTATATATTGGGCATCAAGATCTATAGAGATAGATCAAGACGCTTAATAGGGCTTTCACAAAGCACATACCTTGATAATGTTTTGAAGAATTTCAGAATGGATCATTCAAAGAAAGGGTTCTTGCCTGTGTTACAAGGTGTGAAGTTGAGTCAGACTCAAAGCCCGACCACTGCAGAAGATAGAGAGAAAATGAAAGTCATTCCCTTTGCCTCGGCCATAGATTATATCATGTATGCTATGCTGTGTACCAGACCTGATGAGTGCCTTGCCATAAGGTTGGAAGGGAGGTACCAAAGTAATCCAGGAGTGGATCACTGGACAACGATCAAGAACATCCTGAAGTACCTGAAAAGGACCAAGGATGCGTTTCTCGTTTATGGAGGTGAAAAAGAGCTCATCGTAAATGGTTACGTCGATACCAGCTTTGACACTAATCCGGATGACTCTAAGTCACAAACCGGATATGTATTTTATATTGAATGGTGGAGTTGTCAGTTGGTACAGTTCCAAGCAGAGCATCGTGGCGGGATCTACGTGTGAAGCGGAGTACATATCTGCTTTGGAAGCAGCAAATGAAGGAGTCTGGATTAAGGAGTTCATATCCGATCTAGGTGTAATAGCTAGTGCATCGGGTCCAATGAAAATCATTTGTGACAACACTAGAGCAACTGCCTTGGCGAAGGAATCCAGGTTTCAAAAGAGAACCAAACAGATCAAGAGACGCTTCAACTCTATTCGTGAATATGTCAAGGATGGAGACATAGAAGTTTAGAAAATACATACAGATCTAAACGTAGCGGACCCGTTGACTAAGCCTCTTCCACGAGCAAAACATGATCAGCACAAAGACTCCATGGGTGTTAGATTCATTACAATGTAATCTAGATTATTGACTCTAGTTCAAATGGGAGACTAAAGGAAATATGCCCTAGAGGCAATAATAAAGTTGTTATTTTATATTTCCTTATTCATGATAAAGGTTTATTATTCGTGCTAGAATTTTATTGACCAGGAAACTTAAATACATGTGTGAATACATAAACAAATACCGTGTCCCTAGTAAGCCTCTACAGACTAGCTCGTTGATCAAAGATGGTTAAGGTTTCCTAACCATAGACATGTGTTGTCATTTGATAACGGGATCACATCATTAGGAGAATGATGTGATGGACAAGACCCATCCGTTAGCTTAGCATATTGATCGTTCAGTTTATTGCTATTGCTTTCTTCATGTCAAATATATCCTTCGACTATGAGATTATGTAACTCCCGAATACCAGAGGAATACCTTGTGTGCCATCAAACCTCACAACGTAACTGGGTGATCATAAAGATGCTCTACAAGTATCTCCGAAGGTGTTTGTTGAGTTGGCATAGATCAAGATTAGGATTTGTTACTCAGAGTATCGGAGAGGTATCTCTGGGCCCTCTCGGTAATACACATCATAAGAAGACTTGCAAGCAAATGACTAAGGAGTTAGTTATGAGATCATGTATTACGAAACGAGTAAAGAGACTTCACGGTAACGAGACTGAACTAGGTATGTAGATACCGATGATCGAATCTCGGGCAAGTAACATACTGACAGACAAAGGGAATTACGTATGTTGTCATAAAGGTTCGACCGATAAAGATCTTCATGGAATATGTAGGAACCAATATGGGAATCCAGGTCCTGCTATTGGTTATTGACCGGAGAAGAGTCTCGGTCATGTCTGCATCATTCTCGAACCCGTAGGGTCCACATGCTTAATGTTCGTTGACGATATGATATTATATGAGTTATGTATGTTGGTGACCGTATGTTGTTCGGACTCTCGGATGTGATCACGGACATGACGAGGAGCTCCGGAATAGTCTGGAGGTGAAGTTTGATATATGGGATAATAGTGTTTGATCTCTGGAAGGGTTCCGGAATCCACCGGAAGGGGTTTCGGATGTTTCCCAAAATGTTAGGGTACGAGAACACTTTATTTGGGCCAAAGGGGATAGCTCATGAGGCTTTTGGAAAGTGCAAAATGGAGTTTTGCTGAGACCAGAGGCTAGACGCCGGGAACCCTGGCGTCTGGCCCTGCAGTCCTAGAAGGACTCTTGCCTTTCGGGCAAAACCGACTTTGAGGAAGCTTTTACTCCAAGTTTTGACCCCAGGGATCAACATATAAATAGAGGGGCAAGGCTAGCACCCTAGACACATCAAGATTCACCAAGACGTGTGCCGGCAACCCCATCCCCTCTAGTTTGTCCTCCGTCATAGTTTTCGTTGTGCTTGGTGAAGCGCTGCGAAGATTGTTCTTCACCAACACCATCACCAGGCCGTCGTGCTGCCGGAACTCGTCTACTACGTCGCTCGTCTTGCTGGATCAAGAAGGCGAGGACGTCATCGAGCTGAATGTGTGCTGAACGCGGAGGTGCCGTACGTTTGGTACTTGACTGGGACGGATCATGAAGGTGTACGACTACATCAACTGCGTTGATAAACGCTTCCTCTTAGCGATCTTCAAGGATATGAAGATGCTCTCCCCCTCTCGTAGCTATGCTTCTCCATGGATAGATCTTGTGTGTGCGTAGAAAATTTTTGTTTTCCATGCAATGTTCCCCAACACTTTTCCACTCCTTTCCATGTTCACACGTGATTTGTTACCTTTTAGCACATTTCCTGTGGAAACAGACACTACAAAAAAGACACATCCGTGACATTTTGGGCAGAACAATTTTTTTCCTGTCATACTTATGACACTTCTATGACGATAATTGTGACAAAACCCGGTATCATCATAGATGTGGTGGGCTCCTACTTCTATGACAAAAAATCATGACAAAAAAATGGGCTTTTCATCCTGGGCGGGCCGGAGACGCAGCCGCATGACATTCTTTGGGCCATCCATGACGGAAAAACCGTGGTAGAAGCGAGGGCGAGGAAAATTTCAGGGAGTTCCCGGTTATGGTCGGTGGTCGGGGCCGAAGCGACGCGCTGCTTTCTCTCATACACGACTGCTGCGTGTGTGCGAGGCGTTGGGCTCTAATCAACTCGAAGCGAGGCGTTGGGCTCTAATCAACCCGAGCGATTGCACTAGCTACGCATGAACTCGAGTGATTACTTCACTCTCGCCGCTAATCGAAGCCGATCGATGCTGCATCTGAATGAACAGTGAGCATTGCTGGGGGGGTTTGGATGAACAGTTCCCGGTGGGGGTGGATGAATAGGACCCCGTGGTGTTGCCTCTGGTTGGACATGACCCCGATTGATCGAGCCGGTTGGGGCTGGATGAACAAGACCCCGTGGAGGGCTAGATGAACAGTACGACCCCGTGGAGGGTTGGATGAACAGTAGCCCGTGGAGGGGTGGATGAACAGTAGCCCGTGGAGGGGTGGTTGAACAGGAGCCCACGGAGAGGGCTAGTTGAACAGTAGCGGGTGGAGTAGCGTGCGGTGGAGGCTAGAGGAACAGGAGCTCGTGGATGAACAGTCGCAGGTGGAGGCTGGAGGAGGTCGACGGTGGATGAACAGTAGCCCGTGGAGGCTGGAGGAGGTCGACGATGGAGATGAACAGTATCCCGCGGAGTCCCGTTTTGCGGTACACCACACCCCTCTCGATGAACAGGGCCCCCGTTTCGACCGTAGCACTCCAACACAAGTCCGTTTCCTCCATTTTGCGGTATGCCACACCCGTCTCGATCAACAGGACCCCGTTTCGACCGTAGGAGGTCCAACACAAGTCCGTTTCCTCCATTTTGTGGTACGCCAGACCCCTCCCGATGAACAGGATCCCGTTTCGAACATGGCCGGTTGAACACAAGGCCGTTTCCTCCGTTCTGCGGTATGCCAGGCCTCGTTTCCATCGGCTGTTCCGTCCAAGCTGGTTGGCTCCCACGCGTTCCGTTGCCTCCTGATGAACACGACGCTTTCCGCCGCCTCTCGATGAACACGACGCATTTCGTTGCCTCCCCATGAACACGACGACGATGCAGTTTCTCTATTCCGACCCAGCCATGTACACGAGCCCTGGCCGTACATATGCGTGAGTAGGCGTTCAAGACCCCGCCTGTATGTACGTACGTGGCCGTATTTTCTTTCTTGCACACTGGCCGATGTACGTACGTGTACATGCTACGTGCGCGCCTCTACTACGACATGTGCGCGCCTCTGCATCGACCAGTATGTACGTACACGTTCGCGACCAGAACGGCAACGCTATGTACGCTTTGACTAGGTGGGTCCCGACTATCAGCCACTTCCTTGCGTGCGAAGATGTAGCTGGTGGGTCCCAGCAGTCATGGGGGCGATTCGTTTTTTTGCCCGGACGCACTTCCTTGCATGCGAAGATGTAGCTGGTGGGTCCCAGCAGTCAGGGGTGAAACATTTTTTTCGTGAAATATGGTTGCCCGTCTGGTGGGTCCCCGCTGTCAGGTGGAGGAATAATGATTTTGCGCGTAATAAGGAGCCAATTCCTTGTGGCTTCCCTGGACCCAGCTATCAGCCTATCAATGTACAGTACTCTTCCGATGGAAGTCGTTCCTTGACCACATTGACCACGCCGCGCCGAGAGCACCAGGGCGATGGACGACGGCGAGGCCTAGGAATGAGACGACGCGGAGCCGGGGAAGACGTTGTAGTGGATGCCCATGCGTAGAGGAGTATGAGGGTTCACTGGTTCGCCTGCGGTGTGAGGCTGCCGTCGCTGCAGAATAATAGGGGGTGTGGGTGAGTAGAGGGATGGCCTGGCCGGCGGTGGGATTAGTAGGGGGCGGTGAGGCCTCCGCGGCATCACAACCGGCCACGGGAGGCAAGAACACGTGGCACGGCCGACGCTGGTTTGGGCGGCTGGAGCAAGAAGACCAGAGGTTGAAGAAGTACTACGGCCGTTGGATGGACATCATACGGTCACTGGAGCTAGAATCGTTCATATTGACTAATTTTACAAAGCCCTCCGTCCCCATCAACTTAGTTGGTCCACAAGTCAGCCTCCCACTATGGTGGGCCCCAGCTAGCAGGGGGGTATTCATTTTTTGTGCGTAATAAGGAGGCACTTCCTTGCGTGCGAAGATATAGCTGGTGGGTCTGACCTGTCAGCGGGGGGGGGGGCATTTTTTCGTGAAATACACAGGGCCTTCCAGTGGGTCCCAGTTGTCAGGTGGAGGAATCATTATTTTGCACGTAATAAGGAGGCATTTCCTTGTGTGCGGCCGTGGACCCAGCTGTCAGCCTCTCCACGTACAGTCCACGTCCGATGGATTTCGTTCGTTGACCACGTTGACCAGGCTGCGCCAAGAGCACCATGGCGGTGGATGACGGCGAGGCCTAGGAAGGGAACGACACGGAGCCGGGGAAGACTCGGCAATGGTTGCCCACGTGGTGGGGAGTACGAGGGTTTACTGGTACGGCTGCCGTCGCCGAAAAATAACAGGAGGTGTGGGTAAGTAGAGGAATGGCACGCCAAGAATGAAGTAGGGTGGGCGGTGCGGCTCTCTGGCGGCACCTGGCCGCCACGGAGGCGGGAGCAGCGGTCCCACCAAGCTTTGGTTTGGGAGGCTGCAGCAAGAAGATCTGATATTGAAGAAGTAGCACGGCCGTTGGATTAACATCCAATGGTCATCGCTGCTAGAATCGTTTAGGACTAAGTTGACAAAGCCTTCCATACACGCCAACCTAGTAGACCCACAAGTCACCTCCAAATCATCCCCAAACAAAGATACAACCCAAAATTTCTAGCCGATTCAAATTAATTTTAAAACTAAATATACCTTAATTTAAATTCAATGAAATTTTACCCACACAAAAACAATGAAATTTAAAATATCAAAATCTGAAAGAAAAATGTATTTTGGAACTAATTGTCTGTTTGCTGTATTTTTTCATTTTACAGCCCATTTATTATTACTTATAGCCCATTTCTTATTACTTATAGCCCATTTTTTGGGCAAAATGCACCCCTCCTCGTCTTGAAAGATTTCCGGCCTAGCAGGGCATAGAAAAGCAAGTAGGCCTATGTTGGTTATTCTGCAAAAAACAAAATAGCTGGCTAGCCATTTTCAGAAAGGAAAAAACAAACTGGGCTGGTCATGTGCTAAACATATGAAATAAAAGCACAGGCTAGACAGCCACAGTCCCCGACAACCCAGTTGATACCCTTCTCTGTCCCACAAAAACAAAATTACTACGCGCGCTGCTGGGTCCCTACTGTCATCCTCACCATGTACAGTCATCTCCTTATTCCTCTCGGTTGTGACCATGTTGACAACACCGAAGGGCAGCACCGCGGCGAGCGAACAAACGCGGAGGACGATGGTGAGGCCTCGGATGGGAACGAACAGTAGCCGGGGAAGATGCGCAGAGTTTTAGGGTGCGATGTGTCCACGATGCATACACGGCAGCACAGCCAGCCGTGGGAGGCGGGAGCAGGCGGTCCCGCCGGCACTGGTTTGGCTTTGGCGGCTCGAGGAAGAAGAGACTGAAGAAACACGACCGACGTTGAATGTCAATCCAACGGTCAAGGTTGGCACAATCGTCTGTTGACTAAGCCAACACCAAGTAACATACTTTTTTATATATAGGAAGAAAAGAAAAACTGGGCTCGTTGGCCTGATAACATTCCCGAAACTGTGACCGTTCGATCTTGTGTTGCAACTAAAATTGCGAGGAAAATGCGTTCGTCTGCCGTCCTACTCCTGGGTAACGTTCACCACATAAGTGACTAGCACCCTTGGTTTTCAGCCGAGAGGTCTTGGGTTTGGGTCCGAGGAACTCTCAATTTTGTCCTCTTTCCGTCCTTGCAAAAAAGGGAAAGAAAATTAAAGACTTGAGAAGGCATATAGAACAAGCTAGTGTACCAGTAAAGACACGTTGCCGAGTTTTAGAAAAAAGAGAGACGTGCTCCTGTAGCTGGTTTGAATCCAAACCTATACTATAACTATATATGGTGCTATGCTACTCTGCAAGTAATGAAACTGACATATCCAACGTTCGCTTCTCCTCTTCCCTACCTACTCTGCCTAGCACCAGAAGCTCTGGCCACAGCAACCATGTCTGTTGGCTGCTCGTCCACCTGCTCTTCAGCAGGAAACAACCAGATATGCGCCAAGTCGCCACCCGTACCATCGCCTGTAGGTCTCATCACACCCCCGCCGGCACGCGCACCGCAGCCGATTGCTCATCGCAACCCGCTGTCGTTGGTGTTGTGCCACTGCTGCAAATCAAGCAAAGTCATCCGCCGCGTCTCAACCATAATCCTCAACCCTGGCCGAGTCTTCTACAAATGCCCGAATCATGGGGTAATAATATGTTTAAGCGTTGTTCTGCTGCTTTCAGTTGCTGATTTCTTTAATAGTTTGGTTGATGATCTTCCAATTTGATCCGTGCAGAAAAGGGAAGATTCGTGTGATTTGTATTTCTGGGAAGTTGCTGATGTGGGGGAATGCAACTACGCTGATTATTTGGTTAGCCCAGAATCCCAATACCAAAGAGGTTGGGGTGTTGGACAAGTAATCAAGGAACGCAGAAGAGGAAGATGTAGAGCGAGAAGGTTAAAGATGCGTTCCTCCGATCATGGCCAAGCAAGGTTCTTTGAATGGCCTTGACAGCAATGAGGAGATGAAAGAGCTTGTGAAGATAATGGGCAAAATCAATGTGCACTGTAGGATGATTGTCTCTTTATTTGTAGTGTATGTAGCACTCATGATGTATTCAGTGCCTATGACATGAGCACTTTGCTGAAACTAGTAATGAATGAAACCTGTGTAGCAGGCTAGGCGTAGTGTTGTGAACATCTAATGATCTCTATTAAAGGAAATTAGGGGGTATCCCCTTTTGCTCATAAATAAATAAATAGCAAAGGCCCTTTTGGTAATAAATAAATAAATTAGCAGAGGCCCTGTTGGGTCAACTTTGTTCTCATTCGAAGACGTCAAGCAAGTTGCAGTCGAACAACAAACTATGTCATCAAATTCAAGATTCACAACCGAATATGAGTACAACTAAACAACAATGTCATCATGTTTTAGTCGTCATACAATCACCAAACACAAATCATCATACATAACAAGTGATGTTCTCACAGCAAAATACTAAATAACATGTTCATCAGGTTTCAGTTGTCATAGCAAACACAATTCTACATAGTAGATAAAAAAACGTCTTCTGACAGGCAAATACGACAAAAGCAATGTAATCATCATCCGCATCAGCAGCGTCAACATCTTCGCCATGTGTATCAGTCTGAATTGTAATTCCCCGCGGTGTCATCTTCTTCTTCGTCCTCAACGTCCTTGAACCTTGGCTTCTTCTTGATCAACTCTTGTATGTCCATAGCACAACAACAGACAATCTTTTTGCCGGCGTCATTGACGTGATGGTTCTCAAAGATATTAGGAACATCTGTGTTATCTTGTACATTAGGAGCAGTGTAAGCATCATCTTGTTGTGCAACTTCATTAAACGAATTCCTCTGCTCAAACCTTTGCAATACTCTCCAGTCATCGCTACGTGCAAATGTGTCTTCCAAGAAAAATATCAATGTTGCCTGATTTGCCAAAATAAAAGGCTCGATGGTCTGTTACGCCGCCTTAACATTGATGGATTTGAAATAATCATGAGCTCTAGGTTTTGCGATCCTAGAAAACAGGTTATACCAACGACAGCACAACAGAACCACACACTGATGGTCCTCGAAACTGGAGATATACTGCAACTAAACAATGTCAGTTAGGTTAGCATAAGTTGTCTCTTTGTCATACGTATCCGTGCTCATGATGGCACTGTTTTGTGTCTTCCTGCCTTCGTCTCGTGCAAGGGTGTTGTTGCGCACATCTCCAACAACGCAAGATTCATAATGTCTTACCCGAGTATCAAGACCCATTGCTAGTGAGTAAAGGGCATCATCAACTGCCTGCCCATCCTCCCGCATCTTCTTAACCTATGGTTAGAAAATATACAAGCTGATCATCTTATGTACTCAATATATTAAAAATCGACAAAGGCAATTCAAAAGCTTACATTTGAACCATTTCGCAAATCCTTCCATAACCAGTTTGTCAATGTCTCTTGGATTTTGCAGTAGTAACTCCTTTTTGTAGATGCTGCACAACATAGTGATCGCGTCAAACAACTAAATATATAAGAATGTGCTGCAAGTTTAGTATATTACGATGTATAAGCTGCAATACTTAGCACTTACTTGATATAAGGTAGTACAGTTATTCAACACATACCAAACCATTTTGTCCAAATCTTTAGGTTTGTCCTCTTGTCGACTCTTCCCTGTAACTCGAACAGAATAATCGAAAACATTGAGCCTGGGATTGTCTTCACCCACCTCTTTGCTAAGCTAATCAGCTGTTTCAATGTATTTTGAGCATAATGTCAATGCTTCTGTAGCAATGTAGGCCTCTGCAATGGAACCCTCGGGTCTAGCTCTGTTCCTAACATAGCCCTTGAAAGTGCCTAGCCGCCTTTCAATAGGGTACATCCAGCCATACTGTATTGGACCTCTAAGTAGTGCCTCATCAGGTAGATGAACAGCCAAATGCACCATCACATCAAAGAAGTCTGGAGGATATATCTTCTCAAGGTCGCATAGGATAGTTGGTATCTTGTCTCTAAGATGCTCCAAAGCATCTATCCCGATATTTCTCTTTGCAGAGTTCTCAAGAATTGTCCCAACTCTGCCAATCGCTCAGTATAAGTCGTATGCCCAATCCTCTAAGGATAACAGGTAAAACCCTTTGAAGTAGGACATGGTAGTCATGAGTTTTCAACCCTTGTACCTTGTTTCCATCTGCACTAGCTCTCGTTTCAGGGTTGGAAGCAAATCCATGTGGGAATATCACACGTGACAGGGCCTCGCAGAATTATTTTCTTTTTACCTTGTCCAAGACGTACACAGCTAGTGCCATATCCCGTGGTTTACCTTCATCTTGCACCTGCAAATCCCGTCTGATACCCAGGTGTGTCAAATCAATCCTAGATTTTAAGGTATCTTTCGTCTTGCCTTCAATATTAAGAAGTATGCCGATAATGCTGTCATATATATTTTTCTCGATGTGCATCACATCAAGATTATGCCACAGATCCAAATCTTTCCAATACTCCAAGTCCCACAAAGTGGACCTGCGGGTAAACAATAATCTCTCTTCTGCCCTGCCACGCTTCCTTTTCCCGCTACCATTACCAGGATGGTTTCCTGGTGTAGTATGCCCGACCTTCTCTAATTCACTTGCAACTCATCGGTGGTGAGCCTCTTTGGCGCATCACGGTTTTCATGCTTTGAATTGAACACATGTCTTCGGTATTTTCTAGGATGCAACTTGTCCTTGGCAAGGAAACAGCGGTGTCCAATGTAACAGATCTTGCTAAGTATTGCGTATGACAGCAGATTCCTGTCACAGCGAACACATGCATTGTAACCATCGCCCTTCGCATACGACATAGTGCCCAAAGCCGGATAATCATGGATGCACCAAATTATAACAGCACGCAGAAAGAAATCAGCTGGTGGGCTGCTATATAGGTCTCAAGTGAGAACACCCCTCCATAGCTGTTGAAGTTCCTCCACAAGAGGCTCCATGAACAAATAAAAATCCTTTCCAGGACTTTTTGGACCTGGGATGAGTAAGGCCATCATGTAGTTTGATTCTTTGGTGCAGACATTTGGAGGCATGTTGTAAGGGATAACAAGCACTGGCCTCATGCTATATGTGGTGCTCTAGTGGCCAAATGGGTTAAATCCATCTGAAGCTAAGCCAAGTCTTATGTTTCTCGGGTCAGCATCAAACTTTTTTGTGTTTATGATTGAAGCTTTTCCACTCACTACCATGAGATGGATGGCTCATTACATTCTGATCTCTGTACTCCTGGTTCCTAGAATGCCACAGTACATCCTGTCTTGTTTCAGCATCATGAAATAACCTCTGCAATTTTGGTATAATTGGAAAATGTCTCAGAACATTATGAGGAATCCTCTTCACAACATCGCCATCTTTCCATCTTGATGATTTGCATTTCAGGCATTCACTTAAGTTGGCATAATCCTTCCAGAACAGAACACAATTGTTCTTACAAACATGGTGTCGTGGGAAACGAACACCTATGGGGCAGGGCCCCTTCTCGGTCCGGCAGGGAGCGGAGGGCGCACGAAGAGCAGATCGAGGCGAGGCACGCGAGGGATTTTACCCAGCTTCGGAGCTCTCCGGAGAGATAATACTCCTACTGCTGCTTGTGATGGTATTATGTTCTTGCTCGAGAGCGTGAGCGTTCTGTAGTTTTGAATGAGTCGAACCCCTTCTATGTTGCGCATGGGCCTCCTTTTATTGGCACAAAGGGGTCACCGACAGGTGGCAACGCAGTCAAGGGTACAAATGTAAAAAGGGTGGTTGGTACAACTGCTATCTATAGTGCACCCTACCTAACTCTGACGGCAGGGACAAGAGCATTTAATGCCGTCGCGTTGCCTAAGCAGTCTAAAAGCGACCGTTAGGGTGCCACGCTTGCCACGATGGCCTTCTCGTCATCTCCACTTGCCACCTCGCCTTTGCTTGGCTGCCTGACTTCCCGCCACGTGCACAGAGCAGTCTGTGGCAACACGTCGACAGATCTTGTTGGAGCATGGGCGCAGAGTGTTAACCGCCGCAAGCGCCTTTGCCTTGATCGTTGTCTTGTCGCACCCGAAAGCTTGTCGCTCGTCGGGTCTTGCCGGGACGCGCGGCGCGTCGCGGTAAGTTCTTTGAAGTGCCTTGGTTGGCCCTCCCGGCAAGCTCCTCTTGCCGGGGCCTTGTCCTTCCCGACAAGCTCCTCTTGCCGGAGTCTTGTCTTCTCAGTTAAAACACTTTGTTCTTGAATGGCATCAATAGGAACTACGGAGGATCTTGGCGGACGCCTGGCAAGCCTTGCCGTGGGACGCTGCGACTTCCCGTGCACAAGTTCGGGATACTAAGGTACCCCTACTTTAGTACACCGACAGGAGCCCCCGGGCCTGGGCCACACACGGTGCCGAGCACTGTTGGGCCAGGCCCAAAACAGGGCACGGGCACACGCGGCCTGGGTCCATACCAAATCTAACTCCGTATCCACCGCGCCCTCCCGTAATGGCACGCGTCGAACGCGGCGTCGTGGGAGAGATCGTGGGTGATTCTTTAATCGAAAAAGGCGTAACGTTCGCCTCTCCTCTTTATAAGCAGAGGAAACAGGGGCCGTTCCCCCACCTTCGCCACTTGCAGTTGCTTCCTCAGAAATCTCCGCCGCTCCCCTCCGCTTCTCAAAGCCGAAGGAGAGCAGCGCTCCACCCCCCGTCGCCGCCGTCGCCCTCCCTCACCGCCTCCGCCATGGCTCCGAAGACCGGGAAGGGTGCGAAGTCGGCCAAGGCGCTGCGGCTTGAAGCGCTGCACAAGGAGCGAGCACTTTTCCCCCCCGAGCTCTCCGCGAAGGAGCTGCGGGAGTGGTTCTATCTCTTCTGGTCGACGGAGACGCGGGCGCATCTGCGTACGCAGGTACTCTCCGCCGAAGCTTCTACCTCGAAACGGTATCCAAAAGGATACCCCTTCTTCCCATTGTTCTTCTATTGCGGGCTCTGCCCGCCCTTTTCCGATTTCTTCTGTGACATCATGAACACATACGAGCTCCATCTCCTCGATTTCACCCCCAACACCGTTCTGACCATGGCGGTTTTCGCACATCTCTGCGAGAACTTCGTTGGAATCCACCCAAACATAGCCCTTTTCCGCCACTATTTCATGCCCCGGGTCGAAAAAGGAGAGCCCTTATCTGGCGGGATCGCCTGGATCTCGAGAGCCAGTATGAAGGAGGTCTATCTGGAGGGGGAGCTCCGTAGCAAATGGGAGGACTGGAGAGCGGAATGGTGTTGGATTGTTGATAAGGATCTGCAGCCATTCACCAACTTGCGCCAAGCCCGAGTAGTGCGGGGCGGCAATTGGAGCGCCCTGGCGGCGGACGATGCTAGGCTGAAGATCGCCACCACCCGGATCTTGCGGCTCAGGCTTGCCGGGCTCACTGTAGGGGCTGTTGGCGCGGACTTTCTTCGCCGCCGCATCACCCCTCTGCAGGAGAGGGGGAGACCCGCCTGGTTGTTCGGGGGTCCGGCGGATATCATGAGGCTGCGCCCAGGCCTCAATTTTAACTTCACTGTCTTGGAGTTGGACGGGATGCTCAAGGAACTGTTCAAGCATGACCCCAACCATCCCGAGTGGTTCAGGCTGCCGCAGGGCGTTGTCCCGTTGTGCAACAACTCCCAGCTCGACCGCATCCGCGCAATGATGCCGGAGTGCGACTCGCATGGGATTATCCCAACTTGGCAGGAGCCCGCCGACGACGTCGTGCAGCAATTCTTCGACGACTTGGTGGAGGTGGCGGTCTGCGCCGACGAGCAGAGGCTCCTCACCCGCGACACCACTGATGACAAGATGCGGCGCATTGCCACCAGGGCGGAAGAGGCGGCGGCGGCTGCCGCCGCAGGTGAATTTGGGTTCACTTTGGAGGAGGCAGAGGCAGCCGAGGCGGCAAGCCTTGCCGACCGAGAGGAGCTTGTCGGGGAGGTCGTCGGCGAGGGAGAGCCCGAAGCCGAAGCGAGCGAGCCCGCCGGGGGCACAAGTGGCCAGCCATCTTCAAGCAACTTGCCGCAAGCGGAGCCCTCAGTGCAGCCCCCAGCTCAACCAAGAAGGCGCCTCCAGGACGGAGTTTCTGGCAGGCGGCAGACGGGCTAACAGCCGCCAAGGCCATGACACGCTCCACCGCGCCAAGCACCGCCACGGAGCATCACACGCCGCACCGGCAATCGGAGCGGGTCTTCTTGGGCCGCCGCTTCCGATCCTGCCGCAGCCCCCGACAAGCGCCCAAGGGAGCCTACTCCTCCGCCTCGTCGCACTGAAAGAGTACCAGACTTCGATCTCTCCGCGCTCAGCTCCGACGAGGAAGAAGAAGAGGAGGACGAGTAAGAATTTCTTCTTGTTGTACTTATATTTCTTCAATTCATGCTGTTTCTTGTCTTGTATCTGATCTGCATCCCTCTGAACTTTGTTCCTTTCCAGGACTCTGGCCCAGAGAGCGGCGAAGAGGGCCAAGGTCCCCGTGGTTGTCATCGAGGACGATCCTGCTGTGACAACAGAGGACGCATCCGAGACCACCTTGTCGGACCCGGCAACCTCTCCCCGAAGCAGCCCCCAGCGCAGCCCCCAGCGTAAATATTTGTTCACTTCCTGTTGTGGGGTGCGCATGGGTGCTCTTTCCTTGCTGATATCTTGATTGTTGGTTTGCTTGTGTAGGAGCAGAACAGGCCCATCAGGAACAACCAGAAGCCGCTCTTGAGGTGCTATCTGCTTCAACTACGCCGCCAATGGGCGATTCCTTGGCAAGGGAGCGCTCTCCGGCAAGAGAGAGGTCCCCGGCAAGGGGCAGTTCTCCGGCAAGGGACGGGACCAGCGATCCCTCGGTGGTGGAGCCATTATCACAGAGCCCAACACAGGTAATCCTTCTTGTCAGAAAACTTCCCTTGGGTTCTTCTTCTTCTGATCTTCTTTTTTGGATATTTGCTTGACTTTTTCTACCCCTTCCTGTCTTCAGATCCTCCCTCCTCGGAGCCGATGGAGACCGATGCCACCGGCGAGGAGAGCGTCTTGCTGCAATCTTGACGATGCTGCGCTCATCAAGAAGAGGCGCAGACCGATGATCCCGCCGACGAAGAGGCCGCCAGAGACTCTTTGGCGCAGGAGCCGGGCGAGGATCCGCGATCGTCTTGACGACCGGGGGCCGTGGGGCGCAAGGCGCCACGCCGACCGCCGATCCTCCGCCGCGACGGCGCAGCGCCAGTTCAAGAGCCCCACCAGTGCCTACTTGAAGGCGGCGGCGGTGTCTTCATCAAGCTCCTTAGGCGTCAAGCTCGAGCGCCGGTCGAGGAGAGGCTTTTGACGGAGAAGTGCTCGCCTCTCTTTGGCCGACGATGGTTGATGTGCCAAGCAGCAGCAGCGGCGAGTCTGAGGAGGAGTAGCTGCTCCGGAAGTTGATATCGCTCTACCGCGCCCGACAAGCAAAACTGGAATCCCGGGAAGCGCTTGTCGCGCAGGCGGGAGTGGACATAGAGAAGCATGCGGAGGAGCTCCAGAGCCGCAACCAAGAGGCCCTCCGGTCCATTGCAGAAGAGATGGCGCAGCTTGTCGAGGCGCGGAAGGCCTTCATCCTCGAGAAGGCAGAAGCCGAAGAGCAACAGCGGCTTGCCGCCGAGGGGCCGTCCACGCGGGAAGGCGAGCTGACGCAGCGGAAGGTCAACTTGGACAGCTATGAGGAGGAGCTTGCCGCGCGCGAGGAGACACTTGGCGGGTCCCTCAAGGAAGCGAAAGATGTCGCTGCAGCTGCCGAGGCCGCCAAGAAAGAGTTGGAGGTGAAGGTGACGCAGCTGGAGGCTGATATGAAGAGGAAAGATGAAGAGCTTGCCGCGCTCCAGCGCGAGCGTGAGAAGGACGCCTTTTCCCATGGTGAGCTGCAGGGTCGTCTTTACGAGAAGGGGGGGGAGCTGAACGCGCGCAAGGACGCCAATGCCGATCTCGAAGCTGAAGCTAGCTCTGGCCCGACCGAGACGCTGGGACGGCGCTAAGAAGCGGAGGAGGACTTGAGCGTGAACTCAAGGCCAACGAGGAGCTGCTGACGAGGGCCGCGAAACTCAAAACACCTTCCGGCTATGGTGGAGCTCGGACAGAGGGCCTCGTAAACATTGTTGTAGTCATCGACGAGGAGTGGCGAATCGACTTGGCGGGCTTGGTACTCCTCGACGAGAACCTTGACCCGGCGCCAAGCTCACTCTGTTCTTCAAGGGCGTGGCGATGGCTCTCAAAGCAACTCCGGAAAGGATCCCAAGGCAGCTGGCTGACGAGTCGTGCACAATCTGCGCCAGAGTCCTGGAGAAGGTGTTGGTGAAGGTGCTCTTCCGCAATCCGGGCCTCAACCTCACCAACGTCCTCAAGAAGCTGCCGGCAGGTGCTGATCTTGAAGAGCTCAAGACCCTTGTCGCACCCATTGTGGACAAGGTGAATGAAGTCAGGAGGGTCGACGGTGATCGCGTAGACTAGACCGCCTTTCTTCTCCTTTTTCTTGCCGCTGTTAGATACGTCACAGGAACAATCTATTAGAGCGCGGCAAGTCATTTTTGTAATATAAATTTATATTGGGCAGTATTTGCTATGTTGTTTCCTTTACTTGATTCCTTCCTTTGTATGCTTTTACCCTACGCTTTTAGGGAACTTGCCGCATAGACACCTTTGCCGCGAGCGCTGAGTGCGGAACATCAGCAACCTACCGGCGGTGCTGCTTCCGGCAAGAAACCTTGTCGCAATTAGTCGCAGCACACTTAAGTCGTTGAGCGGACTCGAAACAAAATAAGGGCGCAACTAGCTGCGAGTCGGTTCCTCCGCGCACAGGTTTTCCATACAAAGCACGGTTGTTCAAGGAAAATAACTTAATAAATTTTAAAACTGATTGTGCTCAAACTTTGGCAACTTAGCTTTTCTGTCGTCTGCGTCCCGGCAAGGCTATACTTCTTTGAACGACGCCCGGTCCATACCATTATCTTCTCCTCCCCCCCGGTGAACTTCTGGGCGAAGGAACCTTCTCTTTGAGAAAAAGAAAGAAGAGAAAATATCGATATGGAGCCTTAATGCTCGTTATTGCTTACCGGGGGCAAGTGCTGCACAAAGTGTCAGATAATTCATGCAAAAAAAGAAAAATGCATGAAATTTGACAAGATGTGGGGAGCACATGATCTTTATTTATGCACGGGGTCTGCGCCCGGCTTTGTACAAAGGGTTACATGCAACAATGCAAGGCTTGTACAAAAGGTGGTTGCTTGAACAGGTTAAAACAACCGCGCTTTATGGGTAAAACTTACGAAGATGCTCAATGTTCGGGAGTTGCTCACGGAAAGCCATCTTCGGTCTCAAAGGCGAGACGGCGCCTGAGCCTAGTGACTCGCTTCACCCAATAAGGGCCTTCCCACTTCGGCGTCAATTTGTTGGAATTCTTGGCGGATTGAACGTGCCGAAGAACAAGGTCGCCTTCGTCGAGACTTCTGGCATTGACTTTGCGGCTATGGTAGCGGCACAAAGCTTGCTGATATCGAGCAGCTCGTACAGTAGCCTGAAGATGATCTTCCTCAAGGAGCAGCGCGTCATCTTGTCGCAGCTGCTCTTGCTCAAGCTCATCATAAGCGAGCACTCGAGGTGATCCGTATACGAGTTCCGTGGGGAGAGCTGCCTCTGCTCCATAGACTAGAGCAAAAGGTGTCTGGCTAGTGGCTCGATTTGGCGTCGTCCTGATTGACCAAAGAACCACCGGCAGCTCCTCGATCCAATTCTTTCCGCACTTGTGCAGCCTGTCGAAAGTTCTGGTCTTGAGCCCGCGCAAGACTTCAGTGTTTGCCCTCTCCGCTTGACCGTTGCTTCTCGGGTGAGCAACAGAAGTGAAGCAGACCTTGGCGCCAAGATCTTGGACATACTGCATGAAGGTGCGGCTCGTGAATTGTGTGCCATTGTCGGTGATGATCCTGTTAGGGATTCCGAAACGGCAAACAATCGACCTGAAGAACTTGACTGCTGACTGTGCCATCACCTTCCTCACTGCTTCCACTTCCGGCCACTTTGTGAACTTGTCGATTGCAACACACAAGTACTCAAAGCCCCCGACAGCTCGAGGAAAGTGGCCGAGGATGTCGAGCCCCGGACAAAAATGGCGGGATAAAGGGATCGCCTCGGAGAGCTTGAGCTGGTTGATGTATCTCGCTTGGAGTGGAACTGCACGCCTCACACTTGGTTACTTGTGCGATTGCATCTGGAGGGCTGTTGGCCAAAAGAAACCTTGCGGAAGGCTTTGCGGCAAGTGCTCTGCGCCAATGTGGTGACCACATATGCCTCCATGTATCTCCGCCAACAACTTCGCCCTTCTTCCCGGGAATACACTTCAATTTCACTCCGTTGAATCTCCTACATGCAGATGTCGTCGACAAACTGGTACATACTTGATTGCCGGGCTACTCTCTCCGCATCTTCTTGCTCTTCGGGAAGTTCTCCTGTTTGAAGGAAACGGACAATCTGCTGCGCCCATGCCGGAGCTTGTGGCTCAACAACAAGGACTAAGGGCACAAACGCTGCTGCGGGAACATCTGCTTCCACGGCAAGAACCTGCGGTTCAGCCGGAGCTTGATGTTCCCCGGCAAGCTTGCCGGAGCAAAACTTGTCGGGAGCGTCTGCTTCAACAGAACAAACCTCAGGGCTTGTCGGAGAAGACTGCTTCTCAGCACTCTTGGTGTTGATCATGGGGACCTTCTTGGCGGCGGCTTCGGGGAGCTCAGCCGGAAAGTAGTCACCGGAAATCAACTTCCTCTTCTTGCTCTGTCCAGTTGATGGTATCACAGATGGTTGAGTCAGCCTGAGCACAAAGATCCCTGGTTCCACAGGTAGCTTTAATGCAGCACATTTTGACAGGCCATCAGCAACATCGTTCTGGGCTCTTGGAACATGTTCCATCTGTAAGCCGTCAAAATGCTCTTCCAACTTTCTCACTTCATCAATGTAAGCTTCCATCAATGGACTCTGATAATCTTTGTTCACTTGGCGGACGACAAGCTGCGAGTCACCCCTGACAATAAGCTTCTTGATCCCAAGGTCTGCCGCGATCCTAAGTCCGACAAGCAAGCCTTCATACTCTGCAGTATTATTTGTCGCTTGCTCCTTGGGAAAGTGCATCTGGTCGACGTACTTGAGGTGCCCTCTGGTGGGTGCAACAAGTAACATGCCCGCACCGGCGCCTTGCAGTGAGAAGGCACCATCAAAGTACATGATCCATTCTTTGCTTGCTTCCTTGACGGGGATGCTCGTCTCGAGTTTCTTCATCGGTGTTGGCGCCCATTACGCTATGAATTACGCCAATGCTCGGCTCGATAGTTGAAGTACTCTCAAACTTGAGGCCAAAGCTTGACAATTCCAAAGTGCCCACTCGACAATCCTGCTGTTGCTACGGATTACGCAGATCCTCTTCAACGGAAAGCGAGTGACAACTGTGATCTCATGTGCTTGAAAGTAATGGTGCAGCTTTCTCGAGGCCATGAGAAGGCCAAAAGCAATTTTCGCACACCGAGTACCTTGATCTAGCCCCCTGCAGAAGGGAACCGACAAAGTAAACGGGCGCCGCACCATTTTCTTCTCGCTTCTCTTCTTGTGGCTGCAGATCCATCCTTGTCGGGACCAGAGCTTGTCGGGAAGCCCTCGCTTGTCATTGGATGCACTTGCCGTGGGTCATGGCTCATCATCCGCCTCCCTTTCCGCTACTAACGCAGCACTAACCACTTGATTGGTTGCCGCTAGATATAGCAACAACTTCTCTTGTGGTTTAGGTGCGACAAGTACTGGAGTGGAGGACAGGTATCTCTTCAAGTCCTGCAGCGCAACCTCCGCTTCTGGAGTCCATTTCATTGGACCTGCCTTTTTCAAAATTTTGAAAAATGGCAGGGCACGCCTAGCAGACTTAGAGATGAACTTGCTGAGAGCAGCTACGCAGCCGGCAAGCCTTCGCACATCCTTGACGCGCTTCGGTGCTTCGATCTGCTCAATAGCCTTGATCTTGTCGGGATTGGCTTCAATCCCCCGCTGAGATACAAAGAACCCGAGAAGCTTGCCGGAGGGGACTCCAAACACGCACTTCTCGGGGTTCAACTTGAGATTGATCTTGTGCAGATTTACAAAGGTCTCGTCCAAATCCTGGATCAGAGTTGCTCTGTCTTTGCTCTTGACCACTATGTCATCCATGTAAGCTTCCACATTTCTGTGCAACTGTGGCTCAAAAGCTTCGTGGACTACCCTTGCAAATGTTGAACCAGCATTCTTTAGTCCGAAAGGCATCCGTACAAAGCGTTATGTGCCACATGGAGTAATGAATGCGGTCTTCTTCATCCTCTTATGCCATGAAGATCGATGATATCCTGAGTATGCATCAAGAAATGAAAGCAAATCACATCCTGCCGTGGAGTCGACAATCTGGTCAATGCGCGGCAAGGGAAATGGATCTTTGGGACAAGCTTTATTAACATCAGTGAAGTCAATACAAAGCCTCCATTTCCCGTTCGCCTTGTGCACGACTACAGGATTGGCCAACCACGTAGGATGGAGCACTCCTCGGACAAGGCCTGCTGCTTCCAACTTCTTGATCTCTTCTGCGATGAATTCTTTTCGCTCCACTGCTTGTTTCCTGACTCTCTGCTTGACGGGCCGCGCGTGAGGACAGACGGCAAGGTGGTGCTCAATTACTTTCCTGGGAACACTGGGGATGTCAGACGGTTGCCATGCAAACACATCGACATTTGCCCGCAGGAAAGCAACGAGCACGCTTTCCTATTTAGGGTCAAGCGTGGCACTGATGGTGAAGGTACCACCAGTGCCGTCCTCCTTGGCGGCCACTTTGTTGGTCTCTGGTGAAGCTGTCTTTGCCTTCTTACACTTGCCGGTGGAGCTCGATGGTGCGTCCTCGACGGTAGCGCAGCACTCCGAAGAGGTGCGCTTGCCGGAGTGGGCATCAGAGCTCTTGCCGGACTTGGTCTTCTTCTTCCCCAGGAGCTTCAATGCAAGTGGTTTGCACTCGATCGCGGCTCTTTGCTTCCCGGTAGATCTTGTCGGTACTGATAAGGGCATCCTTCTTGTCGCTAGGTACAGAAATGACACTTATCGGACCGGGCATCTTGAGCACGTTGTAGGCATAGTGAGAGGCTGCCATGAACTTGGCGAGCGCTGGACGGCCAAGTATCCCATTGTAGGGTAATGGAAAATTGGCGACGTCAAAAGTGACCCTCTCAGTCCTGAAGTTTAGTTCGTTGCCAAATGTCACTGGCAACGTGACCTTCCCCTTCGGCTTGCTCCTTCCCGGGTTGATTCCTTGGAAAGTGCCGGTCTCTTCGAGCTCGCTGTCGGGGATCTGGAGCTTCTTGAGTACCGCGGAGGAGATCAGATTCAAGTCGGCCCCTCCGTCAACCAACATCTTTGTAAGATTGAGGTTGCGGATAGTTGGTGAAACCAACATCGGCAAGCACCCGACCGCAGTTATGCGATCAGGGTGATCCTCAATATCAAAGATGATAGGCGTGCTGGACCACTTCAGAGGCTTGCGCGACTCGACTGATGGTTCTGCTGCATTAACTTCCCTTACCCACTGTTTGAGCTGGCGGTGCGAAGTATGCAGAGAAGCACCGCCGTCGACGCACAAAACCTCTGTTGCTTTGTGAAACTCCTGCTCGTCGGCTTCATCCTCATCCATCTCTTCATCTTCATCTTCGTCTTCATCTTTGTCGCGGCCGCGGGGAGGCCGGTCTCCTTGCCGCTGCTTGGCCTTGCCGCGGCGCCCTCCCCGGCTGGGACGCTTCTTGCCGGATCCTCCACCACCTTCTTGGGCCTTCTCCTTGTCGCGTCGCTCGTATTCAGCCTTCTACAGTTCAACAAGCTGTTCAACTTTCTTGCAGGTCTGGAGATCATGGCCCTTGGTGCGGTGGATCTTGCAGTACTGCTTGCCGGAGCCGTCTTGGTTGTCGGCGGCCACCACGGCCTCGCCGGAGTTACTAGCTTTCGCCTTCTCGGCGCCACCTCCGTTGCCGGACTGCTCGACGACTAGCACATCTTTACCTTTCCTCTTTCTGTTGTTCCGCCGCCGGTTTTTCCTTGCCGGGGCGGCATCCTCACTGTCAGACCCTTCTGCTCCTGCATTCTCTCCGGGGAGTTTCCTCCCCTCCTCAGCACGTGAACACTTGTCGGCCAAAGCATATAGCTCGCTGACATCTTTGATCTTGCACATCGCCATCTCCTCCCTCATCCTGCGATTACGCACGTTCTGATGGAACGCGCTGATAACCACGCTGTGGTGGACGTGCAGGATGTTGCGCCGCACTGGCCGAATCTTTGAATGTACTTGCTAGGGTTCTCCTTCCTTACAGGCGCAGCAGATGAAGATCGCTCTCCGCCATGGGGCTTGTGGCGCACCGTGAAGGCGCCGACAAACCGATGGCACAGAGATCGCCCATGAGGAGATGGAGTTGTCCGCAAGTGCATAAGCCAAGATCGACGTTGGGCTTGAGCACCGGGAAGTAGTTGGCGAGATCTTTCGTCGCTCCCCGTAGCTCGCACCGCAATGGTGTAGATCTTTGAGGAACTCCGACGGATGCAGCCTGCCATCGTACTTCTCGGTACATCGGCTTGAAGTTCTTTGTCTTTGGGCCCCGGACTTGCCGCAGCTCACGAGTAAACGCAGGACAACCTACGGCATACGGCAAGTCGCCTGGTTCCCCTGGCGCATGCATGTCGACAATGGGCCCAGCGCGCTGGTCTGACTGATGCCGCGCTTCTCTTCGACGCTCGATGCGGGTGCGAGCATCTTCTTGTTGTCGTTCTTGAAGAACTTGGCGCTGATCACGACGAGCTCGCGGATCTGATGACGCTGTGGAGTCAGTGTCGAGGTTGACCCGGCGAGTCGGCGATCTTGGCCTTCGAGGTGGGGAGTGCACAGTGGTTGCAACCCCACCGGTCTTGTCGTCACCGGCTCGCACCTGGGCGTCTTGCCGCGGCTTCGATGTGCTCGGTTGCCGGGGAGTGTCGCCGTTGGCGAAGCCGATGAGGCTCTGAATGGTGGCCCTCCAATCGTCGATCTTGTGCGGCGCCGAGGGTAATCTAAGCGATTGGGCTCGGGCCAACGCTATACAGGTCTTAGGTGGTGGCGGCGAATGACGCGAGGAACGAGATATGCTCGTACTTCTAACAATGTTAGAAGGAGCAGATCTCGCCCAGCGATCGTATGCGGCGCTCATGCCAAGCATGTTGGACGTGCATGCTGGTCTTGAGCATCCCGCGATCCACCAGCTTGGCCTTGACCTAACGAACGATGGTACCGCGCGTACCATGGCGTTGTCGGTCCCGCGCCTCCTGAGATGGGCGCGGTGCGTGTACGGATGCCGAGGTCTGTGCAGCCTTGTCCTTGGACTTGGCAGCATCGTGAGCTCCTTCGCCGGCGCCCGTTCCTCTACCGGCGTCTACCCCACCGCCCGTTTGCTCCAGTGGCGGTGGGATCGACGTAGACGGGCCAACCACCTCCGAAGCCTTCTTCTTCGGTGGCATGTCGATGAAGATGATGATGTAGCGCGCGCGAACACCGGATCAGTTCAAGACAACCTCGACGCCCCTACCGGGCGCGCCAAAGATGTCGTGGGAAACGAACACCTATGGGGCAGGGCCCCTTCTCGGTCCGGCAGGGAGCAGAGGGCGCACGAAGAGTAGATCGAGGCGAGGCACGCGAGGGATTTTACCCAGCTTCGGAGCTCTCCGGAGAGATAATACTCCTACTGCTGCTTGTGTTGGTATTATGTTCTTGCTCGAGAGCGTGAGCGTTCTGTAGTTTCGAATGAGTCGAACCCCTTCTACGTTGCGCATGGGCCTCCTTTTATAGGCACAAAGGGGTCACCGACAGGTGGCAACGCAGTCAAGGGTACAAATGTAAAAAGGGTGGTTGGTACAACTGCTATCTACAGTGCACCCTACCTAACTCTGACGGCAGGGGACAAGAGCATTTAATGCCCGTCCGCGTCGCCTAAACAGTGCAGAAAAGCGACCGTTAGGGGCGCCACCGCTTGCCACGATGGCCTTCTCGTCATCTCCACTTGCCACCGCACCGCTTGGCTGCACTTTTTCCGCCCGCGCGCTGGAGCGGTCCTATGGCGACACGTCGATAGATATTTGGAGCATGGGGCAGAGTGGTGGCCGCCATGGCAAGCGCCTTGCCATGATCGTTGTCTTGTCGCACCCGAAAGCTTGTCGCTCGTCGGGTCTTGCCGGGACGCGCGGCGCGTCGCGGTAAGTTCTTTGAAGTGCCTTGGTTGGCCCTCCCGGCAAGCTCCTCTTGCCGGGGCCTTGTCCTTCCCGACAAGCTCCTCTTGCCGGAGTCTTGTCTTCTCAGTTAAAACACTTTGTTCTTGAATGGCATCAATAGGAACTACGGAGGATCTTGGTGGACGCCCGGCAAGCCTTGCCGTGGGACGCTGCGACTGCCCGTGCACAAGTTCGGGATACTAAGGTACCCCTACTTTAGTACACCGACACATGGATCATATCATATCCAATTCCAACTGCACGAAGGAAATTCTTCATGTTACTGTAGGTGTGTGGCAGCTCAGACGCATCCGGGAAAGATTTGCGGAAAGCAGCCAACATCGCATCGAATGATTTGTTGGTCATCCGCTCAGATGTCTTCACCTAAAGAAAGGTGACCATAGCTGAGAATACTGACAGCTTATTTCCTGGAGTGACAACCATGTTGCATTGTTCCAACATGCGGGCCCACCATTTTTCTTCTGCAGGTGAAAGTTCACAGAATCCACGAGCATTTTGTAACATTGTTTCAATGTTGGTCAAACTCACTGGCTCCGCCACCACCACCTCCTCCTCCTCTTCCACCTGAGCATCAGGCAGATCAAGATGGTGATCTGGTACTTCCACGTAGTCAATAGCATTGACGTTCACAGCTTCACCATGATGAACCCACCTAGTATATGCGACCGACATCCCATACAAGTGTAGATGATTTTTCACAGTTGACTGGGGTTTTGTAATTGAATTCATACAACTGCTACATGGGTAGAGCACATCTGATTTCTGACCACCGTACTCAGCTCTGATAAAGTTCATGAAGTTTTCAACCCCCTCGACATATGCAGCAGAGAATCTTCGAGCAGAAGTTATCCAAGTCTTGTCCATCTATTAGACATACAAATTAGTTCTTCTACTAGATATTACAGGAAAAACATATATGCTTTTTTATGAAGTCCAGAAAAAATACCTAGGTCGATGTCTAAAGCTGTGGCAAGATATTTGGATGAGCAGATCTAAGTAACAAAATATATGTAAAGCTAATTCAGCAAACAGATTTGAGTGCTAAATTATGGCAGGCTGTTTCAGCAGTCAATAAGGCCGAGCACACAAGCATCAAACTATCGAAGGCCATCGCAGGAACAAAGATCAAGCATAAAATGGTGTAGAGCTATTTCACCTAACAGATTGGCTACTAGACCATGGGAATCTACGTCACAATAAATATATGGCAGGATATTTTAGCAACTAAGCGGCCTTGGCATGCCATGTCAGCTAAGAAGATTGAGTGCAGAACAGGGCAAGGAAGCTTCTTAAGCAGAGCATATTGACTGTAAACTACTTCAGCAAATAGTGAGATTAACATCGTCTATCAGCTAACATTCAGCGTTACACCGACATGCACGGGGCCTCAGTCTAGAATGCACGTACCATGGGAGAAGCTGACCGCTGTGCGTCTCCACACGAACGTCGCAAGCGGTGGAGGCGCTGCCGCCGTGCGCCTCGACAAGAACGTCGCTAGTGATGGCGGCGTGACTAGAGGACGACAGTCTATGAGAGCGTACTGTGGGAGCGAGAGGATCGCCATGCGTCCCCTCGACGAACCGCAGTGCTGATGTATCGGCGTGGCGGGGAGGGAGGCTTTGGCGGAGCAAATGGAGTGGAGGGGGAGGGGGGAGGGGGATTTGGGGAATATTATTGGCTAGTTGGCCGAAGGGCGGTTGAATCTAGGATTTGGGGGGAATTTTTGGGTGGGGGAGGATTTTTGCGCGGTGGGCGGGGGGAGTTTGGCGCATGGTCGGTTTCTCCAAGTGCAGTCCCACGTGTCAGTGAAGAGGCAAGCCGAAGTGCGTTCCGTTTGTGTGACCCGTGTGCAGGACCGAACGTGTGTGGGCTGCAATGCAACTGCGATAGGGGCGCTGTGAGTGTGTACCACCTTTTTTCCTTTTAAACTAGGTGCTTCGCCCCCTCAAAAAAAACTTGTTGCTTCGAGCGATCCATCGATACTACTACTAGTAATCCGGTAATCCTGACTAAAACGGCGTGGCCGGGTCTTTTCCCGCGCGATATGCTGGGAGGTTGGCTTAGTTGGGTTTTTAGGACGAGTAATGCTACACCTACGTAATCCCAGTTACGTAATTAACGTAATGTGAAATGTGTGAGCTGTTGATTGTAGATTGGGGGGAGGGAGGGGCCCACCACCATGAAAATCAGGGGAGGAGAGAGAGAGGCAATTTATGTTAACCCTTTCTTAGGTTCCCGTAGATGTAGAAAGATGTGAAATACGTGAATGTGTAGTGGACGTACTATTGGAGTGCCTAAGATAAAATTTGTATGTATAGACCCTATGTGTTTATTTTACTTCGCATTTTAGCTTTGTCTCGGTTCAATAAAAAGCAGAGTTGGTGATGATGGTGTGCCTGTCATCCTGGAATATAGGCCGTCCGATCTATATCTAACGGATAGGAAGGAAACTATGAAAATTTACCCGCACTCCTCTCCACATTTGCAGATAAGGCCTTCCCCCGTTCATCCTTTTCTCCCACAAGATCTTGACCTTCCGTGCAAGGCACGGGCATCTTGCTAGTACTCCTACAATATACTATATTATTGTGAAAGTTCGTATACACCGACCGAGATTAATGCAAACACGACAGATTTCATTATGTTTCGAACTTTTATAGGACAAAAAAAATAAAAGGAACCCGACCTAAACCTATTCTATGGCGGAGACCGACGTCCTCCATCTGCAATCTCTATGTACGGGGGCGGGGTTCAAGACCTGTGAAGTGAAGGTGCGGTCTCCCGCGAGGAAGAGTAGAACACGGGATACAGACCGGCCAGTTGGCACACCATGCCCTGCCGCCTCCCATGCCCTACTCATCCTCGAAGGAGTCCCCGACCTCGGCGGTGCCGGACATTGGACAGCGGCAAGTAGGACGCGTGGCCGACGGTGATCCCGTCGTTGGCCGCCAGCGTGGCCACCGCTTGTGCAGTCGCGTCCTCCTACGTCTTGAGCTTGCGTTGGTTTTCCTTGAAGAGGAAAGGGTGATGCAGCAATAGTAGCGTAAGTATTTCTCTCATTTTTTGAGAACCAAGGTATCAATCCAGTAGGAGGCTCCTCAAAAGTCCCACGCACCTACACAAACAAACAAAGAACTCGCAACAAACGCAATAAAGGGGTTGTCAATCCTTTCACGGCCACTTGCGAAAGTGAGATCTGATAGAGATAGTATGATAAGATAAATATATTTTTGGTATTTTATAAGATAGATGCAAAAAGTAAATATGCAAATAAAATTAGATTGAAAGCTTATATGATAAAAAATAGACCCCGGGGCCATAGGTTTCACTAGAGGCTTCTCTCAAGATAGCATAAGTATTACGGTGGGTGAACAAATTACTGTCGAGAAATTGATAGAAAAGCGAATAATTATGAGATTATCTAGGCATGATCATGTATATAGGCATCACGTCCGCAACAAGTAGACCGACTCACCTGCATCTACTACTATTACTCCACACATCGACCGACTCACACTCGCATCTAGAGTATTAAGTTCATAAGAACAGAGTAACGCCTTAAGCAAGATGACATGATGTAGAGGGATAAACTCATGCAATATGATATAAACCCCATCTTTTTATCCTCGATGGCAACAATACAATACGCGCCTTGCAACCCTTTCTGTCACGGGGTAAGGACACCGAGTGATTGAACCCAAAGCTAAGCACTTCTCCCATGGCAAGAAAGATCAATCTAGTAGGCCAAACCAAACTGATAATTCGAAGAGACTTGCAAAGATAACTCAATCATACATAAAAGAATTCAGAGGAGATTCAAATATTTCTCATAGATAAACTTGATCATAAATCCACAATTCATCGGATCTCGACAAACACACCGCAAAAAGAGTTTACATCGAATAGATCTCCACAAGAGAGGGGGAGAATATTGTATTGAGATCCAAAAAGAGAGAAGAAGCCATCTAGCTAATAACTATGGACCCAAAGGTCTTTGGTAAACTACTCACAACTCATCGGAGGGACTATGGTGTGGATGTAGAAGCTCTGCATGGTCGATTCCCCCTCCGGCGTAGCGCCGACGAAGGCTCCAAGATGGGATCTCGCGGATACAGAAGGTTACGGTGGTGGAAATTGTGTTTCATTGGCACCCTGGATGTTTTCGGGGTACATAGGCTTATATAGGAGGAAGAAGTACGTCGGTGGCCGCCCGAGGGGCCCATGAGATAAGCGGGCGCGCCCAGAGGGGGTGGGCGCGTGTGGGGACCCCGACTCATAAGTCGTCATCACCGAATGCACGTGTACAGTGATCCCAGAGATCAATGCTCACTGAACACACAGAAGCTGAATAACAAGAGTCTTACATCCATACATACTGTATTACACAAGTAAGACCATTATGGTCGAGTCTTGAGTATAACATCGCAGCGGAAATCTTCGTCGATAACTTGGACCCATGCCATCTGCCTTAACCCTACAGGCATTCTAACTGGGAAGCGTCCTAGCTCGCATGTTCGTCACCGAAGATTTCTTCATCACATCCTGTTCTTCCATGCCTGGTTAATTAAATAACCAGTGGCAAGCCAATGAGTACTTTGAATGTACTCGCAAGCAACCCACGTTTTGGTTCAAGATGTAACAATGCATGATATAAGTAAATTTTTGCAGAAAGCTAGTTTTGAGTGCAATGACATGTTCAACAACTTGTAAGACATGCATCAAGAGAATTCAAGTAACCATGAGGACAGGTTACAGATATCAACATAAATAGAGTGGGCACCAACCCAACACAAATAGAGTGGGCACCAACCCAACATAAATAGAGTGGGCACCAACCCATCTCAATCGTGTCAAGTCCCTTGACTTGACCCAAGTCATTTTCATCATCACACACACTTGGTTTGTAAACAAGTGGACGTAGCCCAAGAGCGGTTACCCGACTGTCCTTGACCGTGGACACGGCTATTCGAATAGTTTTACACTCTGCAGAGGTTGCACACTTTACCCACTAGATCCGGGGAACTTCCGTGTCATCCACGACCCGCGGTACCTCGAGTACCCGGGGTAAGCACCCGATCACTACCTTTCCCTAGACGACACTACCATGGAGTCCACTCGATTGGCAGTAACCCCTGTGCCCAACATTTCACATAACATCTTCGTGGAGCCTTGCTCCCATATTTATCACATACCACTGGCACGGGGTACCAACGGTGTGTCCGGTGCCCCATAAAGATGGTCATGGCCGCCCTACCTGGCACGACCCCGTCCCAAGAGAGAGCACCAACTCTCCCCCGTCACTAGTAATGTGGGCTCCAAGCTAGTATCGGTCTAGGTACTCAATAATGCCCTTTCCCATATAAGGGTAGAGTGGTTGCGCATGTAAGGTTGGAATAACGGTCGCAACTCCGACCAATCCGTTTTGGAAAACACCACACACTTTCCTTGGCACACCACTTCGTCATCAAGTGGTTACCCCTCTCATCATCTCCCTCGGGCATAAGTGGCACCCGACGGGGTTTTCGAAAAGACTTTTGAAATCACTTAATTTCCTTCACCATGCATACAGCCATCCCTTTTTGCGTAGCATCTACTTTAGCATCCTATCTACTCCCACCGGCATAACCCTCATAAGAAGGTAGGGCCATGCACCATGCAAGTATCAACGAGGAAATAACGGAGGCAACCAACCCACGTGGTTCACCATCTCACCATGATTCCGATGCAACAATAATAAAGAGCTATATATATGACATGCATAAAAAGGGTTTCATAGACATGGTCAAAGGGCTGCTTGCCTGGTTCATTAGAGTCTTGAAATCTTCTGGTCCTTCTCCAAGTACTCCGTCTACTTCGTCAACTAACGTCGGAAACAACCACAATAAGCAACACAACAAGGCAAGAATAAATGTGCTCTAAAAATGTGAAGTTGACTTTTATTGGATACCTCTGGTCATATGAGGAATGACCAAACTGATTTCATTGGAAGTGGATCAATGGACATCTCCGAACATTCCAATATGATGGAATCAAGAGGTTTATGGATTTGCTAGAAGTGTACAGAAATATTATTTTGAAAAATGAGCAAAGGCACCCATTTAACAAAGGATGATTTTAGAAGCATCTAGGAATTGGTTTCACTGGATTTGGAGTTCAAATGAATTTCCCATGAATTTGCAAAGCTGATAAATATGAAGAAATGGCTCAATAATTTATGTGGTACAGAAAGTATCAAGAAAAAAATGTTCATAAACTAGGTTATGAGCTTAGATTCATCTAGGAATTGGAATCATGGCATTTGGATCAATATTGAGCTCTCTGTGATTTTCTAAAGTTTATCACAGAAATAGGAAAAATAGGATGTGATAATTATTTGTGAAGAAAAGTATCGGAAAAGGTGCATGTTGCACCAATGGTAGATCATCATTTATAGAGTCACTAGAAATTTGAATCATCAAATTTGGACTTAGAATAAATAATCTATGGATTTTACAAGTCGCATGAAAAGAAAAAAGGGAAAAGGGTTTTACCCAGATGGGCTGGATCTGGGCGGCGGCGGCGCGCACCGGGCGAGGCTTAGCGGCAGGCGCCACTGGGCCGGCCCAGTGGCTCGGCCGCACGCGCGCAGGGGCTACGTCGAAGGCGGCTTGCGGGGATGCGCCTTCGCGCAGGGGAGGCGGATCCGACGGAAGCCGCTTCCACTTAACGACGGGGCCCGCCCACCGGGCCGCTGACGAGCGGGGCCCGCTTGTCGGGTTCGTCCTCAACCTCCCGCGCGGGCGCGACGGGAGACAGAGGAGGCGCCTCGACGGCGAATGCCGGCGTTACAGGGCGTCTCCGGCGACGCTCCGCCCACCGGCGTGCTCGTGAGGCTACGCTGCATCCTCCTAGGTGCTTTATGCCCTCCGAGGAGGGCCGTAGTGCCGGCGGCTTGGATGGTCGCGGAGGGGCCGTCGGCCATCTTTGGCCGTGAGCGCACGGCGCACCCGGGGATGAGTGGAGAGGGTATAGGGCCTTGCAGTGGTTGAATGAGGGCGCTGGTGCACCGAGGGGGAGAGGAGGGGCTCGGGGTAGCCCGAATTTAGGCGGAGCCCGACGGCGGAGCTCCGGCCATTGCGGTGGATGGAGGGCACGAGGAGGGGAGTGGGTTGGTTCAGGGAGTGCACGGGAGTGAGAGAGGGCGAAAGGGATCCAGAGGAAGGCCTGGGACGGCTTTATATAGCGAAGGCTTCGGCCCACCGTGGCTCATGCGCCGGCGAGCTCGTGCTCGTCGCTACGGGCCTCGGGATGGTGATGCACCATGTCTAGGGCGTTCTTGGATTCGGTCTAGAGCTAGGGAAGAGAAAAGAGAGAGCAGGGGGGGCCAGGGGCACCACGCGTGTGAGGTCGCCCATTGGAGCGCTCGGGCGGCCGGTGCGCGTGCAAGAGGAGGCAGCAGGAGGAAGAGAGAGGAGGGGGCCAGCTTGGTGTCGTGTTGCGGACGTCGAGGCACCTCGACTGGCGCGAGGGGGAGGCTCGAGGTGGTCGGGGGACGCGGCGTCAACGGTCGGGAGCACGCTGACGTTCTCCAGAGCGCGCAAATGGCCGGCACCCGCGGCTTTTCCTCGCGTCCTCACGCGCCCAGTTGTGTCTAGTGGCTGCTCAGGGGAGTAAACAATGTGGGAAAGGCATTGGATGCCCTGGGGCTTGCCAGGAGTGAGAGAGAGGTGAGAGAATGGGAGGAAAGCTGCTGTCCAGAGGGGGAAAGTGAGGGTTTCACCACCAAATAATTGAGCTGTGGATTTGCCATTGCTACTGGACGTGCAAGGGGACTAGGAGGGGCTGTGGTAAAAAGTTACGGTCATGGAGATTAGTGGAAGTGGTCAAAATGGTGATTTTGGAAAAAAGGCAGAAGGTGTTTGTTGTTGGTTTGGGCAAGAAAATGGACTTCCCTTGTCATGAGGCTTGACAGGGTCAAATGGCATGAGAAAATAAGATGTTCCACCAAGATTGAGCTCATTTGGGCAAAGTTGCCAATGCAACTTTGGTAAACCCTAGAAATCAGCAGAAATGGCTTTGCCAAGATTTAGTCATGCAAATCAATTCTCCTTGATGCACCACTTGGTGTAGTGGCCTCATTTGGTCACGTGATCATTCTCACAAAAGTTGGAATCAAGGAGAGAAAGTTGGTAATGCAGAGTTGTTCAAATTTGATTCTGGTCAGAGAGGGTTTTGGGGCAATTTGATAAATATAACTTGTTCTCCAACTTGTGCCACTTGGTCTAGATGTATAATTAGACCATTTGAGAATGTTCACAAGGTTTGAGAATATTTGGAAATGTTTGGCAATGTAAAGTTGCTCAAACTTCAAAATGGACAGAAATAGTTTTGAGGGTATTTGATGATGTTATCTTGTTCTCCAAGACATGAGACTTGGCAAGATCACCAAATATGTCATATGTGACATGACAGAATTTTCTTGGAATTTTTGGAGAATACTTCCTTTGTAAATATTTCAAAAGCTTGAAATATCCAGAAAGGGTTTTTGAGGGATTTGACCAATATTTTGAACATGACCATGTGTTGAAACTCTTATATATGGAAAATATATGTCTACTGAGTTTCCCTAATTTTTGTCAAATATTTTTAAAACAATAAATTAATTTTTCCCTATTAAAGACCATTTCTGGCCTTAAGAAAAAGCTTTTAAGTAAAATAGTAAAATAACTTTCAAAATTATATTTTTGTGGTTTCTGGGTATCCTATATCTAATAGGAGTCAAATATATTTTTAGAAGGATTTTTACTGCCCTTAATTAAGTACTTGCAGTGCAAACCTCAATTCATGGGTTTTTGGAAAACTAGTTTTTGAAAATACTTTTTGGCCAAATTATTTTGTAAGAAAATACTATAGTGCTCCATACACATGGCATGATCATTGAGAAAAGGTTTTGGATCAAGGAGATGAAGTATAGGTGTTGGAGGATTTATTTGATTATTAGAGCACTTGCAAACATCAGACAAAAATCAAATCAAGCAAGGACCAAAACACACAAAAGTTTTTGTCAAACCACATTTTATCATGATTAACAGCTTAAGTGTTGTGCCATGAAAATCAGGGTGTGACAGACCTACCCCCCTTACAAGAATCTCATCCCCGAGATTCCTAGACTAGGCGCGGAAAGGGATACAGAAACTTGGATCTGGGGTAGTCTTCAAGTCCTCATGTTGCTTCTGCTTCCATGTAGTGCTCCATTGAGATTGAAGTACTTGATGGTGTGGCTTCGTGTATGACGCTCTTGGTTGATCCAGGTTGCTGAGGGGTCTCTTGCGTTAGGTCAGGTTGGATTAGGGGTCGGTGGCTTGGTGGTTAGAGTCCTTATCAGTGCTCGGGCTAGCTAGGAAGTTGGAAACACTTCCGGGTTGTGATGCATGGAAAGCGCCAGCACAACAGTAGCTCATGTGGCAACTCCAGCTGGTAATTGTCTTCTCTTCGTCTCGTAGTGATCTCAGAGGGGGGGTTGTTACATCTTGGAGTGATCTTGAAGAAGACCGATGAATCCTGGTATGGGTCTCCTTGTCATGGGAATGCTTGGTTCCTTGGAGAGAAGTGGCCCGTAGATACACCTGGTCTTCGACGCGGATGTTTACTTCTTTGACGATGGTGGCTGGTGCAGTTCTTCTTCCTTGACATGGCAGTCTTCAGATGTTCCTGGACTAGCTGAACGGCTCTTCTTCCGTCTTCAGGTGGACAAGTAGGTCACCAAATGATGATGAAAACTATCTTGTCTAAGCACTCCATGAAGTCTACGGGGTACGTAAAGTGGGCTGAGGCATTGGTGGTGGTCACGGTTGGGTATGGTCTAAGGTGTTATTGATCTAGAGCCAAAGCCCAAGGTCAGGATCCGACCATGTTGTGGCTTTAAGGGTTTCAAGGATTCTAGTGTGCGAGTGAACATTTATCATCTTTATCCTTAAGCACGGTCCCTGAGATGCCAATTGTTCTATCTAGTCCTTTAAACAAATAACCTTATACCACCGAAAGCATCAACTCTTGTACACCAGTTCCAATCATCACTCATGTTATTCATGTCCTCACGACTCCCGAGAGGAGGTCTAACAAAATCATATATGTCTACAATCCCCAAACTCGTATGTATGGCTACCCCTAAAAATCCATGGGTAGAGCATACAAGCTTGGATTTAATATCCACCATCCAAGTGCTCAGCCTATTCTTCCAAGGTCTAAGGTAAAGCACCTCTATCCTAAGGAAACACGTCGTATGCCACTCCAAAAATCTTGTTTCCTTCCTATGAATCAACTCCAACAACCCCTTTAACTACACCAATCATTACATGATCCAGTAGTTCTTCAAATCCAATCTCTATGGTGTTCCACACGATCTTCTAATATCCTATAATTCAAAAATACTGGGAAGGGCTATCTTTGCTATAGTCAGTCCACCGATTCCCATTATCATGGTCAAGTAAACTCCAAGGTCAAGCTTATATAGATCCCTAAATAAACTCTGACAATTAATCCAATCTCCTAGTTTATCGTCCACCGAGAAACATGGTATCATGATCAAGATCATCAGTCTAAATCCAATTCACTCCGAACCATGTAAAATTATTCTGCATCCATACACCACTAGGGTAACCTATTTAATCCAAATCTCATGTCCCGCGAGAGTTCCTACATGTTCCCCCAAGTCATTTACGTAGTATCAACTGTCTCCTATCAATATCCCATGGCTAAGTTAAATCCAAATTCCTCCAAGAATTTCAGCTTGTGAACACAATTATCCTACTAAATCCAATTTACTCAGGGGTAATGAAAGCTATGCTACTCTATAATCATGACCCCACCAAGTTCATCTACCAACATGGTTGCCTTATAATCCACCAAATAGTCTCATATAATTCCTCAAGTTATTGATATAAACTCATCAAGTCTTTTGTCCTCAATTCCTATATCCTCAAACTGGTCTTCCCTATGGCATCGTCAGTTCTTGTGCTATATTAAGATGATAATGTGCGTGTTCACTATGTCCACTAGTTCCATAATGAACCCAGTGATGTGCAAGGTTACGGAGGCTTAACCGGCTCTCTTGCAATTCCGTAGGTTAAGCTCAGGGTTAAGGTTTCGAGCTGGGGTATCTCGTGAAGTCATGTAGGTGTAGGGATAGGGTTCTAGTCTTGAGGTGTAAACATACGGGGTTGTACTAGGTCGAGGAGGTTGTAGCAAAGGTCTTCAGTGCTTGTTGGTCGCCGAGGTGGAATCCTTGGTGCATATTGTCTTGCTTGTCTTCAGTTGAGGAGAGAGATGAGAGGGAAAAGTAGCCTAGAGGAGGGGGATGCCTAAAGGGGGTTCTATAGTGCAAGTGCGAACAAACAAGTGCCAAAAGGGCCAAACACAAACAACAAAATAAGGCAGGTGATATAGTCGCGTACTTGTTGCCTAGGGCGAAAAGGGCGACTGATACCAAAACACAACAAAATAAAAACAAGCAACACACAATCATGGTTCTATTCGAACCATCATACGGACTTGACTGCGCATAGGGGGTACACGAATCATCCTACCCTAGGGGTTCTCGGACTCCATAGTCGTGCCTTGTGCCTCATGCAGTCTTCTGAGTTTTCCTCAGGTGTTGCTACGTCTCTTGTAGTCGTTCGATGAAACAATCCGGGTTGAGCCTGAAGATTCTTCAACAACTTCTCGCCTGTTGAAGTGATGGGGTGAAGGTGGATCCTCGTAACTGGCATTGACGTGGTCTTCTATTGTCTCCTTAATCACGACGATCCCTTTTTGTCTTCTAGGCCGTCGATGGTACCAGGTAGGTAATCCTTTATGCAATGATATTATCAAGACCTAATAGAGGTCCACCATGTCGGTTACGTTGACGACAACATCAACACCAAGAGCGGGGGATGAGGAGAACCGTTTTCCTGCTCACTATGGTGAGGCGGACCAAATGGCGAGGTTCTCATCCACCGGTGGTTGTCGATACAACAACGGTAGTGACAGGGTTACTCTATTAGCGATGCATATCATGTTCTTGCATAACCTATGCCCTGGTCATCGTAGGCTAAGGTTGCATCATCTTGGAGTAGTGTCAAGGGTGTCACCATCTCCTGGGTCTTCAGGTCCTCATTCCTCGAGGATGTATCTTCTGTTGGTATCGTCTTGTTGTGATGTCGCCTATCTTGTGCTCAGGAGATGTGGGTGAATGTCTGGCAAGGCATCATCCTTCCAGATTATCCACGAGGATTACAAGGAATCCTGTGGTCGGGGGCATAAGTGTTCTAGCGACCAAAGGTTTTGAAGGGGAAGAGACCAATAAGGAAAGTATACCTTAGTTTTCGAAAAACTGAGAAGGGAAGAGAAGTACAGATAGTTTTGAAAACTAGTAGTAGTTTTGGAAATAGTTTTACCCTAACTAACGACCATGCTAACTAAGGCTTCCTATAGTCAGGATGGCTCTGATACCAGCTCTGTGGGGACCCCGACTCATAAGTCGTGATCACCGAATGCACGTGTACAGTGATCCCAGAGATCAATGCTCACTGAACACACAGAAGCTGAATAACAAGAGTCTTACATCCATACATACCGTATTACACAAGTAAGACCATTATGGTCGAGTCTTGAGTATAACATCGCAGCGAAATCTTAAATCGATAACTTGGACCCATGCCATCCGCCTTAACCCTACGGGCATTACGACCGGGAAGCGCCCTAGCTCGCATGTTAAACATCAAGAGTTCTTCATCACATCCTGTTCTTCCATGCCTGGTCAATTAAATAACCAGTGGCGAGCCAATGAGTACTTTGAATGTACTCGCAAGCAACCCACGTTTTGGTTCAAGATGTAACAATGCATGATATAGGTAAATTTTTGCAGAAAGCTAGTTTTGAGTGCAATGACATGTTCAACAACTTGTAAGACATGCATCAAGAGAATTCAAGTAACCATGAGGACAGGTTACAGATATCAACATAAATAGAGTGGGCACCAACCCAACACAAATAGAGTGGGCACCAACCCAACATAAATAGAGTGGGCACCAACCCATCTCAATCGTGTCAAGTCCCTTGACTTGACCCAAGTCATTTTCATCATCACACACACTTGGTTTGTAAACAAGTGGACGTAGCCCAAGAGCGGTTACCCAACTGTCCTTGACCGTGGACACGGCTATTCGAATAGTTTTACACCCTGCAGAGGTTGCACACTTTACCCACTAGATCCGGGGAACTTCCGTGTCATCCATGACCTGCGGTACCTCGAGTACCCAGGGTAAGCACCCGATCACTACCTTTCCCTAGACGACACTAGCATGGAGTCCACTCGATTGGCAGTAACCCCCGTGCCCAACATTTCACATAACATTTTCGTGGAGCCTTGCTCCCATATTTATCACATACCACTGGCATGGGGTACCAACGGTGTGTCCGGTGCCCCATAAAGATGGTCATGGCCGCCCTACCTGGCACGACCCCGTCCCAAGAGAGAGCACTAACTCTCCCCCGTCACTAGTAATGCGGGTTCCAAGCTAGTATCGGTCTAGGTACTCAATAATGCCCTTTCCCATATAAGGGTAGAGTGGTTGCGCATGTAAGGTTGGAATAACGGTCGCAACTCCGACCAATCCGTTTTGGAAAACACCACACACTTTCCTTGGCACACCACTTCGTCATCAAGTGGTTACCCCTCTCATCATCTCCCTCGGGCATAAGTGGCACCCGACAGGGTTTTCGAAAAGACTTTTGAAATCACTTAATTTCCTTCACCATGCATACACCCATCCCTTTTTGCGTAGCATCTACTTTAGCATCCTATCTACTCCCACCGGCATAACCCTCATAAGAAGGTAGGGCCATGCACCATGCAAGTATCAACGAGGAAATAACGGAGGCAACCAACCCACGTGGTTCACCATCTCACCATGATTCCGATGCAAAAATAATAAAGAGCTATATATATGACATGCATAAAAAGGGTTTCATAGACATGGTCAAAGGGCTGCTTGCCTGGTTCATCAGAGTCTTGAAATCTTCTGGTCCTTCTCCAAGTACTCCGTCTACTTCGTCAACTAACGTCGGAAACAACCACAATAAGCAACACAACAAGGCAAGAATAAATGTGCTCTAAAAATGTGAAGTTGACTTTTATTGGATACCTCTGGTCATATGAGGAATGACCAAACTGATTTCATTGGAAGTGGATCAATGGACATCTCCGAACATTCCAATATGATGGAATCAAGAGGTTTATGGATTTGCTAGAAGTGTACAGAAATATTATTTTGAAAAATGAGCAAAGGCACCCATTTAACAAAGGATGATTTTAGAAGCATCTAGGAATTGGTTTCACTGGATTTGGAGTTCAAATGAATTTCCTATGAATTTGCAAAGCTGATAAATATGAAGAAATGGCTCAATAATTTATGTGGTACAGAAAGTAAAAATGTTCATAAACTAGGTTATGAGCTTAGATTCATCTAGGAATTGGAATCATGGCATTTGGATCAATATTGAGCTCTCTGTGATTTTCTAAAGTTTATCACAGAAATAGGAAAAATAGGATGTGATAATTATTTGTGAAGAAAAAGTATCTGGAAAAAGGTGCATGTCGCACCAACAGGTAGATCATCATTTATAGAGTCACTAGAAATTTGAATCATCAAATTTGGACTTAGAATAAATAATCTATGGATTTTACAAGCTGTACAGAAAAGAAAAAGGGGAAAAGGGTTTTACCCAGATGGGCTGGATCTGGGCGGCGGCGGCGCGCACCGGGCGAGGCTTAGCGACAGGCGCCACTGGGCCGGCCCAGTGGCTCGGCCGCACACGCGCAGGGGCTACGTCGAAGGCGGCTTGTGGGGATGCGCCTTCGCGCAGGGGAGGCGGATCCGACGGAAGACGCTTCCACTTAATGATGGGGCCCGCCCACTGGGCCGCTGACGAGCGGGGCCCGCTTGTTGGGTTCGTCCTCAACCTCCCGCGCGGGCGCGACGGGAGACAGAGGAGGCGCCTCGACGGCGACTGCCGGCGTTACAGGGCGTCTCCGGCGACGCTCCGCCCACCGGCGTGCTCGTGAGGCTACGCCGCATCCTCCTAGGTGCTTTATGCCCGCCGAGGAGGGCCGTAGTGCCGGCGGCTTGGATGGTCGCGGAGGGGCCGTCGGCCATCTTTGGCCGTGAGCGCACGGCGCATCCGGGGATGAGTGGAGAGGGTATAGGGCCTTGCAGTGGTTGAATTAGGGCGCTGGTGCACCGAGGGGGAGAGGAGGGGCTCGGGGTAGCCCGAATTTAGGCGGAGCCCGACGGCGGAGCTCCGGCCATTGCAGTGGATGGAGGGCACGAGGAGGGGAGTGGGTTGGTTCAGGGAATGCATGGGAGTGAGAGAGGGCGAAAGGGATCCAGAGGAAGGCCTGGGACGGCTTTATATAGCGAAGGCTTCGGCCCACCGTGGCTCATGCGCCGGCGAGCTCGTGCTCGTCGCTACGGGCCTCGGGATGGTGTTGCACCGTGTCTAGGGCGTTCCTGGATTCGGTCCAGAGCTAGGGAAGAGAAAAGAGAGAGCAGGGGGGGGCCAGGGGCACCACGCGTGTGAGGTCGCCCATTGGAGCGCTCGGGCGGCCGGTGCGCGTGCGAGAGGAGGCAGCAGGAGGAAGAGAGAGGAGGGGGCCAGCTTGGTGTCGTGTTGCGGACGTCGAGGTACCTCAACTAGCGCGAGGGGGAGGCTCGAGGTGGTCGGGGGACGTGGCGTCAACGGTCGGGAGCACGCTGACGTGCTCCAGAGCGCACAAATGGCCGGCACCCGTGGCTTTTCCTCACGTCCTCACGCGCCCACTTGTGTCTAGTGGCTGCTCAGGGGAGTAAACAATGTGGGAAAGGCATTGGATGCCCTGGGGCTTGCCAGGAGTGAGAGAGAGGTGAGAGAATGGGAGGAAAGCTGCTGTCCAGAGGGGGAAAGTGAGGGTTTCACCTTCAAATAATTGAGCTGTGGATTTGCCATTGCTACTGGACGTGCAAGGGGACTAGGAGGGGCTGTGGTAAAAAGTTAGGGTCATGGAGATTAGTGGAAGTGGTCAAAATGGTGATTTTGGAAAAAAGGCAGAAGGTGTTTGTTGTTGGTTTGGGCAAGAAAATGGACTTCCCTTGTCATGAGGCTTGACAGGGTCAAATGGCATGAGAAAATAAGATGTTCCACCAAGATTAGACCATTTGAGAATGTTCACAAGGTTTGAGAATATTTGGAAATGTTTGGAAATGTAAAGTTGCTCAAACTTCAAAATGGACAGAAATAGTTTTGAGGGTATTTGATGATGTTATCTTGTTCTCCAAGACATGAGACTTGGCAAGATCACCAAATATGTCATATGTGACATGACAGAATTTTCTTGGAATTTTTGGAGAATACTTCCTTTGTAAATATTTCAAAAGCTTGAAATATCCAGAAAGGGTTTTTGAGGGATTTGACCAATAATTTGAACATGACCATGTGTTGAAACTCTTATATATATGGAAAATATATATCCACTGAGTTTCCCTAATTTTTGTCAAATATTTTTAAAACAATAAAATAATTTTTCCCTATTAAAGACCATTTCTGGCCTTAAGAAAAAGCTTTTAAATAAAATAGTAAAATAACTTTCAAAAATATATTTTTGTGGTTTCTGGGTATCCTATATCTAATAGGAGTCAAATATATTTTTAGAAGGATTTTTACTGCCCTTAATTAAGTACTTGCAGTGCAAACCTCAATTCAAGGGTTTTTGGAAAACTAGTTTTTGAAAATACTTTTTGGCCAAATTATTTTGTAAGAAAATACTATAGTGCTCCATACACATGGCATGATCATTCAGAAAAGGTTTTGGATCAAGGAGATGAAGTATAGGTGTTGGAGGATTTATTTGATTATTAGAGCACTTGCAAACAGCAGACAAAAATCAAATCAAGCAAGGACCAAAACACACAAAAGTTTTTGTCAAACCACATTTTATCACGATTAACAGCTTAAGTGTTGTGCCATGAAAATCAGGGTGTGACAGCGCGCCCTCCTGTCTCGCGGCCGCCTCGGCTGCTTCTTGACTTGCACTCCAAGTCCTCTCGATCACATTCGTTCCAAAAATCACGCTCCCGAAGGTTTCATTCCATTTGGACTCCGTTTGATATTCCTTTTCTTCGAAATACTGAACTAGGCAAAAAAACAGCAGTACGGGCTGGACCTCCAGTTAGTAGGTTAGTCCCAAAAATGATATAAATGTGTAAAATAAAGCCCATAAACATCTAAAAGGGGTTATATAATAGCATGGAACAATCAAAAATTATAGATACGTTGGAGACGTATCAAGCATCCCCAAGCTTAATTCCTGCTCGTCCTCGAGTAGGTAAATGAAAAAAAAGATTTTTTGATGTGGAATGCTACCTAGCATAATTCTCAATGTAATTTTCTTTATTGTGGCATGAATGTTCAGATCCAAATGATTCAAGATAAAAGCTTATAAAACATAAAAATAATATTGCTTCAAAGCATACTAACAAATAAGCATGTCCTATCAAAATAGCATAGCCAAAGAAAGCTTATCCCAACAAAATCATATAGTTAGGCCATGCTTCATTTTCATTACACAAAATACTCCCATCATGCACAACCCCGATGATGAGCCGAGCAATTGTTTCATACTTTTTAACGCGCTGCAGCTTTTTTTCAACTCTTACCCAATACATGAGCGCAAGCCATGGACATAGCACTAAGGTGGTATAAGGTGGTGGTTGTGAGGACAAAAAGAGGGAGATGATAGTCTCACATCAACTAGGCGTATCAACGGGCTATGGAGATGCCCACCAATAGATATCAATGTGAGTGAGTAGGGATTGCTATGCAACGGATGCACTAGAGCAACAAAAGAAACTAAGTAGGTGTGCATCCAACTCGCTTGCTCACGAAGACCTAGAGCATTTTGAGGAAGCCCATCATTGGAATATACAAGCCAAGTTCTATAATGAAAAATTCCCACTTAGTATATGAAAGTGACATCATAGGAGACTGTCTATCATGAAGATCATGGTGCTACTTTGAAGCACAAGTGTGGAAAAAGAGATAGTAGCATTGTCCCTTCTCTCTTTTTCTCTCATTTTTTTTCTTTTCTTTTTTTCTTTGCCCCCCTTTTTTTGGCCTTTCTTTTTTTCTTTTTAAAGTCCGAAGTCTCATCCCGACTTGTGGGGGAATCATAGTCTTCATCATCCTTTCCTCACCGAGACAGTGCTCTAATAATGAAGATCATCACACTTCTATGGATTTACAACTCAAGAATTACAACTCAAATCTAGAACAAGATATGACTCAATATGAATGCCTCCAGCAGTGTACTGGGATATGCAATGAATCAAGAGCGACATGTATGAAAATTATGAAGGTGGCCTTGCAAAAATACGATGTCAACTACATGATCATGCAAAGAGCAATATGACAATGATGAAACGTGTCATAATAAACGGAACGGTTGAAAGTTGCATGGCAATATATCTCGGAATGGCTATGGACATGCCATAATAGGTAGGTATGGTGGCAGTTTTGAGGAAGGTAAATAAAGGGTTTATGATACCGGCGAAAGTTGCGCGGTAATAATAGAGGCTAGCAAAGTGGAAGGATGAGTGTGCGTATATCCATGGACTGACATTAGTCATAAAGAACTAATATACTTATTGCAAAAGTCTACTTAGCCCTCGAAGCAAAGCACGACTACGCATCCCCAAGAGGGATAGATTGGTAGGAAAAGACCATCGCTCGTCCCCGACTGCCACTCATAAGGTAGACAATCAAAAGAGCACCTCATGCAACAAATTTGTCACACAACTTTTAACATATGTGCATGCTACAGGACTTGCCAACTTCAACAAAAGTATTTCTCAATTTCATAATTACCCACTAGCATGACCCTAACATTACTACTTTTATATCTCAAAACAATTATCAAGCATCAAATTGATCAAAGTATCCAATTCACTTCCAATGATAGTTTTTATTATAACCAACTTGGATGCTCATCATTCTAGGACCAAATTTGTAACCATAGCAAATACCATGCTGTTCTAAAAGACTCTCAAAAAGATATAAGTGAAGCATGAGAGACTAGCAATTTCTTCAAAATAAAACCACCGCCGTGCTCTAATAGATATAAGTGAAGCACTAGAGCAAAAATTATCAAGCTCAAAAGATATAAGTGAAGCACATAGAGTATTCTAGCAAATTCTAATCAAGTGGGCTTCTCCCAAAAGGTGTGTACAGCAAGGATGATTGTGGTAAACTAAAAAGCAAAGACTAATATAATACAGGACGCTCCAAGCAAAACACATATCATGTGGCGAATAAAAATATAGCTCCAAGTAAAGTTACCAATGAACGAAGACAAAAGAGGGGATGCCTTCCCGGGGCATCCCCAAGCTTAGGCTGTTGCCAGTCCTTATTCCATAGTCCATAAAAGCTTTACCCAAAACTTGAAAACTTCACAACACAAAACTCAACAGGAAATCTTATGAGCTCAGTTAGTGAAAGAAAACAAAACCACCACATAAGTTACTGTAATGAACTCATTCTTTATTTATTTTGGTGTTAAACCTACTGTATTACAACTTCTCTATGGTTTATAAACCATTTTACTAGCCATAGATGCATCAAAAATAAGCAAACAACACACGAAAACAGAATCTGTCAAAAACAGAACAGTCTGTAGCAATCTATAACTAACGCAAACTTCTGGAACTCGAAAAATCCTACAAAAATAGGAAGTCCTGGAAAATCTATCTATTGATCAGAAGCAAAAAGAGTCAATGCAAAACCATGTTTATGAGATTTAACAAAACTAAATTCGTGCGTGCAAAGTTTTAGTTTTTCAGCAGAATCAAATCATCTATCATCATAGGTTATCCTATAGGTTCTACTTGGCACAAACACAAATTAAAAGATAAAAACACATCTAAACAGAAGGTAGATGCAAAATTTATTACTAAACAGGAACAAAAACAAAAAACACAAATAAAATTGGGTTGCCTCCCAACCAGCGCTATAGTTTAACGCCCCTAGCTAGGCATAAAAGCGAAGATAGATCTAAGTAGTGCCATAATAATAAGATAGATCTCGAAAACTCATCTCATATTCCCTACGTTCGGCAGCAGGTTTTCTTTGAGGCAAGCAAAAGTAATCAAAAGGGCTAAATTTAGCGGGACAAAAGTCCCCAAGATCAATCTCAGGAGAACAGGTTCCTCTCTTGGCCCTTCATAATGCACAACTAATTCATCACTAAAAGCATTCTTTTTGCAAAATCTCGAGAACCTATACTCAAGAGAGTATAATAGCTCATTATTTTGAAGAACAAAATCATTATTAAGTTTGGAAATTCTATCAACCAAGACATTGGTAGGAACCTTTTTTCTAAGGTTTTCATTGAAAGCAACATAGTCCGAAGATTGAAAATGCCTAATATCCTCTTGATCATAGAGGATCACCTCTATGGGAGGACGACCGGCGTCTACCCTATAGTGTGCAAAGATTTCTTTGGCTTCTCCTATGATAAATCTAAACCCATGAGCCAAAAAAATAGTAACAGCGCGCTTAACAGAAGAATGCTCAATATTGGAAAATTCTAGGAAAATCCTTTGTATGCAAGGATGCATATGAATAAATTGTCTTTCAAGTTCAACTACAAGCATAGCGATAGGATCCGCAAGACTACTAGTTCTATGAAGAATAGAACCACCCATGGAAGGTAAAGCACCAGCACAAGTAAAGAAATCTTGAATAACACCTTTTCCAATGATGTTACCACTACCAATTCGAAACCTTTTAGTATGCAAGATAGGGGGTTCTTCAACCGGAGCGTCAGAATTTTCCATGTTATCATTGTTGTCCATATCGACGATAATCTCCCCAATTTCAGACATAACGACAAACAAAAGCAAGGAGCAAGAAAGCAAGCGAAAGAGAGGCGAAGATTGGGAAAGAGATGGCGACTAAAATGGCAAGGGTGAAGTGTGGGAGAGGAAAACGAGAGGCAAATGGCAAATAATGTAAATGCGAGGGAGATGAGTTTGTGATGGGTACTTGGTATGTCTTGACTTGAGCGAAGACCTCCCCGGCAACGGCGCCCGAAATCCTTCTTGCTACGTCTTGAGCTTGCATTGGTTTTCCTCGAAGAGGAAAGGGTGATGCAGCAATAGTAGCGTAAGTATTTCTCTCAGTTTTTGAGAAGCAAGGTATCAATCCAGTAGGAGGCTCCTCAAAAGTCCCATGCACCTACACAAACAAACAAAGAACTCGCAACCAACACAATAAAGGGGTTGTCAATCCCTTCACGGCCACTTGCGAAAGTGAGATCTGATAGAGATAGTATGATAAGATAAATATATTTTTGGTATTTTATAAGATAGATGCAAAAAGTAAAGATGCAAATAAAAGTAGATTGAAAACTTATATGATAAAAGATATACCCGGGAGCCATAGGTTTCACTAGAGGCTTCTCTCAAGATAGCATAAGTTTTACGGTGGGTGAACAAATTACTGTCGAGAAATTGATAGAAAAGCGAATAATTATGAGATTATCTAGGCATGATCATGTACATAGGCATCACGTCCGCAACAAGTAGACCGACTCCTGCCTGCATCTACTACTATTACTCCACACATTGACTGATTCCTGCATGCTTCTAGAGTATTAAGTTCATAAGAATAGAGTAACGCCTTAAGCAAGATGACTTGATGTAGAGGGATAAACTCATGCAATATGATATAAAACCCATCTTTTTATCCTCGATGACAACAATACAATACGTGCCTTGCAACCCTTTCTGTCGCCGGGTAAGGACACCGCAGGATTGAACCCAAAGCTAAGCACTTCTCCCATGGCAAGAAAGATCAATCTAGTATGCCAAATCAAACTGATAATTCGAAGAGACTTGCAAAGATAACTCAATCATACATAAAAGAATTCAAAGGAGATTCAAATATTTCTCACACATAAACTTGATCATAAACCCACAATTCGTCGGATCTCGACAAACACACTGCAAAAAGAGTTTACATCGAATAGATCTCCACAAGAGAGGGGGAGAACATTGTATTGGGATCCAAAAAGAGAGAAGAAGCCATCTAGCTAATAACTACGGACCCGAAGGTCTGTGGTAAACTACTCACAACTCATCGGAGGGGCTATGGTGTTGATGTAGAAGCCCTCCGTGGTCGATTCCCCCTCCGGCGGAGCACCGACGAAGGCTCCAAGATGGGATCTCGCGGATACAGAAGGTTACAGTGGTGGGAATTGTGTTCCGTTGGCTCCCTGGATGTTTTCGGGGTACGTAGGCTTATATAGGAGGAAGAAGTACGTCGGTAGCCGCCCGAGGGGCCCACGAGATAGGGGGTGCGCCCTCCTGTCTCGTGGCCGCCTCGGCTGCTTCTTGACTTCCACTCCAAGTCCTCTGGATCACGTTCGTTGCAAAAATCACGCTCCCGAAGGTTTCATTCCGTTTGGACTCCGTTTGATATACCTTTTCTTCGAAATACTGAAATAGGCAAAAAAAACAGCAATACGGGTTGGGCCTCTGGTTAGTAGGTTAGTCCAAAAATAATATAAATATGTAAAATAAAGCCCATAAACATCCTAAAGGGGTAATATAATAGCATGGAACAATCAAAAATTATAGATACGTTGGAGACGTATCAAGCATCCCCAAGCTTAATTCCTGCTCGTCCTCGAGTAGGTAAATGATAAAAACAGAATTTTTGATGTGGAATGCTACCTAGCATAATTCTCAATGTATTTTTCTTCATTGTGGCATGAATGTTCAAATCCAAATGATTCAAGATAAAATCTTATAAAACATAAAAATAATAATGCTTCAAAGCATACTAACAAATAATCATGTCCTATCAAAATAGCATAGCCAAAGAAAGCTTATCCCTACAAAATCATATAGTTAGCATGCTTCATTTTCATTACACAAAATACTCTCATCATGCACAACCCCGATGACGAGCCGAGCAATTGTTTCATACTTTTTAACGTGCTTCAGCTTTTTTTCAACTCTTACGCAATACATGAGCGCAAGCCATGGACATAGCACTAAGGTGGTATAAGGTGGTGGTTGTGAGGACAAAAAGAGGGAGAAGATAGTCTCACATCGACTAGGCATATCAACGGGCTATGGAGATGCCCATCTGTAGATATCAATGTGAGTGAGTAGGGATTGCCATGCAACGGATGCACTAGAGCTATAAATATATGAAAGCTCAACAAAAGAAACTAAGTGGGTGTGCATCCAACTCGCTTGCTCACGAAGACCTAGGGCATTTTGAGGAAGCCCATCATTGGAATATACAAGCCAAGTTCTATAATGAAAAATTCCCACTTAGTATATGAAAGTGACAACATGGGAGACTCTCTATCATGAAGATCATGGTGCTACTTTGAAGCACAAGTGTAGAAAAAGAGAGAGTAGCATTGTCCCTTCTCTCTTTTTCTCTCATTTTATTTTTTTTCTTTTCTTTTTTTTCTTTGCCCCCCTTTTTTTGGCCTTTCTTTTTTTTTCTTTTTAAAGTCTTAAGTCTCATCCCGACTTGTGGGGGAATCATAGTCTTCATCATCCTTTCCTCACCGAGACAATGCTCTAATAATGAAGATAATCACACTTCTATGGATTTACAACTCAAGAATTACAACTCAAAGCTAGAACAAGATATGACTCTATATGAATGCCTCCCGCGGTGTACCGGGATATGCAATGAATCAAGAGCGACATGTATGAAAATTATGAAGGTGGCCTTGCCAAAAATACGATGTCAACTACATGATCATGCAAAGAGCAATATGACAATGATGAAACGTGTCATAATAAACGGAATGGTGGAAAGTTGCATGGCAATATATCTCGGAATGGCTAGTGAAATGCCATAATAGGTAGGTATGGTGGCCGTTTTGAGGAAGGTAAATAAAGGGTTTATGATACCGGCAAAAGTTGCGCGGTAATAATAGAGGCTAGCAAAGTGGAAGGATGAGTGTGCGTATATCCATGGACTCACATTAGTCATAAAGAACTCATATACTTATTGCAAAAGTCTACTTAGCCCTCGAAGCAAAGTACTACTACGCATGCCCCAAGAGGGATAGATTGGTAGGAAAAGACCATCGCTCGTCCCTGACTGCCACTCATAAGGAAGACAATCAAAAGAGCACCTCATGCAACAAATTTGTCACACAACTTTTTACCATACGTGCATGCTACGGGACTTGCCAACTTCAACAAAAGTATTTCCCAATTCCATTATTACCCACTAGCATGACCCTAACATTACTACCTTTATATCTCAAAACAATTATCAAGCATCAAATTGATCATAGCATCCAATTCACTTCCTATGATAGTTTTTGTTATACCCAACTTGGATGCTCATCATTCTAGGACCAAATTTGTAACCATAGCAAATACCATGCTGTTCTAAAAGACTCTCAAAAAGATATAAGTGAAGCATTAGAGACTAGCAATTTATTCAAAATTAAACCACCGCCGTGCTCTAAAAGATATAAATGAAGCACTAGAGCAAAAACTATCAAGCTCAAAAGATATAAGTGAAGCACATAGAGTATTCTAGCAAATTCTAATCAAGTGGGCTTCTCCCAAAATGTGTGTACAGCAAGGATGATTGTGGTAAACTAAAAATCAAAGACTAATATAATACATGACGCTCCAAGCAAAACAGATATCATGTGGCGAATAAAAATATAGCTCCAAGTAAAGTTACCAATGAACGAAGACGAAAGAGGGGATGCCTTCCAGGGGCATCCCCAAGCTTAGGATTTTGGCTATCCTTGAATATATTGGGGTGCCATGGGCATCCCCAAGCTTAGGCTCTTGCCACTCCTTATTCCATAGTCCATAAAAGTTTTACCCAAAACTCGAAAACTTCACAACATAAAACAAAACAGGAAATCTTATAAGCTTCGTTAGTGAAAGAAAACAAAACCACCACATAAGGTACTGTAAGGAACTCATTCTTTATTTATTTTGGTGTTAAACCTACTGTATTACAATTTCTATATGGTTTATAAACTATTTTACTAGCCATAGATGCATCAAAAATAAGCAAACAACACACGAAAAACAGAATCTGTCAAAAACAGAACAGTCTGTAGCAATCTGTAACTAACGCAAACTTCTGGAACTCTAAAAATCCTACAAAAATAGGACGTCCTGTACAATTTGTCTACTGATCAGCAGCAAAAATAATCAACGCAAAAGCACGTTTCTGTGATTTAACAAAACTAAATTCGTGCGTGCAAAGTATCTGTTTTTCAGCAGAATCAAATCAATTATCATAATAGGTTACCCTATAGGTTCTACTTGGCACAAACCCTAATTAAAAGATAAAAACACATCTAAACAGAAGTTATATGCAAAATTTATTACTAAACAGGAACAAAAACAAAAAACACAAATAAAATTGGGTAGCCTCCCAACTAGCGCTATCGTTTAACGCCCCTAGCTAGGCATAAAAGCGAAGATAGATCTAAGTAGTGCCATAATAATAAGATAGATCTTGAAAACTCATCTCATATTCCCTACGTTGGGCAGCAAGTTTTCTTTGAGGCAAGCAAAAATAATCAAAAGGGCTAAATTTAGCGGGACAAAAGTCCCCAAGATCAAACTCAGGAGGAACGGGTTCCTCTCTTGGCCCTTCATAATGCACAACTAATTCATCACTGAAAGCATTATTTTGCCAAAGTCTCGTGAACCTATACTGAAGAGAGTATCCTAGCTCATTATTTCGAAGAGCAAAATCATTATTAAGTTCGGAAACTCTATCAACCAAGACATTGGTAGGAACCTTTTTTCTAAGGTTTTCATTGAAAGCAACAGTCCGAAGATTGAAAGCTCCTAATTTCCTCTTGATCATAGAGGATCACCTCTATGGGAGGACGACCGACGTCCACCCTATAGTGCGCAAAGATTTCTTTGGCTTCTCTCATGATAAATCTAAACTCATGAGCCAAAAAGATAGTAACAACGCGCTTAACAGAAGAATGCTCAATATTGGAAAATTCTAGGAAAATCCTTTGTATGCAAGGATGCATATGTATAAATTGTCTTTCAAGTTCAACTACAAGCATAGCGACAGAATCCAGAAGACTACTAGTTCTATGAAGAATAGAACCACCCATGGAAGGTAAAGCACCAGCACAAGTAAAAAAATCTTGAATAACACCTTTTCCAATGATGTTACCACTACCAATTCGAAACCTTTTAGTATGCAAGATAGGGGGTTCTTCAGCCGGAGCGTCAGAATTTTCCATGTTATCATTGTTGTCGATATCGACGATAATCTCCCCAATTTCAGACATAACGGCAAACAAAAGCAAGGAGCAAGAAAGCAAGCGAAAGAGATGAGGAGATTGGGAATGAGAGGGCGAATAAAACGGCAAGGATGAAGTGTGGGAGAGAAAAACGAGAGGCAAATGGCAAATAATGTAAATGCGAGGGAGATGAGTTTGTGATGGGTACTTGGTATGTCTTGACTTGAGTGAAGACCTCCCTGGCAACGGCGCCAGAAATCCTTCTTGCTACGTCTTGAGCTTGCGTTGGTTTTCCTTGAAGAGGAAAGGGTGATGCAGCAATAGTAGCGTAAGTATTTCCCTCAGTTTTTGATAACCAAGGTATCAATCCAGTAGGAGGCTCCTCAAGAGTCCTACGCACCTACACAAACAAACAAAGAACTCGCAACCAATGCAATAAAGGGGTTGTCAATCCCTTCACGACCACTTGCAAAAGTGAGATCTGATAGAGATAGTATGATAAGATAAATATATTTTTGGTATTTTATAAGATAGATGCAAAAAGAAAAGATGCAAATAAAAGTAGATTGAAAGCTTATATGATAAAAGATAGACCCGGGGCCATAGGTTTCACTAGAGGCTTCTCTCAAGATAGCATAAGTATTACGGTGGGTGAACAAATTACTGTCGAGCAATTGTTAGGAAAGTGAATAATTATGAGATTATCTAGGCATGATCATGTACATAGGCATCACGTCCGCAACAAGTAGACCGACTCCTGCCTACATCTACTACTATTACTCCACACATTGACCAATTCCTGCATGCTTCTAGAGTATTAAGTTCATAAGAATAGAGTAACGCCTTAAGCAAGATGACTTGATGTAGAGGGATAAACTCATGCAATATGATATAAAACCCATCTTTTTATCCTCGATGACAACAATACAATACGTGCCTTGCAACCCTTTCTGTCGCTGGGTAAGGACACCGCAGGATTGAACCCAAAGCTAAGCACTTCTCCCATGGCAAGAAAGATCAATCTAGTAGGCCAAACCAAACTGATAATTTAAAGAGACTTGCAAAGATAACTCAATCATACATAAAAGAATTCAGAGGAGATTCAAATATTTCTCATATATAAACTTGATCATAAACCCACAATTCATCGGATCTCGACAAACACATCGCCAAAAGAGTTTACATCGAATAGATCTCCAAAAGAGAGGGGGAGAACATTGTATTGAGATCCAAAAAGAGAGAAGAAGCCATCTAGCTAATAACTATGGACCCGAAGGTCTGTGGTAAACTACTCACAACTCATCGGAGGGGCTATGGTGTTGATGTAGAAGCCCTCCATGGTCGATTCCCCCTCCGGCGGAGCGCCGACAAAGGCTCCAAGATGGGATCTCGCGGATACAGAAGGTTACGGTGGTGGAAATTGTGTCTCGTTGGCTCCCTGGATATTTTCGGGGTACGTAGGCTTATATAGGAGGAAGAAGTACGTCGGTTGCTGCCCCAGGGGCCTACGAGATAGGGGGCGCGCCCAGAGGGGGTGGGTGCGCCCTCTTGTCTCACGGCCGCCTCGGATGCTTCTTGACTTGCACTCCAAGTCCTCTGGATCATGTTCGTTGCAAAAATCATGATCCCGAAGGTTTTATTCCGTTTGGACTCCATTTGATATTCCTTTTCTTCAAAATACTAAAATAGGCAAAAAAGCAGCAATACGGGCTGGACCTCCAGTTAGTAGGTTAGTCCCAAAAATGATATAAATGTGTAAAATAAAGCCCATAAACATCCAAAAGGGGTTATATAATAGCATGGAACAATCAAAAATTATAGATACGTTGGAGACGTATCAAGCATCCCCAAGCTTAATTCCTGCTCGTCCTCGAGTAGGTAAATGATAAAAACAGAATTTTTGATGTGGAATGCTACCTAGCATAATTCTCAATGTAATTTTCTTTATTGTGGCATGAATGTTCAGATCCAAATGATTCAAGATAAAATCTTATAAAACATAAAAATAATAATGCTTCAAAGCATACTAACAAATAATCATGTCCTATCAAAATAGCATAGTCAAAGAAAGCTTATCCCTACAAAATCATATAGTTAGGCCATGCTTCATTTTCATTAAACAAAATACTCCCATCATGCACAACCCCGATGATGAGCCGAGCAATTGTTTCATACTTTTTAACGCGCTTCAGCTTTTTTTCAACTCTTACGCAATATATGAGCGCAAGCCATGGGCATAGCACTAAGGTGGTATAATGTGGTGGTTGTGAGGACAAAAAGAGGGAGAAGATAGTCTCACATCAACTAGGCGTATCAGCGGGCTATGGAGATGCCCATTGTCGGTGTCAAAACCGGCGGATCTCAGGTAGGGGGTCCCGAACTGTTCGTCTAGGCGGATGGTAACAGGAGACAAGGGACATGATGTTTTTACCCAGGTTCGGGCCCTCTTGATGGAGGTAAAACCCTACTCCTGCTTGATTGATATTGATGATATGGGTAGTACAAGAGTGGATCTATCACGAGATCAAGGAGGCTAAACCCTAGAAGCTAGCCTATGGTATGATTGTTGTAATGGTTGTGTGTCCTACGGACTAAAACCCTCTGGTTTATATAGACATTGGAGAGGGCTAGGGTTACATAGGGTCGGTTACGATGGTAGGAGATCTACATATCCGTATCGCCAAGCTTGCCTTCCACGCCAAGGAAAGTCCCATCCGGACACGGGAAGAAGTCTTCAATCTTGTATCTTCATAGTCTTGGAGTCCGACTGACGATGATAGTCCGGCTGTCCGGACACCCCCTAGTCCAGGACTCCCTCAGTAGCCCCTGAACCAGGCTTCAATGACGATGAGTCCGGCGCGCATATTGTTCGACATTGCAAGGTGGGTTCCTCCTCCGAATAATTTGTAGAAGATTGTGAACACCAGGATAGTGTCCGGCTCTGCAAAATAAATTCCACATTCCACCGTAGAGAGAATAATATGTTCACAAGTTCAATCTGTTGACGTATTCTGTGGCATGTCGTCACGCCACTACCAAGCCTTTACTTGAATCGTTTTTTATTATACCACCTCAGCGCGTTTAGTGAAGCGGTTTCCTTGGCACGTCCTGTCGAAGCAGAGATCGTGTTCCCCTTATTCCGGGATTCCCATCAATACGGACGTGGGTAACCCAACAGGGCCATTGATGGTGGTGCTTGGGAGATAAGCGAGTTTTACCAGGCCGGTGGGGACGCATAGTCTTCGTCCGCCTATATATAAGGGGATAAGGATCCACCTTTTTACCTACGCCTTCTTCCTCCTTTGCTTATCCATCTTCGCGCACTCGAGCTCCAGCGCCCAAGTCCGCACATCTCGTCTCGACCTTCTCCAGTCATGTCCGGAGCGGGAGGCAAATGGTTGGCCTCCTCCGTTACGGAGGAGCACATCAAAAAGCTGCACAGCGCCGGATACCTTTCCAGCGACATCGCGCACCGGCTGCCCGACGAGGGGCAGCTCATCCTCACCCCCAGGCCCCATGAGAGGGTCGTATTCCTTCCCCACTTCCTCCGCGGACTGGGCTTCCCACTTCATCCCTTCGTCCGGGGCTCATGTACTACTACGACCGGACTTCCACGATCCGGTGCCAAACTTCATCCTCAACATCTCGGCGTTTATCGTGCGTGTGCGAGGCCTTCTCTGCATCCAGCCCCACTTCGCTTGTGGCTCAAGACCTTCAATGTCAAGCGAAGGTTGTGAAGGGCGCCCAAGCGGAGTCGGAGGCGCCATGGTGGGCAAAATGCCCAACGCCACTGCTCGAGGGGCCTTCGTGGAGTCCATCAAGGGGTGGCAATCGGGTGGTTCTACATCACCGAGCCGCGTGACCCTAAATGGGCAGCGGCCCCCGAGTTCAGATTTGGTATCCCCATGCAGCTCACCTCCTGGAAAGAGAAGGGCTTGCTATGGGGCAGTTCGGAGGAGCCGACAGACTCGATCCTGTCTCTCCGGACTTGGCGAACAAGAAGCTTAGGCTTGTCAATGTGATCCAGTCATGCTCGTCTCACGGATTCTCCCCGCCAACAGCGGGCCTTCAATTTGTGGGAGTTCGATCCGCACAGCACGGACCTGGCAGGCTCTTCGACACGATGTGACGGCTGCACGGAGGGTGCTGTTCAAGGGCGGAGAAGCCCTCGCGTCCCATGATCAAGATCGCGGATTCAGCACCAAGCGCCCGGCCGGCGAGGTAAGCTTTGTTATCCTCTATGGGACACTCATTTTCTTTCATAGTTTAATTCTATGTGGGATCTAACACTCCCAATGCCTTTGACAGGACTGGCAGAGGACGTCCGGATAGGTAGACTGTCCGGCTCCCCTTCCCGAACACCCAGCGGACGCCCATTTAACGGGGCTGCTAGTCCCGTCACTTTATGTGGTGCCGGAGAAGAAGGCCAAGAAGAAGGCCACGGGAACTCGAAGAAGTTCTCGGCGCCAGGTGATATCGGACTCGTCGTCCGATGGCTCCGAGGCGGACTCCTCTCCCGAAGACGAGGAGGAGAAAGAGGACTCTCCCCCGGAGGGGGGAGATAGGAAAAGGAAGGCTTCCCCAATGGGGGAGGCTGAAGGGTCCAAGAGGGGAAGGACTCTTCCCCCGGATAGCTCCGCTAACGCCAACGTTGGCGACGAAGAGTGGCCCTCAAGGGCCAGGCCTCCGGCAAGATCGTAAGTATCCGGATTCCTGAATGATTTATAATTTCTCTTTTGTGTCACATAGTGTCCTTCTAATGCCGCACATTACCTGTAGTCCGGCCGATGATGATCTTCCCGCTTCATCGAGCGGGTCCTTGGCTCCGTCGGACGTGGATTCCATTCGACCGCCCACCCTCGTGATCGATGATGCCGAGGTGGGATCCCAGGAGGGGACCCATCAGGAGGAGGCTCCGGAGGTGCCGCAAGGCAACCTCCCGGACTTTGCGCCGGACTCCATGCCGGAACCCGCAGTGGTTCTGGAGTCCGGCAGGCGGCCCCTTCGTAAGAAGGGCAAGACCGTGACGCCGGCAGCCTCCGTCCAACCGGAGGCGCCGGACAACTTGTTAGAGGCACTTAACGGCGCTTCCATTGAGGAAGAACACCACACTATCATGAGTGCGGTGATTCAGAAGGTTCAGCTCGCCAAGAGCGGGCTGACCGAAGCCTGCAGTAGCCTTCTAACAGGCTTTGAGGTAAGAAGTTTAAAATATGTAATGTGATACCGCATAGACAGTAGCCCCCGATGCTCGGTTCATTGTTCGTAAAGAAAACCGGATGAGGATCTAAAAAGATATACAGGAGCGCTAAAAATTATGTCAATATGGGTGTGCAGGCTGCGCTGCTGACCTCTGCCGCACTGACTGCGGAGGTCGGTGCTTTGAAGCAGGACCTCGAGCGGTCCGAGCAAGAGCTCGGCCTTGCCAAGAAGCAGCTCGAGGAAAAAGAAGGTGAGTAACACCAGTTTTACATTTGTACCTTACAGAAAAGGATTTTGGTTGCAATAGAAATAACAAGGATAATGTGGGTACTGCAGGGGCCACGAACGAGGTGGCGACCCTGAAGGAGGCCGTGTCCGCGGCCGAACGCAATGCGGCCGCGGAACGAGCGGAGCGAGAGAAGCAGGAGGCGTGGGTGGCGGAGGTGCGGCAAGAGCTCCAGGCTCTCATGGAAAAGCATGAGAGTTTGGAGCGCGACTCGAAGACTCGAGAGTCCGAGCTTGCCTCGGCTCTTGAAAGTGCCAAAGCCGCTAAGGCCGAGGCCCATAAGGCCCTCCAGGAGATTGAGGCGGTGAAGAAAATAGCAGCGGGTAAGGCATTTTTCATGCAAAGGAAGCATGTGAATGTAAATTACCTGATACTTACCCGAATTCGGAGCTCTCCAGGGGCGTTTGCAGATCTGCCTCGTAGCGTGTCCGATGCCGCCGCATTCTACCGGGCCGAGGAGGGGAGCTCAACGGAGAAGGTCTTCGGTCTCGAAGACGCTGAGGCGGACATCCGTGCCCCTAGCGACCAGGTGAAGCAGTGGTCGAGGTCCCAAGGTAGCCGAAGCAGGCCATGAAGGGCCTCATAGTCCGGTGTGGCTCGAGAGGCCATGCCTGGAGCTACTTTGGCCTCGCGGCGGCGGCTGGTGGATCGTGCCCTCGGTGGAAGTCATCAAGCGCTCTGCCTGTATTGAAGGTGCCCGTCGGGCCCTTGCCCGCGCAAAGGTGCATTGGGGCAGGCTGGATGTTGAGAAGCTTATCACGGACGCGCCCCCAGCGGGCAAGGAGTATCGTACGCCCGAAATGTACTATAAGAGTGTCCTGAAGGGTGCCCGCAAGATTGCGGATGAGTGCCCTGGAGATGTAATTTTTGAATAGACTCGCAATGTGTTATCCTGTGCGCTGAAAACTTTGTTCATATGCGCTTAGCAACGCTTTTTAATTTAAAATATTACCTTCTATGCGGCCGTTTATCAAATCTGAGAGATGGTAAGTCGTCGGCTTCAGCCCCCATGGCATGAGTGCTGGGGTGTTCGGGATAAACTTGAGCGCTCTTGTTCCCATTTTTGGGTCCATCTAGGGAGGCGCTCAACACAACGAACAAGGCAACCGGACTTATAATGCTTGAACACTCTCACTTAGCCATAGAATTCTATAATTTTAAATTTCGGCGAAGCCCCTAGTGTTCGGAAGACCGAATTCGAGGCGCTATCCACGACTTGGCCGGACACAGCCGATTCCTCGCTCTAAGCGGCATAAGTCTTTAGGGACTCGAAAAGACCTCTCGAACAGCGACCAGCTCTCGCCTTATCATGATAGTCAGTTTTAGCTTTCTCCACTGAGGCGCTCGCCCAGCTCAACCGGGGCGCAATCGCAGTGGTTCTCCCAGTGCTACCTTAGCCGACAGAATGGAACGTAAGGTACCAAAACATGGGAGCCGGGCAAACCCAACTATTGACCCAAGACATGATTCGGAGCCGATGTATATAGTGCTATAAGTTCGGGGTGCCGCACTTGTGAAAGTGTTCAGACTTATCACACCATAATGTGGGGAGCATAAGCCCCTGGTGTATTCGGCCGTACCAGAGTGTACGGATGCAAGATGTCATAAATGAACATATATAAGAAAAGGAATGCAATTATAAGCGAAAAAGTGATGCATTGTTTATTCAAGGAATTTCGCCATGAGTGCGAGAATGATACAAATAGTCTTGATAAGCAAGGGATTGGACTATTTTAAACATGTCCCCCTCCAAGGGTGGGCTGCGGACTGGTGTATTTAACAAATTTAATGCTCATAATGGAGACCACCTGAGTGTTCGTCGTAGCCTTTGTCCCTCCCTGGCTGTTGCATCGTGAGTTTGACAAATCTACTGCCGGACAGGGCCTTTGGTGAACGGGGTCCTGTGGAAAAAATAAAAAAAGAAGAAAAAAGAGTGACACACTTGGGAGCCCCTGGTGTGGTTAAGCCGCACTTTGGGCCTGTCGTGGTCGTGCCCCTCCCCCTATGCCCATGGTATCTCCAGAGCGTAATGATGTATGCGAAGAGCTGGTCTTGCAATCATGCAAGGGTTGGGGTTGGGGCCGCATTGCTACGTGTGCTCGGAAGGTGCCAGGTGGTCTTGATTGATGTTACTCCGGGCGCGTTTGGCCATGTCCGGTCGTTTAGCGGCCGGACTCGCAAATTGCCTTAAAAGGCTGCTCTGTACTTCTGCCATGAGAGCCGCTGTGTGTTCCTCCGTTCGGAGGGAGCGTTCAGTGTTTCCGTTGACCGTGATGACTCCACGAGGACCTGGCATCTTGAGCTTGAGGTATGCATAATGCGGCACTGCGTTGAATTTTGCAAACGCAGTTAAATCGAAAGCAGAGCGTGATAGCCATCATGAGCGGGACTATGTCGAAGATTAACTCCTTGCTTCGAAATTATCCGGGATCCGAAGACCACTTCGAGTAATCGAGCTCAGTATAATTGGCCTCAACACCGGTATGACGCCTTTGAAGGTTGTCTTTGTAGGTTTAATCCTTGAGGGTCTATGCCCATCTTGCGACTTGTATCCCGATAAAGCAGGTTCGAGCTCTGCCGCCGCCGTCCATCGAGGACTCTAGTGAGGTGAAATCCATCGACGATTGGGTTTAAAACCAATGCGGCGAATCCACCATGGCAGATCTTGGTAGGGTGGTCCTTCGATCGAAAGTGATCGGGCAAGAGGACCATGGGTTGAACTTTGGGGCGATCGGCTCCATCGCATACACGTCCCTAAGTGCACGCCGCTCCCTCTTGGGTGCGTGGGTTGCGTATATCATGTTTATCGTCCGCACTTGTGGGGAAACCCTTCATCCTCTCTTGTCGTCACGGTCGAGTCTCCTCCTCGTCGTCGCTGTGCAGCCCCTTGTCATTGTTTTCGGCAATTAACTTGCCTGCCTGCTTGAATACCCAACAACCTCTGTTGGTGTGATTAGCTGGCTTTTCGGGGGTGCCATGTATCTGGCAAGAGCGGTCGAGTATTCGGTCCAAATTGGACGGACCCGGAGTAGTTCTTTTGAATGGCTTCTTCCGCTGACCGGGTTTAGAGCCTCTGAATCCGGTGTTGACTGCCGTATCCTCATTGTTATCGCTGTTAACGCAGCATTTGTTTTTGTTTCGACGCGACCTGCCATTGTGGTCCTTAGTATCCGGACTGTCAGCATTTTTGCTGAGGTTGTTGCTGCGAGCTAGCCAGCTGTCCTCTCCCGCACAGAAGCGGGTAATGAGTGATGTGAGGGCTGCCATGGATTTCGGCTTTCCTGTCCTAGGTGCCGGGCCAGCCACTCGTCGCGGATGTTATGTTTGAAGGCTGCGAGGGCCTCTGCATCCGGACAGTCGACGATTTGATTTTTCTTTGTTAAGAACCATGTCCAGAACTGTCTGGCCGATTCGTCTGGCTGCTGAATTATGTGGCTTAGGTCATCGGCGTCTGGTGGTCACACATATGTGCCGTGGAAGTTGTCAAGGAATGCGGCTTCCAGGTCGTCCCAACACCCAATTGACTCTGCGGGCAAGCTGTTAAGCCAATGCCGAGCTGGTCCTTTAAGCTTGAGTGGGAGATACTTGATGGCATGGAGATCGTCGCCGCGGGCCATATGGATGTGAAGGAGGTAATCTTCGATCCAAACCGCGGGGTCTGTTGTGCCATCGTAGGATTCAATGTTTACGGGTTTAAACCCTTCGGGGATTTGATGATCCATTACTTCGTCTGTGAAGCATAGTGGGTGTGCGGCGCCTCTATATTGAGCAATATCACGACGTAGCTCAAGAGAGCGTTGTCTGCTGTGTTCGGCCCGGCCGGAGTTGCTGTATCCGGCGCGATGGTAGTCGTCGTGGGTCGTGGGGCGCCCACGTGATCCGTAGATAGATCTAGATTGTCTTGCCTTGTCCTCCAATATATCCCGCAAGTCCGGCGCATTCCCTCGTGGCTTCGTACTTTTCGAGCGGTGCCGGGGTACGGTCCTGATGGAGGGCCTAGATGCCTCTCTATCGCGACCATGGGGTGGTCGGTCTGCCGTATTGTGCGCTGGTGATGAAGGTTTGTATGCCTCCTCCTCTAATCGGGGGAGCAACTTGCGTTTTGGGTATCTTTTGGAGGGGCGTTCGAGTTCATACTCTTTGGCCGCGAGGACCTCAGTCCATCTGTCGGCCAGCAGGTCTTGATCAGCTTGAAGCTGTTGCTGCTTTTTCTTTAGGCTATTTGCCGTGGCGATAAGCCTGCGTTTAAAACGCTCTTGTTCGACGGGATCCTCTGGTACGACAAATTCGTCGTCGTTGAGGCTTGCCTCGTCTCCGGAGGGAGGCATGTAATTGTCATCCTCTATCTCCTCGTCTGCCGCTCTCTCTCGAGGGCTGGCCACTCCGTCCTCTGTCTTTGAATCTTCTTTGGAGGGGGTTGTCTTCGGCACTCTCTGGGTGTTATTATCTCCGGTGCCGGAATCTCCATTCTTACTGTGGCGGGATTTAGAGCGGCGCCGCTGACGTCGGTGCTTGGGCTGTTTCTTAGAAGAATCTGCCTCCGCTGCTTCTTCGCCGCCCCCATCCTTTGGGGTGTCCACATGTATATGTCGTATGACGAGGTGGTCTTCCAGTGCCCTGTAGGTGCTGGTTCTTGATCGTCTCCGGCATCGTCGTCCATACCATCGATGTCTTCGGAGTCGTAGTCTAGCATGTCGGTTAGATCGTCGATAGTGGCTACAAAGTGGGTGGTGGGTGGGCTTTGAATTTCTTCGTCGTCCGCATCCCAACCATCCTGACCGCAATCCGGCCAGGGTTCTCCTTATAACGAGAGATGCTTTAGCGAATTTAGGATGTCGCCAAAGGGCGAGTGCTGAAAGATGTCCGCGGCGGTGAACTCCATGATCGGCGCCCAATCGGGTTCGATTGGCGAGGGCGCAGGAGGTTGAGTCCGCAAGGAGTCCTCGCCGGAGTCACGAGCTTTATAAGGGACAAGGTCGATTCGCTCCATCGCTGTAGAAGTTGCAGCCCCGAGGCGGTGTCCAGCCACACATCCTCGTCTGCTGTGGTCTGCTCCGAACTGCGGGTCGAGCAGACTTGTGTGCGGACCTCGGGGGCACTTGTCCGCGGCAGAGCTAAATCATGCCCTCGTGATGATGTGGCACGCTCGGTGTGGCTCGAATCCATCGAAGATCAAATCTCCGCGGATGTCGGCCGTGAAGTTTAGGCTTCAAATCGACTGATGGCTGGCGCGAGCTTTTGATCTGCTCGGATGGCCAAGTGAATTGGCCCTTGATCGGCGGCCGCTGAATCTGAAGATCTGTCCGGGAGAAAAGTCTCACCCTGGACGGCGTTGTTGTTGATTGAAGAAGCCATCAAGCCTATCAGTGACGACACAGAGGAAATCTCAATGAAAGCACCAATGTCGGTGTTAAAACCGCCGGATCTTGGGTAGGGGGTCTCGAACTGTGCGTCTAGGCGGATGGTAACAGGAGACAAGGGACACGATGTTTTTACCTAGGTTCGGGCCCTCACGATGGAGGTAAAACCCTACTCCTGCTTGATTGATATTGATGATATGGGTAGTACAAGAGTGGATCTACCACGAGATCAAGGAGGCTAAACCCTAGAAGCTAGCCTATGGTATGATTGTTGTAATGGTTGTGTGTCCTACGGACTAAAACCCTCCGGTTTATATAGACATCGGAGAGGGCTAGGGCTACACAGAGTCGGTTACAATGGTAGGAGATCTACATATCCGTATCGCCAAGCTTGCCTTCCACGCCAAGGAAAGTCCCATCCGGACATGGGACGAAGTCTTCAATCTTGTATCTTCATAGTCTTGGAGTCCGGCTGACGATGATAGTCCGGCTGTCCGGACACCCCCTAGTCTAGGACTCCCTCACCCATCAATAGATATCAATTTGAGTGAGTAGGGATTGCCATGCAATGGATGCACTAGAGCTATAAATATATGAAAGCTCAACAAAGGAAACTAAGTGGGTGTGCATCCAACTCGCTTGCTCACGAAGACCTAGGGCATTTTGAGGAATCCCATCATTGGAATATACAAGCCAAGTTCTATAATGAAAAATTCCCACTTAGTATATGAAAGTGACAACATGGGAGACTCTCTATCATGAAGATCATGGTGCTACTTTGAAGCACAAGTGTGGAAAAAGAGAGAGTAGCATTGTCCCTTCTCTCTTTTTCTCTCTTTTTTTCTTTTTTCTTTTTTTTCTTTGCCCCCCTTTTTTTGGCCTTTCTCTTTTTTCTTATTTTTAATGTCCGAAGTCTCATCCCGACTTATGGGGGAATAATAGTCTTCATCATCCTTTCCTCACCGAGACAATGCTCTAATAATGATGATCATCACACTTTTATGGATTTACAACTCAAGAATTACAACTCAAAGCTAGGACAAGATATGACTCTATATGAATGCCTCCGGCGGTGTACCGGGATATGCAATGAATCAAGAGCGACATGTATGAAAATTATGAAGGTGGCCTTGCCAAAAATATGATGTCAACTACATGATCATGCAAAGAGTAATATGACAATGATGAAAAGTGTCATAATAAACGGAACGGTGAAAAGTTGCATGGCAATATATCTCGGAATGGCTATGGAAATGCCATAATAGGTAGGTATGGTGGCTGTTTTAAGGAAGGTAAATAAAGGGTTTATGATACCGTCGAAAGTTGCGCGGTAATAGTAGAGGCTAGCAAAGTGGAAGGATGAGTGTGTGTGTATATCCATGGACTCACATTAGTCATAAATAACTCATATACTTATTGCAAAAGTCTACTTATCCCTCGAAGCAAAGTACTACTACGCATGCCCCAAGAGGGATAGATTGGTAGGAAAAGACCATCGCTCGTCCCCGACTACCACTCATAAGGAAGACAATCAAAAGAGCACCTCATGCAACAAATTTGTCACACAACTTTTACCATACGTGCATGCTACAGGACTTGCCAACTTCAACAAAAGTTTTTCTCAATTTTATGATTACCCACTAGCATGACCCTAACATTACTACCTTTATGTCTCAAAAAAATTATCAAGCATCAAATTGATCATAGCATCCAATTCACTTCCTATGATAGTTTTTATTATACCCAACTTGTATGCTCATAATTCCAGAACCAAATTTGTAACCATAGCAAATACCATGCTGTTCTAAAAGACTCTCAAAAAGATATAAGTGAATCATGAGAGACTAGCAATTTCTTCAAAATTAAGCCACCGCCGTGCTCTAAAAGATATAAGTGAAGCACTAGAGCAAAAACTATCAAGCTCAAAAGATATAAGTGAAGCACATAGAGTATTCTAGCAAATTCTAATCAAGTGGGCTTCTCCCAAAAGGTGTGTACAGCAAGAATGATTGTGGTAAACTAAAAATAAAATACTAATATAATAGACGATGCTCCAAGCAAAACACATATCATGTGGCGAATAAAAATATAGCTCCAAGTAAAGTTACCAATGAACGAAGACGAAAGAGTGGATGCCTTCCCGGGGCATCCCCAAGCTTAGGCTTTTGGCTATCCTTGAATATCTTGGGGTGACATGGGCATCCCCAAGATTAGGCTCTTGCCACTCCTTATTCCATAGTCCATAAAAGCTTTACCCAAAACTTGAAAACTTCACAACACAAAACTCAACAGGAAATCTTATAAGCCCCGTTAGTGAAAGAAAACAAAACCACCACATAAGGTACTGTAATGAACTCATTCTTTATGTATTTTGGTGTTAAACCTACTGTATTACAACTTCTCTATGGTTTATAAACTATTTTACTAGCCATAGATGCATCAAAAATAAGCAAACAACACACGAAAAACAGAATCTGTCAAAAACAGAACAGTCTGTAGCAATCTGTAACTAACGCAAACTTCTGGAACTCTAAAAATCCTACCACAATAGGAAGTCCTGGAAAATTTGTCTAGTGATCAGCAGAAAAAATAATCAACGCAAAAGCACGTTTCTGTGATTTAACAAAACTAAATTCGTGCGCGCAAAGTTTCTGTTTTTCAGCAGAATCAAATCAACTATCATAATAGGTTACCCTATAGGTTCTACTTGGCACAAACCCTAATTAAAAGATAAAAACACATCTAAATAGAAGGTAGATGCAAAATTTATTACTAAACAGGAACAAAAATAAAATACACAAATAAAATTGGGTTGCCTCCCAACTAGCGCTATCGTTTAACGCCCCTAGCTAGGCATAAAAGCAAAGATAGATCTAAGTAGTGCCATAATAATAAGATAGATCTTGAAAACTCATCTCATATTCCCTATGTTCGGCAGCAAGTTTTCTTTGAGGCAAGCAAAAGTAATCAAAAGGGCTAAATTTAGCGGGACAAAAGTCCCCAAGATCAAACTCAGGAGGAACGGGTTCCTCTCTTGGCCCTTCATAATGCACAACTAATTCATCACTAAAAGCATTCTTTTGGCAAAATCTCGTGAGCCTATACTCAAGAGAGTATCCTAACTCATTATTTCGAAAAGCAAAATCATTATTAAGTTCGGAAATTCTATCAACCAAGACATTGGTAGGAACCTTTTTCCTAAGGTTTTCATTGAAAGCAACGTAGTCCGAAGATTGAAAATGCCTAATTTCCTCTTGATCATAGAGGATCACCTCTATGGGAGAATGACCGGCATCCACCCTATAGTGCACAAAGATTTATTTGGCTTCTCTTATGATAAATCTAAACTCATGAGCCAAAAAGATAGTAACATCGCGCTTAATAGAAGAATGCTCAATATTGGAAAATTCTAGGAAAATCCTTTGTATGCAAGGATGCATATGCATAAATTGTCTTTCAAGTTCAACTACAAGCATAGCGATAGCATCCGCAAGACTACTAGTTCTATGAAGAATAGAAACACCCATGGAAGGTAAAGCACCAGCACAAGTAAAGAAATCTTGAATAACACCTTTTCCAATGATGTTACCGCTGCCAGTTCGAAACCTTTTAGTATGCAAGATAGGGGGTTCTTCAGCCGGAGCGTCAGAATTTTCCATGTTATCATGTCCATATCGATGATAATCTCCGCAATTTCAGACATAACGGCAAACAAAAGTAAGGAGCAAGAAATCAAGCGAAAGAGAGGAGGAGATTGGGAAAGAGAGGGCGAATAAAACGACAAGGGTGAAGTGTGGGAGAGGAAAATGAGAGGCAAATGGCAAATAATGTAAATGCGAGGGAGATGAGTTTGTGATGGTTACTTGGTATGTCTTGACTTGAGCGAAGACCTCCCCGGCAACGGTGCCAGAAGTCCTTGCTACGTCTTGAGCTTGCGTTGGTTTTCCTTGAAGAGGAAAGGGTGATGCAGCAATAGTAGCGTATGTATTTCCCTCAGTTTTTGAGAACCAAGGTATCAATCCAGTAGGAGGCTCCTCAAAAGTCCCACGCACCTACACAAACAAACAAAGAACTCGCAACCAATGCAATAATAGGGTTGTAAATCCCTTCACGGCCACTTGCGAAAGTGAGATCTGATAGAGATAGTATGATAAGATAAATATATTTTTGGTATTTTATAAGATAGATGCAAAAAGGAAAGATGCAAATAAAAGTAGATTGAAAGCTTATATGATAAAAGATAGACCTGGGGGCCATAGGTTTCACTAGAGGCTTCTCTGAAGATAGCATAAGTAATATGGTGGGTGAACAAATTACTGTCGAGCAATTGATAGAAAAGCGAATAATTATGAGATTATCTAGGCATGATCATGTATATAGGCATCACGTCCGCAACAAAGTAGACCGACTCCTGCCTGCATCTACTACTATTACTCCACACATCGACCGACTCCTGCCTGCATCTAGAGTATTAAGTTCATAAGATCAGAGTAACGCCTTAAGCAAGATGACATGATGTAGAGGGATAAACTCATGCAATATGATATAAACCCCATCTTTTATCCTCGATGGCAACAATACAATCGTGCCTTGCAACCCTTTACATCCTTTGGGTAAGGACACCGCAAGATTGAACCCAAAGCTAAGCACTTCTCCCATGGCAAGAAAGATCAATCTAGTAGGCCAAACCAAACTGATAATTCGAAGAGACTTGCAAAGATAACTCAATCATACATAAAAAAATTCATAGGAGATTCAAATATTTCTCATAGATAATCTTGATCATAAACACACAATTCATCGGATCTCGACAAACACACCGCAAAAAGTGTTTACATCGAATAGATCTCCACAAGAGAGGGGAGAACATTGTATTGAGATCCAAAAAGAGAGAAGAAGCCATCTAGCTAATAACTATGGACCCGAAGGTCTATGGTAAACTACTCACAACTCATCAGAGGGGCTATGGTGTTGATGTAGAAGACCTCCATGGTCGATTCCCCCTCCGGCGGAGCGCCGACGAAGGCTCCAAGAGGGGATCTCGCGGATACAGAAGGTTACGATGGTGGAAATTGTGTTTCGTTGGCTCCCTGGATGTTTTCGGGGTACGTAGGCTTATATAGGAGGAAGAAGTACGTCGGTGGCCGCCCGAGAGGCCCACGAGATAGGGGGCGCGCCCTCCTGTCTCGTGGCCGCCTCGGCTGCTTCTTGACTTGCACTCCAAGTCCTGTCGGTCACGTTCTTTCCAAAAATCACGCTCCCGAAGGTTTCATTCCGTTTGGACTCCGTTTGATATTCCTTTTCTTCGAAATACTGAAATAGGCAAAAAAACAACAATACAGGCTGGGCCCCCGTGTCGGTGTACTAAGGTAGGGGTACCTCAGTACCCCAACTTGTGCACGGGCAATTGCTGCTCCCCGCGGCTGGATCTACCACGTGCTTGCCGGAGACCATTCCTGCTCCATATCAAGCCATTCAAGAACAAAGTATACAAGACAGAAGATCAAGACCCCGGCAAGAGGAGCTTGCCGGGAAGGCCGTTCCAGGCTCAAGATTACCTCACTCACGCAAGGCCCTGGCGAGAGGAGCTCGCCGGGGAGACTAGAAGATTACATCGTAGAAGACACGCCTCGGCGCTATATGTGCCCCGGCGAGGGCCCGGAAGCGGCAAGTTACAAAGCCCGACAAGCTTCGGGTCCGCAAGATCAAGACCCCGCAAGGTACTTGCCGGAGAATCTGTTGTGTGCCCGCGACTCCAGCTCATCGCCCACGCCGCCTTGAGCCCTCTCCAGACGCGTGGCGGATGGCTGTGCAGACTGGGGTGCGGTGGCACTCCACGGTGGTGGATCCATCGCCGTGGCGACGGAGACGCAAGGGCGGGAGCTTTTGGGGTCGACGGCGACGGGCATTAAATGCCTTTGTCCCCATGTCAAAGTAGGTAGAAGCCCTTTGTTCAAGCAATCAGAGCTGCACTTTCCCGACTGCTCCAACTACCACCTCTTTTACATTTTACCCCTTTCTCCCACGCTGACACTGTTGGTGACCCCTTGGCACTATAAAAGGAGGCCCATGCACAATGTAGAAGGGGTTCGGTTCATTGGCCATACTCACAAGGCTCTTCAAGCCCCAAGCACAATACAACACAAAGCGGTAGGAGTCTTATCTCTCCGGAGAGCTCCGGCTGGGTAAAATCCGCCCGCGTGCATCGCCGACCGCTCTCTGTGCCTCCTCCGCCCGCATCACCGACTTCACGAAGGGCCCGGCCCCATAGGTGCTCGCGGCGGGCGGGCCTCCTCCGTCCCGCCCCGACATCTTTGGCGTGCAGGTAGGGGCGCCGAGGTTGTGCGGACTGATCCGGCGTTCAGCGGACGCGTTCTTCATCAACCTCTCGGCTTATCAAGAACTTCATCGACAATCGCGTCATGGCCCAAGACGAGAGCTTGAGGGTCGCGAGACCGCTTCACGTTTCACCCGCCGCCACCGGAGCCGACGGTGGGCGGAGGAGACGCCGACGAAAGGGTGGTCGCCTGCGAGGACACTCGCGGCGCCACCAGATCCAAGGGCGAGGCGGATGACCGCGCCTCGGCCTCCGTGGACGCGCCGCGTCCATCCCAGCACAACAACCCATCAGCGCCATACCACGGGAGGTGGTATCCGCCTGCTGGAGCAAGAACATGCCGGAGGCTCGCGGGGTGCTCCGGACCGCTGTCCATGCATGAGCAAAGCGAAAGTGCCGGGGCGGGATCCTGCTCCTCCTATCGCTATTAGGAGTCCGAGCATATCCCGTTCCTCGCGCCGCCGCCCGCTCCCTCCACTCCGCAAGCGCATCTCCGAGCGCCTACGCTGTCGTCGAGCACGCGCCATCGAGCTCCAAGTCCGGCGAGGACGGCTCTGGTGCACACTCCGACAAGCGCCGCTCCTCGGAGCGCTCTAAGCCCGGCGAGGGTAGCTCTGGTGTTCGCTTCCGGCAAACGCACCTCCCCGGAGTGCTGCACTGCCGTCGAGGACGCGCCATCGAGCTCCACCGGCAAGTGCAAGGAAACGAGAAAAAGAAAAGCTAAGTCGTTCGAGCTTTTGTACAGAAGCACTCTTTTAGTTCCATGCTTTTTTATGTTATATCCCTCGTGCGTTCGTCCTTTGTACGCAAAACCTGTGCGCGGAGGAGCCCGCCTGTGAATAGCCGCACCCTTATCTTGCTTCGAGCACACTCAACGAGTTAAAAGTGAGCCGCGACCAGCTTCGCGCCCTTGTTTCGTTTTCGAGTCTGCTCAGCAGGTTAAGTGCGTCGCGACTGGACACGGCAAGGTTGCTTGCCGGAAGCGACACCAGCCAGCGGGCTGCTGATGTTCCGCACTCAGCAAGTGTGTTAAGCACCGGCAAGTTCCCTAGAAGCGTAGGGTAAAAGCGCGTAAAGGATGTAAAGTAGAGGGTATAACGTGACAAGCCTTGCCGTAATGTCCTTCGTATGAGAGACTTGAGCGCGAGAGGAGCCAAGTCGTGGTTCAGCTGCGCCCTTGCCTTGTTTCCGAGTCCGCTCGGCAAACACAAGCGCGCTGCAGCTGGCCCGGCAAGGTTGCTTGCCGGAAGCAACACCAGCCAGCGGGCTGCTGATGTTCCGCACTCAGCAAGCGTGTTCGCGACCGGCAGGCTCCCCGGGAACGTAGAGTGCAAACATACGAAGGGCAAGGCACGGCATCGTATTGCAAAGTCAAGCTTTATATACGTATCCATGTACATAATGAAGCTGTTGCAGATCTATCTCAGCTGTTTTCATGGCTGAAATTGCAGCAACAAGGAGAAACCAGAAGAGCGCACCAGCACCTGGGCCCCGGCAAGCCAGGGTTGCTGGGGGCTGCGAGCGCCAAGATTCGTCTCCGGCGAGCCAACCTCGCTGGGGGTTGCGAGTACCAAGATTTGTCTCCGGCAAGCCAGAGTTGCTGGGGGCTGCGGTATCAGATAAGTTTTTCATCCCTCGTCATGCATCCTCTCATGGACCGGGGAAAGCGGGGCTGCGTCTTTGAGCAAGCGTGCCTTGTAAAACCCATACGCGGAGGAGCCGAGTCGTGGCCCAGTTGCGCCCTTGGTTTGCTTTCGAGCACGCTCAAACGATTAAAGTGAGCCGCGACCAGTCTCGCGCCCTTGTTACGTTTTCGAGTACGCTCAACAAACACAAGTGCGCTGCAACTGGCCCGGCGAGGTTGCTTGTCGGGAACAACACCAGCCAGCGGGCTGCTGATGTCCCGCACTCAGCAAGCGTGTTCGGACCGGCAAGCTCCCCGAGAGCGTAGGATAGGAACATACAAGGCACAAAGTCAAGATTCAGTCCGGCAAGCTTTCCCCTCTTTTTCATTAAAAACATCCTAGTTTAATACAAGTCCATAGAGGATGAAAAACATGATAGAGAGGATTACAAGTTTTAAATGCAGCTAAGGCCCGAAGGCTTACAAGTTAAAAAGATAAGGTGCCCGTGATCCTTCTCCTGTTTCTCTGTTCAGGAGTTCAGGAGGTAGGTCAAGGAGCCCCCGGCAAGAGAAGTTTGCCGGGGAGGGCGAAAGGAGCGCCTAGGAGAGCGTGGCGGTGAGCGCCCACTGCGGCCTGCGGGTGGCGTGCCCTCAGGAGCTGCGCAAGGTGACGGGCATGGGGAACGCATCCCCGGGGAGCTACGGGCGCCAGAAGACACCAAGAGAACTTCCCGGGGGCCGGCCAGGAGCTTGGCGGAGACGGAGGCGCCGGAGGCAGAGCTTGAAGACGGGGTGGCGGGACGTCAGTACGCTGTCAAGGGCTCCTCGCCCTCGTACTCCGACATGACGGCCTTGCCGCCATCCCCCTCTTCCTCTTCCGCAGCCTCCCTACGCCAGCCGCCCAAGGAGACGGCCCGGGGAGTTCGAAGGCGGCGACCGGATTACGGGTCGCCGGTGGCCTTGAGGCAGCGGTGTCCGACGCCTAGTCGGACCCGCCATCCCCTCATCGTCGCTGCCGCTCCCTCCTCGTCACTCTCGCCGAGGAGGGACCTTCGCATCGGAGGAGCTGTCCACACACATCTCACCCGGGTCCCGTAGTCCCGAAGACCTTGACGGGCGAAGGTCGCCCTCCATTAACTTAAAATGGAGGGTAAACCCCCCGTCAAGCTGTGGATCCGCAAACGTCTTCCACCCTCGGTCGAAGAACATCACGCCGGGGCTGGGGACACGACACTCACCCGAAAGTGCCGCTGATCCCGCAGCCCCTCATGCGCAACTCCATCACCTCGGCGGATCCGGTCCCATCGCGTCCATGAACGGGCCGGCAGCCGGAGGCGGCGACGAGGCGCCGGGCGAAGCTTGATGAAGAACTCCCGGGGTCATCTCCGGTGTGGACCGTGATCGTGGATAGGAGGCGTCGGGGAGACGGGAGGCGATCGCCACGACCGCCTCTCCCCCGACCGCCTCGACCACGCCCTCGGCCTCGTCCGCGGCCACGCCCCCTCCCTCTCCCTCTCGCGGCCGGCTCCGCCGCCACGGGAGCGGAATAGGGAGAGGTGCGCTGCCTGGAGGCGACCCTCGCTGCCACCGTCGAAGAACCGGGATTCCCTCCTTCCATGGCGGGAAGAAGAACAGAAGATGAAGACGAAGAGAGAAGAGGATGAGTGCGGCCATTGTGCTCCCCTTCCGCCCCTTTTAAAGGGGCGAGGTGGGGGCTCAACCGCCCCGCTCGACCAATCGGGAAGCGAGGAGGCCAGAGGAGCGGGGCCGGCTCGCCTTCTCCGCCCGTGACGGCTCGGTCTCCCATCTTCGCCGCCCACGACCCCTGTGCATGAGGGCCGCGTGGCGAAAAAGCGGAGCCGGAGCGACAGGTGAAGCGACCTCGCTCTGCACCACGATCACGGGGTGGATGCCTCAAGGACTGCATGCGCCGCCCACGCCTCCCACGACGCCGCAATCGACGCGTGCCGTTACGGGAAGGGAGGCGGCAGATGCAGAAGTAGATCCGGCGCACTGCGGGCCTCGTGTGCCCGTGCACTGTTTTGGGCCTGGCCCAACAGCGATCGGCACCGTGTGTGGCCCAGGCCCGGGGGCTCCTGTCGGTGTACTAAGGTAGGGGTACCTCAGTACCCCAACTTGTGCACGGGCAATTGCTGCTCCCCGCGGCTGGATCTACCACGTGCTTGCCGGAGACCATTCCTGCTCCATATCAAGCCATTCAAGAACAAAGTATACAAGACAGAAGATCAAGACCCCGGCAAGAGGAGCTTGCCGGGAAGGCCGTTCCAGGCTCAAGATTACCTCACTCACGCAAGGCCCTGGCGAGAGGAGCTCGCCGGGGAGACTAGAAGATTACATCGTAGAAGACACGCCTCGGCGCTATATGTGCCCCGGCGAGGGCCCGGGAAGCGGCAAGTTACAAAACCCGACAAGCTTTCGGGTCCGGCAAGATCAAGACCCCGGCAAGGTACTTGCCGGAGAATCAGGCTGTGTGCCGCACTCAGCTCATCTCGCCCTGCGCCGCCTTGAGCCCTCTCCGAGACGCGTGGCGGATGGCTGTGCAGCTGGGGGGCGGTGGCACTCCACGGTGGTGGATCCATCGCCGTGGCGACGGAGACGCAAGGGCGTGAGCTTTGGGGTCGACGGCGACGGGCATTAAATGCCTTTGTCCCCCCTTGTCAAAGTAGGTAGAAGCCACTGCTCAAGCCTAATCAGAGCCTTTGTTCCCAGACTGCTCCAACTACCACCTCTTTTACATTTTTACCCCTTTCTCCTACGTTGACACCTGTTGGTGACCCCTTGGCACTATAAAAGGAGGCCCATGCACAACGTAGAAGGGGTTCGGTTCATTGGCCATACTCACAAGGCTCTTCAAGCCCCAAGCACAATACAACACAAAGCAGCAGTAGGAGTCTTATCTCTCCGGAGAGCTCCGAAGCTGGGTAAAAATCCGCCCGCGTGCATCGCCTCGATCTGCTCTCTGTGCCTCCTCCGCCCTCGTACCGCACTCACGAAGGGGCCCCGGCCCCATAGGTGCTCGCGGCGGGCGGGCCTCCTCCGTCCCGTCCCGACACCCCGGTTAGTAGGTTAGTCCCAAAAATGATATAAATTTGTAAAATAAAGCCCATAAACATCCAAAAGGAGTAATATAATAGCATGGAACAATCAAAAATTATAGATACGTTGGAGACGTATCATGTCCGCGTCAGGCTACGCCGCTATTGCGTCGCGAGAGGCGACTTGAGCGAGGGCGGCGACCTCGAGCTTCATCCCCGAAGACAATCTCTCCCACAAAGCTTTCGCGCTTGCGGTCATGGCAGATGTGGTGCCAGGTAGGAGGACGATCCGCTATGGTGTGGAGGTTAGCTGGGCATTGCCGCTTTAAGTAGCGCATTCTGGTGAGGCCAAGCGTCCGGGTGCGTCATTAAGTCGCCGGAGTTGGTTCCTTGGGCACCGAGCCTCTTAACAACGGTATACGAACGGACGACATGAATGCCGGCAGCTGGCGCCGGCTGGGAATGCACCACGCGACGGCGTGAGGGACGAGGATTTTTGGTGTGCCAGGGTAGTCAGCTGCGGTCGTGGCAACGTTGGAGATGCCCTTTGCTCACATGTGATCCCCGCATGTCATTGAAAAAGCAAGACGACCCGGCATGGTCTCAGGTCCTAAGGATGCAGTTGGCCGTGCTACACCACTCTGCGGACGCGTCACGGCGCCCCGTGCATCCTCGACGAGCTGGGTGTTGGGGTGTGTTTGGATTGTGGCCAAAGTGCACCTTACCAAAATTTTGGTCATGACCCAAAGATTGGTCTTTGTTGGGATGGTTGCCATTTTTTTGGCATGCTAATGAACTCTAGCCAACTCTAGTTCATTTTTCTTGCCAATGTCGGCCAAATCATGGGCAACCAAAACCTCAACCAAAATTTTGGCTACCCAATGCTTTGATGGGGCAACCTTGGGCACAAACCAAACATACTGTTGGTCGTGCCACAACACTAACGCCACCCTCGGCACACTGAAACCGACCGTGTCTAGCGACGATGAGTGTATCGCTCACCGCAGTCGTCGTGTCCAGAGGCGGTGCTGGAGCTGCGCGACGTTGTTGGCCCCCACGACCCACATGAACGGTTGCCGGTGGCGAGAAGGTCATGGGCCAGCTCCTCGATTGGACTAGTCTGCGCTATGTCGTCCTGACAAGTGTGCCCCACATGTTGGTTTCCCTATTTTCCCGGCCATATTCGAGCGTCAGTGCTCCGCGTTTGTCGGGGTCCGGACGCGTATCCGTGGCCTCGAGCACCTATGGGGCAATCGGGGGCCCCTTCTGGTTCGGCAGGGGCGAGGGCGCAGCGCAGAGCGGTCGAGGTCGAGCACGCCGGGAGACGGGCGATCTTTACCCAGCTTCGGCTCTCCGAGAGATAACACCCTCTGCTGCTTTGAGTTGTTATAGAATCTAGCTCGAACGTGCGAGCATATGGTGGTGTTGCGGGTGTCGAATGAACCGAACCCCTTCTACGTGCGCATGGGCCTCCCTTTTATAGTCTGAAGGGGGTACCCACAGGTGGCAGCGTAGGAAGAGGGGGTATAAACGTAAAAGCGCAGGTTGGTACAACAGTGCACAATAGTGCCCCTACCTAACTCTGACGGCAGGGGACAAGGGCATTAAATGCCCGTCCGTCGCCTAACAAAGTGCAAGTGGAGTGACCGTTAGGTGAGCCTCCGGGTGCCACGACGGCGCCTCTGCCAGCTCCGTTTGCCACCTCGCTCTGCATGGTTGCGTAGTATCCCGCCACGTGCTCTTGGGGCGGCCTGGTGATGACGCGTCACAGGGTGCGCTGGAGTTGGGTGGCAGTCTTGCCGCGGCAAGTGTCTTGTCATGTCCTTTTCGTCGTGCCGCAAGCTTGCCGCCATCGAACTCGCCGGGGCGCGCGGGGCGCCGCGGCAAGTTTTCTGGTGATGCTATGGTTAGCCCTCCCGGCAAGCTCCTCTTGCCGGGGCCTTCGTTTTCTGGGCTGGTACTTTGTTCTTCAATGGCAGTGATAAGGAGTGGTGGGGAGCCTCGCCGGACGTCGGGCAAGCCTTGCCGCGGGGTGCTATGACTGCCCGTGCACAAGTTCGGGGTACTAAGGCGCCCCCCTACTTTAGTACACCGACAGGAGCCCCCGGGCCTGGGCCATACACGGTGCCGAGCGTTGTTGGGCCAGGCCCAAGTCAGTGCACGGGCACGTGTGGCCTTGGTCCACTCAGCAACAGGCCCCGTGTCCACCGCGCTCTCCCGTAACGGCACGCGCCGATTGCGGCGTCGTGGGAGACGTGGGCGGCGCGTGCGGTCTTTAGGGCATCCACCCCCGTGATCGTGGTGCAGGGCGAGGTCACTTCACCGCCGCCCGCCCGCCGCCACGCTGCCCTCATGCATGGGGGGCGTGGGCGGCGGTGGGAGACCGAGCCGTCACGCAGGCGGAGATGGCGAGTCGGCCCGCCTCCGCCCTCCTCGCTTCCCGATTGGCGGGCGGGCGGTTGAGCCCCACCTCGCCCTTTAAAAGGGGCGGAAGGGGAGCACAATGGTCTCACACTTCCTCTTCTCCCTCATCTTCAGCTTCCGTTCTTCTTTACGCCATGGAAGGAGAAATCCTGGTTCTTCAACGGTGGCAGCGAGGGTCGCCCAGGCAGCGAGACTTCTCCCTATCTCAAGACTGTGGCGGCGGAGCCGCCACGAGGGGAGAGGGAGGGGCGAGGCCGCGGACGAGGCCGAGGGCGTGGTCGAGGCGGTCGGGAGAGGCGGTCGTGGCGATCGCCTCCCGCCTCCTCCGGTGGCTCCTTTCCTCGAGGCGGTCCATACCGAGACGATCCTCGGGAGTTCTTCATCAAGCTGCGCCGAGCGCCTCGTCGCCGCCTCCGGCTGCCGGCCCCGTTCGCGAGCGCGATGGAACCGGATCCGCCCGAGGTGATGGAGTTGCGCATGAGGGGCTGCGGGATCAGCGGCACTCGAGTGAGTGTCGTGTCCCCAGCCCCCGGCGTGATGTACTTCGACCGAGGGTGGAAGACGTTCGCCCGCATCCACAGCTTGACGGCGGGGTTTACCCTCCATTTCAAGTTAATGGAGGGCGACCTTCTCGCCGTCAAGGTCTTCGGGGATTCCGGGACCCGGGCGAGATGCTGTGTGGACAGGTCCTCCGATAGCGAAGGTCCCTCCTCGAGCGAGAGTGACGAGGAGGGGAGCAACAGCGACGACGACGAGGATGGCGGGTCCGACTGGGCGTCGGATGCTGCCTTGCGCGCCACCGACGACCCCATCATCCGGGTCGCCGGCCTTCTGAACTCCCCGGGGCCGTCTCCTTGGGCGGCTGGCGTAGGGAGGCTGCGGAAGAGGAAGAGGGGTGGCGGCAAGGCCGTCAAATCAGAGTACGAGGGCGAGGAGCCCTCATCAGCGTGCTGACGTCCCACCACCTCGTCTTCAAGCTCTGCCTCTGGCGCCTCCGTCTCCGCCAAGCTCCTGGCCGGCCCCCGGGAAGTTCTCTTGGTGTCTTCTGGCGCCCGCAGCTCTCCTAGGTGCCCCTTTTGCCCTTCCCGGCAAGCTTCTCTTGCCGGGTCCTCCTTGACCTAACTCCTGAACAGAGAAACAGGAGAGGAATTACGGGCATCTTATCTTCCAATTTGTAAGCCCTTGGGCCTTAGTTGTATTTAAAATATGTAATCCTCTCTATCATGTTTTTCATCCTCTATGGACTTGTACTAAACTAGGATGTTTTTAATGAAAAGAGGGGAACGCTTGTCGGACCGAGTCTTTTACTTGACTTCGTGCCTTGTATGCTCCCATCCTACGCTCTCGGGAACTTGCGGTGCGAACACGCTTGTTGAGTGCGGGACATCAGACCTGGCTGGCGGTGTTGCTTCCGCAAGCAACCTTGCGGGCGATTGCAGCAAAGACTTGTGTTTGTTGAGCGGACTCGGAAACAAACCATAAGAATCGGGCCACGCCACTGCTCCTCCGCGCATGGGTTTTACAAGACACGCTTCGTTCAAGGACGCAGCCCGCCTTCCCGGTCCATGAGAGGATGCATGACGAGGATGAAAAACTTATCTGATTCCACAGCTTTTGGTGCTATTATCCCGCCGGGAAGGAATCTTGCTTTTCGCAGCCCCGCAACTCTGGCTCCGCCAAAATCCAGTCTTTGGTGTGCTCTTCAGTTTCTCCTTGTTGCTGTAATTTCAGCCATGAAAACAGCTGAGATAGGTCTGCAACAGTTTCATTATTTACATGTATATGTATATAAATCCTTTCATGCGACTTGAATACTGATGCGATGCCTTGCCCTTCAGACGTTTATACTCACGCTGCTAGGGAACTTGCGGTGCTAACACACTTGCTGAGTACGGAACATCAGCAGCCTGCCTGGCGGTGTTTTCTCCCGCAAGAAACCTTCTCGGGCCAGCTGCAGGCGCTTTCGAGTTGTTGAGCGGACTCGAAACAAATCGAGGACGCAACTCAGCCGCGAGTTGGCTCCTCCGCGACAAGTTTCTCATCTGAAGGGCATCTTACGGCAAGGCTTGCTATGTTACACCCTCTACTTTACACCCTTTGTGCGCTTTACCCCACGCTTCTAGGGAACTCGCGGCGCTAACACACTTCTTGAAAAGGGACATCGATAGCCGCTGGCGGTGTTGTTTCCGGCAAGCAACCTGCTCGGGCCAGTTGCAGTGCACTTGTATTGTTGAGCGGACTCGGAAACAAGACAAGGACACAACTTAACCACGAGTTGGCTCCTCTGCGCACATGTATTGCGTACAAAGGACGAACGCGCGAGGAACATAACATAAAAAAGCATGGAACTAAGGAGTGCTCTGTACAAAAGCTCGGACGACTTAGCTTTTCTATTTCCAACGATCCGTCGAGGCCGTACTCCTTCCCCGATCCTTCCCCCTTGTATGTTCTCGTCCTTACGCTTTCGGGGAGCCCACTAGCGCAAACATGCTTGCTGAGCGCAGGGTATCAGCGGCCCGCTGGCGGTGCAGCCCCCGGCGGGAAGAACTTGTCGGGCTGGTTGCGGTGTGCTTTTATCGTCGAGCGGACTCAAGATGAACCGACGGCGCAACCTAACCAAGATTCGACCCTTTCGCGTCCAGGTCCCTCATACAGGGTATGGATTTTCAGGGGGTACAACTCAAAAGTTGAAGCTTGGCAATTTTCTTTGCCCTCTTGGCGGTGGACCGGTCGGCGGGCTCGATGGCGCGTCCTCGACGGCAGCGGTGTTCGGGAGACGCGCTGCCGGAGTGAGCACCAGAGCTGCCGTCCTTGCCGTGCTTGATCTTTGGCTGGTCTCTTCGTTTCCTCGCGACTTGCGGTGGAGCTCGATGGCGCGTCCTCGACGGCAGCGCAGCGCTCGGGAAATGCGCTTGCGGAGTGGGCACCGAGCTATCCTCTTTGCGGACTTGGCCTTCTTCTCCATCCTCCGGTCGTCGATCTTGTGTGGCGCCGAGGGAAGTCTAAGCAGCTGGCTCGGGCCAGCGCTTCTCTGCGATCTTGGGCAGCGGTGGTGATGGGCGGCGCGAGGAGCGAGACGTGCTCGGACTCCCAATCGGCTTGGGAGGGCAACACCTTGTCCAGCGACCGACTTCACTCGCACCAAAGCATGCGTTCGTGCATGCTGCCGCGAAGCGCCCCGCGACCCACCGGCAGCCTTGCTCCACGCGAGCACGGTGCTCGGAGCACCGGGGCGTTGTTGGCCTTGAACTTCTTGGGACGGGCGCGGCGTTTGCACCGTCGCCGACGCTTGCGGGGCCTTGTTCTTGGATCTGGTTACGACACGAGACCCACCGGCGGCACCCGCTGCCCCGCCGGTGCCCACCTCACCGCCTGCTCGCTCCGGCGGTGGCGGTAGAGTTGATGTAGACGGAGCGGCCACCTCCGAAGGCTTCCTCTTCGGTGGCATGTTGATGATGACGTTGATGTAGTGCGCGCGGAGACCGGATCAGATGCTCACGACCTCGACGCCCCCTACCTGGCGCGCCAAAGATGTCGGGGTCCGGACGCGTATCCGTGGCCTCGAGCACCTATGGGGCAATCGGGGGCCCCTTCTGGTTCGGCAGGGGGGCGAGGGCCGCGCGCAGAGCAGATCGAGGTCGAGCACGCGCGGGGAGACGGGCGATCTTTACCCAGCTTCGGGGCTCTCCGGAGAGATAACACCCCTACTGCTGCTCTGAGTTGTTATAGAATCTAGCTCGAACGTGCGAGCATATGGTGGTGTTGCGGGTGTCGAATGAACCGAACCCCTTCTACGTGCGCATGTGCCTCCCTTTTATAGTCTGAAGGGGGTACCCACAGGTGTCAGCGTAGGAAGAGGGGGTATAAATGTAAAAGCGCAGGTTGGTACAACGATGCACTGTGATGCCCCTACCTAACTCTGACGGCAGGGGACAAGGGCATTAAATGCCCGTCCGGTCGCCCAACAGTGCAAGTGGAGTGACCGTTAGGTGAGCCTCCGGGTGCCACGACGGCGCCTCTGCCAGCTCCGTTTGCCACCTCGCTCTGCATGGTTGCGTAGTATCCCGCCACGTGCTCTTGGGGCGGCCTGGTGATGACGCGTGGTGCGCTGGAGTTGGGTGGCAGTCTTGCCGCGGCAAGTGTCTTGCCGCGGTCCCTTTGTCGTGTCGGCAAGCTTGCGGCCATCGAACTCGCCGGGCGCTTGGGCGCGCGGCAAGTTTTCTGGTGATGCTATGGTTAGCCCTCCCGGCAAGCTCCTCTTGCCGGGGCCTTCGTTTTCTGGGCTGGTACTTTGTTCTTCAATGGCAGTGATAAGGAGTGGTGGGGAGCCTCGTCGGACGTCGGGCAAGCCTTGCCGCGGGGTGCTATGACTGCCCGTGCACAAGTTCGGGGTACTAAGGCGCCCCCCTACTTTAGTACACCGACAGCGTTGCGCATTAGGCCTTTCACTATGTAGGCCAAGCGAGACAACTTATTGTTTATTTGAGCCGTTCAAGTATAATCATGTGGCGTTTGCTTATTTCTCATTCCTCTCCAACCCTCTTCTCCATCGATCATGTCGCCCTCTGGTCGAGTCCATCCTCCCGCATGCCTCATTTGAACATTCCACCGAGTATCATTCGCATGTGGGCCTAGACCATGCTTGTATTTCCAATGTTGTAATTTGTCCGACATGCATACAAACAAACAGTTCGTTTCAAGTTTCACTTTGCCTCCAGTACGTGTCGCTTCGCGTCTTAGTTTTGACATCACATTCGGTTCATGCCCTGACACATGTTGACGAGATCGATTGATGTTCAGAGATCAATTGCGTGTCGTGCAAGGAGATAAGGGTTTGGTCTGTTTCTATGATAGAAATGACCCGCGCGGGGGGGGGGGGGGTCGTGGGGATCAGAGGGAGTATATTGTATGTTCATAAGCAAAACGAACGTATTGTAACCACCCTAGTCCTCTTTCAATCGATCTCCAGACCCTGAGATGAAATTGAGAGAGAACGAGTGGGGGCACTTGATACCTAAGGCGGATTCAAAATTTTGAACCGGTGATCATAGCATCCACAAATCATATATAAAGGGTATTCAATGTTCGTTTCATTTTTGACCGTACAATATATTCCCTTCTATCCTTTCTAGTTTACATATAAGTTTTATGTGTAGTCAAAGTATCTCTACTTTGACCAAAAAAGTATCAACATTCAACAACGCCCATTCAATATTGTTAGATTCGTACATACTCCTAGATTTGTACTTGAGATGGTTTCCAATTCGTTTTCAACCACGTGAATGTGTTTGTTCTCGCGCATGCTCTTCCTACTAGGATTTTGCCACATATAGTCAGTCCAATAGTAACTTTTTTAAGCTCCCTGTCCAATAGTACTAGTGGAGTACTGACAACATTTGTACTAGAGTATGCAGTGCTCATAGTAGTACTCCCTCCTTCCATTTATATAGGGCCTATGTGGAGGAGAGAGATGTGAAAAAGTAAGGGGAGTGAGATCTCATGCAAGAGCCTTACTATATACGCATTCCTAGTTAAATACAATAAATATGAACAAAGAGATAGAGAGGAGATGGAAAAAAGCACTAATACAATAGCCAACCTTATAATTTTTTTGTGGGAAATGGCCAACCTTATATGAGTGCATATAATAGATGATGGCTATAGATGACATGGCAATCCCTCATAGCCATCGACTAGCTATATTATTAACCATGCTCTAATGCGTTTTTCAAAACCGCATTTGACTATCGACAAGATTAATAGTACATGAGATGTATAATGTGAAAATTATATCATTGGAAGCTCCTTTCACATACGAATTTGATTGTATGCTTTGTGTAAGTTGCATGTCATATATTATTACTCTAACATTTGGTCAAAGTTAGCCTCGAAAAACACATTAGGCCCTGTATAGTAAATGGAAGGAGGGAGTAGTAGTGGAAGTGGATCCTCTGGCGTAGGTATCCCTACCTTACCCTCCCTTTCTGTCACTTTACTGGAGGACCCCATGCTTGCTAGGCCCCGCATGTCAGTTACTCAATGGGTTCGGCCACGTCAGGGGATCCTCCTCTGTAGTATACTCCCTCTGTTTTTATTTACTCCGCATAAAATGGAGGGAGTGGTAGTATAAATGATGCGGGCGGGGGAGGGGGAGGGATGTCGGTTTGCTCTCAACTGCGGTCCCACAAGCGAGCGAAAATGCAAGACGAATCGCATTCCATTCGGTGAGCGATGTGGAGGGTCCAGCGTGCTGGGGTGCAATGCGAACGCGACAAGAGCGATGTACAGTCAAAACCGATTGACCGGTCATCACCGGAACCACTATTCACACCAGAACCTTCGCTGCTCGGCCTACGCCAACCACTGCCCTAAAACCACACCTAATCTCCATCCCATTCCCCCACCTTTCGATCCCCTAGCCCACATCAAGTGTCCCCTAGTTCACCGGAAAGCCATGGTGCGCCGTAAGATCACGTACTACAAGATGCTGACGCCGGAGCGCCGTGCAGAAATGACGGTCGTGGTCGGCGCCACATACCTCCGTTCCCAAGCTCGCTTTGCGGCAGGCCAATCCCCGAGTTCTCTGGAGCCAAGCTATGAGGAGGAGGAAGCCGATCCAGTGTTCATGGAGGAGGTCACGGCGCAGAAGGCCCCCGATCGGTATGAGACGATGGACATCGACTTCGTGCCGGCGTCCGAGTCCCCCATGGTGCAGGCGGACCAGCGGTTCATCCTGGCGATACTAAAGGAGGACCGAGAGGCAGAGGCTCAACTCGACACGGAGCACGCGCACGCCGCTGCCATCGAGGCTCTTCTGCAGTCGGAACCAGATGTCGTGGATGTGAACCGGGTGGCGGAGGCTCAACTTGAGGCAGAGCACGCAGATGCCGCTGCCATCGAGTCCCTCCTGCAGGCGGAACCGGACGTCCTGGACTTGAACCAGGCGGCAGAGGGTCAACTTGATGCGGATCGCGCGGATGCCGCTCTCATCGACGCCCTCATGCAGGCGGAACCGGACGTCCTGGACTTGAACCGGGCGGCGGAGGCTCGACTCAACACGGAGCGCGTGGATGTCGCTGCCATCGAGGCCCTCCTGCAGGCAGAACCGGACGTCCTCGGCTTGAACCGGGCTATGCTCTCATCCGTGCAGAGCACCCGCACGCTCTGCGTGCACGAGTAGCTGGAGGCCGAGGACAACCACGGTGCGGAGACACATGTCGGCAGCTACGGCTGGTTCATGCCGGCAGCCAAAGACGACGAGGCCGTCTCGTTCCACGAGCAATGATAGTTTTTCTTCATGTTGTTATTTTTATGGATCATTTGCTGTGTAAAAACGTATATTGTTATGCAAGTCACCTGACTTGGGTCAGTCTACCATTTCAGGCGGTTGGATGAATATCCTACGTCTCCTAACCCTTCTTTCTCACCTCTTCTTCTTCCCCAACAGACCACCGCACGGGCCGTACGGATACTCCCCAACATATGGTTGGATAAACATACTCTATGAACCAAAATTATGTGTCAGCGGTAGGATGGCTGAGTTTGGTTTGTTCACATGCGACAACATGTGCCAGTGAGGGTGCGTTCCCTTGGTTGGGTTTGCGGCGTGCATGAGCGACTGTGTGAGGGTGCGGTGCGACCGGGGGGTGCAGGAGCGACCGTGTGAGGGTGCGGTGCGAACGCGACGGCCGTGCGCAAGTGTACCTCCTTTTCATTTTGAAAACTTTAGGCAAACTTGGGAAAAATGTGTGGTGAAGTATGGCAATGCAAGGCCTAGACCCAAACAGGATAAGTACGTACGTACTAGGAGTACTAGTGTTAAAAAAGAAAGGCGGAGTTTTCCTTCGCGGGATTAATCGATACAAATCCTCGTTTCACGTGTCAAATAATGCATATTTTTTCTCCAAAGCCCAAAGAGCTAACCATCTCACTCCTCATCGCTTGATTAATGCAGCGCCATGCAAACCAACCTTCTCACTTCCGTATGCATGCAGGGGGTATTAAAGTCCTTGGTTGCTAGTACGAGGCAAACCCCATCAATTTTGCCTCGATAAGTGTTAGTGGCCTTTTGCAAATTGTAATTTTGATAAACTGGCCTTGTGTACAAAAAATGGAGGTAGTAACTATATTAACTTCCTTCCCCATTGCGGTGACGTCGACGATATCTTGGACATTGTGGTTTGGCGAAGTGCGTTCGACGGAGAACACCATTGAGGGAGGCCACGGTAAGTTGTTCGCAAGTGCCTCCTGCAAGCGGAGACAACTGCCTTATTTGCATCCAGGAAGTCCGTTGAACCAAAGGACGCGTAAATGTACTAGTACTACTAGTACACAATAGTGATGTCCGTCCAGCTTAGTGCGGTGAGATGGTTTCTCGAAGAAGACGATGGAGAAGCGGAGTCAGCGAAGAGTGAAATGATGGTTGCTTCGTCCGTGCTTTGTGATTTGACGCGATTTGTGACAGAAGGGACAGGGGAGTAGACTCTGTGCTCTATACTATACATGTGTCCAAGCACGGGAGAAAGAGGAGAGACGTTGCATTTTTCTATTCCTTCAATCAATCAATCAGGGAGCTTCTGTTCCATCTTTTTGGCTTTGGCAACACCGTCCACAATGGTTCCCACGATGCCAAAAGCTATTTTCACATTTGGCTACACATTGTGGATGCCCTTAACCGTACCACTTGGTTTTTCTCCTGTGTGCTATCTATACAAATCTCAGTTATATTGATCTAAAAAATTATAGAATCAAGATTAGTAAAAAGGAGGTGATTTTGCCACGCGGATGGCGGGGGAGGTTTATTATTTTTAGAGGACGTTGTCCTGGCGGTTTGCTAACATGCGGTCCCACGTGTCAGTGCTTTACCAAGCCGATCCACGTCCCACATGAGGCAGAACAACGGGAGAAGCAACACATGGTTAACTTGAAGAAGATGAGGGAGAAGCGGATTACACAACGAGTGAAATGATGGTTGCTTCGTCCCTCCAACTTCGTTTTTTAGCATTATTACTTCGTCCCTCCAACTTAACTGCAGGAAAGGTGCAACTTTGTGATTTGACGCCTCATTGCTTATTACAATGCCGGCGCCATGACTGGGGTGCTTCAGCCTGGCTGCTCTGCACTGTATTCCGGTATGGCACGTGGACCCGGTAGCTTGATGTCCCACATGTGGGCGAAAGGGACTAGAAGATTTATGAAAGCGAGAGCTCCACTCTTACAATGGAGGAGTACACGACACGACCAGTGAACTGTCACTTGTACTGTATAGTACTATAGTTTTGCTGTTTCACACGATCCATCGATACAAACCCGATTAAACAGGAAAGGGTGGGATTTTTCCCGCGCGGTAGATGATACTGGCCATACATTTCAAAGGCAATTTTAACGTATGCAAATTGAATAATTAAGTAACAATATGATATATAGTAGAACTAAAAACATATATGATTTATTGTGTTAGAGTGTAGTAGTAGTGCTGTATTGCATAGTTGTTAGATATAATATGCGAGAACGTGTAGAGATGTTGCTTTCGAGGGCCTACAGAGAGAAAAGCGTAATACGGTCACCGAACTTCAGAATAAGCTAATTACGGTCACTACATACGTTTTGCGGTGATTATACGGTCACTTGCTCATGGTTCAGCATCGGATTGCACTCTGTTGACCGGCCAAATAGTCTGCGTGGCACCATGTTGACTAGTTAAATTGACCATGTTCCTTGTGGGTCCCACCTATCAGTTCACATAGGGAAAAGGTGAGATAAACACAAATTTATGAAGGCGCAACAAGACTCCAACCCGTGCACGGGAATCACTTGGTTGTGCATGTGTCTGTCAGGGCCTGATGTGTGCGCACGCACGTGTAGGTTGAGCACTTCAGCGTGAGTGTGTGTGTTGGTTGTGTGGTGTACTGGTGTGTGCATGCATGCGTGCGTGTGTGCCTGTGAGTGTTGCGTGCGTGAGTGGCTGCGTGTGTACGTGTGAGTGTTGTGTGCGTGCGTGGGGTGCATGTGTTCGTGTGAGTGTTGCATGCATGCAGTTCGTGTGCATGCATGCGTGTGGGTATAATCACCACACAAGCTCCTGTCTGTTAAAACAGACGGCTCAGCATACCAATACAAGGCCACCTTGTCCGTTGTGCCCGCGGTCATGACTTGGAACCACCATCCAATATTTTTTTGTCGTTTGTTTTCATTCTTACTAGCAAGATGCCCGTGCGTTGCACGTAATATCAAGATGCATTTGTATGACTAGTTTATCTTGTGAGAGAAAAGGATGAACGAGGGAAGGCCTTATTTGCAAATGTGGAGAGGTGTGTGTGTACCTTTTTGCAAAATTGCCATAGTTTCTTTCCTATCCGTCAGATATAAATCGGACGGCCTATATTGTAGGATGCAGACACACCATCATCACCAACTCTGTTTTTTTATAGGAGTGTATTTTATAAGAGGGTAGATGTAGAGTAGATACAAGCCGACAGGTGGGCCCGATGGTAGTGAGATAATGTGATGTAACGCTAGAGGTGCCACATGGAGCATTTAACTGGTCAACTAGTTGTGTCTTGAGCAAATACAGAGTTGTACGGTGAGCCCGTGACTGTATAATAACCACAAACGTAAATGGTGACTGTAATGAGTGGATTCTGAAGTCCAATGTACGTATCGTGCTTTCGCTTCAAATACAATGATCATCATTGTATATATCGCGAGAGGAAGATGAAACATGCGTGAATGTGTTGGGGGCTTACTTTTAGAGGACCTGGAGATAGTTTGTGTGCGTACGTGAAAGGGGCGTAGAGGGGGGTATGCGATGGAGAGAGATGCTATTCGTTTCTCTTTATTATGACTGACTATGTATATAGTATACAAATATACAAATTCACAGTGAAGAATAATATCATTGTGGGCACCATGCAATGCAAATTAGAGTTCATACTCCTCCAGATAACTTTGTAATGTTGTATATATGTAGAAATTCTAAAATAATTTTTGGCCACACTTTATTCAAAGGAATGTTGTATGCGAAATAAATGTGAAGAGATGGTTTTTTAGATCAATGGGGTACGTGATGTAACATGTGTGTATGTGTAGTTGATGCATTTGGTAGGGCCTAGAGAGGTATGTGTGTGTATTACGTATTCGAGAGAGGCATGGATAGAGGGGCCGGCGGGGGGGGGGGGGGCGTGGGAGAGATCGCACAAGAAATAAGAGTGGTCTAGAGAGAGAGAGACGAATATGACGTCACAGCGAGAGATTCCCTTGAGTGTGTATATGCAAGGGGGGAGGGGATAGAGGCACTAGGAGAATACTTTTTGTGTGTGGTGTGTGTGTTGGTATGTGTGGGTGTGAGAAGATAACGAGACGTGGGGGCAGAGGGTGTGTCACTGCGTGAGGTCCGGTGAGCCGAGGTGAGGCCCTTCATTCGGTTCTGTCCTGCGCCACATTGGTCGGCCCGTGACGCATTTAGGGAGACCCATGGATGACTAGTCGTACAAGACAAAGATAGCAGAATTGTGAAGGACTCTGTGTCCACTGACAAAGCCGGCTAGGATTTGTAACCCTAGGTTCTCGGACTAAGGTAACCCCTTTTATCTCTGATATTACTATTCATCCAACCTAACTTTAAGGGGAATCCTACATAATGCTCTGCTAGAATCATACTCGTCGATTAGGAAGAGAGGTGTGAGACAGTGCGTGAGAGACATGCCTAAAGATAATGTGCATACATGAGACACGTAGGCAGGTCTATGTATATAGAAAGGGTCGATGGGGATTGTGCGTGTGTATGGTTGCGAGAGGAAGAGTGATTGTGATAAAGGTTAGTGAAAACAGTCGTAAATGGTTACGAGAGGGAGGGAGGGTTATATCAAGAGCATGTGTGCGAGAAAGACACCTCTGGAGAGAGTGTGTGAGCATGTGTGAAAGACAAACGACGGAGAGTGAAACTACACGTAAAAGACTGTTGTACACATTGATTAAAGATATAAATTGTATCCAAATATTAGGATGGGATAATGGTATTTGCAATTTGCGTAAGGAACGGTCATTGATCCATCAGACATCTAGATTCTATCGAATTTGAGCATGTCTATGTTATTATTCGACACAATTGATCCACATAGTTAGTATTTTGAACTCCAGACAATGCATCGCTTTAGCAATCGAATATAAACGTGAGTATAGTTTATGTTGTGTGTGTAAAGCATATTATACATACGAAAGTTACACAATGAACATTATAAATAGCTACCTATGAACTAGCATACATTTGAATTCAACTTAAGGTGGTTTAAAAAAAATCAAATTCAACATGAAGTCCATTCAATTATTTGAATTTGATATCATGGCATTTGTAAATCATACCTAAATTATGGGGGCACCAATCTTTGCTCTGATTTTGTACATAATAGCATATGTAGTCGTGTACAAAATAGATTCAAATTTAGCTCCTCCATTCCAAAATAATCGTAGTTATAGGATTTTCAAGTGTCAAAATTTCAAAAAGAAGCAGATAATTTAATGAGGTTTTCAAACATACAAGGTCAAATTTAACGTTGTCTATTTAGGTCAATCCTCATAGTTCAAGAGTACTCTAAATGTGAATGCTTGTGTTCCAAAATTTCAAATGAAGCGCCAAAAGAACCTCTACTCGCCCGAAACCGCGTGAGACCAAGGTTTGGTAGTACAAGGAAATTACTTTTCTAATAACTTCGACCCGTGAAACCTACCAGCCCGACGTCCAAAGGTCTAAACCGGGGTAGGTTTGTAGCTTCATCTAGACGCCACACAACTGCCTCCGAAAAACATTCATACACAATGGCCGCCTAAGCACACATGCGGGCGACCAAAATTGCTCCCGCCCACTATTTGGGACACCTGGGATTACCATCCTACCCCCGACCTGCAGTAGGTCCGAAATTTAAGAGGGGGGCAAAGTTTGTACTTTCCCCAAATTTCAAACAAGCATGTCCCATCTTCTATTCAAAAAAGCCAAAAACAAGCGCGTCCCAAACTGAAACATGGTTCCCCCTCCCCCCACCCACTCGTCCGATTCCCCATTCCTACTCCGTGGGCGCAAAAACTACCTCTCCACTAGCCGCGAACCCCCGGCGTCCTCCGTCCGCCACCCCATCCCACCCATCAACCGCCGCCCTCCTCCATCACGCCGGAGCCGATACCCTGACGTCACCGCAACCTCAACTGCAACACCCTCCATGGCTAGTAGTTGAAGCCGAGGCCAAGCCGTCCATACCTGAGCCAGTTGAACCATGCTGTCCCGCACCTCACTGGTTCAGCTCCAACTTCGCCACCGTCCACCACATCGGAGATGTTCCTGCTACGCCGTCCTTCGCCGCGTCAGATCTGCTTCCCCTCCGCCGATATACGACCACAACAACACAGTCAACTATTTGGCCATGGGTTTGTCCAAGTTTCTACGGCTCTCCAAAACATTGGTTCCCCCGGGAGAAAAAAGAAGATCGCCGCGACATATGGAGGAGACCACACTGGCAACCGATAAGGGTACTCCTCTTCCTTATTCGTGCAAATCTTACATGTCTGCTTGCACGGTATTCATCCCACAGAAGACACTAGTTGACCGCTTCTTCTTGATACTAGATGTTCCTAGTAACTCGCGATGCACAAGGTTTCTCCTCATATACTATTTCACCTTAGCTAGAGGTCCGTCGCTCCCCTGAATTTCAATTCCTGGTCAGTTGATTCCCAATTAACGAAAGCATTCCCGGGTGTAACAGGAGCTAGTACGCCTACTACGCCGGGGAAGCAGTGCCTCGGTGTTTATCTTAGGGGCGTGTGGGGCCTAGAGCTACTGGCGCCCGATCTGGAGGTCGGCCGGGATTAAAGGGATGGCCTAGGGGCACTGCCAAGCACGGCGGTGGTGTGAGGTCGAGGGGAGGGCGGGGCAGCGGAGGCAGGGGTCTGGGCCGGTGGTCGCTGGCGGTTTGAGAAAGATCGTCAACAGTGACAGGCGGGAGGTAGACGAAGGCCATCTACCCGTTCCTTATAGATCGGGCGGTTCATTAAAAAAATCGACTAACCTATTTATTTTCAGTCGACTGTTATCTTGATATGACCACATGTGGTGGTGTGCTGGAGGAGTACCTGCATTTCCTGTGTTCATATATTACAAAATCATACGGAGTAGAATCTAATTTTGTTTGCCATGCAATGTTGTAGAGCTATCATATGTCTCCTGTCACTTATTTTTAGCCACCTGCTATCTGCTACTTTTACAGTGCACTAGTTCTGCACACACTTCACCCATAGTCTCACTATTGTGTTTTTGTGCAAGGGTATTTTAGAGTCTACCTTGAGAGAAGCAACAAACAAAAGAGAGAAGTCGCGCCAGCTTTCTTCGCGGGTAGGCACAACACTTTACAGCGCTATAAAGGGTGCAGTGTCAGCAGATAGAGATGGTAAATGTAGCTCTGGAGTTGATGACCTCGCTCACAATGAACCACCATCCCAGGTGCTTGCTTTAACTTCGCGGTGTCATATGTGGTTGCATCTTCCATATGGTGTCTAGCTTGTATTGGAAAGGTCGAAGTCGATCTTTATTAAGATAAGGAAATATATTTTTACGTGAACCACCATCCCGTGAGCACCAGAAGACAAATAGCTAGTCAGGGCACTGGCCGAGCCGGTGACAAGCCCAGCAAAGACAGGCATCACCTGGAAGACAACTAAAAGCCGCGATGGTAGCGAAGCAGCCCGCCTCCCACCAGACTCTCAGGTCCTAGATGATCATGCTCACCACTCCAGCCGGATGTCTAGCTTGTATTGCTTCCAGTTTGGTTAAATTGCATCTGCTTAGCTTACACATTATACCTTTGAATATGACATGCCTTTCTATTTTGGTACATACTAGTACATCTGTGTATTAACCATGTTCCTACATCAAACTAATGTTCTTGTGTATCCCTCATCAATCACTTATGATGAGGCAGTCAGGCAAGTGGAATACTCCTCATTTAAAGAATGCAGCGTCAGCCTCCCGACATGATTCTCAAGAAACAGCAAGGCTAGATGAAGATAGTGAACATAGCTCTGTAGTTGATTACCGCATTTCCCCTACACTAGCATCGCAGGTGCTTGCTCTAACTTGGCAGCGTGATATGTGGTTGCATGTTGCATATGGTGTGTAGATTGTAGTTCTTCCAGTCTGGTTAAACTGCATGTGCTATTCTACTTAGCTTATACATTATACCTGTTAATGTGACATGCCTTCCTGTATTTAGTACATAGTACATTTGTCTATTAAGCATGTCCTTACATAAAACTATTGTTTTTTGTATCTCTCATCAATCAATATGACGAGACACCTTTAGTATATGCAGTGCGATATTAGCGGCATCTTTCATATGATTTATAGCATGCGCTGCTTCTAATTTGTTGAAATTCCATTTATGATGGGACACTTTTAACTTGGCAGAATCATATTGGTTGCATCTTTCATGTGGTGTCTAGCTTGCATTGCTTCTTATTTGTTGGAATGGTTTCTGCTTAGTTTACACAAACAGTTGTGAATATGCCATGCCGTCCTGTTTTTCGTACATATTCCATCCTGGTATCATGTGTTTGCCTTACATCAAAGTAGTGATTGTCAGTATCATGCATGAATGAGTTATGAAGAGAAAATTTTATTGCTTTTTCTTGTCGGTTTTACTTGACAATTCAAAATCAATACAACGGAAGGAAGTTAGCAAGGCAGCGGATAAAGGTGCATCTTCCAAACGGAGGCCCTCTACAGTTTCTACTCCTCCATGCCCCCAAGATGATTTCCAAGACAACACATGCATAGACACTCAACGTAATTGTGTTTATGATGAGCACGTCTCCCCTAGTGCACCATCACTGGTGCTCCCTCTAACTTGGCACTGTTATATGTGGTTGAATGTTATGTGTGATGTCTAGCTTGTATTGCTTCTAATTTTGTTGAATTCCATCTGCTTACTTTACACATTATAATTGAATAAGACACATGTTCCAGTTTCTAGAACATACAATATCTGTCTATCACACCATGTTCTTACATCAAATTACTACTGTTGTGTAACCTGCAACAATCACTTATCATAAGACACGTTTGACTTTGGAGTGTGATATAGGTTACATCTCGCATTCTTTTCTAGCTTGTACTACTAATTTGTTGAAATGGCACTTATGATGAGACAATTTTAACTTGGTGGAGTGATATTCGTTGCATCTTTCATATGGTGTCTAGCTTTCATTGCTTCTAATTTGTTGAAATGCCTTCTCCTTAGTTTACACATCATAAGCTGTGAATATGCAATGGCACTAATGATGAGACCTCTAACTTGGTAGTGTGATGTTGTTTGCATCTTGCATATGATTTATTTCTTGTACTGCTTCACATTTTTTAAACGCCATTTATGATGAGATACTGTTAACTTGGAAAAAGCGATATTTGTAGCATCTTTCATATGGTGTCTACCTTCTATTGCATTCCTTCTAATTTAGTGAAATGTCTTCTGCTTAGTTTACACATCATAGTTCTGGTTATCTCTTCCGTCCTGTTTTTCGTACATATTACATCCTCCTATCATGTGGTTGTCTGACATCAAAGTTCAGTTCGTCTGCATTACGCATCAATTTGTTCTGAAGAACTAAATTGTTATTTGTTTATCTTGTCGGCTTGACTTAACATGGCACATAGAAAGAGGAAGAAACACAGAATGGCAGGGAATGGGAAGCGGATGAATCTTGCAGATTCTGCTGGTACTGATGGTGCAATAGAAGGTCAAAGTCCAGCGGAAAATTCTACAAATAGGGTATCCCATGCTACACGAGCTGCAGAAAAAAGCCAAACAGAAACAAATAGCTGCCACCAAACAAGCAGAGACAACCCTAGTTCTTGCAACACCTTCCACAGTACTACCAGCTGCACGAGTTACTCGTGCGTGAATTGAGCTAGCAGCACGTTCCCAAGCTCCCTTGCCACCTGACACTACTTCCCAAGCACTCTTGACACAAGACAAGTTGGCAAGATCAGATGAACCTCGTGAGATTCAACAGCAAGAAGGTAGTTGCTGGAGTCAAGTTACAGTTGCATTCTTCTTTATATGTAGTCTCACAGTTTGATGTACACTAACACTTCCTATGTTCGTTGTTGGACTAGCACCTAGGCGCAAGAGGAAACAAACATCAGGGATAATGCTCGATAGGTTAACTAAATCTAGAGGAGGAAGAATGGAGATCCCTTTTGAGGTAGGTTTAAAAAGGCCACGTGATGCTACAGAGTCAGCCAAGTTAGTATCAGAGGTAGCAGTTAACGTTAGGTGTCATGTACGTATCCTCCCAACATGGATTCAGTACAGGAATGACAAAGACAAAACCCTATTTAACACCTTCCTCGACCATTTATCTGTAAGTATGGTTATGTATGGAAACTAGTAATATTGTCTTGCTCTGTCCCATACTTTCAAGGTTGCTGATAATGAGACTCCCATAATTTTCAACAGATGAGGTTCAAGTTGGATAGCCAAGATGATGCAACCAGACAAGCTTGCACCCATGTTTTCAAGTGCGCTTTCTCATGACGAGATCGGTATAACTTGAGGAAAACTCACATTGAAGGCAAGGCTAACAGTGAACTTTCCCAAACATCTCCAGTGGAAAATATATCAGATGAAGACTGGAGGGGCCTCGTTAAACACTGGTCTGATCCGAAGTATCAGGTACATTATATATATGTGATCAGATCACATGTTGAAGTCCTATTTACGCATGTGCCACACAAATCTATGTTCTTGTAGGTGAACTGTTTAAAGAACAAGGCCAATTGTACGAAAGTGAAATTCCAATAGACGACAGGATCTTGTAGCTATATTGCACATTGCGAGGCTCTTGTTATTAGCTGCTGTTTCACTCTTTTCGCTGTACCATATTATCAGATCTATATTGACTTGTTCCAAATGTAGAGGAAAGCCCACAAGGACCAAAAAGTACCTGAACCAAATGCTGTGAAAATCTTCAAGGACTGTCACACCAGCATGAAGAAGGGCATGACTACACAATTCAAAGCAGCTGTTGTAAGTCCTTAATCCTCATTCCTTTTAACTACTACTTACTCTGACTTGTGCCTTGAACTGCATGGTTTGCAGCCAATGTGTATTACTCTTTTCAATTTTATACACAATTGTCTTAGCGTATCATTGCACCTTACAAGGTTTAAAAGAGAGGAGTGATGTTCCTTTGATCTTGACCTATAATCTAGTTCCGTGCTGGACTTGCACACACAATGTTACAACTGCCTGTTTGTCTGTTCTCAATTATTTTGTGATATGAATGATGTCATACTATGCTTACCATATTATAAACTTCGTCTCCTTATCCTTAGCCCTCAATACAATGTGAAGAAATAGACAATACATTAGTGATGGTACATGGTCATATGTTTGGAACCTGGTTTTATTATGTACTTTGCAATAAAATACAACTAATATTTTACATGGGTTCACCAGAATAAGTTCTGTATATAGACCAAAGCTATTTTGTTTGGTTTTGCTGCCTCCTTAATATCTTCTGTTCTGGTACTACTAATGTAAAAACTCCACTTTTTCAGCGAGCTATGGAAAAAATGCTAGAACCGCCACCTTCTGAAGGTGGCGAGGCAACTATAACAGCAATGTCAGCTCTTGTTGCAGTGGGTCAGTACCTATCCACTAATAGTGCCAAAAGCGCGTTCCTGCATAATACTGGGTTGGTTGTTAAGGCAATCTCATCCAAACTGCCTCATGATCAAGATATGCAAGCTCAAAGCAATGTTGTATCTGCGCTCCAGACACAAGTCCATTCCTTAACAGAGAGGAGAGACATTGTTCGATGTCGTCAAGATATGCATGGTTTTGAATCTAGACTATCAGACATTTGCTATGTTGTTCAGGAGCCTAGGATAAATGAAGGCTAATGTTATGGTGCTCCATCGGACAATACATCATGAAAACATAACATTCAGGTCAAATGAACTGAGTTTCTGAACTTCTGGTGGTGAATTTATTTGCTAGACTGTTAAGTTTTATGCCAACCTTCCTTTTGTTTTATAGTTGTAATTTGTTCTGGTACGATACAAAATTTGTTCTTAACATGCAACCACCGACTGAAGAAAATAGCAAGCCATTTTTGTATAGTGTAGGGTGTTCCCTATATTTGCACTGGTGGCGATCTTTGATGCCGAGTGGATGTAATGTGTGCAATCGCCTTAATAGCCTAGCGTTAGTTTCAGCCTTATTTATTTCCTAGTGTTCTTTTTCCCTGGTTCGCTAGTGGCCGCAACAACCATGGGCCATATACGGGTCGTAGCATCCATGGGTCTCCTACGGGCCGTCGATAAATGGGCCTCCAACAGGGCCGTAAAATCGGTGGGCCTCGGGCCGTCGGATAAATGGGTCTACATGGGCCGTAAACGGGCGTAATTGGTATTGGCCCAGCATGGTAACGGGCTGTTAACAGGCCGGAGGACCGCAAAGGCTTAATTCTGTCACAGGCATAACGAGTCGTTAATGGGCCGGAATATAGGATGGGCTGGAAACGGCGCAATGGGTTAACAGGCCAGAAACGGGCCAACTCTTGCCATGGGACGAATTTGGCCCATTGGGGGAACAGGCCAGTAATGGGCTGGAAGTAATCGAGGGCCGAAAAGGAGCCCAAGAACGTATGGGCCGTCAATAGGCCGAAAGCTAACTCGGGCTAGAAACGGACCATGTGAATCATGGGCCGTTAACGGGTACAAAGAAATTTACTATTCATTATGGGCTAGAGTCACCGTGGGCCTCTAAAGGCCCTAAAGATACGAAGGCCTCATATGGTCCGAAAGACGTCGTGGGCCATACATGGGCCAAAAGTGAAACGGGTAGGTGTTATATTCGATGACCCACATGACGTTGTTGGGCCGATTTCCGTTAGGGCCTAACAGGCCATGAGTTACCGGGCCATAAAATGGGCTATGTGCGAAGAGACGGCTAACAAGCTTTTCATGGCTAGCTCATTAACTTTTGACCAAGTCAAATGGACCGGCTTTGTAAGCTAAATGGGCCAGTGGTGGGCCGTCGCACGTGTCGACATATCGTAGGCGCCTATCTGACCCACTAACGAGGTGACATGTGTTTCGTCCGGCCAATAAGAATTTTACACGTGGAAATTTCCCATTGGTCTGGGCTGTTAACGGGTTATCGGATCCAAAACCCGACCCGATAGCTTAACGGCGTTCCATTACGGTGGATGCCACGTGTCGGTCACCCTTGACGAAAGCACTTCTGTGACGCGCGATTTATCGTCATGGAAGTGGAGACTTCCGTGATGATAATTTTGGTAATGTCATGGAACACTTCTTGACAAAGACGGTATGACTATCTTGATTCTGTCATAAAATCGTCATGGATGTACATGCATGACAAAAAACGCGACCTACTGTGACAAGCACGTATCATCACGGAAGTGTATTTTTTTGTAGTGACATCAAAGAGAGGATTTGTGGAATCCTTTGCATCCATTAGTCAGTAGTAGCAATATCGGGGTGAATATATCAGTTTTAATGAAATATCTAGATTTAAACAAAGCGTGAATGAGTGTAAAGATATCACTTATCAACTCCCCAAGCTTAAACTTGATCGTTGATGTCCTGCAAGTGCACATGGTTTAGTTGTAACTTTTTCGAAGTAAGAGTATCGACCCCATAGGGAGCATAGGAATCAATCTTTTGTCTCTTGAATGGTTCGAGTAGAATGCCTGTAAATTGTTAGAGATCCAAAGCAATTGTAAAGTGATGGAAATGATGTTGCGAGTGTAAAGATAATAATTCAACAAAAGTAAATAGCTAGAATTATAAATGAGAGACTTGAGACAAGTGGGATTAAAGCGTTCACAGGGAGTCCTGAATCCCCTCTAGTGTGCATCTATAGCGGTGCCTAAACACAATGCTACTTCAGATTTCTAAGACACTTTATAGTTACTTTTTGTGGGCGGAGCCGATACAGATACGTGCATACACGCGACAACTCCGTGTCACATACGCTACCACCGTTCTTCCCCACTCTGGTTGTCAAAAGGTAATTAAGGGGAAAGATGTCCCCATGGACGTAGCCAAAGTGGTCTTTGTTTTACCGCCTACTGCAACGATCCGCTACGAAGGGAGATGGGGCCTGTTACATCATCCACCTCCGCAACCACACAGTTCGCCAACAGTAATAACCTTCTGTCTAAAGTTGGCTTACATTGGATGGTCGACTTCACCTAATGTCAAGAAGACCATTGACATAAGCATGCAAATAGGATGTCAAATCCTAATATCAATCGATCTATTGCACACTAGGGTTTATCCATGTCCCCGAGAACTAAGGGAACTACTCACACATGAGGGCAACAAACATCATACCACCAAAGATGGGAAACATGAACGAATCACACATGTAATACACAAGTTATTCCTCTAGGGTTCTTGATATTACAATAGGGAAAAGATAGATGGTGATGATGATGATAGTGGGGATGATGGTGGAGCCTTCTTGGTGAAGATGGTGGAGGCGGCGGACTCCTCCTTGCCGGTTCCTCCCTCTAGATCACTCGGGAGGCTAGGGTTCCTACTTCTGGACAAGTTTTAGGTGTCTCTGGGTGTTTGACTTCCGATCCGTCTTCACGACGTGAATATAGTTGATCCAGCGATGGCGATGGCACTCCATATGACCGCTCATGGGGGCGGGTGCGGTCGTATGGAATGCCGCTTTTGCTCTGGACATCCTGTGGCAACTGCTTCTTTGCCCATTTTGCTTCTTCCTCTTATGGTAGGTGATTATCAGTTTAATTTTGTGATTCCACTACCATTTTATGAGATTTCTTGCATATAATAATATTTGGTCCAAAAAGCTTTATCTGAGGAAAACGACAAATCGAAGTGCGCGAACGTGGTAAAATCCCACTAAGCCTATGGTGTAGGCACAAAAATACTAACAAAATAATCACATAATTTGGAATCAACAATCGTTCTCAAGCAACATAGAGAGAAATATGAATCATAAGGACCTCATTTGTTTAAATTGAAATAACGAGAATGTTTTGGTTCACTTACGATCGGTACTCCTAGATAGCCCTCCACTTCTTGACTGAAAACTTAGTGTAGGTGTAGCGGTGGCATGGTTATTGTGCAAGTGTTAGTGAAGCAAAGATAATCAACACAAAGTTTTTGATCTACTAGATAAAACAACTTTGCAACACTCAATTATATTTATTCTAGACAACACTTGCTTGCAGGGAATGCACCGAATAGTTTTTCTTTAATGGAGCCATAAAAACATAAGTTAGGGAGTGAAATGCTTGTAGAAAAACATGATGTTAGAGTGCTCATAAACATATCCACAATTATCTCATCCTCAAGGCTCTCAAGCACTTTATTTCAGTCACTTTCGTTGAAACTTTGGTTGTCACGTGAAGGGATTATGCCAAATAAGTGATCATCTATAGAGTTTCGATGTGGCTTAATTTTTGGGAACTATGCACTTCTGATGTATGTCTGTTTTGAGATCTTTTGATTAGTACCCTTTATTTACCACATACACAAAAATTCAGGAGAAAGTCGAATAATATTCATTTGTACTGTGGCAACTATGTACGGTAACAAACTCATAGCCAAAATCCGAGCCATAGCTCTGGTGGATCGTTCATTGGTCAGCAGAGACCTCGACATAACATCAATAAAGGCCACGAAGCCACATTTGCACACGTACGTGTGCATATTGTAGCAGGGTCATGGCACCAGCGAGAAGCTGAAGCACCATGTAAGATATACAACACATATTTTTGGCATAATCTCGTTCACCCTTCAACTAAGTTCCTCTACACAATTTAATCCACAAGATCTATCAAGTCTATTAAAATTAACAACGTGGGGTTGAGCATTTCAAACATCATATTCTCTACAATATTTCTCAACACCCAAGTCTTTGAATACTTTCTCTTGTGCATGATTATTCTTAGTTAAGATCATTTCATTTATAGAAGTCCCATGACAAGTCTTGGTTATCTAGACTAAATAGAACAAAGGCTACAAAATTATTTTAGCTACTAGAACAAAACCTTTGTCTTAATTATCGAGACTTACTCCCTCTGGTATATATCACACATACTACTACTACATCTAATCTATGTATATCAAGTGCAAAAGATAAGAGTTGCTACTTGTGAGCTGCGTTGGGATTTCCCCAAAGAGGAGAGGATGATGCAGTACAATAGAGATGAGTATTTCCCTTAGTTATGAAACTAAGGTTATCAATCCAGTAGGATAACCAAGTAACACTATGTAAACAACACCTGCACACAAATAACAAATATTTGCAACCCAACGCGTAGAGGAGTTGTCAATTCCTCAACTGTTATGAACAAGATTAAAAGATAGAATTTTTGATAGATAGATTTGACAAAAAGACAAAATAAAATAAGTGAAAGAAAATTACATCAAGGTAGTTTAGTTTTAACATATGATAGAAAGTAGACCTGGGCCATTGTTTTAACTAGAGGCTTCTCTCAAGAAAATAACATACGGTGGGTAGACAAATTACTATTGGGCAATTGAGAGAATAGCAAATAATTATGACGATATCCAAGGTAATGATCATGTATATAGGCATCATGTCCGAGACAAGTAGACCAAAACGATTCTGCATCTACTACTATTACTCCACACATCGCCCGCTATTCAACATGCATCTAGTGTACTAAGTTCATGAAAGAATGGATTAAGCAAGATGACATGACGTAGACAAGATAAAATCACAGATGAAATAAATCCCATCTTGTTACCCTTAATAGCAACGATACATGCGTGTCATGTCTCTTTCTGTCACTAAGGTTGAGCACCGCAAGATCAAACCCATCACAAAGAGCCCCTTCCCATGGCAAGATAAATCAATCTACTTGGCAAAACCAAACAAATAAATTAGAGAAGAAATATGAGGCCATAACAATCATGCATAAAAGAGTTCAGAGAAAACTCAAATAATATTCATGGATAGATCTAATCATAAACTCACAATTCATCGGATCCAAACAAACACACCACAAAAACTCATTATATCAAATAGATCTCCAAGAACACCGAGGAGAACATTGTATTGAAGGCCAAAAAGAGAGAAGAAGCCATCTAGGTACTAACTATGGACCCATATGTCCGTGGTAAACTACTCATGCATCATCAGAGGGGCAGCAAGGATGATGAAGAACCCCTCTATGATCGTTCCCCCTCCGGCAGAGTGCCGGAAAAGGCCTCTAGATGGGACCTCATGGTTTTGGAACTTGCAGCAGCGGAAAAAGTATTTTGTGGACTCCCTGGTAGGTTTTGTGATTTTAGGGTATTTATAGAGGCAGATGTAGGTCAAACAAACGCTTGTGGGCCCCACTACCCACCAGGGCGCCAAAGGCCCCTGGCGATGTGGTCACCTATTACAGGTAGGGTCAAGGACCCATCATTTGGGACCCACATGGGTCCCATCACCATCACAGGTAGATCCTTGGAGCATGCCATCATTCAGATGAATACATCAGGAAGTTCACTCGGACAGCTCAACGGCACTCGAACGACCACATGTCACTCGGCTGATGGATCACCAAGTAATAAGGAACATGCTTGCATGGGTACCACATCACAATCAACATAATCAGCATATGTATCCACACTAAAATACACACGAAAAGTACGTGTTACCTTAACCTTGCCGTTGTTGTTGAACCATTGGATGTAGTAAGGATGCAACTGTGGTCTTGTGCTGAGAGACAACTTCTCCACCATTTCCATGATGGCCAAGTTGTTGCAACTCCCTCCATCTATGATGATGCGAACAAAACGTTCCTTCACAACTCCCTTTGTATGGAAAAAATTGTGCCTTTGATTTGGCTTAGATTGTGTGACCTGCAGACTCAAAACATGTTGAGCAACTAAACTTTCATACCTATCTTCAACAACCATGTATTGCGTCTCATGTTCAGAATCGTCCCCACCATGTTCTTCACTTGCAATAAGAGCCAAAGTCTCCTCGTCATAGTCACTAGCGGACTCATACCCACCATCCTCAGTAGCAATCATCACACGCTTAGATGGGCATTCTTTCCCATAATGACCTCCTCCCTTGCAACAACGAAGAATAATGTCATGTGTTTGCCCTGTTGATGCCATGGATGGAGAAGAGCTTTGTGTAGGCCCGAAAGTTGTGCTCTAAGCAGATAGTGGTGGCTGTGCGTGCTTCCTTGTATCACAGTTGGAGGTGGCAGCTGACAGAGGTGCCGGTGCAATAGAACATGTGGAAGTAGAGGATGCACGCGGTGTCCATGATGAAGGTTGACCTGTAGAAACATTAGTTCACGCCAATACATGTCGATCCTGCACTTCACGTTCAGCTTTGCAAGCAAGATGGGATAAATGAGGGATATTATTATACTCCTTATACTCTAAAATGGTCTGAATCTCTCTATTTAACCCACCCATAAAACGCGCAAGCATAGCCTCATTATCCTCACACTGGTGCAGAGACGTGCTATACAAATAGTTTTTACCCCCTTTCCGCAACGAAGTTTTAAACCGTTGCTTAGTGAGTGTGCGATAGGTGGGTCCTTCCCACACGACCACCAAACCGTCGGGGATAGGCCCTCTGGCCACCCAAGCGGTGGCAAAATAAGCTCGTGTGCGATCGGGCGAGGCATCGAAGCCCAATCATTTCCACTCATATGTACATCCCACACGGTGAATCCCAGAAAAACATTTCCGTTCGTATGTATATCACACAGTTTTTGTGTGGAAATGTTTGTGCAAGGTGGCCTAACGCAAACAGTTTTTGCTGGAAGCCGTGTGTGATTGTTAGTTGATCCAACATGCCTACTATATAGAAACCATGTGGGTTGTTTGAGTTCATTGCCCATGGTGTTGTCTGAGTAAATCTGCAATAGAAAACCCCAATAAGAAGGGTAATTAGCCTATTATTTATAATCTGTGTAGTAATCAAATTGACATTTGTCATAAAACACACCAGACATTTCATATCCGTATAATGACAACCAGGATTTCATAATCGAATTACATCAGATAGCTTCAGCACTCAGTTACGCCATTACACAACAGCACCAAGTTTCACATGCAACATCAAAAACCTTTGGAAAGTAGCATCATACACGGTAAATAGACAGATGAATCTCATCTAGGAAACTGCAGCGGAAGGCGAATATTGAGCCTTCAGTGATGTTGAATGTCCTTGCAACTTTAGGCTAGTGGCTATGGATAAATGCCTGCCCAACCTTCGTCCTCTTCAGGAAGACTTCAATATTGTACCATGGGTGTGGAATGAATACCTTCCTCGCCTCTTGACCATGCAGGTGGTTTGAGAGGTAATCATCGGTGAACTGCTTTGAAAGTACTAAAAACAAAGATATGCATAAATTGCTGTTATAAATTTTGAAATGGCGCAAGGGGTAAAAACAAGGTAAAAGAGTTAGTACCATCCTATAGTTTTTTTGACTGGGAGTACCATCCTATAGTTGACTGATGTCTTCTTCATTGTGCAAACAAAGATCTTGCTGTTATTCATCGCAAGTTTTTTCATCCTACCAATCTTTTCGAGTTTCTTGACTTGACCGATATTCATGGACATCTCATTTCCCCTATGCAAAATGGGTCAAACAGTGGGTCTAAGCCTATGACAGCAGGACCTACATGTGCAAGACCAAATTGTAAGAAACCTAAATATTAGAATGATTCCTGCAACTGCACAATAATGTGCTATTAGAGAAAGGACCATGAATGAGCGAACCTCAATGGTAAACCACAATGTCTCCCATTATTTACCTGCAACACATATAAGGAAGATCTTGATCAGGTTAACTTAGAGTTGCCATACTATCAGTAGAATATGTATTGAGTACAACCAAATTCGATTTATTTCTCACATGCATAACAATACCAAATTGTACCCATAGCAAATGAAAATCAAATTGCAGAATTGAAACAAACAGTTAAATGGACAGCGGACTAAATGAACCAAAACAGTTAACTGAGCACGTCATTGCAGAATAGAAACATGTACTAGAAGATAAGACAGTTAACAAAACAAAGAATGCTTGAGAACAGTACTACGAAATTTATCAATTGTTGGACCAAACTGTTAGCTGAACAATACATTTCAGAGGACCAAACTATTAACTGAACATCAGATTGCATATTAACATTGCCGAGGACAAATCACTAGAAGGCACTGGCGGTGGCCTCCAGAAAACAGCACGAACTGTATTTTAAAGTAGACAACCGCGTGGCAGTGTCGAGGTGGCCTCGAAGACGAGGTGCTCCTCCAAGATCTAGTGGTCGGTATGCATGGCAGCCATAGCGACCTCGTGCATGTGTCCGACCGTGATTTGCTTCTTTGCTGTCAGATGCTACTGAGGTCCATGTTATACTACGTGCAAAATGGCTGTGGGCCGCACTTAATTGGAGGACGGGGCCAGTGATTTCGGTGGAAGGTGTCGCGCCGTCGTTCGGGGCATGTAGGATGGGGAAGGAGGAGGATGGTGTGGGTGGGATGTGGATTACCTGATCATATCAATGAGGCCACGTAGCAAGAAGAAGGGTCGGCGGTGAGGAGGCAGCGCTGCAAGAAGAAGGGTCGCCGGCGAGGAGGCGGCGCTGCAAGAAGAAGGGTCGCCGGCGAGGAGGCGACGCTGCAAGAAGAAGGGTCGCCGGCAAGGAGGCCGAGCTGCCAGTAGGCAGCAGTGAAGGTTTGAACTTGGAAAGCAAGGAGGAACAATGGAAATGTGGCTTTTGGTGGGAGGGAGGGGCGGGCAGATAGATAGTTCCATGGTGGCAGAAAAACTTCGCTCGATGCCGCGAGAAACTGGTGTGCAAGTGTGGTTCAAGCGCGGGCGGTGGACTGTAGACGACAAAGCTTCCTGCGTAAGCCAGACAAGACGATGCACCAAGATATTTTATATCGCATCCCACACGATTCTTGCTAGTAAACTCTTTGTGGTATACCTGATTTTTTTCATTATGTTTTGAAAGACAAAATGGTGTTACGGAGGGAAAGCATGGTGTTTGAATTGCTAGAACATTTATGTACCATGAACATGCAACTACATGAGTGTCGTGTCTAAATATGGAATTACTCCGGGTTCGTTTGGCATTTTTATGCATTAATTGAGTTTCTAGGCATTTAATGTGCATACTTCAAATTTGAAGTACAAGCACATGCTCCAGTGCACCAAAGTTTGTTGAAAAATTACATGTGTGTCTTTGCGTGAATTTATACGTCCCATGCAAGAATGGGAGTGAAATTCAAACATTTGGGTGTCGTGGCTCGGTCGGGAACATTGAGAAACTCGATTTTTAAATTCCTATAAATTTAAAACTCGCCTGAAAATCATGAAACTTGGCATGGAGTCATTTCAAGGCACCGGCATGCTATGGGAAAAAAATTGGCTGCATTTGGACAAGTTTTGGTATAAGCTTCTTGCAAACTAGAGCTTCTCTCGAGAAGACTCGTGGTTCCCGAGGGGGGACGTGTCACGTTTGTGTGCGAAATGATATACGCTGCCTCTCCCCTTTTTTTACAGAGACAACATAGAACTATATGAGTGCCAAGTTAAAATTTGGAATTATTTCGGGTTCATTTGGCCTTTTTTATACATCAATTGAATTTTTGGGCATTTAATGTGCATAATTCAAATTTGAACTACAAGCACATGCTCTGGTGCACCAAAGTTGCTTGAAAAATCACATGTGTGTCCTTGGGTGAATTTCTAGGTCCCATGCAAGAATTGGGAATGCAATTCAAACATCTGGGCGTCGTGGCTCGGCCGAAAATATTAAGAAACATGGTTTTTTAATTCCTGTAATCCAAAACAACCTGAAAATCATGAAACTTGGCATGGTATCATGACATGGCACCAACAAGTTGTGGTAATTTTTTTGGCCGAATTGGGACAAGCTTTGGTATAAGCTTCTTGCAAACTGGAGCTTCTCTCAAGAAGGCTCGTGGTTCCGAGAGGGACGTGTCACCTTCGTGCGCGAAATGACATACACTGCCTTCTCCCGCCTTATTTTTTTGCACATGCAGCTTAGACCAAATAGGAGTTTCGTGCTAAATTTTGGAATTATTCCGTGTTCATTTGGCCTTTTTTATACATTAATTGAATTTCTGGGCATTTAGTGTGCATAATTCAAATTTGAACTACAAGCACATGCTCCAGTGCAGCAAAGTTGGTTGATAAATCACTTGTGTGTCCTTGGGTGAATTTCTAGGTCCCACGGAAGAAATGGGAATGGAATTCATACATCTGGTGGCGTCATGGCTCAGCTGGAAATATTGAGAACCTAGTTTTTTAATTCCTGTAAATCCAAAAAACGCGTGGAAATCATGAAACTTGGCAGTCATGACATGGCACCAACATGCTGTGGTAATTTTTTGGCCGAATTGGGACAATCTTTGGTATAAGCTTCTTGCAAACCGAAGCTTCTCTCAAGAAGGCTCGTGGTTCCGAGAGGGAACGTGTCACCTCTGTGTGCGAAACAACATACACTGCCTTCTCCCGCCTTGATTTTTTTACACAGGCAGCTTAGACCAAATAGGAGTTTCGTGCTAAATTTTAGAATTATTCCGGGTTCGTTTGGCCTCTTTTTATACATTAATTGATTTTCCAGGTATTTAATGCACATAATTGAAATTTGAAGTACAAGCGCATGCTCTAGTGCGCAAAAGTTAGATGAAAATAATTTATGTGTACTTGGGCGAATTTCTAGGTCCCATGCAAGAAGTGGGAATGGGATTCAAACATCTGAGCATCTTGGCTCGGCCGGAAACATCGATAAACTTGGTTTTAAAATTCTCGTAAATCCAAAACTCACCTGAAAATCATGAAAGTTGGCATGGTGTCATGACATGGCACCAACATGTTGTGGCAATTTTTTTGTCCGATTTGCGAAGGCGCATACATTAACAATCAACAAAGTCATTTTGGAACAAGTGCTATCACATTACAAATCGGAAACACAAGTATTATTGAAACCGTGGGAGTTCTACTTACCATTTACGTGCCGCCACACAACCCTTTTTTTATTGGCTAGGAGGTGTCGTGCGGGGTAGCTATTTGAGTATGGGAGGCGTGCGATCAGACCCCTGCGTGTGCTCATCGGGAGGACTACCCTTTGACCTCTATCCGCCTCCCACCTCCCTCGCAAGGTCTCCATTAATGGCGTCCGAGTCCCTATTTCATGGCGTGCTGTCTCACTCGACTGAGATTTAAGAGAGAAAAAAATAAAATCTGAAAAGAAAGTTTTGCACGGATCTTGATGTAAGGTCCGACGGACCTATTTAGCATCGACTGCGACTTATAGAAAGACTGATGAATATAAGGACGATGACAGTGGATAATAATTGTCTTACATATTTGGGAAGATAATTAAAAAGTCATATGTGGCAACGCCCGAAATACACAAGGGCAAAAGAAGAAGGAAGACAATGATATGGCTAGCTGATCTCTACTTTCTTGATGCGTTGCTGCAGGCCGCGAGAACTAGTCTCTGCAGCGAGCGACAATGAGCTATTTCGTGTCCTCAAGACCCTGCTTGAGAGCATCCACGGATTCCTCCACCAGCCTTTGGCGCTCGATGCGGAGCATGGCATTCTCGTCCATAAGTTTCTTGACGATGATGTCAGTCCTCTGCAACAAGGCAGTGGTCTCCTCGTGCTGCTTCGTCGTTCCGGTGATCTTCTCCCTCAGCAGGTCGCGCTAGGTGCAGAGCTTCACCTTGTCCTCCCTAGTCCCCGGATGACGCTGGTAGCATTTTCAAACAAGGCATTCATCTCGTCCGGCTGCTTCATCCAGTCGGAGATCCTACCCATCAGGTCATTAAGCATAGCGCGCATGCACCTGTTAGAGTCCTCACCTGCCCGCGAGACATTTTCCCAGGCCGCCGTGGTGCGGGAGGACATCTCTGCTGCATTCGCAGTGCGGCGGGACATCTCTGCTGCTTCCGCGGTGCGGCCGAACCAGTCTGTTGCATCGACGGTGCGGCGGGACCTCTGTGCTGCTTCAGTGGCGCGGCGGGACCTCTGTGCTGCCACGACTGCGGAGCGGGATATGTCGGCTGCTTTCGCGGTGAGGCGGGACATCTCTCGTGCTTCCGCTTCCATGCTCGCCTCTCCCTGGTAGTAATCTCTTGACCCAGAACTCACGCTGGCCATGGCAGACACAAGGGAACGACAATGAATGACTTGTTTTTTTGTGTGGATGAGGAGTTGAGGAGGACTGCCTAGTCATCTTGGAGTAGTAGTATTTATAACTGAGTACTAATACGCTCCTAAGTGGGAAACCGTTTAGGTTTTGATTGGTGTGAACAGGTTTGCAATTAAATATAGCATGGTAGTAATTTGGAATGTGACAGGACGCATGCTCAAAATTTATTGACGATTCTATAATTTGTAAGTGCGACACTATTCCCGGACGGCGAAACGTGGGCACGCTTTCTCGGCCGGGTACGTGGCGTTTGCACCATAGGGTGCACCAAAATAGGTGATGTCAGCACACGCCTTGTTCCAACAACCATGCGCTCGCTATTACCATCGCGCATGCTTCTTTTAATTAGAATGTGTACCCGTCTAGCGCATGCACGTTGATCTGTCTAACTGTTTCTGTTTGTTGTGGCTAATCGCAAATAGTTCATCCATGTGAAGTGTATGCCATCAATCGCGGACACGTTGATCTGGCTGACCGTTTCTGTTGTGTTGCGTAATCGCAAACAATTCATCCGTCTAAAGTGTATGCCCTCAATCGTACACACCTTCATCTGGCTGCCCGTTTCTGTTGTTCTGCCTCATCACAAACAGTTAATCCGACTTAACTGTATGCCATATATCGCACACGCCTTCATTTTTCTGCCCATTTATGTTCTTCTTCCTCATTGCAAATAGTTGATTGAACTGAACCGTATGCCCCGCATCACACACGCAGCTAAAATCTGAACCGTGTTTGATGTATCCGCCATCGCAAACGTTTTGCATCTTTTTTGACGGTTTTTTACATCATAGTTTGCGATTAATGCATCGCACACAGTTTCGTCAAAGGGTCTCTGATTGTAGTGTCGCGTTAGCAGCATCCTGCAGTAGTGCCAACAATACCACATCTAATCATGCCAGTTTGTAATTCCTGATAATATTCCTCTAAAGAATTTTTTCCTTGTCTTAAACACATCAATTTTTGAAGTAATTCACGTTGATAACATGGTGGAACCCAATGAGTACGGACAGAAGTTTTGAAAGCAGCCCAAGTAGCTAGAATAGGATATAATCTACAATGTTTAGACCACCACACACAAGTAAAACTAGTGAAAGCACAAATAGCAGCAGCAACACATCTCTCCTCGGGATATTGTAAACATGTAAAATGCTGTTCAGTTTCTAATTCCCAAGTAAGATATACATCAGGAATGTATCTACCCTCAAAAGTCGGAATATTCAACTTTAGTTTAGGAACATGGTCATGATCCCGTACCTGAGGTGGTGGTGTAGCCCTAAAATTGCCATAATATGCATGAGGACGACCTTGTGGTGGTGGTGCTAGTGGTTGCACATAGTTCTGATTTTGGTCAACCTCATCCTTGTAATAGTCCTCCTCCTCTGTAGTAGCAGCAGGAGCTACAAAAGCATCAACAATCGTAGCAGCGGCACCAGAAGTCTGTCCTGGCTCAAGAGGAACACACCGTGCTCGCCCTGCTGGATCGCAACATGGTGGTTGTTGATGTTGTTGCAATGGTGCAGCAGGTGCGGTTGGTGGTTGTGGTAGACACGCGAGGACTTCATCGAACTTGGCATCCAACTTGGTGTCAATTGTCTTCTAAATGTCATCAATCCTCTCGAGTGCCTTACCAAAGCTTGCCATCACGTCTTCCACCTGTTGACCTAACATTTGCTGAGATTTATCATGAAGCTCCTTCTTTGTCATGTTCACCCAATCCATCTCGTCGGCTTGTGGTCCTGCCATGAGTAGCAGCAATAGAAACAAACAAGGATATGATCCTACAGACTACTAGAAAGTGGTGGTGGTGGGGTGTCACAAATCCGTTAAGCAAATCTCAAATTCTTACCTGTTCTTACCCAACAGCAGGTGGTGATCAACAATCATTGTAGTCAAAACTCTTAAAACTTGGATAGAGCGATTACCAGGGACATTCAAACACACGACGTAGATGTATGTGGAGCTGAGATGGCTTATAATATTTTAGCAAAAAGGTCATCAATAATCAATTCAGAGATGCAAAATTGAATAAACGCTCAACGACGGTACTATGCTGGTCCTAGGCTAGACCGTGCTAGAGATGTGAGCCTAGAACACTAACAAAATCACGGCGCTGCACGTAAACAAGGGAGGAGCACACTCTGAATCTCTTTTTTTCTTCCTTTTTTCACCTTTTCACTTTTTTTGCACTTTTTTTACTCCCCAACAAATTGTTTTCGAAAAAGTCTATAAATGGCCAAAAAACTGCCTAGCCAGAATTTTTTGAAACTAGAACTATTTTTCTTATGCGGGTGGCACAAAAGTTGGGGATTCCGACTTGGTCACGACTCTTTGTATGGCGTGATATGGAAATCGAGAACAAAGGAACAAATACTGGACTCAGACTAAGACTGGTGGCGAAGATGAATCTGGTGGAACTCAGGCTGGTAGCGGAGATGTATATGGTGCAACCCGGATTGGTGGAGGAGATGTATATGGTGGCAACTCGGATAGGTGGTGAGGGAGTCCTAGACTAGGGGGTGTCCGGATAGCCGAACTATCATCATCGGCCGGACTCCAAGACTATGAAGATACAAGATTGAAGAATCCGTCCCGTGTCCGGATGGGATTTTCCTTGGCGTGGAAGGCAAGCTTGGCAATACGGATATGTAGATCTCCTACCATTGTAACCGACTCTGTGTAACCCTAGCCCTCTCCGGTGTCTATATAAACCGGAGGGTTTTAGTCCGTAGGACACAACAACAACAATCATACCATAGGCTAGCTTCTAGGGTTTAGCCTCCTTGATCTCGTGGTAGATCCACTCTTATACTACCCATATCATCAATATCAATCAAGCAGGTGTAGGGTTTTACCTCCATCGAGAGGGCCCAAACCTGGGTAAAAACATCGTGTCCCTTGTCTCCTGTTACCATCCGCCTAGACGCACAGTTCGGGACCCCCTACCCGAGATCCGCCGGTTTTGACACCGACATTGGTGCTTTAATTGAGAGTTCCTCTGTGTCGTCACCGATAGGCTTGATGGCTCCTTCGATCATCAACAACGACGCGGTCCAGGGTGAGACTTTTCTCCCCGGACAGATCTTCGTATTCGGCGGCTTTGCACTGCGGGCCAATTCGCTTGGCCATCTGGAGCTGATTGAAAGCTACGCCCCTGGCCGTCAGGTCAGATTTGAAAGTCTAAACTTCACGGCTGACATCCGCGGAGACTTGATCTTCGATGGATTCGAGCCACAGCCGAGCGCGCCGCATTGTCATGATAGGCATGATTTAGCTCTGCTGCTGGATAGTGTCCTGGAGGCCGCACATGAGTCCGCTCCGATCCCTAATTCGGAGCCGACTGCGCAGATCAAGGCTGGGTGGCTAGACACCGCCTCGGGGGCTGCAACCTCTACGGTGATGGAGCCGAATACCGACCTTGTCCCTTGTGAAGCTCGTGACTCCGAGGTGCCGGACTCCTCGCCGGACTCCAAACCTCCTGCGCCCCTACCAATCGAATCCGATTGGGCGCCGATCATGGAGTTCATCGCCGCGGACATCTTTCAGCACTTGCCTTTCGGCGACATTCTGAATTCGCTAAAATATCTCTCGTTATCAGGAGAGCCCTGGCCGGACTGCGGTCAAGACGGTTGGGATGCGGATGACGAAGAAATTCAAAGCCCACCCACCACCCACTTTGTAGCCACTGTCGACGATCTAACCGACATGCTAGACTTCGACTCCGAAGACATCGACGGTATGGACGACAATGCCGGAGACGACCAAGAACCAGCACCCACTGGGCACTGGAAAGCCACCTCAACTCACGACATATACATGGTGGATACACCAAAAGGAAGCGATGACGAGGAACAACGGGACGCGGCGAAGGATAATTCCCCCGAAAAACAACCAAAACAGCGACGCAAGCGCTGCCTGAAGTCCCGCCTCGATAACAACAGCACCCATCTCGACCCAGCCAGAGCGAGGCGAACCGATGGGCGATGAACACTCCACCAAGCAACCATCCGAACAGGATGAATTGGACGAGCAACCCATCCCCGGCGAAAACAACAGTCCAGACGATCTCACGCCGGACACATCACCGGAGCACAAGAACCTTCACAAAAGGCTCGTCGCCACTGCAAGAAGTCTGAAGAAGCAGAAGCGGAAGCTCAAAACAGTGGAAGACGTACTCAGAATGAGATGGAGCAAAGTAGTCAAGACCGCAGATAAATACGGCGATAGTCACCAAGTAAAGAGCTACCCGATGCGCAAGCTGTTGCCAGAATTTGACGAGGAGGCCATAGAGCCCCCACAGTCAAAAAACAAAGAGGCCGCCTGGGCGGATAGACGACCAGATGATAGGCTAAGAGCGGCAAACGGCGCCGCACACAAGCCGGCACACGATCCACATAAGGATCCTCGCAAAAAGGATGGCCCGGTCAGGTCCATCTATGGGCCAAAAAGAAGGCTCCAGAAGCAACACAACACGCCGGCGTTCAAGATAACGGCACACCTAAATATAGGGCGCTGCACACCCACTATGTTTCACCAATGAGGTCTTGGATCATGAATTTCAGTGAGATTCAAGCCCGTGGCGTAGAGGCATACGACGGAACAACAGACCCCGGAGTCTGGATTGAGGATTGCATCCTACACATACATATGGCCAGAGGAGACGATCTCCATGCCATTAAATACCTACCGCTCAAGCTCAAAGGACCAGCTCGGCATTGGCTCAAAAGCATCCCAGAAAATACCATTGGAAGTTGGGAGGAGCTCGAGGATGCATTTCGAGCAAATTTTCAGGGGACTTATGTCCGCCCTCCGGATGCAGACAATTTAAGTCACATAACTCAACAGCCCGGAGAGTCAGCACGCAAATTCTGGAACATGTTCCTCACCAAAAAGAACCAAATAGTCGACTATCCGGACGCTGAAGCCTTAGCAGCCTTTAAACACAACGTCCGAGACGAATGGCTCACCAGACACCTCGGCCAGGAAAAACCAAGAACAATGGCCGCGCTAACAAGCCTCATGACCCGCTTTTGCGCGGGGGAAGATAGCTGGCTGGCAAGATGCAGCACCAGCGACCCGAGTACATCCGAAGTTAAGGATGGAAATGGGAAATCACAACGCAGAAAAGATCAGCGCCGGAATAAGGAAAATGGCCCAAACAGCACGACGGTCAACGCCGGATTCAAAAGCTCTCGGCCAAATAACAAAACACTGCCTCTTAAGGACAACAGTGACGAGCTATCCAACCTAAACAAAATCTTGGATAGGATATGTCAAATCCACAGTACCCCCGGGAAGCCTGCAAACCATACCCACAGAGATTGTTGGGTCTTTAAGCAGTCCGGCCGACTTAACGCCGAACACAAGGGGCTCGACACACCAAGCAAGGATGATGACGAACCCCACAAGCAGAGCGCCGGAAAACAGAAGACTTTCCCACTAGAAGTTAAAACAGTGAACTCACTTCATGTGATAACAAGGAAAAATAGTGCGGCATCTACCAAAGCACGCGCCGCACGGTCCACCCCAGCGGAATCCCGAGATTGGATGTCAAAACCAACTACTTTCGACCATCTGGATTACTCCAGAATTATTCGAAATGCAGGATGGACTGCTCTAATATTGGATCCTATAATCGACAGACTACAATTTACACAAGTCTTAATGGACGGCGGCAGTGATATAAACCTGCTACGCTAGGACACCATTCGCAGAATGGGGATAGACCCTACCAAAATTCGCCCTAGCGGCACTTCCTTTAAAAGAGCAACGCTAGGCCCCTATGCCAATAGTACGGGCTTCTTACTACTAGAAGTTGTGTTCGGTTCATCCGACAACTTCCGTCGCGAAAAGCTAATCTTCCATATCACCCCATTCAAAAGTAGCCATCAAGCACTATTGGGACACGAAGCTTTCGCCCGCTTTAACGCAATACCGCATTACGCGCCTCTTACACTTAAAATGCCCGGTCCACGCGACATCATCTCATTAAAGGGTAACTTAGAATGTTCCTCGACCACGGGAAAACGTGAGACTGCCTTGACAACCACAAACTAATCCGGCCTGGCTGATCGAAACTCCTAAAATAGGTCATTTAGACCCCGGACACGGCTAGGCGAGTCCGGCATAAACAAACAAGAGCCTTCCCAGCCGCATACCCCTTCACAAGGGGCTGCACGAACGAAGAATGAGAGCCAATAAAGCTCAATTTTATTCATTTTTTAAATCATACTCTTTTACATGCATTTTTCGCACGATCCTTTTTCAAACTAAGTTTTTCTCTTTTACAGATGAACAACGTGCTACACCCGTCCAGGATACAGCACAACGGAGACACAGGCGCAGACGTGCAACAGGGACCCGTTACAAGGATTTTTTTTCAGATTAAGACCCTGCGTAAACCTTTTTTACTGTCTCTTGTTGCTATACATCCCCCGGTTTCTTACCATAACCAAGGAGGAGGCCGACGTTTTGGCATCGGCCGCGTAAGAACATTTCGCGTGTACCTGGACACTAGGGGCTTAGGGCATTGTTCTGCCCGTTATCATAAAGACCGAATACCTCAGGGAGTGTTCGGCGTCTCGAGTTAGGCCTTATATGCATAAGCTCCGAATCATGTCTTTGGTCAAATGTTGGGTTTGCCCGGCTCCTGTGTTTTGCTGCCTTATGTTCCGTATCATCGGCTAACGCGACACCAGGAGAACTACTGCGATTGTGCCCCGGTTCGGCCGGGCGAGCACCTTAGTAGAGAAAGCCGAAAACTGACTGTCATGATATGGCGAGAGACTAGTCAACCACTCGATCGACTTATGGAATGTTTAGAATTCCTCCGCTTTGACGAAGGACCGCTTCCCGGTCAGGCACACACGCGCCCCGAATTCGGAGAGCGCATTGCCCCTAGGGGCTATATCGTAGCCCCACCTTTGAACTCCTATGGCTAAGTGAAAGTGATAAAGCATTATAGTCCGGTTGCCTAGTTTGATATGATACCACCTCCTTCACAGGACCAAGACGTTGGATTAAGGGTGAAAACGCGCTTCTTTGCAAACACCCCCGCACCATGTGCGTGGGGGCTGAAGCCGAAGACTGCCATCTTTCAGGTTATATACACACATATACATTAACGGCCGCACATGAGATATTTCAATACTTGAACGCACAAGTATAAAAAGCCATCACATAATAAATATGGTTTCACAAATCATACATGTCATTTGAACATAACATTTTTCGAGCACTGCGACTCTACTAAACGAGCGCCCCGCATGACTTCCTCGAAATAGTGCTCGGCGGGTAATCGGCTTCTATTCGAATCCCGGGATGCAACGTCGGTGGTATCCATCTCTGCCCAGTATGTTTTGACACGGGCGAGAGCCATCCGTGCACCCTCTATGCATGCCGACCGCTTCATCGCCTTGATATGCGACACCGCATCAAGGAGTTGCTGGACTAAGCCAAAATAACTCTTCGGCTTGGGCCTTTCCGGCCACAGATGAGCCACGACATCCTTCATGGCAAGTACGGACAGCCTATTCAGCTCAGCCCACTCAGCCAACCGATCGGTTAACAGAAGGGAACGCTCCGAACTATGGAATTGAGACCAAAAAAGCTCTTCCATCTCGTGATCCTTTTGGCTTCGGAAGTGCACGACTGCGTCCGCCGCACTCGCCGCCAAATCCAGATAAGGATCCTCTGCACCCCACAGCTGGCCTAACTGAGCATACTTCTGATCCGTGAACTTCCTACGCAGCAGGAAGGGCTTTCGAGCTGCAATCTCTCCGGCCTGACGCAGTTCCTCCTTTATAGCCCGCATTGCAGAACGGGCATCCTTGGCTTCGGCGGTGGCCCTCTTCAGGTCCTCTTGCTCCGCCTGGCGTTCTCTTTCAAGAACCTCATAGCGGTCGGTAGCATCTTTCAGCTTCATGGCCATTTCGGCCATGTCCTCCCTGCTTCGGCAGTGAGCAGCCTTTTCGGCTTTTAGCTCTTTGGCTGCCTTCGAGGCAGCCGCATCACTTCTTCTGGCTTGCTCCTTGGCTCGAGCAAGCTCTGCCCGAAGGCCCTCCATAGCAGCGGCACCATCTGCACCAAACATACATGTTGTAAGGCATGGGAATAAGCTCCCTTACCGGGTGGCCGTGGAGAAACAACCCACCTTGTGACTCGTCAAGTCGCTTATTGACCAACGCGATGTCCGCATCCGCAACGTCCAGTTGCCGCTTCAGTTCGGCAACTCTATCAGTCCGGCTAGCCACCGAACGCTCCGCCAACTGAATAGGAACGGCGACATCTTAACACTAAGATTATGATCCTCGGCATGCCGTCACTTCTGACAACACACCGAGTCTCAGGGGCTACTATCTATACAGGCCGCACTCTATGTGCAAAACTGTCAAAACGTATGTCATTTTTACGTACCTCGAACCCCGTCAGTAAACTTCTGACGGCCTCATGCAACCCGCTCTCAGCGGATGAAATCCTTTCAATCACCGTACTCATTAATGTACGGTGATCTTCTGAGATAGATGCCCTCTCGAGCAGATTCTTCAGCTCCTCCGGCCATACACCAGTCGGTGCCGAACTCTCCGGCACCGCCGGACTCGGGGAGACCCTTCGTGAAGATACCTCAGGGTCGCCCGCCCCGCCTGACGGCGCGGCAGATGGAGGCGTCTCGCTCTCCATCATCTCCGGACGAAGATCCCCCGAAGATGAGCTCTGTTGAGAAGGGCTGAGATCCGAACTGCAAGGTAAAAACTTCGGTTATCCTCAGAAATAAAAAACAGGGATGTCCCTTATTACAAAACTCCCCTTTTTATACTTACGGCTCGCTGGAGGGCTGATTCCTCTGGGGAGATAGTGCGGCCGGGGCTTCTCCTGGCGCAGGACCCTCCGGTGAAGATTTCTTCCCCCGCTTTGAGGCCTTAGCCTCCGGATCTTCGGAAGCGGTCCTCTTCTCCCCCTGGAAGGAGGGATTCTCGACCCCCCCTTTCTTGAAAGCTTCCTTAATGGAGGCGGTAGTTTCTCTGTTTTCCCCTTCGCCCTCTTCTGAAGGCGCAACCTCCAACATCTTGACCAACACGGGATCGGGCGTGGTCTCAGGGAGGGGGGCCGGACAGTGTATCAGTTTTGCTTGCGCTATCCACTCCTGTTCAAAGGACGATTGGTTAAAAGGCAAATCCATGATATGCAAATGAACGGTATGTCCGGACACAGGACTACTTACTTGAGTATCTGGGCGATTGCAGCTTAAGCCGGCGTCCTCGGTCAATTCCGGATACTCCTCTTGTGATCCGAAGAACAGTTTGTACATCTCCACGGGTGTCATACCCATGAAGTGTTGGAGAGCTCGTGGCCCCTCCGGATTGAATTCCCATAGGCGGAGGGGGCGACGCTTGCAGGGCAGAAGACGCCGAATCAGCATAACCTGTGTCACCACGACCAGATTGATCTCCCTCTCTTGGAGGTCTCGAATCCGGCCCTGCAATAGGGGTACGTCCTTGGATGGCCCCCAGTCAGCCCTTTGTTGACCCATGACGTCAGCCGTTGTGGAGGGCCCGAGCGAAAGAGGGGCGGTGGCCTCTGCCTGCTGCCCCTGGGAGCGGTAATATAGAACCACTCCTGTTGCCACAAACTGAGCTCCTCCTGAAAAGAGCCCTCGGGCCATGGAGCATCGGCCCTCTTGCTTATAACCGCCCGCCAAGACTCTGCTGGCGCCTCAATCATCTTCGGCTCCACGTTGAAGGTTTTGAGCCACAAACCGAAGTGAGGGGTAGTGCGGAGGAAGGCTTCGCAGACGACAATAAATGATGAGATATGGAGGATGGACTCCGGAGCCAAGTCGTGGAATTCCAAACCATAGTAAAACATGACCCCCCTCACGAAGGGATCCATCTGGAAGCCTAAACCCCGACGGAGGTGAGACATGAACACGACGCTCTCGCCTGGCTCGGGAGTAGGAATGACTTGCCCTTGGGCAGGCAACCTATGCGAAATCTCATAGGTTAAGTACCTGGCTTCTCTCAGCTTTAGCACGTCCTCTTCCGTGACGGAGGAGGGCATCCACCGGCCCTGTAGGTCGGAGCCGGACATTGTCGAAGGTCCGAAGCGCTCGAATCTGGAGCCCTGAGTGTTGGAACTCGAGGCGAGGGGCGGATTCGATTGAGGATTGATGAAAAATGTAACGCCCTCGATGCGGCTATATCTCCCACGTGTCGAAGCATGACTTAGAGGCATAACCGCATTGAAAGCAATGTCGCAAGTGAGGTAATCTTCACACAACCCATGTAATACATAAGGGAAAGAGATACATAGTTGGCTTACAATCGCCACTTCACACAATTACATGAATAAAGCATTACATCATCCAGATACAATCAAGGTCCGACTACGGAACAAGAATAAAAGAAGAACCCCAAATGCGACAAAGGTCCCCGATCGACCCCAACTGGGCTCCACTAATGATCAACTAGAACGAAACAACACAAAGGGCAAGATCTTCATCGAGCTCCTCCTTGAGCTTAGTTAAATGCGCCGCTTTCCGGTAACATAGGCACCTGCAAACTGGTTTTGGAAGTATCTGTGAGCCACGGGGACTCAGCAATCTCGCACCCGCGAGATCAAGACTATTTAAGCTTATAGGTAGGATAGAGTGGTGAGGTGGAGCTGCAGCAAGCGACTAGCATATGTGGTGGCTACATTCGCAAAAGAGAGCGAGAAGAGAAGCAATGCACGGTCGTGAAGCTAGTAGTGATCAAGAAGTGATCCTAGAGCAACCTACGTCAAACATAACTCCAACACCGTGTTCACTTCCCGGACTCTGCCGAGAAGAGACCATCACGGTTACACACGCGGTTAATGCGTTTTAATTCGGATCTGGTGTCAAGTTATCTACAACCGGACATTAACAAATTCCCATCTGCCACATAACCGCGGGCACGGCTCTCGAAAGTTCAAATCCCTGCAGGGGTGTCCCAACTTAGCCCATGATAAGCTCTCACGGTCAGCGAAGGAATATACCTCCACCGAGACACTCCGATCAGACTTGGTATCCGGTACATCAAGACATTTCGACGAGGTAAAACTAAACCAGCAGCACCGCCGAATGTGCCGACAAACCCGATAGGAGCTGCACATATCTCTTTCTCGGGGCACACTCAGATGAGTCTAGCTACGAGTAAAACCAACCCTCAAGTTTCCCGAGGTGGTCCCGAGCAGCTCGATTCGGACCAACACTCGGAGGAACACGGCCGGGGGGTTAGAATAAAGATGACCCTTGAGTCTGCAGAACCCAAGGGAAGGTGGTAGGTTGTTAGTGCAAATGGTAAAACCAATGTTGGGCATTTTTGGAGGAGCTTTACTTAAGGCGAACGTCAAGGGGTTCCCATTATAGCCCAACCGCGTAAGGAACGCATAAAAATCCGGGAACATAACACCGATATGACGGAAACTAGGGCGGCAAGAGTGGAACAAAACACCAGGCATAAGGCCGAGCCTTCCACCCTTTACCAAGTATATAGGTGCATTAATTAAATAATAGATATTGTGATATCCCAACAAGTAAACATGTTCCAACAAGGAACAACATCTCCATGTTCCAACAAGGAACAAACTTCATCTTCACCTGCAACTAACAACGCTATAAGAGGGGCTGAGCAGAGCGGTAACATAGCCAAACAACGGTTTGCTAGGAAAGGATTGTTAGAGGCTTGACATGGCAACATGGGAGGCATGATATAGCAAGTGGTAGGCATCGTAGCATAGGCATAGCAAAAGAGCGAGCATCTGGCAAGCAAATATAGAAGTGATTTCGAGGGTATGGTCATCTTGCCTGAGATCCCGCAAGGAAGAAGAACGAGTCCAAGAAGAAGACAAACGGTCGAGATTTAACGAATCCTCACAACTCCGGAACGAAACCGAAGCTAACGAGAGAAGCAACCCGGAAAGAAACAAACAACATAGTAAACAACCATCACATAAACATGGCATGATGCGCAAATAAGTATGATGCATGCCCGGTTTAAATAGCATGGCATGGCAATATGCACAAACAAAACTACAAGTTAAGTGGAGCTCAATATGCAACGAGTTGCATATTGACGAAACACCACATCAATTATTTAGTTCTCTCTCGGTTATGTACCCAACAATATTAAATATTGGTTAACATGGCAAGTGGTGAAGCATAACAAAAACTATACCACCTAAACAATTTAAATGGGGCCGGATATAAAAACAACAAATCCGGTAAATCCCCATATGCATTTAGCAATTTAATGCAAACACAATTTTAAACATTTTAATTGTTGTTATCATGATGCGGATGACATATGCAAGTTATATGCAATTTTTATGAAAACGTTGACATGAGCATGTTATGAAGCATTTGGTCACCATGGCGGAACAAAACGGGTGCCACGGCAACGAATCCAAAAATGATGCCACGCAACATATCGGTTCCGGTAGCTCACGAAGATACCGGTGCAAAGGAAGTGAGCGTGAGCGAGTCATGCAAGATGGTGGGGTGCTCCCGGTTACCGGGTTCCCACGGGTCGACGGCATGGCAAACGAGGAGGAACGTGCATGAAGCAAACGGGCACGGTGCAAACATATGGTACAACCCATACATGCAAGGGCATCTCATCGTGGTCGTCTCGGGTTATACCTTCGAAGCGTGCATTTCGGGGCGGCTCAAAAACGTCGAGGGAAGTAGTTGTTCACGTGGCGACGGTAGTTGTACACGTTTTCGTAGATGTCCAGGTCGACGGTAGTGGTTCACGGACGTCGTGGAAGTAGTCGTTCACGGCAACGGTAGAGGTACTCACGATCTTGGTGAATCCAACATCTTCTGGGCGACGGTAGTTGTACATGTTCATCTCGGAGAGGTACTTGTCGAGTCGTACTCGAGGTCCTTGCGCACTTGATGACTTCGGAAGAGGAACTTGGCACCCAGGTTGTTGCGGCCATGGACTTGACGTCAACAGTGATAGGCAGCAGAGAGCACGCAAACAGGGCACGACAGAGGTTGTGCACGGCAGCAACGGGTCGGCCAAAAGAGGCAGAGGCCATGGCGCCATGGATGAGCGGCAGCGGCGGATCCGGGTCGCGCGGGGGCGGATCCGGCCGGAGTCGAGACCGAAGGGGACGGATCGAGGGGCTCCTCCCCTGACGACGGAGCTAACAAGGCGATGGCGCCGGGTAGACAAGGAGGAGGCAGAGGGGAACGAGACGAGGCCGCGGTGCTCCTCTCTCCCTCTCTCTGCGACGGCGCATCGAGGGAGGAGGGGATCGAGCAGGGCTTGGCGCAGGGGACGTGGCTCCGACGGAGCTGCTCGCTGGCGGCGGCCGGAAACAAAGGCGAGGCCTCGGAGCCGGCGCGCGAGGACGGACGACGCGAGGCAGTGGCCTCCTGGTGCTCGCCGACAGCAACGAGGCACGACAGCCAGTGCGAAAGTGGAGAGGCGGGGCCGAGGCAGAGGCACGGGGCTGAACGGCCTCGCGTGCAGCGGAGGGAGACGGCGGCGCGAGGGAACAAGAGGAGGAGATGGGATCGAGCGATGCTCTCCCTGGCGATGGCTGTGCGTGGCGGCGGCGCACATGGTGACGAGGGGAGATGAGGGGGATTCGATCGGGCTAGGTTAACGGGGTGTAGCTGGGCCTTCGGCCATCTTGGTGAAGAGGGGAAAAAGGCCAGGAGGAGTTGGGCTGCGCTGGATCTCTCTCTCTTTTAAGCAGAAAAGAATTAGAGAGAAGAAAGAGAAAGATTTGGGAAAGAAGTTGGACATGGGGATTATTTTCCCGGACTCGCCAAAATATGCTCGTTCCAAGAAAAATAGAAAGGCCATGATTGAAAGATTTTAATTCAAACTCATTTGAATTTAATTCAAATGGGTTTGAACTAGGATTTGATAAAAGGAAGGTCCAAAAATGTTCGGATTTTTGGTGGAGCTCCAGAATATGATAAAAGAATACATGGCAAGGTTGGAGACCAAACTTGAAGCAGAAAAGGAACGAAATTATTTTGCAGGTGTGTTTATGGGTGATTCCGAATTAGTGGAATATTTAATATAGCTCCCTAATAATAGCAGGAGACTTTGAATATGTTTTAAAAAGAAATCACCATGTGAATATCCCTCAATTTAAATAGATCAACGATCTATGCAATTTATTTAGCTATGTTTTAAAAAGGGTTGCATGATGACATGATGCAATGCAAAAATAAAAGAGCAAGCATAAATGAAACACACGGAGGTCACAAAATATGGAAGTCTTCTGAATCGTCGGTCTCAGGGCGTTACAAAAAAGAACGAGCCTTGGTCTCATTATAAAGAGGGAGAATACCAAGGGCCGTCCCCGTGACCGTTTGGAACCCGCCTTCGATGGAGGGGGCGTGACAATGGGCGCGGTTGGGTTACCCACGTCCGTATTGATGGGAATCCCAGAATAAGGGGAACACGATCTCTGCTTCGACAAGACGTGTCGAGGAAACTGCTTCGCTAAACGCACTGAGGTGGTATAATAAAAACAATTTGAGTAAAAGCTTGGTTGTGGTGTGACGTCACGCCACGAAATACGTCAGCAGATTGAATTTGTGTAAATATTATTCTCTCTACGGTGGTATGTGGAATTTATTTTACAGAGCCGGACACTATCCTAATGTTCACAATCTTCTACAAATTATTCGGAGGAGGAACCCGCCTTGCAATGTCGAAGACAATATGCGCGCCGGACTCGTCGTCATTGAAGCCTGGTTCAGGGGCTACTGAGGGAGTCCTGGACTAGGGGGTGTCCGGATAGCCGAACTATCATCATCGGCCGGACTCCAAGACTATGAAGATACAAGATTGAAGACTCCGTCCCATGTCCGGATGGGACTTTCCTTGGTGTGGAAGGCAAGCTTGGCAATACGGATATGTAGATCTCCTACCATTGTAACCGGCTCTGTGTAACCCTAGCCCTCTCTGGTGTCTATATAAACCGGAGGGTTTTAGTCCGTAGGACACAACAACAACAATCATACCATAGGCTAGCTTCTAGGGTTTAGCCTCCTTGATCTCGTGGTAGATCCACTCTTGTACTACCCATATCATCCATATCAATCAAGCAGGAGTAGGGTTTTACCTCCATCGAGAGGGCCCGAACCTGGGTAAAAACATCGTGTCCCTTGTCTCCTGTTACCATCCGCCTAGACGCACAGTTCGGGACCCCCTACCCGAGATCCGCGGGTTTTGACACCGACAGGTGGCATGATGGCGTTGGATATGTGGTGGTTTTATGGAACGACATGATGTCTACTACACAACTTGTTCTTGTAGACTCGTGTTAGGCCTCCAAGCACGGAGTTTTGTAGGACAGTAGCAAATTTCCCTCAAGTGGAGGACCTAAGGTTTATCAATCCGCAGGAGGCATAGGATGAAGATGGTCTCTGTCAAACAACCCTGAAACCAAATAACAAAGAGTCTCTTGTGTCTCCAATACACCAAATATAATGGTAAATTGTATAGGTGCACTAGTTTGGCGAAGAGATGGTGATACAAGTGTAGCAACGATAGTAGATATTGATTTTTGTAATAGGAAGAATAAAAACCGCAAGGCAGCAAGTAACAGGAGCAGAAATGGTATTGCAATGCTTGAAAATGAGGCCTAGGGTCCGTACTTTCACTAGTACAATCTCTCAACAATGGTAATATAATTGCATCACATAACCATCCCTCAACCCGCAATGAAGAATCACTCCAAAGTTCCTATCTAGCGGAGAACATAAGAAGAAATTGTTTGTAGGGTACAAAACAACCTCAAAGTTATCCTTTCCGATCGATCTATCCAATAGTTCATACTAAAATAACAACAAGTTATCCTTTCCGATCGATCTATCTAAGAGTTCGTACTAAAATAACACCATATGATACACATCAACCAACTCTAATGTCACCTAGATACTCTAATGTCGCCGCGAGTATCCGTGAGTTGATTATACAATATGCATCAAAAAATTTCAGATTCATAATACTCAATCCAACACAAAGAACCTCAAAGAGTGCCCGAAGATTTCTACCGGAGAATCAAAGACGAGTACATGCATCAACCCCTATGCATAGATTACCCCAATGTCACCTCGGGGATCCGCGAGTTGAGTACCAAAACACACATCAATTGAATCATACCCCATTGTCACCATGGGTATTCATAGCAACGCATACATCAAGTGTTCTCAAATCCACAAAAGTATTCAATCCGATAAGAACGAAATATCAAAGGTAAAACTCAATTCATCACAACAAGATAGAGAGGGGAAAACACCATATGATCCAAGTATATTAACAAAGCTCGTGATACATCAAGATGGTGCCAACTCAAGAACACGAGAGAGGGAGAGAGATTAAACATATAGCTACTAGTACAAACCCTCAGCCCCGAGGGTGGACTACTCCCTCCTCATCATGGTGGCCACCGGGATGATGAAGATGGCCACCAGTGATGATTTCCCCCTCCGGCAGGGTGCCGGAACATGGTCTAGATTGGTTTTCCGTGGCTACAGAGGCTTGCGGCGGTGGAACTTCTGTTCTTGGGTTATTTCTGGGGGGTTTTGTATTTATAGGATTGTTTGGCCTTAGTTTCACGCGAAGATGGGCCTCGAGGTGACCACAACCCACCTGCACACGGGCAAGGGCCCAGGCACGCCCTGGTGGGTTGTGCTCACCTCCTTCACCAGGAAGCTTCTAGTGCCTCTTTTGTTCCAAAAAAATCATCAAGAAGTTTCATTGCATTTGGAGAACTTTTATTTCTGCACAAAAAACAACACCACAGTAGTTCTGCAGAAAACATTGTCAGTCTGGGTTAGTTCCATGCAAATCATACCAAAACCATATAAAATTGTTGTTAACATGGCATGAGTACTTCATAAATTATAGATATACTAGAATATAAAGACGCGCGTTGCCGCGCCCGTCTATCTTGAGAAATAAGCAATATAGATATTTGAAATTTGTATTGTTCAAGCTAAAAGTGGTCCACTGATGTTGGTGTTTTCACATTAATGAATACAGAGTATGCAAACATGAACATACAATATTTTATCTTGTTGGGTGAAATAAATTCCAGTGTGATATTGAAAATTTTAGTATCATCCTTTTTATTTGATGATGCAGCTACCAAGCACGTTGAAATTTTGCATAATAACATAACCCTGAAATCAACTGCACAAACTCGTAGCATGGTTCTGGCACATTTCACGTACAAGTTACATGCTTCATTTCACATAAAAGCTAAAAGATTGCATAACGATTTTATGGTTTTCTCAAAATAATACTACTTGACAATTTCCCACCATCCTAAGAATCAATTGATACGTGTTTTCCACCTTTTCTTGACATGGTATAACAATAGAGAAATTGTAGGTTGCTGGACGTTCAAATCATAGAAAACCTCAACATGACATTGCTTGTTCTTCTTGAGCTGTGATATCTTCAAATCCTAACTCTCCTCCTTAAACTCTGTTTCTGTTTTTAGTGTATATCCTGAATCCTTGGCATTTTTCCTTTTAAACCTCAGAAGTAGATATCCTGCACCGCCACCCAAGGTTGAAACAATAATCATTGTACTTATCGATATTGTACCATGAATGCTGACATCCATCTTGCAACCACTATTGTTCTTCTTCTCGCTACTTAGTGTTGTCAAACATCTCAAACCTACAGGTTTGACATTCAACTATCCTGTACCAACACAACATAAAGCTCAGAAGAAGATGCACAAAGTAAAGTTATTATCTACTAAGAAGATCACCCATTGGCAGCTGCAAGAACCACAACAAGATGGCCCTAGTCCATGGTCTACACTAAGCTCCTCCACTTGATGGAAGGATTATTTAATATATATCACTACACATACCACGACAGCAAAATCATAGTGTTGATTCTGCTTTTACTTTTCAATATTAACAATCAAACGATGAAGCACAAAGAAACATAACATAGATACATAAATTATGGTTCACTTATTCATTGGCATATAAAATATAATTAGTGGGAAGAATATTACCCGAAGGGACTATGGAAAATTAGCAGCAAGAACATCAACCACATGTTTTCTTTTAAAAAATGGTACAAAGGTTTCTATCTTATATATTCAAAACTGACCGGTGGTCACGATCACCAACCACAATGTTATCACCACTCTGTTATATGCTCTTGTATCCATGACCAACTTCTTTCGGGCACTTCATCTCTGAAGTTCTTTTCTCAAAAAACAAAGTGTAAATATAGAAGAACAATTGTAAGGCTAGATAATGTGTTGGAAGAGTCAAGCTCTCAAGCATGTAGTAAACAAAGAGATAATCATGCGGTAGAGGTGCAGTAAGGGAAAAAACTTATGTCTTCACTCTTTAGTTGGGAAAAGCATCAAACAAAGGTAAGTTAATTTTGGAAACCCCATTATGTAAAGATGAACTATATTTAAAACATAATCTTCAGCTCCTCATAGTGCTCGAACAAAGTTGTCGACTTAGTACAGTCTATAGTTGCATGATGAAACTTTTTGGTAGGGCATAAAACATGATTATTACATGACATTCTTGGCATTACACTTCATTCTTGGAAATTCTTGGAAGGCCCTGTGGACTATGCTCTGAATCTCAACCTATGATTTGCCAAAATAAAGAATGAAATAAGATGAACGATAAATAAAATAAGCATAGTGTTTTAAGTCAAGAGATGGTTAAGCAGCTAGCTTTTTATTTGTAGAGTAGTTAGTTTTTTTGGTTTGATACTGTATGGGCTTCTTGTGTGCAAGTTCTTCTTCTAAACTTTCTCTTAATTAGTGATGGTGTTTGGCAGAGCTCCTGCCCATGGTTAGAAACATTAATTGAATATTTTAGATAATTAAAATGCAAATGAATAATATACTCTCAGTATATTGCAGAAAATTCGAAACTCTTGATGTTCACATATAAACATATCTACATCAAAGAGAAACAATTCAAAAGATGGATTTCTGTTTTGGTGAGAAAGTGTAGTGGTGTTTATAAGATTGTTTAAAAAAACAGTTCAATTTCATCGTTGCACCGTTTGGGTAGTTGCAAATCCCTTGCAACACAAGAGAAGGGGATTTCTTTTTGTGCCTAAACAAATGATCATCAGTATGTTCAGTAAATGTCCTAGCTTGCAACACAGTCGAGTGCATATAAAACTGTAAGCAATCTAGATTCTGCAACTTTACATTGTGTAGTACCATCATATGGAGGAATCTTTGGTTCTAGTCTATCAATCCTGAAAGATAATAAAATCATAAAAGATAGGAATGAAGAAATTTGAAAACAACATGCAGTGAACAACGTAGATGAAGAGTGATTATTATTTCAACCAGCCAACCAAATTAAACATCTTTGACTTGCACATCAAACTAAAATATTCAAGGATTCTAGACTTACCTGGAAGCCAAATCCCTACTAAATCATTTTGTGGGATCAAGCAAGAACTGCTTCTCCACAAGAAAAATCTAAAACCAGCAGCAGCTTGCAATCGATGCAAGATTAACCTAGTGCAAATCACTCAAATGTGTAATGATCGTGGAATTTGAACCGCATCTAATATATTGGCTTAAAACTTAAAACTGAACCACACACACATATAGAGAGAGATAGCTGACCGTCTATGTTTTGGAGATCGAGTCCATGCCTGCGTACCAGGATAGTCAACCAATGCAGGGACCAGTTGCTTCCAAACCTACAAGGACGAATAACAAGTAAAATCTATAGATATGAACTATGAAGACATGGAGGAGATTTAGTGGGAGGAAGATGGATGGTCGGCGAGAATGAAACTAAGCAACAACCATGGCCGAGAGATGACGCGGAAGGCAGGAAGGAAGAGATGATATGAGGGAGAATGGAAAATTCGACTTAACGCACCAATAGGGCAAATTAATCATCATCATCACCTCTGAAAATAATTACCATAATCACAGGAAGTACACAGTGGACCTTTAATGCAGAAGTTTTCAGCTTCAGTTACAGAATGGGAAGGAATGTGTGGTACAGCTGCAAGGCATGGAGGCGGATGCAGGAGAAGGACAGCCGGCGATGGACGCCGGCGACGGGGGCGGGCGCCGTGCTGCCATGGAGGAGCGGTGCAAGACTGAAATTTAAAAACAGAACGAAGGGGCTTGGAGGAAGAGTATAGGCGGGTGGGCGACACCGACGGGAGTCGAATCATAACAGAACTTGCTAACGGCGGTGGCGCATCGCGACGAGGCAAATGTCGGTTCGGGGATAGCGCTGGAACCCGGACGACCTGGCCTATTAGCGTGCGAATGGATGACCTGGGCCTTGGACGGCCCATTAAGGAGAGACACTCAAGCTCGTTCTGCGGGAGCAGCAGCCCGCGAGACGGTGCATCGAGCGTGCGGACGACCTCGGACGCAGCTAGATGATCTAGATAATAGGTTTGAGGATCCGACGGCTGAGACAGTCAAATCGCTGTGGAGGCTTCTAGCTAGCCCAGTTATATTGTTTCTCAATTGGATACGTATCAGCATCCCCAAGCTTAATTCCTAGTCTTCCTCAAGTAGGTGAATGATAAAAGAAATAATTTATGAAGTGTGAATGCTAGCATAGTGAATAAGTTTGATCAATGATAATTTCAATCACTTTTCCTAGCATCATAACAACAACTCTTTCTCATAAAATTGAAAGTGGAATTTTTGTTGTGGAATGCTACCTATCATACTCATCATATACTCTTTCTTTTGTGGCATGGACATTTGGACTTGAATGATTCAACGCAATAGTCTATAATTTGACATGAAGACATCAATACTCAAGCATACTAACAAGCAACCATGTATTTCAAAATATCAATGCTAAAGAAAGCTATCCCTAGCCCATTATGCTCAATCATTGATCCATTCATGAAGCACACCCAAATATTAGCTACATCCAACGCACAAGTACGACAATAGTGCTCCCTAGTTGGTGCTTTATAAGAGAAGATGGAGACTCAAATAAAAATTTTTGCATAAAGTAAATAGATAGGCCCTTGCAGATGGAAGCAGAGATTTGTAGAGGTGCCAGAGCTCAAAGCTGAAATTGAGAGATAAAATATTTTGAGAGGCATACTTTTCCCGTCAACGAAAATGACCGAGAATTCCCAACACTTTCCATGCTAGATATATCATAGGCGGTTCCCAAACATAAAATAAAGTTTATTACCTTTTCCACCATACTTTCACACTGCACGACTAGCTGTATCCACGGGTGCCATCCATACCAACACTTTCCAAGGAATTTATTATTTGACAACATAAAGTAAATTTCTTTTTCATTCCGGGACTGGGCATCCCTATTACCGTCGTAATCTTGTGCAATGACAAGTGAATAAACACTCATCTTGAGAATAACACATCTAGCATGGAAAATATTAGCCACCCCCTGCCGCTTCATGAGTGGTACGGGCACACAGAAAGGAAATTCATTTTGAAAATTAAAGATGGCACATACAAATTTACTTAGAATGACACGGAAATACTGCATATAGGTAGGTATGGTGGACTCATGTGGCAAAACTGGGTTTAAGGATTTTGGATGCACAAGTAGTATTCCCACTAGTACAAATGGATGCTAGCAAATAGATTGAGAAGCGACCAACCAAGAAACGAAAACGATCATATACGAGCATTAAACATAACTAACACCGAGTAATGCATCACAAGTAGGATGTAACTTCATTGCATAACTATTGACTTTCGTGCTTGCATAGGGAATCACAAACCTTAACACCAATATTCTTACTAAAGCATAAGTACTCTCCAACATGACTCATGTATTATTATCTCCATATCTCAAAACTATTGCAAGGAATTAAACTTATCATATCCAATGATCTACATGAAAGTTTGGGACTAAATTTATATATTACCATTGCTACTAACAAGCTCTCAAATAAATTTAAGTGAAGCATGAGAGCAAATGACAAACTACTCCAAAAAGATATAAGTGAAGACCAAATGAGTAGTTAAGTAAATAGGTAGCTATGTGAGGACTCTCTCTAATTTAAAAGTTTCAGATCTAAGTATTTTATTAAAACATCAAGCAAAACAAAATAAAACTAAATTCTAAGAATAGCACACATCATGTGAAGAAGCAAAAACTTAGGCTCAATCGTTACTAACCGATAATTGTTGAAGAAAGGTGGGATGCCTACCAGGGCATCCCCAAGCTTAGATGCGTGAGACTTGTTGAAATATTAATTTGGGATGCCTTGGTCATCCCCATGCTTGAGCTTTTGTGTCTCCTTAGTTCCTTTTATATCACGTTTTACCTAAATCTTAAGAACTTCATCCACACAAAACTCAACAAGAACTCGTGAGATAAGTTAGTATAAATCAATGCAAAAGCCTTATCATTCTCTACTATGGCAAATCACTAAAATTATTATTAAACATTGCATACTAAATGCCTCTACATATTTAATAATCATATCCTCAAATAGAACCATAAACAAGCAAACATATGCAGACATAACAACAATCTGCCAAAACTGGATAATCTGTAAAAGAAGCAAGAATGTCAACTCCAAAAAATTTAAAATTTTTACCACACCGTAGAAAATTTATCATAGCTTATTGTGCAAAATATTTCAACATTTTATCAAATTCTGACTTTTTTCAAGAATTGACGCACTAGCGTGCAACTTTCTGTTTTCAAACAACCACATACAGACTTGCAAAATAAGCATGGTAAAGGCTATACTTGACATTTTTATTGAAATGAAAGATGCAAAACATTATTCTAAATAATAGCAAGCAAATCCTAACAAAATATGACGCTCTAATAACCCAGAAGTATAGGGGATCAACTATAGCTTTTCTCGATAAGTAAGAGTGTCGAGCCCAACGAGGAGCTAAAGGTAGAACAAATATTCCCTCAAGTTCTATCGACCACCGATACAACTCTACGCACACTTAACATTCGCTTTACCTAGAACAAATATGAAACTAGAAGTACTTTGCAGGTGTAATGGGATAGGTTTGCAAGATAATAAAGAACACATAAATAGAAGTTAGGGGCTGTTTAGATAAAGAAACAATTAAGTTAGTTTTAGTAGAAATCTTTTTGTCATAAGAAAGTTATTTGTCCCGAGGCAATCGATTACTAGACCGGTAATCATTATTGCAATTTTATATGAGGGAGTGGCATAAGCTAGCATACTACCTCTACTTGGATCATATGCACTTTTGATTGGAACTCGAGCAAGCATACACAACTACTAAAGATCATTAAGGAAAGACCCAACCATAGCATTAAAGTATCAAGTCCTCTTTACTCCCATACGCAAACAACCTACTTACTTGGGTATGTGCTTTTGTCACTCACGCCACCCACTGTTGGGGTACACAAATAGGGTTATGTGTTTCCCCTGATTTGTGCACGAACACTGGGCCTCTGCCCCGGTAGCCAAAGCTCGGCTAGTAAACAACTACACCAACATCCAACGTGAGACCAAGCCAGAGAAGTAGCTCTTTGAGAGATCAAAGAGCGGATCAACATGACCAAGACAAACCAACACATCAAGATGTCACCGAGGGAGTTATGGATCGAGGGGTCCTCAGGATGCCGACCCATCGAATATGGGACGGACTGGTGGATCCGCATAATGATGGGAGATCTATGAAGCCGTGGTTTGCCCTCCAAGTCAAGGATAGGCAGGATATCTTTATCCCATATAATCTATCTCCGGTAACCCTAACCCTACTGGTGTCTATATAAACTGGGGGTTGTAGTCTTTAGGGCTAGAGATATATTCATCACCTCACCACCTTAGGGTTAAGCTCATATTGATCTCGAGGTAGATATAATTTGTAAACCATACTAAACATCCAATATAATCGAGCAGGACGTAGGGTATTACCTCTTCGAGAGGGCCTGAACCTAGATAAACACTGTGTTCGTCATCCCTTGTTACCCATCGATCCCTAATCCACAACACGGAACCCCCTACCCCAAGGTCTGCCAGTTTTGACACCGACATTGGTGCTTTCATTGAGAGTTGCACTGTGGGGTCGCCCAAAGGACCAATGGCTCACCTGATCATAGGAGAAGGCATCGAATCCGGGGACTTCTTTGTCCCCGGCCAACTCTTTGCGTTCGGCAGCATCGTGTTGCACGCCGGTCTGACCGGTCATTTAGGTCAGATCAACAGCTTCGCCCCTAGATACCAAATTCGATTCGGCAATCTAGAGTACATAGCGGATACACGGGGCGATCTGGTCTTCACCGGATTCACTGCCCCCGCTCACACCCTTGCCGGCCTCGCCACGCCCGCTTTGGAGTCCCCCTCCGATCTGATCTACAGATCGGCCCCTGTCCTTCGAACAACCTCGAGCCAGGAGGGCCCTCTTCAAGCGAGGCCCAGGCTCCACCTTCGGCCCGATCCGTCATGTCTGTGAAGGGTCTCCTCGGCCTTCGAGGTGGAATCAGGAGGCAGATGCCAAGAGTAAACCTCGGCCGAATCATCCCAACACAACGCTCCCCTGAGCCTTGGCGAAGAGCCAACAACCGATGGTCAGGGGTCATCCCCGACCCGAAGTAGCTCGACCTCAAATCATGGCGCAAGAACCACACACAAAAACCAAGGCCCGTCGTTAGTCCCCAGTGACAATCTGGACCCTCTCAAGGTTTCGGCACCGCACCTCGAGTCTAGCTCGGCCCGTGGAAACCAAGGACCGGCCAGGGCACTGACTGCCCCCATCTTGTTGCAACGGAGTTTGGCCTAGAGCCCTCAAATTTGGTGACCCTTGCTATGTTAAACGAGGCGCTAGACCGAATCTAGAAAATGACCATTTAGGAGGACCTGCCCTTCGCCCACAACCATCAACCCTTCAAGGCGTACCACGAGGAATTTTACGTCCCACCCACCACCCACTTGGTAGCCACTATCAATGATTTAACCAATATGCTAGATTATAATTCAGAAAACGCCGAACACACGGACAAGGACAGTGGAGCCGCGGCTAATATCAATGTTGCCCCCCTTCACCGGCCGCTGGTCGGCCACATCCACCTACGATATTTACATGATGGACACTACTAAGGACGGCGATGGCACTCCTAATAAGAACCAAGACAAGCCCGAAGATGAGCCGCCCAAGCGCCAAAGACAACGTCATCGATCAAAGCCACGTCGTAGCCATGCGAGCAATGTGGACTCTGCAGAGAATGGCACCACAAACAATACAGATGACCTCACCGGAGCCGTAGCTAATGAACATCATCAGGATGACCCCACGGGGCAGGAGGACCCGTTCAACCCAGAAAACCACGACGACTCCGAAGATATCAACTACCTCCCACTCTCTGAGGAGGAGGCCAGTCTCAGGGATGACGATTTCATCGTCCCCGAAGACCCGTTGGAGCAGGAACGGTGCAAGACAAGGCCTTTAGCCACCGCCCGCAGCCTGAAGAAACAAAAGCGCAAAATCAATTCCGGACAAGACACCCTCAAAAATCGATGGACCAATGTCCTAGCCGCTGAAGAAGGGTACGACCGCGAACAACCAATCAAAAGCTATCCCTGTCGGATTTCGGGTTCCGTCAGACCCTTGAGGTTCGAACACTGGGGTGCGCGCGGAGATTTCGCCCTCTACCTTCCTGTTCCTTGCCGGCTCGCTAAGATCTAAACTACAGAAGGAACAACACAAGAGACACGGTGTTTATACTGGTTCAGGCCACCATTGTGGTGTAATACCCTACTCCAGTGTGTGGTGTGGTGGATTGCCTCTTGGGCTGGTGATGAACAATACAAGGAAGAACAGCCTCGCGAGGGTCTGTTCTTGGCTGGTGCGATGAACTGCTAGGAGGAGTTCAGTCGCTCTATCTACTGGTTTCTTGGTGAGGATCCATATTCTAGATCAGGTCTCGATGCTTGGTCCTCTATCAGGTGTCTCTACCCTGGGGGTGGCTAGTCCTATTTATAGGCAAAGGCCCTGGGCCTCTTCCCAAATATTGAGCGGGAAGGGCGCCAACAATTGGCCATTTTGAAGGGGAACAACGGGTACACTTATCCTGACTAAAGTTGGTCCTCGCCTGTCAAAGGCTCTGGTGGTGACGCCTGCTTGGGCTCCACAATGACTTCCTTCCTGCCGTTGGGCTGGTCTTGGTCTTGTTGCACCGAAGTGGATGCCTTTGCTTGATGCTCTCTCCTGCGCTTGCTCCCTTTGCACCAAAGAGGAAAGGATGACACTGCACGAGCTGGCGCCTGACTGGCGCCCTTGGTCGTCATGGCTTGCGTCATGGGTACCTCGTGAGGTACACTACCTTGAATTCTCTGCCTCCTCGTGAGCCAGCCTGATGAGGCCGTGCCTGAGGAAGCTCCTTGTCGTCCGCCCCGTGAGGCTTGGCCCCTCGCGAGGGTCTTGAGCCTGTGTTGATGAAAATGGGCCATGCTGGGCCCCCTTTGAGCCACGCCGCACTCCGCAGGCAGGAAAGTCTGGGGACCCCCATTCCCAGAATGCCGACAATAGCCCCCGGGCCCAAGGCGCGCCCGGACCTGGCCAAGCAGAGAGGCGAAAGGGCAAGCGCGAAGCGCCACGGGCCCTAGCAGCCTGCGGCCCTGGGCGCCGCATGGCGGTTGATTGGACGTGGGCGTCTCCACTTCCCCATGACGCCTCGGTAACTGCGTGGATTCGACAAGTCCCTGCATGCAAAGCGGGTCATGATTACCTGCGATCGTGGAGGTCGACGGTTGGCCTTCGTCGGCTATAAGTACGGAACGGCGCGCGCCCTTCCTGTTCATCTCTTCTTGCTTCTCCTTCTTCCCGGTCCTTGCTCCGTCTTGCTGCAATGGCTCCGATCTGCCGGTTCTCTATGGCAGAGAAGGGAAAGGCTCCCCGAGAGGATCCTGACCCGCTTCCACCGAAGAAACGGCTGGCCCTCTGCCATCGGGTGAGGGCGCCTACCGAGAAGAGTTGAGGCCACGTGCGGCGGCCACCACCAGGGTTCCCGCTTCCCTTGTACGCCCACATCGAGGGCCCTGAAGGAGTCGATGCCGAACGCCGCGGGCGACGCCGCCGTTGGCGCCGGCGGGTCACGAAGGTGTGCGTCTTTCCCCCTAGAGTCCACGTCGAGGGCTCCTCCTGAGAGTTCATGCTTCACGCCGCCACGCCTCCTCAGTCTTGGATTCGCCTTCCTCCTTTCTTCGCCTCCGTCATTCCGTAGGGGAAACCCCTGGGGCTTTGGCTGCAGCACGCCGGCTGTAGCACCCTCGCGACCGGGGCAGAGGTCGCGGTCGTTGCCCCGGGCGAGGTCTTCATGACTCGAGGCTGGGGCGAGATCGCCCGGGTCTGCAGGGCAAGGGGCGCCCTCGCGATCCACCTGGAGTACGACGGTGCTTCGGTGATGTTCTTCAAGGTCTTTGATGCGGATGGTCGCCGGCTGGAGTGCTGCCCCGGGAGAGGCGGTCGGGACCCCGCTGCGGCAAGGCAGAGGCCGGCTAACCACTCCCTTGGTAGCTCCTCGGGCGACGGAGGTGCTGGAGGAACCAGTGACTCCACCGAGCTCTTCGCGTCTCCGGAGACGAGCGACGACAGCTATGAGCCCCCGAGCCTGCGCCGCTCCCGAAGCAGGGCGGGCTTGTCAGGCCGTCGCCGCCCCTAATCTGGATGGGGTTGGCGCCGGTGCCTGGCGGCCCACTGTTGATGATGGCGTCTGCCGCGATGGTTCCTGTAGTTAGGACTCCTTAGGATACGCGTCTTTTGTTCTTGCGAGGAGCCAAGAATATACCCCGTGGGGGCTTGTAAGGTGCCTGCGGGCCTATCTGTCAAAATAATCCTTGCCATGGTGTAGCGCGTGTTGCTCATTCCGTCTTAGCTCAGTTCTTCCTTTCGAACCTCGTGAGGGCTTGATGCTCTGCGCCGACAGGTCCCAGTCCCAAGGCGGCTTCAGCCGTCACTGGTATGCCAGGTCGCGATGCTGTGGTCAAGGCCAGGAGGTGAGCGGCCCGGGGCCCGGTAAGAGCCCCTGAGTCGGGATGCTCAGGAGGTCCCCTTTGGCACTCAAGCAGCCATCGTTCGGGGAGAAAGGAATGTGACGTTGCTTACACGGGATTGCATTGGATGCGGTGACGGTACTACGATAGCTAGTGTTTTCGGAGAGTGACTTATCTTGAGGGTCAGGGAGCGCTTCCTGGTGCGGCGCTAGGTCCGTGCCTTGGCCGGCGAGGGGTTGCCTGGTGAGGTCTCCACGTGCCTCTTTCCTCTCGCCTCTGCTTCCCTTTCTGCTCTATGTCCTCGGGTCCCGGCCCTTGAGCGGGTCTCAGCCGTCGCTGGTTTGCCGGGGCGCGATGCCGTGGACAAAGCCAGAGGGTGAGGGCTGGAGGGCCGGTAGGAGCCCTGAGTCGCGATGCTCAGGTACCCCCCTTTAACGCGTGAGCGGTTCACGCAGACGAGAGTGAAGAGGACACCTTGGGGGCCTCGCCTGGCGCTTCTCCTTGGGGGATCCTGTAGACCCACCACAAAAAGAGCAAAAGTCCGCTATGACAAGCGGCGGTTAGCCGTTAGTTGCCTCTGATAGGCGACGAGGCACGAAAGGCCTGGCGAGGTGTATCTGGGCACCCGGGAGCCAGCGCGGGACTCACGGGGCCCTACCTCAAGGCGGGCTGCGCCTGGCACTGGGCCTTATCTTGGGGTGCGTTCCTGCCAATTTGGTTAGATGCTGAAGCTCTATGTCCTCGGGTCCCGGCCCTCGAGCTGGTCTCAGCCGTCGCTGGTATGCCAGGTCGCGATGCCGTGGACAAGACCAGAGGGTGAGGGCTGGAGAGCCGGTAGGAGCCCTGAGTCGCGATGCTCAGGTACCCCCCTTTAACGCGCAAGCTTGGTTAGATGTCGAAACTCTACGTCCTCGGGTCCCGGCCCTCGAGCTGGTCTCAGCCGTCGCTGGTATGCTAGGTCGCGATGCCGTGGAGAAGACCAGAGGGTGAGGGTTGGAGAGCCGGTAGGAGCCCTGAGTCGCGATGCTCAGGTACCCCCCCTTTAACGCGCAAGCTTCCGACATCCAGGAAGAGAAGGAGCCACGGACAGGCATCAAATAACAAGCATGATGGGTCGAAAGCATGGCCCTAAGATAAACGCAAGGGGGGTACACGCCGCTAGGTCTAACCCGAGCGACTTGGGGATAATGCAGCCCGAGGGGCGCCCCCAACAAAGTAAGCTAAAAACATGAGCAAAAGGATACACGCCGCAGGGACGGACCCACACGGCCTCGGAATAATGCAGCCCTGAGGGCGCTCCCAGCTGGAAATGAAACTTGAAAGATGTCACCTGATGGTGTTGACGATGAAGAGGTGTTGGTGTAGCAGACTCGGTGGGTTGTGGTAGCCGATCCTCACGAGCCCCCAGGCCCTGGGGCCTCGGGAGGCTCCGGAGGCGCTGGTGGCTCCTCGCGGACCATCTCCATCTCCGCCGAGGCTGCGGGCGCTGACCTCTTGAGCCTCGGGATGCCCCTCATGAGGCGCTGGTACGCGGCAGCCGCGTTCGGCAAGCCATAAGGCATGCGAACGTAGCTGTGGGGTGGACCTTCATAACGCCCCACTTGCGAGGGCAGAGGCGCTCCTGAGGGGCGGCTCGGTTGAGCCCTAGTATGTCGATGCAGACGCGCAGCCCACCATCCTCGCCTAGATGGGGGGCCACAGCGAGTAAGCGGCGGCTGCCTCTCAAGACTCTTGACTCCTGTAGCTCCTGAATGGCCTTGCTGACGAACTCCTGAGGGTTTGGCCCTCCTTGCCTTGCTACTTCTTGAGGGAAACGTACTTCGAAACACACCTCCAAGTGGTGCCCAAGCGCCTCCCTCATGACCTTGGCGAGGTCGGCGGCTCTCCAGAGGAGAGCCCCCGAGCCCTGCCTGAGGAGGGCACCGGGCGCGCTTCCCTATGCGATGGAAGGAGGTTCCCCTGGGCAGGCGCGGGCCCTGAGGGGCCTGCCTCCTGAGGGGCCGGGCCTGATGATGTCTTCTTCTTCTTGGGGGCGGCCTCGGGAAGGCTCCTGCTTCCGCGATCCGGGTCTTCCAGTGATGCGGCCTGAAAGGCTCGTTCCAGGGAGCACACCACGTCTTTTTCTTCGCAGGGTACCGTGATGACTCCGCCACTTCCTGGCATCTTGAGGATGTTGTAGCCGTGGTGGGTTACAGCCATGAACTTGGCCAGCGTTGGGTACCCGAGGATGGCGTTTACGGCAGGCGAATGTGGGCGATGTCGAAGTCGATGAGCTCGGTGCAGTAGTTGTCGCGCGCCCCGAAGGTGACAGGGAGGCGGACCTGCCCAATCGGGACCGTGGAACCGTAGGTGACTCCGGAGAAAGGCCTGGTTGGCTGAAGCTGATTGTATGGCACTTGGAGATTGTTGAATGTTTCCACGGACAAGACGTTAAGCCCTGCCCCGCCATCGATGAGGGTCCTGGTGACCAGCACGTTACTGATGATTGGGGAACAAAGCATTGGGAGGACTCCGGCTGTGGCCGCGCACTTGAGCTGATCTGCTGAGCTGAACATGATGGTGCACGCCGACCATCTGAGAGGGCGCGTGACCTCGAGCTTGGGGAGGACCGCATTTACTTCGCGGGCGAACTGCTTGAAGATGCGTTGAGAGGCTGGGGCTTGAGCTCCGCCCAGGATGCAGGCGATCGCACGTGGCTCCTAGAAGCCCCTAGCCCCCTCGTCCTCATGACGGTCCTCATTTCTCCTTGGCTGCGGCGGCAGCGGAGGGAGGCCTGCGTTACCTTGCGGGCGATCCTCGCGAGGCTGATCCCTCCAGCCTCCCTCGCGAGGCGGGTCCTGCCATCGATCCTCGCGAGGTTGGTCGCGCCACCCTTGGCGAGGGCCGCGGTCTTCCCAGTGTCCTGCGTTCCTTCCTCCTCGGCCGTAGCCCTGGTCGCTGCGGTCGGGATGTCGGCCGGTCCTTCCTTCTCGCATGGCTCGGAGCTCTTGGCATTCATTGGTGTTGTGGGTGTGGAGGTCGTGGTACATGCAGTACCGGCTGCCCTTGGAAGGTTCGGGCTGATCTCTGCCCCGCTTGGTGTCCGGTTCTACCGCGAGCACGGCAGCCCCCTTGCGCTTCACATCCTTGGCCTTGGGTTTCTTCTCTTCTGGGTCTGCGGCAGGCAGCTCGAGGAGGGAGAGACGCCCTTCCTCAGCCCTGGCGCACTTGGTCGCCAAGTTGAACAGCTCCAAGGAAGTGCACAGGTCTTCATGCATCGCCAGCTCATCCTTCATCTAGACGTCGCGCATGCCGTCGGAGAAGGCTGAGATGATGGCCTCCTCGGTCACCTTGGGAATCTTGAGGCGTGCGCTGTTGAAGCGCTGGATGTACTTCTGGACGGTTTCCCCTGGTTGCTGCTTGATACGGCGCATGTCACTCACGGCGGGTGGCCGGTCGCGAGTACCCTGGAAGTTGGCGATGAAGCGGGTGCGCATCTCGTCGAGGAGGAGATCGTGCACAGGGCGAGTTCAGAGCAGTGCGGGCCCCATCCTTGAGCGCCATGGGAAACCAGTTCGCCATGACCTTCTCGTCTTCGTTGGCAGCTGATGCCCAGCTCGAGAGCTGGAGGAACTCATGGGGTCGGCCGTGCCGTCGAAGCGAGGAGGCAGGTCCGCTTGAACTTGCGGGCCACGCTGACGCGCAGCTTCGATGGTGAAGGCGCGGCATGCCGCTGTGGCCACGGGAGGCCTTGGGTGACGAAGAGCCTAGTTCTGCGGGTCCCCATGCACTGCAGCTGGGAGCAGCGCGGGGTCTTGACGTGCTGGAGCAGGAGCGTGGTCGCGACGAACCGGAGCGGGGAGCGCTCGGGCAGCTTCTGGCGGGCGAGGGACTTCTTGGTAGCTCTGCTCTTGCCGCGCTGGCGCCTGACAGAGCGGGTTCCGCCCAGGGGCCACGCGCCTTGGGTCTAGGGCGCCTTCTTAAGGGGGAGGCGGCTGAGGCGCCCCCGGAGCTTCATTGCCCGCGCAGGGCTGGGTGCGGTGCAGCGAGAAGGACGGCGTGGGGGAGCCCCCAGCGGCGCGGACAAGCTCGGCGACTCGGTCGAGCCACTCTTCATAGACGTCGTCGACGGGATAGAAGCACAGGAGCTCGTTTGCCGCGATGAGCGCAGCTCGAGCCTCCATGGCCGCGCGGGGCACGCGGGACGAAGAACCAGCTGGGGTGAGAGAGGGTGTAGCAGTGCGGCCGTCTCGCCTCATGGATGGATGCTGGGACGATGCTTGCTGCTCGTTCCCCGCCGGGCCAGTGGCGGCGTTGACGGCAGGCGACGGGGAACGACGAGGGTGCCCGCCGACGGGAGCCGTCTGGGCGACACGGGAAGAGAGGGCGGCTCGGTGCTCGGCGCGGGCCCGACGAGCGTCAGACATGGATACGATGGTCGGGGAAGAACAGGGCGACGAAAGACGAGTTTCGGCGCACCCCTACCTGGCGCGCCAATGTCAGATTTCGGGTTCCGGTAGACCCTTGAGGTTCGAACACTGAGGTGCGCGCGGAGATTTCGCCCTCTACCTTCCTATTCCTCGCCGGCTCGCTAAGATCTAAACTACGGAAGGAACAACACAAGAGACACGGAGTTTATACTGGTTCAGGCCACCATTGTGGTGTAATACCCTACTCCAGTGTGTGGTGTGGTGGATTGCCTCTTGGGCTGGTGATGAACAATACAAGGAAGAACAGCCTCGCGAGGGTCTGTTCTTGGCTGGTGCGATGAACTTCTAGGAGGAGTTCAATCGCTCTATCTACTGGTTTCTTGGTGATGATCCAGAATCTAGATCAGGTCTCGATGCTTGGTCCTCTATCAGGTGTCTCTACCCTGGGGGTGGCTAGTCCTATTTATAGGCAAAGGCCCTGGGCCTCTTCCAAATATTGAGCGGGTAGGGTGCCAACAATTGGCCATTTTGAAGGGGAACAGCGGGTACACTTATCCTGACTAAAGTTGGTCCTCGCCTGTCAAATGCTCTGGTGGTGACGCCTGCTTGGGCTCCACAATGACTTCCTTCCTGCCGTTGGGCTGGTATTGGTCTTGTTGCACCAAAGTGGATGCCTTTGCTTGATGCTCTCGCCTGCGCTTGCTCCCTTTACACCAAAGAGGAAAGGAGGACACTGCACGGGCTGGCGCCCGACTGGCGCCCTTGGTCGTCATGGCTTGCGTCATGGGCACCTCGCGAGGTACCCCGCCTTGAATTCTCCGCCTCCTCGTGAGCCAGCCTGATGAGGCCGTGCCTGAGGAAGCTCCTTGTCGTCCGCCCCGTGAGGCTTGGCCCCTCGCGAGGGTCTTGAGCCTGTGTTGATGAAGATGGGCCGTGCTGGGCCCTATTTGAGCCACGCCGCAGGCCGCAGGCAGGCAAGTCTGGGGACCCCCGTTCCCAGAACACCGAAATCCCAAGCGAAGATTGCTACCTCAGTTCGACGACAAGGCCGTAGAGCCAATACGTCCGACACATACATGTGCCGAATAGTGGGACCACCCCCCTAGAGGGCGAGACAGACAAATTGACGAGGCCAAACACCCAGCCGCCCCACCTCGCCGTCACGACAAGGACCAACTATGGCCTGATACGTCCATTTTGCATCATGTTTACCTACTGTTATTTATGTTGTTTTATGGCATAATAATGCTTTTTGGAGTAATTCTAATACCTTTTCTCTCATAATATGCAAGGTACACACAAAGGGGGAGAATTCCGGCAGTTGGAAATCTGGACCCAAAAAAGCTACGTCAGGCTACGTATTCTACACAACTCCAAATGAGCTGAAACTTCACGAGGATTTTTTACGGAATAAATGAGGATTTTTGGAGCCAATAAGTACCAGAGGGGGCCCACCAGGTGGGCACAACCTACGTAGGCGTGCCAGGGAGCCCAGGCGCGCCCTGGTGGGTTATGCTCACCTCAGCCCACCTCCAGTGCCCCTCTTCTGCTACATAAGTTATTTTGACCTAGAAAAAATAGGAGAGGACTTTCGGGACGAAGTGCCGCTGTCTCGAGGCGGAACCTGGGAGGAGGACTTTTGCCCTCCGGTGGAGCGATTCTGTTGGGGGAACTTCCCTCCCAGAGGGGGAAATCATCATCATCATCATTACCAACAACTCTCCCATCATGGGGAGGGCTATCTCATCAACATCTTCAACAACACCATCTCCTCTCAAACCCTAGTTCATCTCTTGTGTTCAATCTTTGTACCGGAACTATAGATTGGTGCTTGTGGGTGACTAGTAGTGTTGATTACATCTTGTAGTGGATTACTATATGGTTTATTTGGTGGAAGATTATATGTTCAAATCCATTATGCCATTTAATACCCCTCTGATCTGGAGCATGATTATCATTTGTGAGTAGTTAGTTTTTTTCTTTAAGTCATGGGAGAAATGATGTTGCAAGTAATCATGTGAACTTCAGATGTGTTCGATATTTTGATGATATGTATGTTGTGATTCCCTTAGTGGTGTCATGTGAACGTCGACTACATGACACTTCACCATATTTGGTCCTAAGGTAATGCATTGTGGAGTAGTTATTAGATGATGGGTTGCGAGAGTAACAGAAGCTTAAACCCTAGTTTATGCGATATTCCGTAAGGGACTGATTGAAAAAGTTTAATGCTATGGTTAGAATTTATTATAAATACTTTTCTCATAGTTGCGGATGATCACGAGGGGGTTAATCATAATTAGGAGGTTTATTCAAGTAAGAATAGCACCTAAGCACCGGTCCACCCACATACCAAATTATCAAAGAAGCGAACACGAATAGAACCAACATGATGAAAGTGACTAGATGAAATTCCCGTGTACCCTCAAGAATACTTTGCTTGTAATATGAGACCGTTTAGCCTGTCGTTTGCCTAAAAAAGGATTGGACTACCTTGCTGCACTTTTGTTACTACTACTATTACTTGCTCGTTACAAATTATCTTGCTATCAAACTACTCTGTTACTTACAATTTCAGCACTTGCAGACATTACCTTGCTGAAAACCACTTGTCATTTCCTTCTGCTGGTCGTTGGGTTCAACACTCTTACTTATCAAAAAGGATACAATCGATCACATATACTTGTGGGTCATCGAGGCTCTTTTCTGGTGCCATTGCCGGGGAGTGAAGCGCTCTTGGTAAGGAAAAATTATTACTACGTGCTGAAATTTACTGTCACTTGTTACTATGGAAAACAATCCTTTGAAGGGTTTGTTTGGGGTATCTTCACCTCGATTGGAAACACAATTCGTTACCCCTCAACCTACTACACCTATTGAAAATATTGAATATTAAATTCCTTCGGGTATGGTAGAACAACTACTAGCAAACCTTTATGCAGGAGATGGAACCGAACATCTTGATATGCACTTGATATATGTGGACGAAATTTGTGGATTGTTTAAGCTTGCAGGTTTACCTGGAGATGAAGCTAAGAAGAATGTTTTCCCTTTATCTTTTGAAGGGAAAGGCATTGCCATGGTATAGGCTATGCGATGATATTGGATCTTGGAACTGGAATTGGTTGAAATTGGAATTCCATCAAAAAAATTATCCTATGCATCTAGTTCATCATGATCAGAATTATGTATATAATTTTTGTCCTCGTGAAGGATAAAGTATCGCTCTAGCTTGGGGGAGTCTTAAGTCAATGTTATATTCATGCCCCAATCATGATCTCTCAACAGAAATTATTATTCAGAATTTTTATGCCCGGCTTTCTCGTAATGATCAATCCATGCTCGATACTTCTTGTATTGGTTCTTTTATGAAGAAGACTATTGAATTTCATTGGGATCTTTTAGAAAGCATTAAACGCAACTCTGACGATTGGGAACTCGAGAAGGTAAAGAGTCAGGTATTGAGCCTAAGTTTGATTGTGTTAAATCTTTTATGAATATTGATGCTTTTCAAAAGTTTAGCACTAAATATGGACTTGACTCTGAGATAGTAGCTTCCTTTTGTGAATCTTTTGCTACTCATGTTGATATTTCTAAGGAGAAGTGGTCCAAATACCATCCACCAATTAAAGAAGAAACTAAAGAACCAATAAAAGCTAAAGAAGAAACTATCATTTATAATATTGATCCAGTAGTTCCCACTGCTTATAGTGAAAAACCACCTTTCCCTGTTAGGATGAAGGAACATGCTAAAGTTTCAACTGTGGTCAACAAAAGTTATATTAGAACACCTAAACCAGCTGAACAAATCAAAGTAGAACCTAGTGTTGCTATGGTTAAAGTTCTCTTGGTTGATAATATTGATTGGCATGATATTTACTTCTGTGCTGAAGCTGCTAGAATTGCCAAACCCGATGAAAAAGATAAACATAGACCTGTTGTTGGCATGCCTGTTGTCTCAGTTAAGATAGGAGATCACTGTTACCATGGTTTATGTGACATAGGTGCTAGCGTGAGTGCTATTCCTTATACCTTATATCTAGAAATTATGAATGACATAGCACCCGCTGAAATAGAAGACATAGATATTACTAATAAGCTTGCTAATAGAGATACTATATTACCAATTGGGATTGTTAGAGATGCTGAAGTCTTGTGTGAGAAAATAAAATATCCTAATGATTTTCTTGTTCTTGATTCACCGCAAGATGACTTTTGTCCCATTATCTTTGGTAGACCTTTCTTGAACACCGTTAATGCTAAAATAGATTGTGAGAAACAAACTGTCGGTGTTAGCTTTGGTGATGAATCTCGTGAGTTTAGTTTTTCTAAGTTTAGTAGAAAACCTCATAAGAAAGATTTGCCTAATAAGGATAAAACTATTGGTCTTGCTTCTCTTGCTGTACCTCCTAGTGATCCCTTAGAACAATATTTGCTAGTTCATGAAAATGATTTGCATATGTGTGAAAGAAATGAAATAGATATAATCTTGTTCGAACAACAACCTCTACTTAAACACTTTCTACCTATTGAAACTCTAGGAGGTCCTCCTCCACCTAAAGGTGATCCTGTGTTTGAATTAAAACAATTGCCGCACACTTTGAAATGTGCTTATCTTAAGGAGAAAAATATATATCCTATTATTATTAGTGCTAACCTTTTAGAACATGAGGAAGAAAGATTATTGAAAGTTCTAAGGAAGCACCGAGCTGCTATTGGATATACTCTTGATGATCTGAAGGGCATTAGTCCCACTCTATGCCAGCACAAAATTAATATGGAACCTGATGCTAAACCCATTGTTGATCACCAATGTCGGTTAAATCCAAAGATGAAAGAAGTGGTAAGAACGGAAATATTGAAACTTCTGGAAGCAAGTATGATCTATCCTATAGCTGATAGTAGATGGGTAAGTCCTGTTCATTGTGTCCCTAAGAAAGGAGGTATAACTATTGTTCATAATGATAAGAATGAACTTATTCCACAATGAATTGTCACATGCTATAGAATGGTAATTGATTTTAGAAAATTAAATAAGGCAATGAGAAAAGATCATTACCCTCTGCCTTTTATTGATCAAATGTTAGAAAGATTATCTAAGCACACACATTTTTGCTTCCTTGATGGATATTCTGTTTTTTCACAAATACCTGTTTCTCAACCTGATCAAGAAAAGACCACTTTTACTTGTCCTTTTGGAAGTTATGTTTATAGTCGTATGCCTTTTGGTCTATGTAATGCACCTGCTACCTTTCAAAGATGTATGACTGCTATATTCTCTGATTTTTGTGAAAAGATTGTTGAGATTTTCATGGATGACTTTTCTGTCTATGGGAAGTCTTTTGATGATTGTTTATGCAATTTTGATCGAGTTTTGTAGAGATGTGAGCAAACAAACCTTGTCTTGAATTGGGAGAAGTGCCACTTTATGGTAAGGAAGGTATTGTTTTGGGCCATAAAATTTCTGAAAGAACTATTGAAGTGGACAAAGCCAAGGTTGATGCAATTGAGAAAATGCCATGTCCTAAAGATATCAAAGGTATTCGTAGTTTCCTTGGTCATGCTGGTTTCTATAGGAGATTTATCAAAGACTTCTAAAATTTCTAGGCCTCTTACAAATATTTTGAAAAAAGGATATTCCTTTTGTTTTTGATGATGATTGTTTGGAAGCCTTCGAAACACTCAAGAAAGCCTTAGTTTCTGCACCTGTTCTTCAACCACCTGATTGGAACTTGCCTTTTGAGATTATTTGTGATGCTAGTGATTATGCTATTGGTGCTGTTCTGGGATAAAGAGTTGATAAGAAATTAAATGTTATCCACTATGCTAGTAAAACTCTAGACAGTGCTCAACGAAAGTATGCTACTACTGGAAAAGAATTCTTAGCAGTGGTGTTTGCTTGTGATAAATTTAGATGCTACATTGTTGATTCCAAGGTGACCGTTCACACCGATCATGCAACTATAAAATATCTTATGGAAAAGAAAGATGCCAAACCTAGACTCATTAGGTGGTTTCTTATACTACAAGAATTTGATTTGCACATCACTGATAGAAAATGAGCATATAACCCCACAGCTGATAACTTGTCTAGGCTTGAAAATATTCTTGATGACCCACAACCTATTAATGATAGCTTTCCTGATGAACAGTTAGCAGCAATAAATGTTTCTAATAATACAACTTGGTACGCTGACTATGCGAATTATATTGTTGTTAAATACATACCACCTAGCTTCACTTACCAACAAAAGAAAGTTCTTCTATTATTTAAGACATTACTTTTGGGATGACCCACATCTTTATAAAGAAGGAGTAGATGGCATTATTAGACGTTGTGTACCTGAGCATGAACAGGAACAAATCCTATGGAAATGTCACTCCGAAGCTTATGGAGGACATCAGGCGGGAGACATAACTGCTCATAAGGTATTGCAATCTGGTTTTTATTGGCCTACTATCCTCTAGGATGCCCGTAAGTTCGTCTTATCTTGTGATGAATGTCAAAGAATAGGTAATATCGGTAAGCGTCAAGAAATGCCTATGAATTATTCACTTGCTGTTGAACCATTTGATGTTTGAGGATTTGATTTCATGGGACCTTTTCCTTCCTCTAATGGGTATACTCATATTTTGGTTGTTGTTGATTATGTTGCTAAGTGGGTAGAAGCTATTCCAACTAGTAGTGCTAATCACAACACCTCTATTAAAATGCTTAAGTAAGTTATTTTCCCAAGGTTTGGAGTCCCTAGATATTTAATGACTGATGGTGGTTCACACTTTATTCATGGTGCTTTCCGTAAAATGCTTGCTAAGTATGATGTTAACCATAGAATTGCATCACCCTATCATCCTCAGTCTAGTGGTCAAGTTGAACTTAGCAATAGAGAAATAAAACTACATAAGACTATTAATAGGTCCCAGAAGAATTGGTCTAAGAAATTGGATGATGCACTTTGGGCTTATAGAACAACATATAAAAATCCTATGGGTATATCTCCTTATAAAATGGTTTATGGAAAAGCTTGTCATTTGCCTCTTGAGTTAGAACATAAAGCATAGTGGGCAATTAAAGAACTCAACTATGATTTCAAACTTGCTGGTGAAAAGAGGTTATTTGATATTAGCTCATTAGATGAATGGAGAACCCAAGCTTATGAAAATGCAAAGTTATTCAAAGAAAAAATTAAAAGATGGCATGATAAAACAATCCAAAAGCGTGAGTTCAAAGTCAGAGAATATGTTCTTTTGTACAACTCTCGTTTCATATTCTTTGCACGAAAACTCCTCTCCAAATGGGAAGGACCATATGTTATCGAGGAGGTTTATCGATCTGGAGCTATCGAAATAAATAATGCCAAAGGTACTAACCCGAAGGTTGTTAACGGGCAACGAATAAAACATTATATCTCAGGTACGCCCATTAATGTTGAAAGCATTATTATCCAAACTATGACACCAGAAGAACACATAAAAGAAACCTTCCGGAACATTCCAGAATCGTGAAAAAGAAGAGGTACGTGATACGGTAAGTAAACGGACTCCAAAAAATCCGCAAAAATATTTTTTTGTCAGTTTTGGAATATTTAGAAAATAAGGAAAATAAGAAACTACGAGGAAGGTGACCCTGGTGGGCACAAGACACCAGGGTGCGCCTAGGTGGGCTGTGCCCACCTCGAGTACCTTCCGGACTCTGTTTTTCTTCCGTTTACTTGTTTCCCATGATAAAAAAAATCTTTATATACTCCCCGAACCTGTTGACCTCCGTAGCGCGGAGAAATCTCCTGTTTTATTTTCTTGTTGTTTTCTGTCAGATCTAATCCACCATGGCTGCTTCAAGCTCCTCCAAGAACAAGTTCTTTGAGAACGTTGTCAACCCATATTTGCGGGAGGTGATTGAGCACCCTCAAGCTATTTAGATGCGTGATGGGGTGCTCCACATCTGCGATGTGCAAGGCCCCAAGGGGACTGGATCCATGGAGGTCAGGCTTGAAGCTATGGAGCAGGAAGTCATCCGGTGCAAGGGGATGGTGGAACATGGACTCAGTGCCAATCACCTGTTGATCGCGGACTACACCCGTGACCTCAACGTGGATGGCAAGTCCATGAAGTACATCGTCTTCTCCTGCAACGAGCAAATCAATTTCCTCCAGAGCCAGATCTACGACCTTCAAAACTAAGTCTTTGAATATGAGGCAAGGTTTAAGGTATGATTTTGGCTGCCAGTTGCAGGACCCGAGAGACTCACTCTTCCTCTTATGACGGTGAGCCTCTGCTGTGGAAACCCGAGAACAGGATCACCACTACTTCATCACCACCACCTCCTTCTTCATCACCTAAAGAATAATGAATATCAGGTATGGGCACTCCCATTGGCTTTCGCCAAGCTTGGGGGAGGTGCCCCGATATTGTATCACCTCCACTATCTTGTGCCTTTACTTTTCTTAGTTTGATCCGTAATTATATTTTGCTTTAGATGAATAAAAGTTTAGTTTGATCCTTTCTATTCGAGAGTTTGCTTAGTGATCTATCTTTGTAATCGTTTGCGAGATATATAATAAATTTAGTTTGAGTATTGCTTCTTTTACTTTCTTGTTTCAATAAAAATAATGGAAATAAATGAAAACATCATATGCTAATATTTTGGTAAGTAATGACATCACATAAGGAAAAGTATAATTAGAAAATTTTATTGTAGATTGACAAACATAGCATTGGTCAATGATGCAACTCATGAAAAAATTAATAAGGGAAGAGAAGATTCACATGCAAATACACTATCCTGGAAATCTTTTGTGATTGTGAGCACCCATCAAAATATTATATGCCAAAATTGTTGACATTGGACAAGGAAGAAAACATAATGATTTATGTTTGTTCATATTCACATAGAAGCTATATTGTCATAGATCCTTCAACATGTGGTGTTTGCCCCTATCTTTGCTAGCCGAAAATTCCGCACCAAGTAGAGATACTACTTGTGCATCCAAAAATCCCTAAACCCAAATCTTGTTTTGAGAGTCCACCATACCTACCTATGGATTGAGTAAGATCCTTCAAGTTGTCATCAGTGCAATAAGGCAATAAAAATTGCTTCTAAAAGTGTTAGATCATTTAGTGTAACAGAAAATTGAGCGTTGTACGGACTTGTGAAGGCGAAGAATAAAAGCGATAGACTGCATAATAAGGTTGCCATCATAAGGGGCAATATAACGTGACATTCTCTTGCACTAAGGGGTTGAGCATACATACAAAAAGCACATGGCAACCTCTTCTTCCCTCTGTGAAGGGCCTATCTTTTTACTTTTATGTATTTACTTTCATGCAAGAGTCAAAGTTCTTCTCTCTATTCCTTTTTATTTTCTCTTTTGGCAAGCATCATGTGGTGAGGAAAGATCTAGGCACATATATCCATTTGAATATGGGTAGCATGAGTTATTATTGTTGACATCACCCTTGAGGTGAATATGTTGGGAGGCGAAACTATAAGCCCCTATCTTTCAATGTGTCCGGTTGAAACGTTTTGCTCATGTGTATGCGGTGAGTGTTAGCAATCATAAAAGACTATATGATGGTTGAGTATGTGGACTTGCCTAAAGGCTCTGATACGTGACCCTTCCTAAAAAGATGATGAATTGTAGTTGCAAAGTTGACTGAGAACATAGTTTGTTGATTTCCAATAGAGTTTATGCTTGATACTTCGATGTTGTGATGAATTGTCACTTGTTCATGAGAAGTCTATGATAAATTTTTTATGTTAAAGTTTGTTGCTGTCATAATAAGTTACATGATGCTTCTATGTCCGTATTTTGTTTTTATCGACACCTCTCTCACTAAGCATGTGGACATGTTTTTCGATTTCGATTTTCGCTTGAGGACAAGCGAGGTCTAAGCTTGGGGGAGTTGATATGTCCATTTTGCATCATGTTTACCTACTGTTACTTATGTTGCTTTATTGCATAATAATGCTTTTTGGAGTAATTCTAATGCCTTTTCTCTCATAATATGCAAGGCACACACAAAGGGGGAGAATTGCGGTAGCTGGATATCTGGACCTGAAAAAGCTACATCACGCTACCTATTCTGCACAACTCCAAATGAGCTGAAAATTCACGAGGATTTTTTGTGGAATAAATGAGGATTTTGGAGCCAATAAGTACCAGTGTGGCCCACCAGGTGGGCACAACCCACCTGGGCGCGCTAGGGAGCCCAGGCGCGCCATGGTGGGTTGTGCTCACCTCAGCCCACCTCTGGTGCCCCTCTTATGGTACATAAGTTATTTTGACCTAGAAAAAATAGGAGAGGACTTTCAGGACGAAGCGCCACCGTCTTGAGGTGGAACCTGGGCCGCCGTCTCGGAGGAGCACTTTTGCCCTCCGAAGGAGCGATTCCGCTAGGGGAACTTCCCTCCAGGAGGGGGAAATCATCGTCATCATCATCACCAACAACTCTCCCGTCTGGGGGAGGGCTATCTCGACAACATCTTCAAAAGCACCATCTCCTCTCAAACCCTAGTTCATCTCTTGTGTTCAATCTTTGTACCGGAACTATAGATTGGTGCCCGTGGGTGACTAGTAGTGTTGATTACATCCTGTAGTTGATTACTATATGGTTTATTTGGTGGAAAATTATATGTTCAGATCCATTATGCTATTTAATACCCCTGTGGTCTTAAGCATGATTATCATTTGTGAGTAGTTACTTTTGTTCTTGAGGTCATGGGAGATATCATGTTACTCCAAGTAATCATGTGACCTTGATATGTGTTCGATATTTTGATGATATGTATTTTGTGATTCCCTTAGTGGTGTCATGTGAACGTCGACTACATGACACTTAACCATATTTGAGCCTAAGGCAATGCATTGTGGAGTAGTTATTAGATGATGGGTTGCGAGAGGGGCAGAATCTTCAAACCTAGTTTATGCGCTATTCCGTAAGGGACCGATTGGATCCAAAAGTTTAATGCTATGGTTAGAATTTATTCTTAATACTTTTCTCGTAGTTGCGGATGCTTGCGAGGGGGTTAATCATAAGTAGGAGGTTTGTTCAAGTAAGAACATCACCTAAGCACCGGTCCACCCACATACCAAATTATCAAAGTAGCGAACACGAATAGAACCAACATGATGAAACTGACTAGATGATATTCCCGTGTACCCTCAAGAACACTTTGCTTATCATAAGAGACTGTTTTGGCCTGTCCTTTGCCTCAAAAAGGATTGGGCTACCTTGCTGCACTTTTTTTACTACTACCGTTACTTGCTCGTTACAGATTATCTTGCTATCAAACTACTTTGTTACTTACAATTTCAGCACTTGCAGACATTACCTTGCTGAAAACCACTTGTCATTTCCTTCTGCTCCTCATTGGGTTCAACACTCTTACTTTTTCGGAAGGCTACAATTGATCCCATATACTTGTGGATCATCACGGCTGGCCTACAAATACGACCTCCACCATGACCTAGACGTTCAAAGAGGTTGTACTAGGTCCATCTACGGACCCAGAGAAGACCCGCCCACTTAACGGGAAGGATACTATGACTGGCCGAACCGAAATGATAGAATCCAGGAGTAGCAGTGGGCTCGGATGTCCGAAGACATCCGATGCTTCACAGAGAGGGTAATGCAACACCAATTCCCAGAAGGCTTCAAGCCTGTGAATATCAACTACAGACCCGACCGTATGGATAGAATATCTACTCCTCCACATCCACATGGCATGAGGAGATGACCTCCACGCCACTAAATACCTGCCACTAAAGCTCAAAGGACTAGCTCAACACTGGTTGAACAGCCTCCCCAAAGACTCTATAGGCTGCTGGGAAGAGCTTGAGGACGCTTTTCGAGCGAACTTTCAGGGCACCTATGTCCGGCCCTCGGATGCTAATGACCTCAGTCGCATTAGACAACAGCCCAGAGAGTTTGCCCAACAATTTTCGAATCGATTCCTGACCAAGAAGAACCAGATTGTCGATTGTACGGATGCCAAAGCCCTGGCCGCTTTCAGGCACAATGTCAAGGACAAATGACTCATAAGGCAGCTCGGTCAGAACAAGCCAAGAACTATGGCATCCCTTACTTCTCTCATGACCTGCTTTTGCATGGGCAAAGATAATTGGCTCGCTCACAAAAACACGAACCCCGATACACCTGGTACCTCCGAGGATCGGGACGGAAACGGAAAGCCGCGATGCAGCAAGAGTAAACGTCGCCACAATGACGGCGAGGGCGAGGATACGACCGTAAATGCCGGATTCTGAAATCCAAAGTTTGGACCACAAGGGAAGGCCTCTAAGGGCAATAGCAATGACCCGTCCAGACTAGAAAAAATTCTGGACAGGCCCTGCCAAATATACGGCCCATTGGAGAAGCCCGCCAACCATTCCAACCGTAACTGTTTGGTGATCAAATGAGCTGGCAAGCTCACATCCGAAGACTCGGGAAAAATCCCACGAAGCTAGTACGGTGATGATCCCCATAGGCCGAATAGTGGAAGCCGGGAACCCTTCCCTTCTGAGGTTAAGATGGTGAACATGATCTACGCAACCCACATACCAAAGAAGGAAAGAAGGCAAGTGCTCCAAGACGCATATTCCGTCGAGCCTGTAGCGCCGAAGTGTAATTCATGGTCAACCTGCCTGATCACTTTTGATCACAGGGATCACCCAACTAGCATACGCCATGGGGGATCCGCTGCATTAGTACTCGACCCCATCTGATATATGAAGATACTATGAGAAAGATGTGGATAGATCCATCAAGAATCAAACCCAATAACACCACCTTCAAGGGGGTCATTCCAGGAGTAGAGGCACGCTGCATAGGCACCGTGATGCTTGAAGCAGTGTTTGGCGCTCCGGACAATTTATGAAGCGGGGACTTGATCTTCGACATTGCACCTTTCTGCAGTGGCTACCACGCCCTTCTCGGTCGTACGCCGTTTGCCAAGTTCAATGTCGTTCTGCATTACGCGTACCTCAAGTTGAAGATGACGGGTCCTTCGGGCGTCATAACCATCAATGGCAACATAGAACGCTCACTTCAGACCGAAGAGCACACCGCAGCCGAAGACCAAACCGGCCCATACAAGCCCAGATGCCGACCTGCTGTACAAGCCGGCGACAACAGTAAACGGGCTTGAACCCGTTCCAGTCATTGGAACCCGCATGCGTTCACCGCAAATAGGGATCCACGCCCCACATAACGCCCACATTCCTCGCACTCCATGTGCCTCGTTGGCACAATTTTGCACTCAAAGTACCATGGGCAGCCGTGAGGCATATATCAATAAATCCAAAGCATGTGTTCGGCTAAACCGAACTTTGGAATTACCTTGTCTTCGGACGAACCGGGGGCCAATTCCGAAAACACCCAACACCCCCAAGCATATAGCTTCATCTGTAGGATCCTCGCCCCTCAAGGTTTCATTGAAGGTCCCAACCCCCAACTATCAGAAGAAAAAGCGCAGACGTGCAGTAGGGCACAGTGAAGGCTTCAACTCACGCATCAAGGCCCTGCGCAAACCTTTACTTTGTAATTTTTTTTCTTCTTTTTCCCTTTTTACGAATAATGCCTTCGCAGTTAGAATTGTATGGTTAGACGTCTTGAGCCTACAAGAAATAATAAAAACGCCCTTTATGATGCTTGGATATCTGCATCTTGCGATAGCCTATTTCCTTTCTGATTCTCCCTCCGCTCTTCAAACAAACCGGCATGAAAACATGATCGGTTAACTAACCTAGGGCTCGATTTCCATATCAAGTTGGCACCCAAAGTCCGACATTGCCTTCCGTTGAGTGTTGGGTGTCTCGGATATTGCACTATATGCATCAAGTTCCGAACTATGTCTTGGGTCAATAGTTGGGTTGCCCGACTCCTGTGTTTTCCCCTTATGTTCCGCATGTTCGGCCAAGAGGGAAAAGGGAGAACCCCTGTGACTGTACTTCTGGCTCTCCTAGTTAAGTACCTTAGGAGGAGAAAGCCGAAAATAGACCGTCATAGTAAGTGCGAACTGATCAGTGATCAGACGACGAGGTTTGACTATAAAAATCGTTGGCAATTTGGCCGTGTTACACGAAGGGTTCATCCTAACACAAACCATGTGATCGGAAAGGGTAGGCATTTACCCCCAAGTATATTGCAAAACATAGGGTACTAGTCCTTAGCCCCACCGTCAAGATCCTAAGGCTAAGTGAAAGCAGTAAAACTGAATAGTCTGATTGCCTAGTTTTGCTCACGCGCTACCGCCTCCGGGTACCAAGACGTTGGCTAAGGGTAACAATGCAGAGACAGGACACCCCTCGTGCATTCACCTGGGGGCTGAAGCTGATGACTTCTAGCTTTAAGAATAAACATATGGCCGAAGAGGAGTCAAAATTAAAATCATAACAATATAAAATAAGTCAGGCGGATGCATCATAAAGCATAAGGTCCAATCGGTAAAACTTGAAACAGTCATTCAAGAATTACATCCTTTGAACAATGGCCATTTATCGCCCGCGTGCCATTCATCACCTGTGCAAAGTATTGCTTAGGATGGCCATGCTCTTTTCCCTTGGGCAGAGGACCGGTGACCATGTCCATTGGATTAATCTTCGGCCAATGCACCATGGTCTTCGTGAACGCAAGCCTTTCCCCTTCAAGACACGCCGATCGCCTCATGGCTTCAATCCAGAGCGGCACCTCCTGCAGCTTCTGCACAAGGCCGAAGTAGGTGTCCGGAATGGGCTCAGCGGGCCACAGACTGACACAAAGGTCCTTCACGGCCAGCTCGGACATTCGATGCATCTCCCTCAGCTGCTTCACTTGATTACCGAGGAGGGGGACACTCGGAATCCAGAAACTGTGACCAGAAGAGGCGCTGCATGGATTCCTCCCCGTGAGTAGCATAGTGCTTCATCGCGGCCGCCAAATTCTTCGGAAGGTTGGTGAAGACGCATGCAGAGCGCCAGACCCGCGTCTGCAAGGCGAATCTGTTGCCTCTGAACACACTCTACAGTAAGTATTTCTTACCATTCGCAATTTCCCTGACCTGGCAGATCTCTCCCCGGACACCCCGTGCTTCAGTCCTCGCCTCCTGCAGCTCTTTCTCTACCTTGGATACCTGGGAGGATTGCTCCTCCTGCTTCTTCTCAAGGATCTCCAGCTTTTTTGCGGCATCTTGGAGGTCCACCAGTACTTCTTACTCGAGCCTTGTGCTGCTCACCAGCAAGCTTGGCCTTCTCGAGCTTCGCCACTGCTGTGTCAGTGGCCGCTTTCTTTGTGGCCACCTCTGCCTCAGCTTTCTTCAGGGCCTCCCTCAAGCCCTCAACTTTGGCCGCGACAGCTGCAAGATCACTACAATAAAAAATCAGCATAAAATCCGGATCGTCAACATCCGGCACCAAGCAATTACACATTTTATTAAGGGGTTTTACCATGTGCCTCGTCAAGCCGCTTGTTGACAAGGTCCAGCTCCTTATCAGAATGCTTGAGCTTTCGATCCATCTCCTCTAGCGCCGCAGCATTAGCAGTTGTAGCCAGAGAAGATGCATGTGACTTTAAAAATATTCACACCACCTCAAATAATGGCCTATAGAATGAGATCCTCCGCAGGTTTCCTTTGCAAACCTTGCAGAGTCTCGGGGGCTACTACTGACATGGCATGCTTAAGCTAAGGACTAAATCCAATTTACGAGAAAAGGAGTATTACTTGACTCACCTCAAAACTTGTCAACAGGCCTTGAACATCGTCGTTCAGTCCGAATTGGACGGACCGAACACCCTGCATGACCGCACTCACGAGAGTGCGATGGCCGTCAACGATGATGAAGTTGTTCACCAACTCCTCCAGCACATCCGACCAGCCAGCCGCCACCCGTTTGGAGGTGTTCAGCGCTGGCGCGAGCTCCCCGACCCCTTCTCCGCTAGAGGGGGGAACTATGCTATCAAGGGTCTTGGGGGCTCGGGAACAGACAACTGAGGGGGTCAAGATGGTCCGGACTCCCTTCCCGCATCGGCCAGGAGGGATGCACCCTCTTGGTCTTCGGCGACCGAGGTGTTTGCCTCGGTCATTACGACGTCAAGCTCACCCTCTGTGTTTGAAGTATGAGGAGTCCTTTGGGACGGCACCTCCCCGATCTCTTCAAGGATCGGGGTAGGTGTAGAGCACAACATGGGCCCACTGTCCGCTAGATCGGCGGGTGGGGACGTCCCTTCCAAGGTTTGCTCGGTGGGGCGGTCGCGTGGAGGGATACAATTTTGAAGAGTTAGCCTCCAACTAGAATGAACTACTGAAAAATGAGGCAACTGAGAATACCGGCTCCATACCTGCTGGTCGGGGGCTTGACCCTGGGTCCTTTCTTTGGGATCTCCTCGGACGCTTCGAACTCCTTGTCCGAGCTATCAGACAGGACCAGCTTGGGCCGGCGCTGTCTCTTCAGAACTTGAGGGGGTTGAACCTCTTTGACGTCCTCAGACGCCGCCCTCTTCTTGGAGTATGAGGAGGTGCTCTCCTCAGTGTCCTCATCCTCGTCCCCATCTTATACGGTTGAGGCCGCAAAGTGTCTGGACAGGTTGCCTGGACGAGCCCCGCGGTGGAGGCCCTCCCCGGCTCCGGTACCTCCGCTTTCTTGCCCTTCTTGTCAGGCGCCTTGTAAGGCACCATGGCCAACAACTTCTCTAGCTATTCGAATCGGGGCCCATCTGGCGGCGGCGCCGGACCGCCAATCTTCTTGGCCTTGCTAAGCCAGCCCTACAAGATCCGCATTAAAAGGTTCGGATCAAATCCAATGATGCGAGTGTTCGTACTCATGATAAGACAAGTACTGCTCACCTTCTTTGGAGGGTTCGCAGCGTTGAGGCTGATGTCCTCCCCTTTGACCGTCCAATCCTTCTGCGGCCTTAATAGCTGGCCCCACACTTTCTTGTGGGTCGTACCGAAGAGGTGTTGCACGGTGGCCAGATCTTTGGGGTCGTACTCCCACATTGGCTTGGCCCTCTCCTGGCAGGGGAGGAGCCGACGATGGAGCATGATCTAAACGTCGACCAGCTTTGCACCGGTCTCCATTATGCTGATGATGCGCTTCTACAGCGCCTTCAAATTGTCAGCGGACCCCTATTCCGTGATGTTGTTGATCCATGAGGCCAGCCTGGTTGGGGTCCAGATCTGAATGTGTGAGCCGCCGCCTAGCCTGCTCCCCGTGGCTCGGTGATGTAAAACCACTCCTTTTGCCACATTCTGACAGTGTCGACGAAGTGGCCCTTCGGCCACTGGACCCGCATCAGCTTGGTAATCATGTCCCCACCACAGTCCACCTGTTCGCCGCCAACCATCTTGGGCTTGACATTGAATACCTTTAGCCACAGGCCGAAGTGTGGCTGGACTTGGAGGAAGGTCTCGCAGAAGAAAATGAAGGACAAGATGTGGAGGAGGGAGTTGGGGGCTAGATCATGAAAATCTAGCCCATATATGAGGGAGGAATACGACCCTTTCCCCCGAATCAGGCATATGCTATATAGAAGAACATCAACCCCCGCACAAAGGGGTGTAGGGAAAATCCAAGCCCCCTAAGGAAATGAGGGAGGAATACGACCCTTTCCCCCGGATCAGGCATATGGATGATTTGGCCCTCTACGGGGGCCCGATGTGCTATGTCGGTCTTCAAATAGCCGGCCTCTTTCAGCTTCATGATGTCATTGTCAGTGACGATGGAGGCCTCCCACTTCCCGTTGGTGCTGGATCCGGCCATGGCTGGAGATGGAGTAGGATTTGCTGTGGAGGCAGAGAAACAGCGCGGTGGAGCTTTGAGGATTTGCGTGAGCGGAAGGTGGAAGAAGGCGTGGGGAGCTGACTACAGTAGCTCCCCCTTTATAGGCTGAGCCAGGGGTTTCTTTTTCCATGCCATTGGCTCCTCCATTTCCCGATATGCCCGTAGCAATATGTGCAGGGAGGGGAATCGAATTCATTGATCGTATCCCCCGAAAGGCGGGACACGATCTCCACCTCGAGGAGAGATGCCAATTGTGGCATCAGTCTCGAGCCATGCTTCGATAAATAGTAACTGCTCGGCATTATGACCAAACGCAACTCTTCGTTGAAAGAGAAAAAGTTGTCAGGCAAAGGCACTGTTTACACATGAACATTTTTTATCATTTTTGCCTTCGTTGCTAAGGAAGATAAATGTTTTAGGTTCCGGACATCAGTTGGTTCCGAACATAAACAAAACACACAGAAGAACTCGCCTTGCAATCCGAAGGCTGTTGAGTAAGCGGATGCCAGACACAAACCTTGGCAATGGAAGGTGGCTACAGAGGGAGTTATGAACCAAGAAGTCCTCAGGACACTGGCCCATCGAATATGGGTTGGACTAGTGAATCCGCATAATGATGTGAGATCTATGAAGGCGTGGTGTTCCCTCCAAGTCAAGGATAGGCAGGATCTCTTTGTCCCTTATTGTAATCTATCTCTGGTAACCCTAACCCTAATGGTGTCTACATAAACTGGGGGTTGTAGTATTTAGGGCCAGAGATATATTCATCACCTCACACTACTAGGGAAAACCCTAGTAATAGCCCGGGTTTTAAGCCCACCAGTAGCGCGCGCTACCGCGCTACTAATAAGGCGCTACAACTATTACTTAGCAGTAGTGCGTGTGACACGCGCTACTGTTAAGACACATAGCGACAACGCTTCTTTTGTCCCGCGCTGCTGCTAATCTGGCTAGTTGCAGCGTCTTTACTAACAATCGCTACTAGTATTCTTTCTTTCTTTTTAGTGTACTTATCCGCCGTTATACAAATTTTGGTACAATAACAATTATGAGGTTTATATCATTATGTCCACAACAGTGTGTCAAATGAAGGTGGATTAGGTTCAAGTGGAGGCAATATGTGGTGCATGTCAAAAGTATACTACTAATCCAAACTTGATCTAGTTTGGACTAGTAGTACTTTCGATGTGCATCACATGTTGCCTCCACTTGAATCTAATCCGCCAGCACAAGCTATTTAATCATCATCATAATCATTACACCAACAGTATTTATTTAATCACCACTAACACTAGCTAATAATAATCATCATAGTCATTACCACCAACACTAGCTATTTTATCATCATAGTAATAGTGTAGCACATGATCATCTTCAAACTCATTTCTAGCTAGCTAATCACTCCTGCTGCTCTCTCTTAGGTAAAATAACATAAAACATGTATAGCTCTCCTCCTTGATCAAGTTGGAGCATGTAGATGAACCTGTCTCGTAATCATGGGTAGCGCATCTCTTTGCTGCCCCCTAGTACTTCTCTGCGCTCCCCCATCACATACTTGGTCCAGTCTTGCACTATTAAGAATCCTTCGCTAATCTTGAATGCACTAAAGTAATCTGTAGGATATCTTGGCCGTAAGCTAATAATACTCATGGTACCTTTAGTCTCGATCCCATAAGGCACAACATTCATCGGGAGTCCCTGTTGAAGAACATCGTATGGTAACATACTTAGCAATGAAGTTTAGCTTCAAAAATAATGTATGGAAAAGATGCACTAAGGACAAATAGTAAAAATCTTACCATCCTTCCTAAATAGATGTGACCGTAGTTCATTACGAACATTATTGGTCACACGTTTTCAGTACTAACATTTCTAAATGCAGGAAGAAAATTTGTCTTGACAGTATCAAGATCCGCAAGCCATGAAACATAATGACTGAGCTCCTCGCAGTTGAGTTCAGCCCCGACATAGTAGTAGGTCCTGTCTACCAAGCGCTGGACATGTTTGCTTGCACCAAAATAAGCTGACAATACAAATTAGTTGTCAACTATTTTTGAATAAACAATATAAAAGACATAAATATGGTTGAGAAACTTACATAATGGTATAGCGAGGCGTCGCACATCGACCCGGATGTCGGTATTACCTTCAATATCATCTTCCGGACGAATATCAAAGGTGATAACCATATCGTGCTCAAATGCATAAGTCTTGCATAGTGCTCGCCATGTTTTGCATCCAAAATAGGTGTAGTAAATGAATTGTATAATTTTGCGTTGAAAATATAACCATGCTCGGTCTTCAAGTAAACTTTCCTTACCTCCATAGTCGTTGAAACCTATCTTATCAATACAAAAACTCTTGCATGGCGGGGATTAAGCTAGTAGAATAGTAAAAATAAATAAATTATAAGTTGAAGAAAATGAAGCATATGTCATGCTTAATTACGAAAAAAACTTGTCATTGTGACTTACTGTATCCACTTCGAAGTTTTCGTCCAGCTTGATGCTGAAGCGCCTATCATCATCTAGGAAGATTCCGTCGCACAGGCCGCGCTCGTCTTCGCAGTATTTGCAAGTATCAAAATCCTTTTCCTCGTCAGACATTTCTTATGTTCATAGTTGAAACATTAATTAAAAATCGATCAAAGACAACTACCAGGATGCTCAACACACAAATCTGGGGCACTCTATATTTCCTACATATTCTGGCACAAGTCATGCTAAAATTCACGGAATAATCCGGCATGACCTTTGCTAAAATAAGACATATCGAGCGCCTGAAATTTGTCGGAACAGAAATGAATCAACACTCTGGCAAAACATAGGCCACTCGGAGGTGTAACCTACAAACATGACTGGCCACTTGGGCAAGCACATATCCTATTTGAGCAACACAAGATATACAACAAGTTCTTACTAAGTAGTTCTATTAATTCAACTAGTTCTTACTAAAAATAAAATTACTATTAATAAATATAAACTAGTACCTAATTAGTACCTAGTTCTTACTAACTAATTAGTACCTAGGAACTATAAATAATTTTTTTATTCGTTTTATGATTCATCTTAGAAATTTGATTTGTTTCCACCCTTACATGAACCCTAACTAATTTGAGCAGCATCCGCATCCGATTCATTTCCATCCTTACATGAACCCTAACTAATTTGATGCAACTAAAATACGAAGAAACCCTAGGCAGAGGTAGGGGAGAGGGAGGAGCAGGCGTGCTCACCTCGGGTGGCTGCTGACGAGGAGGGAGGCGTCGAGGCGGGTCGGGGCTCGGTGGCGGCGGGCGGCGTCAAGGTCGGGGCAGGCGGCGTTGAGGTCGAGGCGGGCGGCGTTGAATCGAGGTCGAGGCGGTGTAGAGGTGTCTGAAGAGCATCTGGCGACGACGGGCGATGACGGCGGCAAGCGGAGGAGTTGAATTTGGGAAGTGGCCGTGGGAAGGACGAACCCAGCATTAAGTCGAAGTAGCGATGGCAGCGTTAGGGAAAGCGCTCTGCTGCTACATTAGCTACAACGCGTTCTGCGATACACGCTACTGCTATTGCTTTCTCTTTTTTCCCTTTTTGTTTATTTTTCTTCACATTTTATTTTTGTCCTTTCACCTCATTCTATTTCTTTCATTTTCAATTACCTTTATATCTGCTTTCCATTTAATTTTAGATCCTTTAGCAGTAGCGAGTTTAGAGCAAAGCGCGCTGCTACAAAGAAATTAGCGGTAGCCCTGTTCTCTGTACATCGCTACTACTATGTGTAACCTGTGGGATAAGCCGTGCGAATTTTAGTAGTAACGTGTTTGTGTGGAGGCGCGCTACTACTAGAACTTCATCTGTAGCGCGGTTTGAGCAGGTGCGCTACTGCTATTTAGCACCAGCGCCCGTTTTTGACCCACGCTACTGCTAAAGTTCTGTGTATAAGGTTTTCCCTAGTAGTGTCACCACCTTAGGGTTAAGCTCATATTGATCTCGAGGTAGATCTACTATGTAAAGAATAGTACACATCCAATATAATTGAGCAGGACGTAGGGTATTACCTCTTCGAGAGAGCCTGAACCTGGATAAACACTGTGTTCGTCATCCCTTGTTACCCCTCGATTCCAGATCCACAGCTCGGGACCCCCTATCCCGAGGTCTGCCAGTTTTGACACCGACATTCACCTTGGGAAAGCCTCCCTTGCCGGGCAGGAGAGCCTGGCCGGGTCAAGGCCCCCCCAAGGACAAGTCCATGATTTCCTAGGTAGGATTGCTGGGTCCGCCAAGGGAAAATCTCCCCGCCAAGGTGGCACTGCTCCACTGCTCCACCGCACCATGATGCAAATCAGTTATCAGTGCGGTGTCGAGCACCCAAGTGATTAAGTGGCTTCCACTGAGCACGTGGCAGCCATTTGGAAGACAGATTACCTTCATATGACACCCATCCAGAGGCTGTCAAGCAGATAAGCAGAAGATGATTAGCGGCACAACATGCTTGCTGGGCTGCATCCTCAGCATGATACCTGGTAGTGCATTTAATGAACTTTGTCCTAAGTGCCAGAGTTAGGTATGATAGCACTGTTAGCTATCTAATCACTAGATAAAGACTATTTGCCTCCGTGGCTACCCCTTGAGCTATAAAACGAGGCCCAAGGCAACCTCGAGAAGGATTCAGACCTTTGCATACTTGTACGCGTGTAGGTGCTCTCCTCGAGGCCGCCGGGCTCGATCGTTGCACGTCTGTTCGTTTCTTCCATCAAATCCACTCAAGCAGGAGTAGGGATTTATGCCTCATGGCGGCCCGAACCTAGGTAAAAATCACCAGCGTCATCGTCATCGTGCTGTTTCATGGCCTCCGCTCTTTGTGCAACGTGATCTTCCCCCTTGCCGGACCACAAGGGGCCGATTGAACCATAGGTGATCGTGTTGACCCACGACATCTTTGGCGCGTCAGGTAGGGGGAGCGAATCCGAGGTTGTGAACCATGCGTCAAGCTACATCATCATCTGTGTTAACACTCTTTTTGTCAATGGCTTCGAAGAGGAAGAACAGCGTCGCTCCCTCACCTTGTCCTACCTAGATTCCACCGCTCGTCTATGCCGCAACTGCGACAGCGATGGGAGTGGAAGGTGATGGCGATGTGATGACCAGGGATGGCACGAGTGGCGTAGCCACCATGCTACCTGCGACCAGAAAAAGAAATAAGGCACGCAGCGACGTCGCCCTCCTCATGAGCTCCAGTTAGGCACGCCCAATGCTGAAAGGTATCATTTGGGCAAACAAGAAAAATGGTGCGTGGTCAGCCTTCTCCTTCCTTCTCACTTGTCAATGATTGAGCCATGTAGTGGTAGCGTCGCTAGCGTCGACGAGCCCGCGTGGAGTTTAGTCCTGCATTTATCCCGCCAAGGGTAAATCCTGAATGGAGGGCTGGTGCGAGTCGGTTGGTTGAGGCCCAGACAAGTGTGCTCCGGCAGGGCCTTTCGCGCCAGCATGGCCTTCGTGCCCGCTGCCGTGAGATTATTGACAGTGTAGGGAAAGGGAGAGAGGACCCGACCCTTCTTTCTTTTCTACCATACATCATCAGTTGCAAGTGTTTTATTGGTTCCTCCAGCCTTAACCGGGGCTGGGCGCATAACTAATGAACTGCCCAAATTTCCCCCTTTGCGCCTTCTCGTTTGTTGTCTTTTCAGAACAAGGATGGATACCCGAGCGCTATTTCCTTAAGATACACGAACAGGAGGAACGATTGCGAGTGGGGAAGGAGATGCTATGCGTGACTAAATGCATGCTTGGCAAGGTAGGGGAGCATGAACGCAAGCTAAGTTAACATGTTCATTAGCTTTCCGTCAGAGCTTGCGTTGTTTATCCCTTGGACAACCAAGATTTTCATATGGCAAGCCTTTTGTATGGTGGTACCTTACTGTATTTGTCTATGCCCCCACTTTGTTTCGAGCCTACTCAACGAAGTGGGTGGCTGCATCAAAGACTGCTATTGGAAAAACCCGCCGGAGCATATGCTCGCCAAGTGAATGCTAAGGATCTATTCCTCACAGCAATCTTGGCATCATGCTACCGACAGGCAACCAAAAAGTATGCAAAAGAAACTAATCATATGAACGTCGGTGGGTAAACATAAGGGGGAGAGCATGCATTAACTTAAATATGCATCCGTACGATAACTACCAAAGCAAGAACAATATGAGGCCTTAACACAAGACACATATTATGTTTTGTTATAGGGCACCACTGCAATAAGAATGTCTCAAGGCTGGGCATGCTGATCTTCGGGGACCCTGGGTACGGAGAGAACCTTGTCGGCAAGGGGACATGCCTTCGCCTCGGCAGTAGAAACGTCAGCGCCCGGTGGCAACCTCTTGAAGCCATCAGAGAGGCTGAGGTCCAGGTGATGATAGGAAAGTTTGCTCAAGACCATAAAGAGAGCGTCACGAGCAAGCTTCAGGGACTCGTTTGCAAAGCAAGTGGCCCTATCGTCTTCATATGTCTTCAGCCCGTCGATCAAGCCTTCAAAGAAGAGCGTTAGATTGACACCTGGAACCGCATGCCTGCCAGCGGAGAAGGCCCAACTCTTCATGTCCATCATTGCAATTTGGGTTGTGAGGCGCTCGGCAATATCAACCAAGTTCTTGATCCAGAGGTTACGCTGCTCGACTTGGTTCGCCAGTTTTTCCTCCACGTCCTTCCAAAGGGTTCTTGCATTATCCAAGTCCTTCATCAACAACTTCTCACAAGCTCCGGCAGATTCAATTTCCCTTTCCAGAGTGCCAAGCCTTGCCATCATATCGGAGATAGTGCCGTTGGTGGTACCAAGGTCCTGGCTCTTGGAAGAAAGCTATGATTGCACCTCCTTTAGGAGAATTTCTGCTTTCTGCACTTCTTCCTTGAGGGACGCAATTTCCTTACCACTCCCAGCAAGTTCCTCTATCAGCTTGGCCACCTGTTGGTTAAGGTTAGTCTTGGCAGCAGAAGCAGCAGCAAGCTCATCAGTAACCTTCTTCAAGTGAGCAGAAGAGTCAAGGGTGAGCGTGTCAAGAGACACTTTGTGCTTGTCCTCCAGACCCTTCGTGCGCTGCTGGACAAGAGCCTCTAGTTCTTCATCCTTGCCATGGAGGGTGGCTTCGAGGTTCCCTTCCTGGGTAGAGACGTCCTTTTCCTTGGTGTTCAGAAGCGCTTCGCGCACTGCCAGGCAGACCTCCCAGGCAGCAACATCCTCCGTGGCCATGGTTATCTCATCCTGTTGCCACAAAAAGGATTGAAACTATTTGCTGTGTCATTCATGCAGTTTGCTGCCCTTGTGCCTCTGCTTCTGATCCATGAGGCCGACAGAGTCATGCTGCTCCTTGATCATTTGCCAGTTCAGGCTGTATCTGCTCTGCATGTACTTGATACCTTTTTCCACAGATTCCAAGAAGGACAAGTCCGTGGCCATGTCAACGGAATCATCGGCCTCTTCGGTTCTCTGGGATAGCGGTGCCAAGATGCACCGGATCTCTTCATCAAAGTCAGCACCCACTACAACAGATGGCCCGGGAGCTGCGAGCCAGGTTGGGAAAGGACCAGCACCAGCTTGCTTGAGGATGGCTGTAGGAGTGCGGTCAGTGTGCCAAACAAGGGATGAGGGCCCATACTTTGGAGAGGAGTTTTCTCCTCAACTACTACCTCTGACCCTGATGAGCTGCCGGAGGTTCTCTCTGCTTCCTTTGGGGCTTCTTGGATGTCCCCGACAGTGTGTTCTTGGCCTTCCCCAGCTGTAATCTTGGTAGGCTCCTCGGCAGCATCCTTGCCAATATTGGCCACCTCTTCCAGCAGCTCAGGTTCCTCGGCCAACGGAGTTGCAGAAATAGTTAACCAGCAATGATAAAGAGCTGGTACGACTCACTAAGTCAGAGGCCTGGAAGCAAAGCAATTCAAATAAAAAGACACAAGAGCAAGCCGACTACCTGGTGTTGTTTACTGCAAAAGGACATCAGTTACCCCGGCAACATCAGTTGCCGGGATGTAGCTCGTGTCCACACCCTCGGTGGCCGTGACCTCGGTGTGGGTCGACCCCTCGGTGGAGGCCCTTGCCAGTGCCTTCTTTGCTTGAACCTGGGATGGGGGTGGACCTCTCTTGGTGGGACCCACCCTGGTGGATCTACTCTCCTTCCTTGGCGGGGGATGGGGTGTTGGTGTCTGAAAGGGATCGAGAAGAGGTGTCTAGAGGGGGGGTGATTAGACCCTCAACAAACAAAGTTGGCAGTTTTTAAGTTTTTCAAGTTGAGGTGGTAGATTAACACAATTTCAAGCATACACACTACAATTCAAGCAAGCATGCAAAGAGTATATGAGCAACGAAAAGTAAAGCATGCAACTTGCAAGAAAGTAAAGGGATGGGATTGGAGTGTGCAAACGCAATTGGAGACACGGAGATTTTTGGCGTGGTACCGATAGGTGGTGCTATCGTACATCCACGTTGATGGAGACTTCAACCCACGGAGGATAATGACTGCGTGAATTCTGCCCCCAACCGAATATTATTCCGGAGATCCATATGGCTCCGGAATCAGGTGAGCAGCCTCCTTCGAGAGAAGGTGGTGCACCCTCTCCACCGGCATCCTCTATCAATCCGGAGGCGCTGGACACTCTGGTGGAAGCGCTTCAGACTGCTTCTATTGTGGAGGAACACCGTACCCTTATGAGTACGGTGGTTGAAAAGGTTCGGTCCGCTAAAAACGGATTTTTTGACACCTGAAACAGTAGGAGAGGCTCCTACTGTGTATATTAATTAAAGTATCAAAAAGTTCTTACAAGATCATAACCTTACATCCATGGCCATGATATAAAACAGAGTGTTAGGTGGGGTGAGTAAGGTAAAGGACTACCCTACGGATGTACAAAGTACTCTAGGAAAGAGGGAACAAACCCTCTGTGTCTCTCCTTGGCCCTATGAATAAGGAGAAGAAGTCTTCTTTGAATCTTGTTGCCCACGAGCTGACAGAAGGAGCAATGCCTCGGAAATGTTTATTATTCCTCTCTTTCCACAGGCTCCAAGAGGCAGACAGGAAAATCTCCATGAACATTGGGTTGTTCCAAGCAGTTTTGGCTTCTTGGATCCAAAATAATCTATCTCCTTGTGTAGCCCAGTGGATATGCAAAGTGTCCCAACAAGCCTTGCTGAATGGGCAGTGAAAGATCATATGCTCAAGAGTTTCCTCGTCATTACTACCGCAGAGGATGCATCCATAGTTGTCACCAATATTATAGATTCTTCTCTTTAGCATATTCCTTGTGTTAAGACGATCAGAGAGAAGTAGCCACCCAAAGACTTTGATTTTCATTTTGGCGTAAGATTTCCAGAGCCATTTGTAATCTTTGTGAGCTGACACATCTCGAAAATAGAATTTGTAGTAACTTTTGGCCGTGTAGACGTCAGACCCCCAGGCATAGCACCACTGATCCCTCTCAACCTCATCTACCTGGTTACCAACATGTGCTGTGATTACCTGGATATGTCTTAGCTCATCATGGGCTTGCATGGAGAGGGGAAGGTGGAAGGTTTCATTGAGATTTGGGCTCCCAAGGAAGTTTCTAACTAAGATATCTTCAAGTTTGGCGTAAGAAAATGCACGTGGGTGTGATTCTGCCAGTACCTCATCAATCCAAAGGTCTTTCCACATCAGGACCGTGTCTCCCGAGTGAAGAACCACATGGGAGATGCCTCGATAAGATGGAGTAAGTTTCAGAATGTCTTTCCACCAGAATGAACCACACGGGTCTGAGGCATGAGGTATTTTGTCCACATAGTAAGTAGACCAAATCAAGTCCACCCATGGCACATCCCAACGATTGTAGAATTTATGTAGGTATTTCATGAGCAATGCATCACTTTGGGTTTTAATGTCTAGAACCCCGAGGCCTCCACAATCTTTAGGGCGGCATACCATTTGCCAGGAGGCCAGAGAGTTGCACTTGTCTCTGTCATCCGTTTTCTTTGTCCAAAGGGCTTTCCTTCTGATTCTGTCAAGAAGGTCAATGATCTTTGGCGGTAATTTCAGAGTGCATAGCACAAAGATTATTAAGGACGTGATGACAGAATTCAACAACGACAATTTGCCTCCGTAAGATATCATCGACAAGGTGGAGGAGAGACGTATTTCAACTCCATAGACTAGAGGCATTAGATCTTGTACTGTTGTTTTCGAAGTACCCATGGGTAGGCCAAGGTAAGTGAAAGGTAGTTTTCCTATCACACAACCAAATATTTGAGCAATATGTTGAGCAATGGCAGCATCACAATTCAGAGGAACAAGGGTTGACTTGTGGAAGTTGATTTTGAGCCCAATGGAAGTTGCATAATCAGTTAGAATTTGCTTGACTAAAGTAGCTTGATCAGCACAGGCCGGTAGTAACATGATTGTATCGTCGAGATCTTGTATGACGGATAGTCGATTGGTTGGGTCGATTGAAAGGCAGTTTGGATCATTTCTCCTATAAGAATCATTTATAGCCGCTTGAAGTAGGTCAGCGGCAAGGACAAAAATGACGGGGGACAGGGGATCCCCCTGTCGAACACCACATTTGCAATGGAATTGACGACCTGGCACTCCTTTAAGGAGAACAGAGGATTTGCCCGAGGAGAAAATGTCTTTGATCCAGCCCAACCACTTGTCATTGAATCACATGTTCTTCATAATTTCAATCATGGCCTCATGTTCTATGGTATCGAACGCTTTGGTGAAGTCCAACTTAAGCAAAACAATTGGTTGCTTAGAGTTTTGGCATTGATATATATATTCAAATGCCCACGCAAGGCAGTCTTGGATGGACCTCTTTTTCAAAAAACCGTACTGGTTGCGGTGTATGATCTTCAAAATAACTTTTTGCAATCGATTAGCCAGGAGTTTAGTGATGACTTTAAGACATCAATTAAGAAGAGTGATTGGTCGGAAGTCATTAACTCCTTGTGGTGCGGCAACTTTGGGGATGAGAGTAATATAACCATAGTTAATGCTCTCAAGATTGACTCCTCCATCAAAGAACTGATCACATAAAGCATAGAAGTCTTCTTTTATTATGTGCCAACAAGATTTGAGGAATGAGCCATTAAATCCATCCGGTCCTGGTGCCCTGTCGGCCGGCATTTCTTTGATAACAAGGTCAATCTCCTGCCTTGTGAATGGTACAGTTAGAGCGTCAAGACCATCAATCCTCTTAATAATACTAGCAAGATTAAATTTCATCTCATGCTTGGATGAGGTACCCAGTCTTTCTTTGAAGGAATGAAAGATAACAAACTCCTTGCTCGCATGATTTTCAGCAACCGTGCCATCTTGGAGGGTGAGGGAGGCGATATTATTCCTTCTGTATCTTTCTGACGCCATGGCCTAGAAAAACTTGGAGTTCTCATCACCAAAACGAACCCAGCGAATGGTGCACCTTTTCTTCCAATATTGTTTCTGGTATGATAGAAGTCGCAAAATGTGGGCTTTGAGGATCGTTCGAAAATTGGTCTCAGGAGTGGTGAGCCTCCTTTTGTTTTCAATTGCATCCAGATCAGACAAAGCCTTATTGGAGTTGTTAATGGCAATGGATAGGCGGGAGATGTTCTTGCTCCAACGTTTCAGACAGTGATGCAAGTGCTTGAATTTTCTGCAGAGGATAGTTGCACTGTTGGTCGCTCTGACTGGCTTATCCCAAGCTTCTTGGACATTTTCCATGAAACCAGGGTGCTCAATCCAGTACGGCTTGAACCGAAAAAGTTTACTTCGTGGTTTTGTTGTTTCAATTGTGATAACACACGGGATGTGGTCTGACACAGGTTTACCTAAAGGTTTAACAATGGTATTGGGGTAAGCATGTGTCCAATTACAAGAAGTAAAGAACCAGTCAAGCTTTTCTAAGAGGGGATCTTGTTGCATGTTACTCCATGTAAAAGTGTGTCCCTTGATTGGTAATTCAACCAAACTCTGTGATCGTATGAAATCATTAAATGTGATCATATCATTTACGTTCCCTCCCCGTTTATTACGGTTATCTGGGCTGCGGATATAGTTGAAGTCCCCCACGAGAATCCAATCTTCATTAGTCGGAATATTTAAGAAAACAACCAATTGGTATAAGTTGTATGTGGGTCACCCTGGTAGGGTCCATAAATATTCACGAGAGTCCAGGATCGTGAGGATTGTGTGGATTGAAATCTGATGACCAGGGCAAATTCCTCTGAAGCAATGACCGTACCAGTAAAAAGAACACTATTCCAGATGGTGACAATCCCACCCGAAGGCCCAGGCAAAGGAACAAAAGCAAACTGATCAAAACGATGAGGGCAACATGATTTGATGAACGCATGATCAATAACTTGTTTCTTAGTTTCTTGCAGACATAAAACCGAACAGCCACTAGCAGCGATAGCATTAAACAGAGCTAAATGTTTGTCACCATAATTCAACCCACGAATATTCCAACATAAAACGTTCCAATAACCAAAAGACCCATGAGATGCGAAACACAAGTAAATTAAGCAGAGGAGGCGACTTTCTGCAGTAGAAGAGGCCATGAGCGCATCTTCAGTGAGCTCCTCCGCAGGAATGGCGCATTTGAGCATGCCCACTAGCTGGATCACCTGGATAGGAGTGGGAGGAGGCACCGCATCATCCTCAATTTCTGTGATAACAACTGAAGAAGGAGCCGCCGGAGTGCGCCTTGGTTTAACCTTGGATGCTTTCTTCTTAGTGTCAGAGAGAGCAGGGACTCAGAAGCCATCGTACTTATTTGAGCATGCACTGCGCCGAAGGCTAATTGTAGATTCAGGGACCTGGATTTTTCCACGGTAACTAGAAGTTGCATTGCTATCATTAAGAGCCACCAAAGAGTTATCATCAGCAGAAAGAACTAACTGCAAAGTGGAGCTGCTCGACATCAGGGTAGGCATGGCATCCAGGTTGACAACATCGGTGATCGTCCAGCACTGCGTAGTGGTGATAGAATCAGCATTCTCTCCAGTGACTTGATGTTCTGGAGTGACAATAAGAGAGCCATTGTGGTCAGACACCTGAACATGGACATTCAAGCTGTCTCTGAATCCAAGACCCGAACTCCAAGGACCAAAAGATGCCAAAATAGGCCTGACAGCCTGCATAAGAAAAGAGGATATCTGTCTCGCTGGTCTAGCGTTATGAAGGAGCAAAGATGCAACCATGTTTCCCTGATTAGACCATGACAAATGTAGACCAGAGTTATTGAGGGAGAGATCAATATGAAGTGATGGAGCAGGTTGTGCAGGAGCCTGACTAGCACTGACAGCGTTACTTATTGTTGTTTCTCCACTTAGAATTCAGCAGGTTAACAGGTACTAGAACAAATCCATCAGAGTTAACACTGGAACTGGAGCTGCTGTGCTGAGAGATAGAATCATTCCAAGCCATGACAGGGCTGTCAGCAACCTGAAGGCCTTCACTTGCAAGCCATGCCTGAAAGTTATAGACAGCAGGAGGGGTGGGGGCAGGCCAAGCTCCCCAGTTCGCCTGAAACTGCAAGTTGTTACCTTGATCAACCACGACATCATCAGCTTCATTGTTAGCAGCATTGTTGACTTGATCAGCTTCCACATTTTGGGCCATCCAGTTGTGGAGTTGAGCCTGATAAATCTGCTCTGCAGTCAGACCCTCCCCAAAGAGAGGATGAGGGACACCATCATCTGGAGGGGGATCTTCTCCGGCCGGCGGCAATTCCGGTAAGTGTGCATTCCAATCGCTGCTATGCAGCATGGTGACCGCAACCGTCCAGCTGTGACGAGCCCCTCCAATCTGGCTCATCACAATACTTTTAGGAACCAATCAGAGATGGATGACCCTAGCTTTGAGTAGAACAAACCTTCTGTCACCTCGTGGGTTATGCCACTCAATCAAACTACCAAAAGTATCCACAAACTTGTGCAAATAGTTTTTAGTTTGATAATCATACGAGAACCCAACATATAGAAGCCAAATCTCAGGCCCAAACATGGTGAGACGCATGTTTACGCAGCATCATGGGGGACAAACGAGATAACAGTATGTTCCTTTGCTTGAAACTCATCTAGCTCAAACATGGTGCCCACAACAGAATCACGGATCAAAGAATCATCAAATCCAAAAATGCCAATCCCTAATGGATGATCTTTGACTTCAGTGGGGAAGAAGTGGGATTCATGGAGCAAACCTTGGATAGTATCCCTGATAGCTGCTTTCTGATGATGGGGATAAACCTGTTAGGTTCCGCGATTGCCAAGAAATCATTGCGGAGAGGAGGCACCACACTAACCACCATATCACTCCGCACCTTCCGATCAGGCGGACCAAGCTCCACCGTCATGCCCTGCGGTAGGTAGGGGACGATGTTGACGGGGAAGTTGGCCATTGTTGGTGGCGGAGGCGTCTGCAAAGGAGCAGAGGAGGGCACGCAGGGCGAGGAGGAACGCGTATCGGCAGCCAACCGGGAGGGCTTGGGAACCCAAATTTCTTTCTTGGAGCGCCGTCCTTGGTTGTAGGATGAGGCCATGTGGCATTGCCTACTAGAACGAGAGCGATGGACGGCAGCAGATCGAGCGTGTGGAGTGGGGGGTTGATAGGCAGGTGAGATAAGTAAATGCTGATATGTGGAAAGAATCCCAACAGTGGTTGATTTGACCAGACGAGGATCAATTAGAGCATCATTTCCCAACGTGGCTGTAGCAGAAATATTTTTGGATGCCAATTGCGTCTCAGTATCAATAAAAATGGAGACTTGCCTTTCATAGAATTATCCTGACCAAATGTTGCGGTTGATTTTCCAATCACCGATTCGTTTCCACCTTTGGGCCGCCAAAAATATTGTTTGGCAGTTGGATCAAAGCAATTATGCCTAGTGTGGCCCAAGAAGAAGCACCGATCACATTTGAGGTAAGCTGGACACTTGAAAAAGATATGCTTATTAGAGCCGCATATAGAGCAGGCCCGATAAAGCAAGCCATGCTGCAGGCCCAAGTCACGAGTAGGCCCATTTTCATTAATCTGTTTGACCAGGAGAACGCAAGAACAAATGTCTTGAAGACACTCTGGGCAAGTAATATTCGGACATACAACAGCCTGGTGACCCATGGAATGGCATGCGGAGCACAAATTAAGCCTGTCATGAATGTAATCCATAGGAAGAATCGAGTCCAGAGACAAAATAGTCTTAATGTGAGCATCCGAATATCCAAAAAGACGTTGGTCACGAATATGGAATAACATAAAATTCGGAATTTTGTCCCAGATATTCTCATAAAACCGACAACCTTGGAATCTGTAATTAATGTCATTAATTCTCTCAATATTGAAAGGTTGGAAACTGCCAAAAGTAATACCTGCAGATGAGGCAAGTGGGTAATTGCTTGCAATTAATGGTTGACCAAGATTTGAATCATGCAGCATCCGCTCCGGTGACCTTGTCGTCGGCGATCTCTCCGGCGAGGTATCAAGAGGAGTGACCCCTACATCTTTGGACAAAATACCAAATATTGCAATCTCCAAAGAGGACGAAGGTTGATCCCTGCTCTGTGAACTTATATTTGGATTTAATAGCCATCGATGAGCGAGCAGCCACATCAGTGATATGATCATCAAGATGCCACAAAGTATCAGGTACCAAATGGCCGTTATAATTGGGCCGAAATAGATTAAAATGGCACACAAAGTCAGGCCAGATTCTGTCCTTGAGACCATAAATGTAATGTCCAACCTTATTGGAGGCCACAGAGAACCTATATCTTCTTCCAGAGAGGTGTAAAACCTTGAGACCCAAATGGTTCCCCCCATTGCAACATTGTAAAGCAATGGCTACGGAGTCTTCATTGAGGGGAAAACTTGCTGAGGAGAAATGAGCCACCAAGAAGAACTCTTTGTGCGAACCAGCGGGGGAGAAGTGCACCGAGGAACCAAAACGTTGATGCACCTGAGCCGCGACCGCAAGGCCGGGGGAGAAATCCCAATGTAGTAAGCCGTCCATGATGAACTAGGTTAGAGATCACCATCGTTGCTAAAAACGGATTGAACCAAGCCTATACCAGCCTTTTAACAGGCTTTGAGGTATGTTACGTAATATATTTTTGGCTGTTTGCAAAAGGAATGCCGATGTATAGATAGTAGCCCCTGAGACTCTGTTCGGCGTTCGCGAAGAAAGGTCGAACAGAGGATCGGATAATGCTTTGCAGGGGCTAACATTTATGTCTATTTTGATGAACATGCTTCGATGCTAGCGGCAACTTCGCATGCTGCCGAAGTGTCCAAACTAAAGTGGAAGTTGGAGGAAAAGCAAGGTATGCGATAGTGAAGCATATCTGAAATGATATGAGTTTCGATTTGTTATCTAAATGAGCTTTATGATTACGCTCGTAGTTGACACGTCTGAGGTCGAGGCCCTCAAGAGCGCGCTGGCCGAGGCCAAGAAGGAGGCGAATGAGGAGCGAGCCATCCGCCGGAAACATGAAGCGAGGTTGGATGAAGTCCAACAAGAGCTCACGGATGCTATAAGCAAATGTGAGTCCTTTGAGTGCAAGGTGTCGGATTGAGACTCTGAACTTGCTACGATGCTCAAAAGTGCAAAGGTGGCCCGGGTTGAAGCCCAGGGCGCCTGTCGGGAGATCCGAGAGGCCAAGTAGATCGCGGCGGGTAAGGCCTTTAATATGCAGAGCAAATTTGTAAGGAGACAATACACCTTGCTGACATGCATTTGGAGTTCTCCAGGAGCGTTTAAGTCGAAGAGGGGAGCTCAACAAAGAAGCTGTTCTGGTCGCAGTACCTTGCACCAGAGCATCCTGTGCCCCTCAGCGATTAGCTAAAACAGCTGACCGAGTGACATAGGGTGGCCGAACTGGCCATGAAGGATGTTATAGTCCGTCTTTGGCCAGCTGATCCCATACCTAGTAGCTACTTTGGGCTTGTGAAGCGGCTAGTCAATGCCTGCCCACGGCTTGACACTATAAAGCGGTCAGTTTGTATTGAAGTTGCCCGGATGGCCTTGGCCCGTGTCAAGGTGCAGTGGGCGAAGATGAATGCCTCCAATATTTTGACCGAGGGACCGCCCGCAGGCAAGGAGCACCGTATGCCGGAGCGGAATTTCAACGACGTCCTGGAAGGATCCCGCATTGTAGAGGGCCAGTGTTCGAACGACATCATTTTTGAATGAATGTATCTCTGCTGCCCGAACTTTGTATTTATGAAAACAAGGCATTTGTATAATATTTTTCTTGTTTCATCTAAAAATACTTTCCCTCCGTTGCGGCCGTTTATTGAATCTGAGAGTTGGCCAGTCCTCGGCTTCAACCCCTCGCGTAGATAGTATGGGGGTGTTCGGAACACCACAAAAACACACTTATCCCAACGACTTGGTCCTTGAAGGAGGTGTTAGTGCGGCAAACCAGGCAATCAGACTATGCGGCTTTATCACTCTCACTTAGCCATAGGAGTTTGACAATAAGATTGCAGGTGCAGCCGCTGGTATTGTTCGGTTACAAAACTTGGTTGCTGTAAACGCCTTACCAGGTGAAAACCGGTCCTTCGTGTGACATGAAAAAAATCACAAGATATTTATACTTAGTCACCGAATAGCTGACCAGCTATCGCCGCATCATGACAGTCAGTTTTCGGCTTTCTCTACTGAGGTGTTTATCCGGATGAACCAGAAACACAATCACAGTTGTTCTCCTTTTACTTCCTTAGCCGAACAATCGGAACGTAAGGTAGTAACACAGGAGCCGGGCAACCCAACTATTGACCCAAGACATGATCCGGAGCAGATGCATATAATGCTAGATTCAGGACCTCGAATTATACTATAAAAGTGTTCGGACTTATGTTATTTTTAAGGAATGTATGTGGCCGAATGGAGCCCTTGGCGACTTAAGTCATGTCGAGGTGTACATGACAATCAGACGAAAGAGAAAGAGGGAATACAGACTAGCCAGTACTGAATAGGTTGGGTGAAAAACTGTTTCCATTATAGTCTGATTGATACATCAACACATATTTGTATAGATAATGCTATAAGCATCGAGGCTATTTTACATGCCGAGCATAAGGGAAAGCTGTGTACAGGTACTAAAAAGGGGAAGAGGTGATCTTGAAGATCCTTTAGGTACTCTGCCATACATCTGCGCTGCTTTTCACCTTGGTGTGTGATCCTTTGAGAGGATTAATGATCAGGTTTTCATAAGGGATCGGGAAAAGGGCCCTTCACACCATAAAAGGGGGATGTGGGTTGTAAGGAACCTGAAAAAATGAAGTTAAGAAAAATGGAGATATGAGGGTCCAGGTACGGTTGAGCCGTATTGTGGACTTTATCATTGATATGCCTCCATCGTCGCTCATGGTACCTTTAGTGCATAGTTATGTGCATGCGGTACATACGCCGCAGTTCGGTTGGGGCTAAGACAGAGGCCAAATTGCTAATCAAGCTCCTGATGAGCTGGACTGTAATTCTGCTGGGTAGTCCGGAGTCGTTTGACAGGGTCCGGGGACTTGACTGCCGATGTGGAGTTTGGTTTGATAAGGCCGACCTGCACTTCCGCTGCGAGGGACGCGGTGTGTTCCTCAGTATCGATGGAGCAATCCATGTTTCCATGGACTGTTATAACACCGTGTGGTCCTGGCATCTTGAGTTTTAGATAATCATAGTGTGGGACCGCATTGAAGCGGGCAAACGCAATTCATCCGAGCAGTGCGTGATAGCCACTACAGAAAGGGAAGATGTCGAAGATCAAGTCTTCGCTTCAGAAGTTGTCCCGTGAATCGAAGACGACATCCAATGTGATTGAGCCCATGCAGCGGGCCTCTACAACAGGTATTACTCCTTTGAAGGTAGTTTTGGTGGGCTTGATTCTTGATCAGTCAATACCCATTTTCCGGACTGTGTCCTGATAGAGCAGGTTAAGACTGCTGCCGCCGTCCATGAGGACTCCGAGGTGGAATCCATCGATAATTGGGTCGAGGACCAAAGTGGCTAAACATCCATGACGGATATTGGTCGGATGGTCTCTGCGATCGAAAGTGATTGGGCATGCTAACCATGGGTTGAATTTTGGGGTGACTTGCTCTATCACATAGACGTCCCTTAACGCGCGCTTGCGCTCCCTCTTGGGGATGTGAGTAACGTATATCATGTTCACTGTTTTGACCTCAGGGGGAAATTTCTTCTGCCCCCTGTGTTTGGTTGGTGAGGCTCCTCGTCGTCATCCTCGCTTGGCGACCCTTACCCCGTGCGCTCGTGTTTAACTTACGGGCCTGTTTAAAGACCCAACAACTTATGTTGGTATGGTTGGTAGGCTTGTCAGGGGTGCCGTGGATCTGGCAAGGTCAATCGAGTATTCGGTCCAGGCTAGATGAACCGTCTTTGTTTCTTTTGAATGGCTTCTTCTGCTGACCGGGTTTGGAGCCACTGAATCCGGTGTTAAACGCCGTGTCTTCAGCATTGTCAGTGTTGCTCTGACGCTTGTTTTTGTTGCGTTGGGGCCTGCCATTGATGTTTCTGGCTTCGGAAGTGCCAGGGTCGCTGGTACTGTTGCTGCTACGGGCTAGCCAGCTATCTTTTCTTGCGCAAAAGTGGGTCATGAGTGATGTGAGGGCTGCCATGGACTTCGGCTTTTCTTGGCAGAGGTGTCGGGCGAGCCATTTGTCGCGAATGTTTAAAGGCTGCTAGAGCCTCGGTGTCCGGACAATCAACAATTTGGTTCTTTTTAATTAGGAACCGGGTCCAGAATTTTCTGGCCGACTCTCCAGGCTGCTGGGCTATGTCACTGGGGTCATCGACATCCGGAGGCCGGATATAAGTGCCTTGGAAGTTGTCTCTAAAGGCATCCTCTAGGTCTTCCTAGCTTCCAATAGAGTTTTATGGAAGCTGTTTAACTAGTGCCGAGCTGGTCCCTTAAGTTTTAGGGGGAGGTATTTGATGGCGTATAAATCGTCACCGTGAGCCATGTGAATGTGGAGAAGAAAGTCCTCAATCCATACTGCGGGATCCATTGTGCCATCATATGATTCAATGTTCATGGGTTTAAACCCTTCTAGGAACTGGTGCTCCATTACCTCATCGGTGAAGCATAGGGGGTGTGCGGCGCCTCTGTATCAGGCAACATCATGATGCAGTTTGGATGGAGTCCATATGCGGTTTTCGGCCAGGGTGAATGTGTGCTTGTCGCGCCAGGCCTGATGGCCGTCTTCTCGCACTGGGGGGCGCCCCCTTGATCCATAGATTGATCTGGTCTGACCAGCTCTATTATCCAGGTCCTGTCGTAGGTCATAAGTGTATCCTGCAGCCGCTGTCTCCCTGCCTTTATGGCGGGGTGGTGTAGGCTGGTGTTCGGCTTGAGTTACCACTCTAGCCCGGCCACGTGGTGGTCGGTTAGGTCCGTTGGTAGCATTACACGTTGGCGGTATAGGCTCTGGGGCCTCACCGTCGAATTGGGGTAGCAGCTTGCGCTTCTAGTAACTCTTAGTTGGGCGTTTGAGGGCGTATTCCTCGGCTGCCAAGACATTAGTCTATCTGTCATTGAGCAGATCCTGATCAGCTTGAAGCTACTGCTCCTTATTTTTTAGGCTTCTTGTAGTGGCCATTAGCCGGCGCTTAAAGCGCTCTTGTTCGAGGGGTTCCTCTGGCATGATGAAATCTTCGCACCGAGGCTCTCGTATTCTTTGGAGGTTGATAACTATTTACTACCCTTCGAGCCCTCGTTCCCAATAGGATCGTCGGGGTTGACTTTCCCATCCTCCCAATCATCATGCTCGGATGTTGGTTCGATAGGGGCTTCTTGGTCTTCGGTGTTATCTGGAGTATTGTTGTCTTTGGTGCCGGTATTGCTATCATTTTTGCGCCGCGATTTCGAGCGGTGCCACTGACGTCGACGCTTTGGTGGTGCCACGAGAGGCTTGTCCTCGACTAGATCCTTCCCACCATCACCGTCATTCTCTTTGGGCGTGTCCACCATGTACACGTCATATGCGGAAGTGGCCGTCCAGCATCCGGTAAACGGTGGGTTCTGGCTTTGCTCTTCTCCGGCATCGTCGTCCATGCCATCGATGTCTTCGGAAGCATAATCGAGCATGTCGGTTAAGTCCTCGACAGTGGCCATGAAGTGGGTGGTGGGTGGGACGTAAAATTCCCCGCTCTCACCCCCTAGTGTGGGCTGGGCGTAGTTTGGCAGCGATTCTTCTGCAATGGCGAGAGATCACATTAAGTCCAGGGCCTCGTTTAAGAGTGAGGTTTGGACGGGGAAACGAGACTCTGTGGAGCAGGGCGGGACGGAAGTTCCGTGTCCAAGCTCATATGACACGGATCTCAAGAGTTCGGAGTTAATGTTGTCGGCGTTCTGGGAACAGGGGTCCCCAGACTTGCCTGCCTGCGGCCTGCGGCGTGGCTCAAAGGAGGCCCAGCACAGCCCATCTTCATCAACACAAGCTCAAGACCCTCGCGAGGGGCCAAGCCTCGCGGGGCGGACGACAAGGAGCTTCCTCAGGCACGGCCTCGTCAGGCTGGCTCATGAGGAGGCGGAGAGTTCAAGGCGGGGTACCTCGCGAGGTGCCCATGACGCAAGCCAGGACGACCAAGGCGCCCGGTCGAGGCGCCAACCCGCTTGATGTCCTCCTTTCCTCTTTGGTGCAAAGGGTGCAAGCGCAGGCGAGAGCATCAAGCAAAGGCGTCCATTTCGGTGCAACAAGACCAAGACCAGCCCAATGGCCGGAAGGAAGTCATTGTGGAGCCCAAGCCAGCGTCACCACCAGAGCCTTTGACAGGCGAGGACCAACTTTAGTCAGGATAAGTGTACCCGCTGTTCCCCTTCAAAATGGCCAACTGTTGGCGCCCTTCCCGCTCAATATTTAGGAAGAGGCCCAGGGCCTTGGCCTATAAATAGGACTAGCCACCCCCAAGGTAGAGGCATCTCGTTCCTCACCGAGAAACCAGTAGATAGGGCGACCGAACTCCTCCTAGTTGTTCATCGCACCAGCCAAGAACAGACCCTCGCGAGGCTGTTCTTCCATTGTATTGTTCATCATCAAGCCCAAGAGGCAATCCACCACACCACACACTGGAGTAGGGTATTACACCACAATGGTGGCCTGAACCAGTATAAATCTTGTGTCTCTTGTTCTTTTCAGTTTGGTAGCTTAGGTCCTAGCGATTCGGTGAGGAGCGAGCCGGTAGAGGGTTGAATCTCCGCACGCACCCCAGTGTTCGAACCTCAAGGGTCTGCCGGAACCCGAAATCCAACATTTGGCGCGCCAGGTAGGGATGCGCCGGGATCTGCCGCTTCGCGCCCCGTCGCATCGTCATCACCATGTCCGGCGACCAGGCGGGCAACCCTGATCCTTGGGCAACTTGGCCCGCCCTTGAGCCGCCGCCCGGCGACCCATGCCCAGGCAGCTCACGGTCCGCAGGGCGCTGCGGGCCGTGGGCGACGCGGACAGGCCTCGAAGGGTCGAACATCGCGACAGACGCGGTCGGCAGCAAGAGCCTCCAACCACGCCGCGACCACGGCGCCGTACACCCGCCGGGAGCAGGCGAACTCAAGGGCCGCGCTCACGGTGGCCCGAGAGCTGCTACAGTGCAGACTGATGGAAGGCGGCCGTGACGTGCTGCTAGAGCGGGTGGCGGAGGTCCTAGGCTTCGCCGCCTCGGGGGCTCGCCCCTTCTACACTCCGCTCTCTCCTCAGGCCCAGGGCGGCCTGCGCAGGGGCCCCGCGTGCAACCGCGGGCTCCAAAGCTACTCCAACACCAGCGAAGCCGTCAGCACAGGGCCGGCGGCAGCACCAACTCCGCTCCCCGCCAGCGAAGAAAGACTCGTCGCGACCCACGCCCCCCGTGGGCTGCCGCGCTACCATCACTAGGCTGGCACGTCAAGCACAGCTGCATGGCACGCGGAGCCCTACGGTGCAGCCTTCGGGGTAACGGCCACGGAAGAGTACGTGCCCCACATGATGGATCAAGGGCACCCGCGCGAGGGCGAACAGGGCTCAGTCCTCAGCCCGAGATGGGGGACAAGGCGCCAGAAGCTGAGCTCTTCCAGGAACCCAGGGACGGCCCCACCGGACACACTGGAAGCGGCGATTATTGGGTACCACTAATCCCTCAGGAGCAGGCATACACTAATCATGGGTCGCAGGAGGTGCAGGTCGCCACAGCGAGCAGCTGCCCGCTCGGTGACCTCTTACCTTCGAGGGAGCAGGTGTCGGGGCTGCGGGGAGAGGGGCCGAGATCCGGCATCACCACTGCAGCGTTCGGAGCAAGGCATTCCCAGGAGGTGGGCCCTCCGCTGGGGAGGTGCCTTAGGGCCTGCCCCTGGCGGAGGACCCGTGGTCATCGGTGGAACCGCTGGCGACCGCTCTACCCCATCGGCAGCGTCCTGGTTCCCGGTCATCATTGATGGCACTAGAGTGTGGCGCAAGGCGGGCCCCTGATCTGGCGATATGAAGCAAGGCCGGTACCTGTGAAGAAGGCCCAGTGCCTGTGAAGCTTGCTGCCCCGTGACACTCTCACGTAATAATGAGTGGGGCTGTACACGCCCCGGAGTCTCATGGGTGCCGTCCTCAGGCCCTGGGGCTCCCTCCCGCGCCTAGTGGAAGCACTTAGCTCCGCGCTGGTGAGAAGACGTCCAAGACTAGACTAGGTGCCGGACGCGGCCTTTTGTTTGCTTTCGTTGCTTTTCTCTTGGCTGTTGCTTTCCCCCGCTGGATTTAAGTTGGGCTCGAATTTGAGATTTGTGTGTGTTTGGGGAAGGGGTGCTTAGTCTCGTTCGAATAATCTCTCGCATTTCGGTTACGACCTCATCTCAGCTGCCTCCCCTCGCGAGCCCCTCGCGAGCCGGGTCTGGCCTAGCTTGCGTGCAGCCCAAGCTGGCGCCGTCATACCCCCTCGGGAGGTTTTTTCACTCCAGATCCTACGGATTCGATCAGGAGGCGTTCGAGGCACCACAACCTCCCACAAATTATCTCAGGACCCGCGCAGCACGAAGGTACACTAACCAGCCGGCTCGTCACCTAGCCAACCACTTGGCACGGGCCTATGAGCAATGTAGCATTGACTAGTGTGCAAAAACATTGGTTTTACATGAGGGGCACCCCCTCCCAAAATGCTCTCACAACCATCAGGACAAAAGCCTGAGTTCTATTCATGCAGGATAAGGAAACAGGAACGGCGTGCTATCAGTCAGATAAATCCCCCAATGCATCCTCGGGGCGCGCCTCCAGTTGTCGTGGCGTCGCTGGCCTTGCCATCGCCCTCCGCGTTGTCGCCAGCGGCGTCAGGGCCGTTCACCACGCCGCCCTCGTCAGCAGCCACAATCACGCCGTCGTTGTCTGAAGTGAAGGCCCTGACAAGGTGTAGGATCGGAAGTATGTCTAGAGGGGGGGGGGTGATTAGACTACTTGACAACTTAAAAATTTTGCCTTTTGATTGGAGTGGATTCTTAGCAAGTTCACAATGATAACCAAGTCAAGTATCACCCTACACATGCAATTCTAGAGTTGTGGCAGCGGAAAGTAAATTGCACGTATAGTAAATGAGAGGTGGAGAAGAGCAAATGCAAGTTGGAACACGGAGATTTTTCTCGTGGTTCCGATAGGTGGTGCTATCGTCAATCCACGTTGATGGAGACTTCAACCCACGGAGGGTAGCGGCTGCTTGTGAGTCCACGGAGGCTCCACCCACGAAGGGTCCACGAAGAAGCAACCTTGTCTATGCCATCATGGCCTCGTCCACGGAGGACTAGCCTTACTCGGGGTAGATCTTCACGAAGTAGGCGATCTCCTTGCCCTTACAAACTCCTTGGTTCAACTCCACATCATGACGGAGGCTCCCAAGCGACACCTAACCAATCTAGGAGGCACCACCCTCCAAAAGGTAATAGATGGGGTTGGTGATGATGAACTCCTTGCTCTTGTGCTTCAAATGATAATCTCCCCAACACTCAACTCTCCTCACTGATTTGGCTGTGGTGGAAGAAAGGATTGAGTGGAAAGCAACTTGGGAAGGCTAGAAATCAAGTTTCATATGGTGGGAGTGGAGCAACTTGATCTCAACACAAGGGTAGGTAGTTTTCTTCTCAGAAATGTAAGGTAGGAGTGGTAGTTCTTTCTGATGGCTCTCTCTACGAATGAAGAGGAGGTGGAGGGGTATTTATAGCCTCCACACAAAATCAACCGTTACACACATTTGACCAATCTCGGTCGGACCGAAGTTGACAACTCGGTGAGACCGAAAGTTCAAATCTTGTGAGCGTTGGGATTTTCGTGGGACCGAAAATACAATCTCGGTTAGTCCGATTCTTCCAAAGTCTAGGGTTTGCCAATTTCGGTGGGACCGACTTTCTCATCTCGGTGACACCGATTTGAGTCTGAAGGTTCTGAAGCTTGGCAACACCAATTCGGTATGACCGAGTTTGGAATCGGAAAATCCGAGATTCTTAGGGTTTGGGTATATGGCTGAGGTGGTTCATCTCGGTGTGGTGAGTTTGGAATCGGTGGGACCGAGATTACTTATGAGTTTATGTTGGAATGAAAGATTGCTGATAGTTTGAGAGATAAATCACTAAGCACTTAGAGCAACAGATCATCATCATAACCTCACCCCTTTTAATAGTATTGGCTTTCCTATGGACTCAATGTGATCTTGGATCACTAAACCAAAAATGGAGTCTTGAGCTTTTGCCAATGTTTTCCTTAGCATTTTGAGGGTCCACATCATCGGTCATTGCCATACCCATATCACTGAACTTTCTGAAATATTCTCAAGAAATGATTAGTTCAATGATATATATGTTGTTATTAATTACCAAAACCACCCGGGATTAGTTGCACTTTCAATCTCCCCTTTTGGTAATTGATGACAACATATAGATCAAAACTTCGACAAATGATATAATCAATGAATAACATAAATCGCTTTGAGAAGTATGTGATAAGCAAGAGCTCCCCTAAATTTGTGCATTATTTAAGATTTGCGTTTGAATGCAAATGCACAATCGATTAGGATCATGGGTCACTCTTCCATGTCACATACATCTTGGTGGGCGCACAAAATGATAAGAATGAATAACATGCACCCAATCACCAAGACATGAGTAAATGATCATACAAGATATGAATGGAATATGATAAGCATCAAGCACACATTAAGCACAGTATGATCAAGCACTCATCAAGATAGAAACAAGCGTAGTATCAAACACACGAAGTATCTCAAAGAACTCAAAAGTATCTCAAGGAAAACCATAAGCGAAAGAGCAAAAGCGAGCACTCTCTCTCGAAGCCCTATGATCTATACAATTTCTCCCCTTTGGCAACAAGTTACCAAAAAGTTCGAAGGTATAGAGCTAATCGTCACTCGGGACTCTGCTGGCGGCTCTGTCTGCGTCGATGGAGTGGAGATAGCTGCATCTGAAAGCTTCTGCTGAAGTCTGTGGAGCTGGAGGAGTGGATCTTGGAGCTGGTCTTGGAACCGATGGAGCTGTAGGAGGTCTTGATGTAGTAGCCTGGGTCCGACCTTTGGAATAGCAGCTGATCTGGGCTTTGTGGAGCCGGAGCAGGCTGCTCATAGTCATCTGGACCATATCTCCTTCCATCTCTCTCATGAGCTCTGCCTTTTCCCTCTTAGCTTCCTCGATGTCGCCTCAAGCTTGTTGGCGGTGACCTGCACTTGATCGACAGCGTCGAGCATGGAACTTATCCTCAACTATCCTCTCAAGGCTCTCCGAGGCGCACTATCTGGCAGGCGTAGCTCAATTCTCCGAGTGGCTTCAAGAAGTTGTTACTGCAGCGCTCTTGGGCTTTTGCTGCTTCCTTTTCAGCTTTAGCTTGTTTGGCAACTTCGGACTTAGCATGTCCTTCTACGGATGTGGGAGCATCCTCGGTCATCACAACCTCGTTATCCTCATGTTCAGGCTGCGGTGGCAAGTGGGGTCTATCCAACAGGTAGGTGTCCGTGCCAAACTTGGCATTAATGAGCATCTGAATATCGGAGCAAACCCACGACCTCTTACGGTCTTCTGCTGTCCTCTTGATAGTCTCAACTATCGGGTCCATCACCTTAAAGGTGTCTTCGATCTAGAATGTGCAGCATGTTGATAGAATACCCTCTTATCATGCGGTGGTCTCTGACTTAGGCATCAAAGTATGCCTCGAGAATGGTGTTGGTGGTTGGGAGACCTGCACGAAGATAATAGATGAACCAAGCTTCCATATCTCAACATCCTTCTCTTTTACCTCATTGTACATGTTCTTCATTGACTCGTGATTTTTCTTGAATGCCATACACATCAACATCATCATCCCTTGATCTGGTGCATTCAGCAATGCTCTCCATTCTTCAACAGTTGAATGGAATCTACGCCTTATACATCATCCATACAATTACGCCATCTGGATAGAAGTGTGCGGTGGCATAGAATTGCATGATCATCTCATCATTCCAAGCGATCAATTACGACCAACAAACTCTGCAATCCCCAAGCGGTGAAGCTTTCATGCACATGTGGGAAGTAGTCTCTGTGCTCTTCTTTGTCGATGTATTCCCAATCTACATATCGGTATCGGCAACAATTGGCTTCTTATCCATGAGCACTTTGTCTCATAAAAGTCTTGTTGCTCTCTTGTGTGGAATCTTGAGTCAATCTGCTGTTCTTCTCCTGGTGGCATATGGATCAACTTGCCTCCATAGCACGAGACCTTTATCCTTCCTCTCTTTCATATTTTCAGCTCGAGGATGAGCTTCATTATGAGCTGGCGGTTTCTGTCTGAGCTTGAGCAAAACATGTGCCTCATCATCTGATTCTGCAGGTGGCACGTTGTCCTTCTTCTTCTCTGAAGCGGTATGTTCCTCACAGTCTTCTTTGGCTTGGCAGAGGTTTGGCTTGGGCTGCCTTTGCTGGAGCTGATTGCTTAGCTTTTGTGGGTGCTCCTGCCTACGATGGCATCTCCCATCAACTTCGCTACGAGGAGGCTGAGGTGCTTCCTCATCGAATCATCATCATCGCTTCTTCATGAACTTTCCTCTTCCTCTTGGAAGTTTTCTTGATCTTCTTTGGAGGTTTCTACTTCCATCTGAGCTTCTTTGCAGCAGATGGATTTCTTCACTTTGCTTGTGCCTTTCTTTGTTGTTGCCCTTGATAGCTCTTGGCAACCACTTGCCTTTTGGCTTAGAAGTTATCTCCTCATCGCAACAAAGTCTGAATCCTCCTCATCGAATTCCTCTTCTTCATGGCCACAGTGGCAGTGCAGGCGATCCACTTGGAGTGCTTCTCTCTCCATCATCTGAAAAACTGCTTTCTTCGGACTTGTCCTTGCCTCGGGAATCTCAAGCTGGCAACTCGACCTGTTACATTGTCACTTCCATCGAGACATGAGTGACAACTTTGTGAATAGAATAGGTATAGGCGAGAATAGAAGAGTTATCACAAACTGCAGAGGATTTTGCAAAAGAATGAGTTCAAACTTTAGTTTTAGGTTTTCACAGAATACATGTCGGTCGACCGAGTCTATAAATTCGTGAAACCAAGTATCTAAACAGACCACATACACCACTTTCGGTTGGACGAAATGGGTTTCAGTCTAGCCGAGAGCACTAGGGTTTCACTAAATCTTCACTTGGTCTTACCGATTTACAACTTCGGTTTAACGAAAAGTGCGGTCTGCAATGGCGAGAGGCCAAATCGGTCGATCCGAAAATGTCGAATCGGTCACACCGAGATGTGTTCGGTGGAAACCTAACCCTAAAATTTTCACTCGAATTTTGTTCTATGATCTAAGCGGCTGGATAGGAGATCTCAATCTTGGCAAGAAACATGACAACACCTATCGTGCATTGAATCAGCGGTTGGAGCACGAGAGGGATGAAACTCACCCAATGCCGTGGAGCTTCACTATGGCGGCAACGGCGCGATGAGAAGGACCGTTGACGGCGATGGAGACCCAGCGGCGGCGCCTGGCGATGGCGGAGGCGATCCGGAGACCAAGGCGCGGCAATGAAGGGTTTGAGGCGAAGCGTTTGAAGAAGTAATCACGCGCTCGTCCTCGAGTATATATACCCTTCGGTGTCGGTGGGACCGAGTTTGAAAACTTCGGTGGGACCGAGATGGTTAGCTGCGTGCGATTACACGCCGTCACGCCGAAATTTGAAACTTCGGTTTCACCGAGGTGAAAACCTAGATCAATCCAAGTGATTTCGATGCGTCCGATTTGAGTATATTGGTTTGACGAAAGTACTTAGAAGGTTTTGGAAGTTAGGCTTTTGACGGATCGGTGGCTCGAGTGCTCCTCACTCGATGCGTCCAAAAAGTCTTGTTCAAAGTTTGTGATATAAGCATGAATAGAGTTTGAGACAAGAAAGCATAGATAGCTAGGGAAGGAACTTAGGCATTCTTGTCCATCCATTTGGTCAAAAGAAAGAAAGCCAAAAGACCAAAGCAACAAATGGATGTCCTCGAATGGATAAAATCATGCATCCAACATGCTCACACAATAAGATAGCAAATGAAATATGTGTCAAACATGCACAAACAAAACACTAACAGCTAGCACACAATTTGGCGATGACTAGGTCATCTATATATGAGTATATTGACTTAGGAGTCAAATGAGAACATTTGATCATAGGTCATACTCATCGTTTAAGCACAAGTGGGGTTACCACTTTTCCATAAAGCATTGATGTGTTCACATCATTAGAAGATGCTTTAGCTCATTTCTTTAGAGCAAAGCTCCCCTTGATGTGAGAACCCTTTTAAAGGGTCAAACTAACCTTGGGTTGTCGTTGAAGACTTCATGTAGATGTTGAAGATGTGGATGCTCAATGTTGATGAAGATCATCAAGAGTTGGGAGCAATCCTTTGGATTGGGCACTTTCAATACCTACATGGGTTAGTCCCACAAGGAACAAACAAGAATATCCATGGACATAGATTGAAGTACACAATAGATGATGTCCATGAAAGCAATGATTACCTTGTCCCTTGACTTACCAACATGAGGGTTTGTGACTCCATGAACTAGTGCAAGATGTGGAAGTTGATTGCACAAGTCCTTGCCAAAATGAATGTGAGTGAAGTATATTGGCGGAGTCACCCTCAAGAACTCTCTAGTTCTTCTTCTTCGGGATCCACATCATCTTGATGGGAATCCTTGGGGTAGTAGTTGAGCTTGTCAAAGTAGAACTTGAAGTTGCCTTGGGAACCCACTTGACCATGGCCTTGGGTGCTTCAATGAATGCATCAATCTCCTCTTGAAGCTTGTCCTTGCCTTTTAGCTTGTGGTCTTGTGGTGGAAGGTCATCTTGAGCTTGTTCCTCATTGGAAGAAGTAGGATCATACTTCTCCTCTTGAGAGACAAACTTTGGAGTGGGATATTGACCTTCTTCCCATTCAACACCTTGGCGTTGAACTTTCGCTCAAAACCAATTCCTTGATTCTTCGGTGTCTTCCTTGTTTGCGAACAATTTCCTCAAAGCTTTTGCTTCGGCAAGACTCTTGTAGACACCTTTCTCTATAATCCCTTTCAATAGACTATTTTCTTGCTCAAGTGAAACTTGGCTTGAAACATTGTTAGTGGAATCAAGAGAATTACTAGAAGTAACAACATTTGATTTAGCATGATTATTGTTACTACTAGATGAAGAATTTTTCTTATGCTTGTCATGCTTAGTTTTGATAGGTGGCAAGAAATTAGACAAGAGAAGTCGTTTGGCAAGATATGAAGAACTCTTCTTTGAAGATCGTCATTGATAGCTTTTAGAAACTCATGTTCTTGCTCTAGATTGAGCTTCTCGAAGCGTAGCTTCTCATGAGATCTTAGGAGCTCTCTATGATCTTCTTGAGTTGTTTCATGAGCTAACTTAAGAGTGTTTAGTTCTTTAGTTAGACGCTCAATCTCCTTCATAGCATTGTCATTCGACTCTTCTCGACTATAAAGACTACTAGCATGTTCATCATTACTAAGCTCACTAGATTTATCATGTAAAAGCTCATCTTCACCAAGCAAGTCATCCTCATCACTATCAAAGTCAATAAACTCAGGATGTGATACCTTGGGGCCTTTTGCCATGAAGCATCTTCCAATTCCCTCATTTGGTGAATCAAATATGTCATAGGAGTTGGAGTTGGAGGACACGAGAGCAAGACCGGCAACACCTTCATCTTGATTTGTATTCGGAGTTGGAGTGATAGCTTCTTTCGGAGTGATTGTCCGAGTCGGGCGGAAACCCATTCACCAACATGAGCTTGATGTTTTCTTCTTGTATAGCTCCTTGATGACTTGTCTTTCCTTTCCGAATCCTTGCTTCTCCGAGAGGATCTTCGTTCATAACGATCATCTCTACTCCTTCTCTCCTTTCGAGGCGACTCTTCTCTTGAGCTTCTTCTTCTTGGAGATTCTTCTCTTCTCTTGTGGGGAGTCGAACACTCATTTGAGTAGTGTCGGGTCTTCCACAATTGTAGCAGATTTCGATCACGACTAGAAGATCTCTTTTCATCATATGATCTAGACTTTGAGCTTCTTTCCTTGCTTCTACTCTTGTAGAATTTGTTGAAGTTCTTCACCATTAGGCTTATCTCTTCATTGGAAACTAGCTTGTCACTTGAGGATGTGGGAGCTTCAAGCTGCAGCTTTGTAAGCACCACTTGACTTGTTGTGAAGCTCTTCCTTATCTTTAAGTGTCATCTCATGAGCAACAATCCTTCCAATGACTTGGTAGGCTTGAGATCTTTGTAGTTTGGCATCATTTGGATCAAAGTGCACACGGTGTCATACTTTCCATCCAAAGCTCGAGAATCTTCTTGATGATGAATCGGTCGGTCATTTCTTCACTTCCTAAGCCTGCCATCTCATTGGTGATGAGAGCAAGCCTAGAATACATTTCAGCGACTCCTTCACCTTCCTTCATCTTGAACTTGTCAAGTGACCTTGAAGAACATCTAGCTTTGATTCCTTCACGGACTCGGTACCTTCGTGCATTTCGACCAAAGTATCCCAAATCTCTTTTGCATTCTCAAGGCGGCTGATCTTGTTGAACTCCTCGGGACACAAAGCATTGAAGAGAATGTCACAAGCTTGAGCATTGTTACGTAACATCCGCAACTCATCCGCAGTAGCCGCGATCCGGAACTTTTCCTTCTTGAAGAACTCACCTTGCAAGCCAACACAAATAATGCCCCATGCGGCAGGGTTATGTCCAAGAATATGCATTTTCATTTTATGCTTCCAACTAGCAAAGTTTGAACCATCAAAGTAAGGACCTCTCGGAAATTACCCTCACTAGGCGCCATACTCTCCTAGGTTGTGAAACCAAGCTTATGGAGTCAATGCAATGAAACCAATCCAATGGAGACCAAAGCTCGATACCACTTGTAGGATCGGAAGTATGTCTAGAGGGGGTGATTAGACTACTTGACAACTTAAAATTTTGCCTTTTGATTGGAGTGGATTCTTAGCAAGTTCACAATGATAACCAAGTCAAGTATCACCCTACACATGCAATTCTAGAGTTGTGGCAGCGGAAAGTAAATTGCATATAGTAAATGAGAGGTGGAGAAGAGCAAGCGCAAGTTGGAGACACGGAGATTTTTCTCGTGGTTCCGATAGGTGGTGCTATCGTCAATCCACGTTGATGGAGACTTCAACCCACGGAGGGTAGCGGCTGCTTGAGTCCACGGAGGGCTCCACCCACGAAGGGTCCACGAAGAAGCAACCTTGTCTATGCCATCATGGCCTCGTCCACGGAGGACTAGCCTTACTCGGGGTAGATCTTCACGAAGTAGGCGATCTCCTTGCCCTTACAAACTCCTTGGTTCAACTCCACATCATGACGGAGGCTCCCAAGCGACACCTAACCAATCTAGGAGGCACCACCCTCCAAAAGGTAATAGATGGGGTTGGTGATGATGAACTCCTTGCTCTTGTGCTTCAAATGATAATCTCCCCAACACTCAACTCTCCTCACTGATTTGGCTGTGGTGGAAGAAAGGATTGAGTGGAAAGCAACTTGGGAAGGCTAGAAATCAAGTTTCATATGGTGGGAGTGGAGCAACTTGATCTCAACACAAGGGTAGGTAGTTTTCTTCTCAGAAATGTAAGGTAGGAGTGGTAGTTCTTTCGATGGCTCTCTCACGAATGAAGAGGAGGTGGAGGGTATTTATAGCCTCCACACAAAATCCAACCGTTACACACATTTGACCAATCTCGGTCGGACGAAGTTGACAACTCGGTGAGACCGAAAGTTCAAATCTTGTGAGCGTTGGGATTTTCAGTGGGACCGAAAATACAATCTCGGTTAGTCCGATTCTTCCAAAGTCTAGGGTTTGCCAATTTCGGTGGGACCGACTTTCTCATCTCGGTGACACCGATTTGAGTCTGAAGGTTCTGAAGCTTGGCAACACCAATTTCGGTATGACCGAGTTTGGAATCGGAAAATCCGAGATTCTTAGGGTTTGGGTATATGGTGAGGTGGTTCATCTCGGTGTGGTGAGTTTGGAATCGGTGGGACCGAGATTACTTATGAGTTTATGTTGGAATGAAAGATTGCTGATAGTTTGAGAGATAAATCACTAAGCACTTAGAGCAACAGATCATCATCATAACCTCACCCCTTTTAATAGTATTGGCTTTCCTATGGACTCAATGTGATCTTGGATCACTAAACCAAAAATGGAGTCTTGAGCTTTTGCCAATGTTTTCCTTAGCATTTTGAGGGGTCCACATCATCAGTCATTGCCATACCCATATCACTGAACTTTCTGAAATATTCTCAAGAAATGATTAGTTCAATGATATATATGTTGTTATTAATTACCAAAACCACCCGGGGATTAGTTGCACTTTCACAAGGGCGTCCACGTTGTCTTTCCCCCAATATGCCAGGTTGTCTCCGACGGCCTGGGGGACCGGGGCGATGGCAGCGTCAAAGTCAAAATGAGGATCCATATTCCAGAGATGGCTGAAGACGCGAGAAAAGGCGCACCCGAGCAGGGCTCGGCTCCTCTCCTCCACCAACCTGTTGGCACGAACCGACCGTGCCTCCAGCTGTGTCACGATGTCGGTGAAGAATTGAAGGTTGCCGGTGTAGCTAATGGCACGCGGCTCGCTGACGGCCGCCTCGCAAATGTTACCCAAGGCCGTGTTGGCCCTCTCTCGAAGCGTGGAGAGCATGGGGGCGTGCTCATGCTCCAAGAGCCGCCGCTAACGCATCTCGTCCGCGTTTTGGCGAGCGATGGTCTTAGCCTCAACCACCTGTTGGCGAAGAAGAAGCACATCGACATGGGAAGTAGCTGACTCCCCCTGCGCCGCCTCAAGTGCAACCCGCAAGGCATCGGCACGCCGCGTTGCTTCCTCCAGTTTGGCCCTGAGGGCGTTGGTCCTACCTTCAGCCTTGGTCCGGACTAACTCCAGCCTCTCCTTGAACTCGCGCTCGAGGTTGAGGCGCGCCGTCGCCACCCGACGTCCGACCTCTTCCGAGACACGGGCTTCCCGCGCAGCGACTTCGTCATGCGCCCGTGTCACCCAGCGCTCCCTCGTCTCCAGGCGCTCGTGCTCGCGCACGCGTTCGGCGGCTTCCAGCGTCAAAGCCTCCTCACGCTTCTGGAGCTCCGCTATGTCGCCGGAGGCCACCTTCATCGACGCGAGGGCCGCCTCGCGCAGCTCCACCTGCTCCTCCAGTGAGCGGCACCGGGCCGAGAGTTCCTGTGCCCGCTCCTCCATGGCCTCTCGCCGCCGGTCAGCTTCCCGGGCTTCTTCGACGGCCTGGGAACGGGCCTCCCAAGAGGCAGCCAGCGACGCCTTGGCCTCCTCATCATCAAGATCGCACCAACGGTGTGCGAGGGCGGCAGCCGCCTCCAGCTCGCGCCTCTCCGCAACCAGCCGAAGGCCCTCAGCCTCAAGGCGCGTGTCCTCATCAGCGAGTTCCTCACCAAGCAGGCTCACCGCGTCAGCCGTCCTCCGGAGGAACCCTTGGCGAAGAGCGAGACGCTCCCGGGCGCGCTCAAGTACGTCCTCCACACCATTATCCGCCGCAAGCGAGCGCCGTGGGGCTCGGATCAGGACTCCCCTCTCGGGCAGGGGGCTGGGCGCTGGCCCCCTCGAGATGACCGGGCGTGCCCTGCCGAAGGCCCGACCTAAAGCCAGTCCATCTCCAAGTGAAGAGCGCCGGGAGTACCCCAGCCAATCACGGTCCACGGCCAGACGAGAAGCCCACGGCAGGCTGGCTATGCCACGAGAGGGCCCGTGAAGGAAGACCGCGGGGAGCGCAGGGCCGTGTTGCGCTTCGGGATGACTCGTCTCGCCAACCGGCCTCACCACAAGGGCCCGGCTGCTCGGGATGATCGAAGACGACAGAAGAGGTGGAGGCGAGGGGGATGGCTCCTCATCCACCCCCGTGAGCTCGGAAGGAAGGGCCCTGCAGGGCAAGGATCAGAACAAGCAACGAAAGAGTCAGGAGCAGGGAAGGGAGAAGGCTTACTCGTCGATGGCGTAGTATTTCCTACGCTTCAGCAGGCGACAAGGGTAGTCGTCGCCCAGGGCCTCCCTCCTCTTCCGTAGGGCCTCAAAGTCCATGCAGAAGCGACCCAAGAGGTGAGCGCAGGGGTCAGCTTGCGACGAGGAGGAAGCATCGAGGCGACTCGCTTCGGGGGCGTCCTCCTGATGCGCGCCGCCGGTCGCCTCACCAAGAAGAGCGGCTGGGGCCTCGGGAGCCTTAGCCGCAGGCACCGCGAGCGGCCTCTCGCCACCCTCAACTGCGGCAGCACGGGCCTCGGGAGCCGCTCCCTCATGAGCACCGCCTAGTGCTGTTGCCTCGGCGAGGGCACCCTCGGCCTCCGGAGGCTCATGCCTCCCTGCACCACCACTTGAGGAAGAGTCGCCCCGGGCGGTTGCGAGGGCGACCACCACCACTGGGTTCTCGTGAGGCCCCTGGAGGCCAGCAGGGCGCGGCCCCCATTCATCGAAGATGGGCATCTGACTCACAAAGTCGCCTCTGTTCGAGCAGAGGTACAGAAAGGCCCCCCCTTGACGAATGTCGCCGGGGGAAGGATCCCCAGTCAAGACCAAGAGCACCTTCCTCAGAGCTTCAGGCGTCAGGTCCTCTTCCTGGAGCCGCATACGGTCCCCACGACCGGTGTAGGCCCACATTCGATGAGAGTGGTGCTGGAGAGGGGCGACGCGGCGTAGCAAGAACTCCTTCACCACCTTGGGCGCCGTCACGCCAAGCTTCCTCAGGAACTCGAAGCGGTGCCAGACGAAGGCGGGCCGGGGGCTCGCGAGCGTCACCTGGCCCCAGCCTGAGTTGGGGACAGCTGGCAAAGATGGCTCCGTCAGCAGGGGGCTGGGCACCCCTACGTCCACATACAGCCACCGCTCGTGAAACCTAGGCGCGGGCGGAGGAAGACTGAAGTCAATTCCAGAAGTCGTTTTCTCAGGCGCAACAATGAAGCTCACACACCCCGAGCATTGGGTGGGGTCGACAAGGCGCAGAGAGAAGAAGTGGCGTAGCAAGGCAACTGAAGGAAGGATGCCCGTCATTGCCTCGCAAACGAAGGCAAATACCGCGAGAAGGGTGATGGACTCAAGACCCAGGTGCATCATATGGATCTGATAATGGGAAAGCACGGCGTTGAAGAAATAAGAGAAGGGGGGAACCAGTCCCGCCCACAGGGCATCGGCAAAATACCGGACCTTGGTGGGAATCCTGTCAACGGAGAAGTGAGACGCGGGCTAGGCCGTCGACCTCCTGCACTCATTGAAGATGGTGGCCAGGGCTGAGCGGACCTTGCCCATGCCTTCTTGATTGACTATGACCGGCCAATCGACGGCGGGGGCCGCAGTCGACGACGAGCGAGGCGGCGGCACGGGCTTCTTCCCTTTTCCCTTCCTCGGCAGAGCCATGACGACAGGAAAGGGATGTGGAAAGGTTCGAGATTGGATTGGATGCGGAAGCTGGAGTTCGAGAGAAGAAAGGACAGGAAGCGCTCAAGCAGCAGAAAGGGGAGCGGCTGTGTGCGGCAGCGAGTCCGCCTAGCAAGGCAAAAAATAAGGAGGCGTGGGGGAACAGTGCCGCCCACTTCCAATCTACCGCCACACGGCGCCCAAGGCCGCAGGCTGTTTGGGCCTGCGACGCCGCACTTGCCCTTTCGCCTCTCTGCTCAGCCAAGTTCGGGCGCGCCGTGGGCCCTGGGGCTACTGTTGGCGTTCTGGGAACGGGGGTCCCCAGACTTGCCTGCATGCGGCCTGCGGCGTGGCTCAAAGGAGGCCCAGCACAGCCCATCTTCATCAACACGAGCTCAAGACCCTCGCGAGGGGCCAAGCCTCGCGGGGCGGACGACAAGGAGCTTCCTCAGGCACGGCCTCGTCAGGCTGGCTCATGAGGAAGCGGAGAGTTCAAGGCGGGGTACCTCGCGAGGTGCCCATGACGCAAGCCATGACGACTAAGGGCGCCAGTCGGGCGCCAGCCAGCATGATGTCCTCCTTTCCTCTTTGGTGCAAAGGAGCAAGCGCAAAGCGAGAGCATCAAGCAAAGGCGTCCATTTCGGTGCAACAAGACCAAGACCAATAGCGGCGGAAGGAAGTCATTGTGGAGCCCAAGCCGGCGTCACCACCAAAGCCTTTGACAGGTGAGGACCAACTTTAGTCAGGATAAGTGTACCCGCTATTCCCCTTCAAAATGGCCAACTGTTGGCGCCCTTCCCCTCAATATTTGGGAAGAGACCCAGGGCCTTTGCCTATAAATAGGACTATCCACCCCCAAGGTAGAGGCATCTCGATCCTGACCGAGAAACCAGTAGATAGGGCAACCGAACTCCTCCTAGCTGTTCGTCGCACCAGCCAAGAACAGACCCTCGCGGGGCTGTTCTTCCATTGTATTGTTCATCATCAAGCCCAAGAGGCAATCCACCACACCACACACTGGAGTAGGGTATTACACCACAATGGTGGCCTGAACAAGTATAAATCTTGTGTCTCTTGTGCTGTTCAGTTTGGTAGCTTAGGTCCTAGCGATTCGGTGAGGAGCGAGCCGGTAGAGGGTTGAATCTCCGCGTGCACCCCAGTGTTCGAACCTCAAGGGTCTGCCGGAACCCGAAATCGGACAAATGTCTGGAGGCGAGTCCGGCTCCTTGAGGATAGAGGGGGCCTGAGGTGACTCCAGACCTGCCGGTGATGCGATCCCCTCCGGTTCTCCGGTATCAGGCTCTATAGCTGCAAAGTGTCTGGCGGTCTTTAAACTCCCGTCTTTGGACCTGGTGGTGCGCTCCGGATATAAGGCCAGAGCGGTGATTGGGGCCGCGAACCCTTGGAAGATCAAGTCTCCTCGGATGTCAGCGACATACTTCAGATTTCCAAAACTAATCTGATGACCAGGGGCGTAGCTGTCAATCTGCTCCAGATGGCTAATCAAGTTGGCGTGCAGTGCAAAGCAGCCAAATACGAAAATTTTGCCAGGGAGAGAAGTCTCCCTCAGGGCGGTATTGTTGTAGATGATCGATGGAGCCATCGAGCCTTCTAGTGACGACACAGTTGTCGGCGTTCTGGGAATGGGGGTCCCCAGACTTGCCTGCCTACGGCCTGCTGTGTGGCTTAATCCGTCGCCCAGTACGGCCCGTCTCCATCAACCAACACTCAAGACCCTCGCGAGGGGCCAAGCCTCGTGGGGTGGACAACACAAGGCCTCCTCAGGAGTGGCCACACCAGGCAGGCTTGCGAGGAGGCAGAGAGATCAAGGCAAGGGGTACCTCGCGAGGTTCCCGTGATGCAAGCCATGACGATCAAGACCAGGCGGGCACCTGCCCGCGGAGTGTCCTCGTTTCCTCTTTGGTGCTAAGGGGGCAAGCGCAAGCGTAGAGTACCGAGGCATCAGGCAAAGGTTTCCATATCGGTGCAACAAGACCAAGACCGGCAGGACGGCAGGACGGAGGTCACCATGGAGCCCAAGACAGCGTCATCACCAAAGCCTTTGGCAGACGAAGACCACCTTTAGTCAGGATAGCTTATACTAGTTGTCCCCTTTCAAAATGGCCGTTGTTGGATCCCTTCCCGCTCAATATTTGGGAAGAGGACCAGGGCCTCTATAAATAGAGCTAGCCACCACCATAGAAGGGGGATCGAATCCTTCCAAAGCAGAACACCACACCACCACAAGAACACCTCTCCTCACGAGGCTGTTCTTCCCTTGTACTGTTCATCATCAGCCCAAGAGGCAATCCACCACCACACACAGGAGTAGGGTATTACACCACAACGGTGGCCCGAACCTGTATAAATCTTGTGTCTCTTGTGCTGTGAGTTCGTCGATCTAGCTTACGGATCGTGGCGAGGCTGAGAGCAAGATTCGGTAGGAGGAAATCTTCGTGCGCACCCCATTGTTTGAACCTTGAGGGTTTTGCCGGAACCCGATATCTGACATTTGGCGCGCTAGGTAGGGGTGCGCTAGAGTCTTCCTTCCATCGATCTGTGTTCCACTGCTTCGTCGCATCCATGTCCGGCGACCAGGCGACCAACGCCGACCGCTGGGCGGCATGGCCAGTCTGTGCCATGCCGCCTGCCCAAGGTGACCTCAACCCCACGCTTCAGGAAGCTCGCGCACCGCAGAATGCTGCGGGGCGAGGGTGGCGCGGTCTCGCGCCGCCCGCCCTTACTCCACGGCAGGTGCGGGCAGCTGCAAGGGCCTCAAGCCACGCCGCGGCCACGGCACCGCACAATCGACGGGAGCAAGTAAACATGAGGGCCGCACTCACCGTGGCTCATGAGTGATGGAGAGTGGTAGGGACACACTGCTGGAGCGCGTTGCCGAGCTCCTGGATGCCGCGGCCTTGGGGGCACTGCCATTCTGCTTCTAGCTTCCACCCCGGGCCCTAGTCGAATCACGCGACGGGCCACTCCGCGCTCGCGTGCCCCCAGGCACGCCCCAAGGCTTCATCGACACCAGCTCAACCATAATCGTCGGACGCCAGGTTGTACTAGCACCACCTCCAACGAGCGAGGGCATGCGCATCACCACCTTCGGCCCGGGCGGGCCGCTGCCCTACCATCCTCAAGACGGCGCGCTAGGTCAGGCAACTTGGAGCGTGGGGCAGTATGACGAAGTCTTCGAGGCAGCGACCTCGGAGGCTTACATGCCCCACATGGTGGATCGGGAGTACGCACTGGAAGATGACTCTGGCTTGTTCCTCGGGCCAGGATGGGAGGAAGAGATGCCAGAGGCTGAGCCTCTTCAGGAGCCTCGAGGAAGCCTCGCCAACCGCGCTGGCAGCGGCAGCTACCGGGTACCGTTAATTCCTCAGGAGCAAGCTTATGCTAACCATGGGTTGCAGGAGGTTCAGGTCACAACAGCGGACGGAGGCCCCAGCTCGGCAGCCTCCCTTCCACCAGGGAGAGCACACTGGGGGCTACAGGAGAGGGGCTGGGAGCCAGGCCCCTCCCCACGGCATGCGAAACAAGGCATCCCCCGGAGGTAGGCCTTCTGCCGGGAGGTGCTGCAAAGCCTACCCCCAGCAGAGGACCCGTGGTCGCCGAGGGCGCCGCTAGCGTCCCCTTTACCCCTTTGGCATCGTCCTGGTCTCTGGTCGCCGTCAATGGTGGTCGAGGGTGGAGCAAGGCGGGGCCCTCATCTGGTGATATGAAGCAAGGCCCGGTGCCTGTGAAGAAATCCCAGTGCCTGTGAAGCTCGCCGCCCGTGACACTCTCACGTAATAATGAGTGGGGCTGTACACGCCCCGGAGTCTCCGGAGTGCCCCCATTGGGCCTCGGGGGCTGCCTCCCATTCCCAGTGGTAGCACTTAGCTCCGCACTGGTGAGAGGACGTTGAAGACTAGACTAGGCGCCGGACGTGGCCTTTTGCTCTTTGCCTCCCTTTCTGTGGTCGAGCTTCCTTGCTTCATATTTAAGTTGAAGTTGAATTTGCATTTGTGTGTCTTGAAGTGTCTTTTCTCATTCGTGTGACTTCTTGCGTTCTGATTTCTACCCTAATTTGGAGTTCGCACCAGCTGCCACACCCTCACGAGCCCCTAGCGGGCGGGGCTGGGTGTAGCGCACATACGTTGTGCGCATGCCATACTACGGCCAGCACTTGCTCTCGCAAGGCCCTCTCGACCGAGTCGGCAGAACCCTCGGGGGATCCTCAGGAGCTCATGAACTCACGAGCCAGTCCGGGACCCGTCCTGGCTAAAGGTAAAATACAGCAACAAGCTCGCCCCAGGGCCCGTAGGATCATGGAGGAATATGTTCAGCATCATTCCTGAAAGCATATGGGCAGCAATCTTTTTACATGAGGGGCTTCCCCTCCCAAAATGCTCTTACAACCTTTGGGACCGCCCCCCAGCATTTGTATGCAGGATAAACAGCAGGGAAACACGGGATCGGTTAGACATGTCTCTCACCGCATCCTCCTGGTCACCTCCAGACGCATTGCTAGCGCCGCTGTCACTGTCGCCGGCATCACCATCTCCGTCACCGACGCCGCCATCACCACCATCGACCACGTCGCCTCCATCCGCCACAACTACCACCTCGTCATCTTCGGAAGCGAAGGCCCTGACAAGCGCGTCCATGTTGTCCTCCACCCATCGTGCCAAGTCGCCCAGGATAGCCTCGGGCACCAGGGCAATGACGGCGTCAAAGTCAAAGTTGGGATCAGTGTTCTGAAGATGGCTGAAGACATGGGAGAATGCGCGCCCTAGCAGGCAGCGACTCCTCTCCTCGACAAGCTGGTGAGCTCTCTCGGAGCGGTTCTCCAGGCGTGTCACCACGTCAGTGAAGAAGCGGAGATGACTGGAATAGTTGGTCACATGAGGATGCGGGGCCTTCTCATCACAGACGTTCCCCAGAGCTGCGTTGGCCCTGTTCTTGAGGTCCTGGAGCATGGGGCCATGCATGTGCTCCAGTATCTGCCGTTGGAGTACTTCCTCTCTGTTCTGCTACGCAATGGACATGGCGTCATCAACCCACTGCTGAACAGGAAGCAACTCGGTGCGGGCTGAGGCCAACTCGGTCTGCGCCGAAACTAGGGCGGCTGCGGCAGCCTCCGCACGCCGCTCTGCTTCAGTCAGCTTGGACCTAAGGGCGGTAGTCCTGTCCGCAACCTCGGCTTCAACCAGCTTCAGCTTTAGGTCATACCTGGTCACAAGATCTGCGCGAGCCTCTGCCACGCAGAGGTCGACCTCCTCCTGGACTCGAGCCTCGCGCGCGCCAACATCGTCCTCCGCCTGGGCAACCTGGCGCTCCCTCGTCTCCAATCTCTCAAGATCAAGATTGCGCTCGGCAGCCTCCAGCGCCAGCACTTCCTCACGCTTCCGGAGCTCCTCCTGCTCAACAGGCGTCCGCTTCAGCAATGCAAGGGTGGCCTGACGCAGCTCCACTTGCTGCTCTAGGGAGGCGCTCCGGGCTTGGAGCTCCCACACGCGCTTCTCTGTGATCTCGCAACGATAATTTGCTTCCCGAGCCTCCTCTAGAGCTCGGGAGTAGGCCTCTCGCGAGGCCGCAAGGGATGCCTCAGCCTTCGCATTGGCAAGCTCGCACCGGTGGCGTGCGAGGTTGATGACCACCTTCAGCTTGCGTCGCTCCTCAATCAGCCGTAGGCCCTCAACTTCAAGGCGCGCGTCCACATCCGCAAGTTCTCCACCAAGCTGGCCCATCGCGTCCATCGCCTTCTGGAGGAACTTGTGGCGGACGACGCTTCGTTCACACGCAAGCTTGAGTATGCTGCTGATATCGTCCTCCATCACTGGCACCGTCGGCGGGGCCCGAAGGTGTTCACCCCCTCTCGGCAGGAGGATGGGGGCTGGCGCCCCCACGATCGCTGGCTGGGCCTCGCAAGAGACCCGGTCCGGCGTAGGCTCACCATCTGAAGAGGAGCCAAGGATTGACGCCCACCACTCGTCGTCCACAACCAGAGGAGGAGCCCTGGGCAGTCTGGCTGTTCTCCAAGAAGGGTGGCGAAGGAAAGGCGGCAAAGGCAAGGGCTCAAGACACCTTGCAGGCAGGCTTGCTCCTCTAACTGGCCCCGCGTTAGGGGCGGCATGCAGGTTCCGGATGCTCAAGGCCAGCGATGAAGTGCCGGAGGAGTTTGCTTCTCGGGAGACTCCGCGGTCTTGGCAGGAGGGATCCTGAAGAGCCGCGGTCAGGAAGGGAAGCAACAATTGAGGAATTACAAGGGTAAGGTACTTACTCGTCTATGGCAATGTACTTTCTATGCTTCAACGGCCGGAAGGTACGACCACTGCAGCTCGAAGACTCCTTCCTCTTGCGGAGTGTGGCGAAGTCCACGCGGAACCGACCTAGGCGCTGGACGTGGGGACCAGCATGAGGCGCAGCTAGAGAAGCACCCAAGCAGTCGACCTCAGGAGCTCCGGCCTCAGGAGCCGCAGGCTGCATCTCCCCCTCGGCGACCGCCTCAGGGCGAGCTCCACAAGTTCTGGATGATGAAGCCTCGGGAATTTCAAGCGGCGCCGGCATCTTGACACCCGTGCATTTGGCCTCGAGCGATGCTTGCCTCCCAGCACCCACTCCTTGGGGCAAGCTCGGTGCTGGAGATAAGGAGGAGAGCCACGAAAATAGGATTGTCGCGAGGCCGCGCAAGGCCAACCGGACGCAACCCTCATTCGTCAGAGGGAGGCATCTGTCCCGTGAACTCAACCTTGTTCGAGCAGAGATACAAGAGGCTACCCCCATGCCACATATCGCATGGCGAGGGGTCGCCAGTCAAGACTTCAAGCATAGCCCTCTGCGCTTCGGGCGAAAGCTCCGACTCCTGAAGCCGTATGCGATCCTAGTCACCGGTCAGGGCCCACATCGGCCGGGAATGGCGCTGGAGAGGAGCAATACGACGCCGGAGGAAATCCTTCACCACCCGGGGCGCGGTCACGCTGAGATCTCTCAACCTCTTTAGTTGGAACCAGACAAGGGAAAGCCGGGGGCTCGCGAGCCTCTCGTGGCCCCAGCCGGGGTTCGGGACAGCAGGCGACGACGGAGGCGAGAGCAGGGGCTGAGCACTCCTACGTCCACGTACACCCACCGCGTCCGGAACCCGTTCATGGACGGCGGGAGGTCGAAATCAATCCCCGAGGCGGCCGTCTCTGCCACAACCTGGAAGCTCACGCACCCCGAGCACTACGAGGGGCCGGTCAGGTGCAGCGAGAAGAAGTGGCGCCGGAGGGCGACGGAAGGAGTAATGCCCACCATGTCTTCGCAAACAAATGCAAAGAAGGCGACAAGGGAACAGATCGGGGATCAAGATGCATCATATGGATCTAATAATGGGAAAGCACTGCGTTGAAGAAGGCAGAGAAAGGGGGAACCAGGCCAGCCCACAGGGCGTCGAAGAAGAACCGAACCTCGGTGACTGTCCTATCGGTGGAGGCGCGGGACGCAGGCCAAGCCAACGTCTTTCCACACTCATTGAAGTTGGAAGCAAGCACCAGGCAAACCTTGCCCATGGCCTCCAGGTTGAGCACCAGCGACCGGCAAACGGCAGGCTCGATTGTCAAGAGCGGGCTTGCTAAGGATAGGGGCTTCTTCCCCTTTTTTGCACTGGTCGGCCCCATGGCAATGGAGGGGGCAGAGCTGAAGTCAGATTGGGAGCGGAAGCAGGAGCTCGAGGAAGAAGGGAGAATAGGAAGCACACTAGCTACAAGGAGGAAATAACTGTGTAGGGCGCCGTGGCCGCCTAGCCAGGCGGATATTGAGGCAACATGGGCAAGCGGAGACGCCCACGTCCAATCAGTCACCACGCGTCAACCACGGCCGTAGGCTGTTGGGGCCCGCGGTGCTCCGTAATTTCCCTTTTTGGCTTTGCTGCTAAGTCAAGTCCGAGCGCGCCTTGTGCCCGGGGGCTACTGTCGGCGTTCTGGGAGCGGGGGTCCCCAGACTTGCCTGCCTGCGGCCTGCTGCGTGGATCAATCAGTGGCCCAGTACGGCTCATCTTCATCAACCAACACTCAAGATCCTCGCGAGGGGCCAAGCCTCGCGGGGCGGACGACACAAGGCCTCCTCAGGAGTGGCCACACCAGGCAGGCTCGCAAGGAGGTGGAGAGATCAAGGCAAGGGGTGATAACCCACAAGTATAGGGGATCGCAACAGTTTTCGAGGGTAGAGTTGTAACGCCCTCGATGCGGCTATATCTCCCACGTGTCGAAGCACGACTTAGAGGCATAACCGCATTGAAAGCAATGTCGCAAGTGAGGTAATCTTCACACAACCCAAGTAATACATAAGGGAAAGAGATACATAGTTGGCTTACAATCGCCACTTCACACAATTACATGAATAAAGCATTACATCATCCAGATACAATCAAGGTCCGACTACGGAACCAAAATAAAGAAGAACCCCAAATCGACAAAGGTCCACGATCGACCCCAGCTGGGCTCCACTATGATCAAGCTGAAGCGAAACAACACAATGAACAAGATCTTCATCAAGCTCCTCCTTGAGCTTGGTTGCATCACCTGCTTTCGGTAACATAGGCACTGCAAACTAGTTGTTGGAAGTATCACGGTGAGCCACGGGGACTCAGCAATCTCGCACCAGAGATCAAGACTATTAAGCTTATGGGTAAGGTAAAGGCATGAGGTGGAGCTGCGCAAGCGACTAGCATATATGGTGGCCAACATACGCAAATGAGAGCGAGAAAGAAGGCAAAGCACGGTCGATAAAAGTATGATCAAGAAGTGATCCTATAGCAACCTCGTCAAGCATAACTCCAACACGTGTTCACTTCCGGACTCCGCGGAAAGAGACCATCACGGTAACACACCTTGGTTGATGTATTTTAATTAAGGTCAACTTCAGGTTTTCTACAACCGGACATTAACAAATTCCCATCTGCCACATAACCGTGGGCACGGCTCTCGAAAGTTTATACCTGCGGGGTGTCCCAACAGCCCATGACAGGCTCTCGCGATCAATGAAGGAATAGACCTTCACCCGAGACACTCGATCGGACTCGGTATCCGGTACATCAAGACATTTCGACAATGGTAAAACAAGACCAGCAAAGCCGCCGAATGTCTTGACAAATCGATAGGAGCTGCACATATCTCGTTCTCGGGGCACACGGATTGTCCAAACTTCGGTAGGCCAGCCCAGAGTTGCCTGGTGGCCACGGCGGCGACGGTTTGGACCAACACTCAACGAGCACGGCCGGGGGTAAATAAAGATGACCCTCGGGCTCCGGAAACCCAAGGGAAAAAAAGGCTAGGTGAGGCAAATGGTAAAAGGCAATGTTGGGCCTTGCTGGACAAGTTTTATTCAAAGCGAACTGTCAGGGGGGTCCCATAAATCACCCGACCGCGTAAGGAATGCAAAATCCGGGAACATAACACCGGTATGACGAAAACTAGGGCGGCAAGAGTGGAACAAAACACCAGGCATAAGGCCGAGCCTTCCACCCTTTACCAAATATATAGATGCATTAATAATATAAGAGATATTGTGATATCCCAACAAGTAAACATGTTCCAACAAGGAACCACATCTCCATGTTCCAACAAGGAACAAACTTCATCTTCACCTGCAACTAACAACGCTATAAGAGGGGCTGAGCAAGGCGGTAACATAGCCAATCAACGGTTTGCTAGGAATGGTGTCAAAGGTTAGAGGTTTGACATGGCAATTTGGGAGGCTGACAAGCAAATGGTAGGCATCAAAGCATTGGCATAGCAAAAGAGCGAGCAAACTAGCATAGCAAAGATAGTAGTGATTTGAGGTATGATCATCTTGCGCAAGGTTCTCGAGTTGTCGAAGGCTTGATCCTCGTAGGTGTTCTCAACAGGTTCCTCGTACACGTACTCGTCTCCCGGCTCTACCCAAAGCAAGAACACAAGCAACGGAACCACAATCAAACAAGGAACAATGCACAAGCAATATGATGCAAAACATGACATGCGATGCGAGATGTGATATGCAATGCATATGTGTGCTCCGGAAGGAAAATGATGAACCGGGCATCAACTTGGCAAACCAAGTATGCCGCTGGAAAGATGAGATGATTTCGGTTGAAATCGATATAAAGATCACCGGAATCGGATGCACGGTTTGCAAATGACAAGCAAAACAAGAATGATGCAAATCTGCGTCTAACAGCCCGATGCTACTTAGCAAGCAACAAGAAACTATGCTACAGCACCCCAACATAAAAACAAAGCATATGGCAGCGAACTACAGGAGATGCTTAACAAAAGAGCAACACTGAGCTACGGCTAAATCACATTATAACATGTTCAAACAAGCATGGTGAAAGTGCTCAAAATATCAGGTTCACAGACTTAGTGAAAATACTAACATGCCAGGAATTAACATCAGGAAGGCATGTTTAGAGCAAGAAAACAACATGCTACAGGAACTTATAATAGCAAAACAAGGCATGACATGATTCTACTCAAAGCATATATCAATAGTCCCTTACTGACCATAAGCCAAAAAGGACCTTAAGAAATGATGGCACCCATGTAAACATTGCAAGTTTTATTACAGATTTCAGACTTGGCAGAAAAACTGGGCATGGCAAAAACAGTTAACGAGTAGGCATGTTCGTGAGCTCGATGCACTCACTACAGAGCAATACATGGCATGGCAAGGCAACCAACAGTAATAAGGCATGATTATGAAGCTAAGAATGGCAATAGCAAGGTCATAGCATACACGGATCAACTACTAGCGACCTCGTGAAAATTGAATCTCATGCAAACAATCTGCCAGGAAACATTTTCAAGCAAAAGTAGAGCACAAAAATGACATGCTAGACTACTCCATAAATACCAACAAAGGCAAGGATGGATAGAGCACATCCATATTTTTAAAACACCCTTAATGATCATGCTCAAAAAGGGCATGGATCTCTCTGTAACAACATGAACATGTGGCATAAAAATAACAGCAGGACAAGACAGTGAAAACACTAAGTTCCTGAAATCAGCAACATCATCATCCCTACTTTGCATGCTTGTTCTAGTCAACACATAGATCACAAAAATACATGGCATACACCCCTGGAAAGATGGCATGGCAAAGTCCAACATTCATGTAGAGCTCATACTCATAGGATGCACACATAAATCATGGCAAAAATGACAAAAGAGCTCGAGCTGATAAGATTCTGGAACTAACGATCTGAAGCCCTCTTCCAACAGCATTTCGGGCACCAAGATGAGCTCAAATGCAAATGATGCAATGGAATGAAATGATGTACTCTTCGAGACGAACAATTTGACATATTATACGCCCAAAACGGAGCTACGGATGCAGAGATGTGATGCAATGAAAATGTCATATTTATGATAGAATTCTAGGACTTGGTGGAAATATCACCTCGCGAAAATGTGGACGTGGAGGACCCGGGACGGAGGGATCCGGGACGAGGCGTGGTGTTTGGATGGGGAACCCGGTGGATCTGGTCCCACTTCGCCGGATCTCGCCGGAGTTGACGACGGCGGCCGGAGTTGGCCGGAGAAGGACGGAGGAGGCCGGGGAGGTGCGGCGGAGGCGGATCCGACCGGTCCCATCTCGGATCCGGCCGGGGACGGCGGGCACTGTGGCAGCTCGACGCCGCGGAGCTCGGCTCAGCGGCCATGGCGGGCCAGCAGGGCATGGTGGCGCCAGGGGCGGCGGCTGGGCGCAGGAGGTGGGACCGAGAGGCGGAAGCCTCCATGGGCGGCGGATGGGGAGGAGGCGGCGGCGAAGCGGCGAGCGGCAGCTCCGGCGGGGACCAGCCTGCGGCGCTTGGCACCGCGCGGAAGGTGCGGTGTGTGAGGTCAGCAGCATGGACGGCTCAGGTCCGGCAGCTGGCTGTGAGGCCAACCCATGGCAGGCGGGCAGGCGGCGGACGGCGGTGGCGCGCGACGTGGCGCGACGCGAGTTAGCGCGGGGTAGGCGTGGACATGTCCGGCGGCGGGGTGGACATGTCCGGCGCGCGGAGGAGGCTAGTCTAGGGTTTGGACTGCGGAAATGATCCGGGATTTCGGGGGGAGGGGCTAGTTTTATAGGTAAAGGGAGCTAGGAGAGTCCAAATGAGGAGCGGTTTTCGGCCACGCGATCGTGATCGAACGACCGATGGCATGGAGGGGAGTTTGGTGGGTTTTGGGCCACTTTGGAAGGGGTGTTGGGCTGCAACAAAAGAGGCTTTCACGGTTACCCGGTTAACCGTTGGAGTACCAAACGACCTCCAAATGGCACGAAACTTGACAGGCGGTCTACCGGTGCTATACCAAGGCCGCTTGGCAAACCTCTGGCCATTCCGAGAAAGTTTAATACCCGCTCACAACAAGAGAGAAGAAGGGGACGCCGGGTGACATAGGCTCGCCGGATTGCAAAACGGACAACGGGGAAAATGCTCGGATGCATGAGACGAACACGTATGCAAAATGAAATGCACATGATGACATGATAAAATGCAAATGATGACATGGCAAAATGCAACACGCAAGCAAATGACATGGCAACAAAGGCGAATAACTGGCGGACACCTGGCGCATCGGATCCGGGGTGTTACAAGAGTATTCAACCAAATTTATTGATTCGACACAAGAGGAGCCAAAGAATATTCTCAAGTATTAGCAGTTGAGTTGTCAATTCAACCACACCTGGATAACTTAGTATCTACAGCAAAGTATTTAGTAGCAAAGTAGTATGGAAGTAACGGTAACAATGATAAAAGTAATGGTAGCAGTTTTGTAGTAATTGTAACAGTAGCAACAGTAAAGTAAATAAGCAAAGCACAATATGTGAAAAGCTTGTAGACATTACATCAGTGATGGATAATTATGTTGGATGCGATTCCTCATGTAATAATTATAACATAGGGTGACACAGAACTAGCTCCAGTTGATCAATGTAATGTAGGCATGTATTCCAAATATAGTCATACGTGCTTATGGAAAAGAACTTGCATGACATCTTTTGTCCTACCCTCCCGCGGCAGCGGGGTCTTAATGGAAACTAAGGAATATTAAGGCCTCCTTTTAATAGAGAACCAGACCAAAGCATTAGCACTTAGTGAATACATGAACTCCTCAAACTACGGTCATCACCGAGAAGTATCCCGATTATTGTCACTTCGGGGTTGTCGGATCATAACACACAATAGGTGACTATAGACTTGCAAGATAGGATCAAGAACTCATATATATTCATGAAAACATAATAGGTTCAGATCTGAAATCATGGCACTTGGGCCCTAGTGACAAGCATTAAGCATACAAAGTCATAGCAACATCAATCTCAGAACATAGTGGATACTCGGGATCAAACCCTAACAAAACTAACTTTATTACATGGTAAATCTCATCCAACCCATCACCGTCCAGCAAGCCTACGATGGAATTACTCACGCATGCCGGTGAGGATCATGAAATTGGTGATGGAGGATGGTTGATGATGACGACGGAGATGAATCCCCCTCTCCGGAGCCCCGAACAGACTCCAGATCAGCCCTCCCGAGAGAGATTAGGGCTTGGCGGCGGCTCCGTATCATAGAACACGATGAAACTTTCTCTTTGATTTTTTTCTCCATGAAAGCAAATATATGGAGTTGGAGTTGAGGTCGGTGCATGTTCAGCGGGCCCACGAGGCAGGGGGCGCGCCCCCACCCTCGTGGACAGGTTTTGGGCCCGCTGACGCTATCTCTTTTGCCAGTATTTTTTATTAATTCTGAAAAGTTGCTTCGTGGATTTTCAGGTCATTCCGAGAAATTTTGTTTCTGCACAAAAATAACACCATGGCAATTCTGCTGAAAATAGCGTCAGTTCCATTCAAATCATGCAAGTCAGAGTCCAAAACAAGGGCAAAAGTGTTTGGAAAAGTAGATACGACGGAGATGTATCAACTCCTCCAAGCTTAAACCTTTGCTTGTCCTCAAGCAATACAGTTGACAAACTGAAAGTGATAAAGAAAAACTTTTACAAACTCTGTTTGCTCTTGTTGTTGTAAATATGTAAAGCCAACATTCAGGTTTTCAGCAAAGATTATGAATTAACCATATTCACAACAACACCTAGGTCTCATGTTTACTCATATCAATGGCATAATCAACTAGCGAGCAATAATAATAAATCTCGGATGACAACACTTTCTCAAAACAATCATAATATGATATAACAAGATGGTATCTCGCTAGCCCTTTCTGAGACCGCAAAACATAAATGCAGAGCACCTTTAAAGATCAAGACTGACTAAACATTGGAATTCATGGTAAAAGAGATCCAGTCATAGTCATACCCAATATAAACTAATAGTAATGCATGCAAATGACAGCGGTGCTCTCCAGCGGGTGCTTTTTAATAAGAGGGTGATGACTCAACATAAAATTAAATAGATAAAACCTTCGCAGAGGGAAGCAGGGATTTGTAGAGGTGCCAGAGCTCGATTTTAAAATAGAGATGAATAACATTTTGAGCGGTATACTTTCACTGTCAACATAACAACTATGAGATCTCGATATCTTCCATGATACACACATTATAGGCGGTTCCCAAACAGAATGGTAAAGTTTATACTACCCCACCACCAACAAGCATCAATCCATGGCTTTCCCAAAACAACGGGTGCCTCCAACTAGCAACAATCCTTGGGGAGTTTTGTTTAATTATTTTGATTTGATTTGATCGTTTGATCATGGGACTGGGCATCCCAGTTACCAGCCATTTTCTCGTGAATGAGGAGCGGAGTCCACTCCTCTTGACAATAACCCACCTAGCATGGAAGATACAGTCAGCCCCAGTTGATACATGAGCTGCTCGAGCATGCAAAAGAGAATTTCATTTGAAGGTTTGGAGTTTGGCACATACAAATTTACTTGGAACGACAGGTAAATACCTCATATAGGAAGGTATGGTGGACTCATACGGAATAACTTTGGGGTTTATGGAGTTTGGATGCACAAGCGGTATTCCCGCTTAGTACAGGTGAAGGCTAGCAAGAGACTGGGAAGTGACCAACTGAGAGAGCGACAATAGTCATGAACATGCATTAAAATTAATCAACACCGAGTGCAAGCATGAGTAGGATATAATCCATCATGAACATAAATATCGTGAAGGCTATGTTGATTTTGTTTCAACTACATGCGTGAACATGTGCCAAGTCAAGTCACTCGAATCATTCAAAGGAGGATACAACCCTATCATACCACATCACAGCCATTTTAATAGCATGTTGGCACGCAAGGGAAACCATTATAAGCTCCTAGCTAATTAAGCACGACATAAGCAACTATAATCTCTAATTGTCATTGCAAACATGTTTATTCATAATAGGCTGAATCAGGAACGATGAACTCATCATATTTACAAAAACAAGAGAGGTTGAGTTCATACCAGCTTCTCTCATCTCAATCAGTCCATCATATATCGTCATTATTGCCTTTCACTTGCACGACCGAACGGTGTGGATAATAATAATAGTGCACGTGCATTGGACTAAGCTGGAATCTGCAAGCATTCAATTCAAGGGAGAAGACAAGGTAATATGGGCTCATGGTTAATTCAACAATCATGCATATGAGAGCCACTAAGCATTTTCATTATGGTATTCTCCTCTCGAACGCCAAAGAAAAGAAAAGAAATGAAACTATTTACACGGGAGAGCCCCCAACAAGCAAAAGAAGAATGCGAAATCTTTTTGGGTTTTCTTTTAGTTACTACTACAGGCATGGAAATTAAACTAACTAATTTTTTTGGTTTTTCTTAAGGTTTATCAAACACACAAGAAGAAAGCTAGAAAAATAGATTAAACTAGCATGGATAGTATAATGAAAAAGTATGAGCACTGACAACTAGAATGAGTGTGTGAACATGATGTAATGTCGGTGAGAAATACGTAATCCCCCAAGCTTAGGCTTTGGCCTAAGTTAGTCTATGCCCATGGATCGCGGCTACTCTCCCCGGTGTACTGGGGAGTGTCATCGTACTACCACTGGCTGGCGATCTTCTCCGAGTCCCATTGATAAGATGATGGATGATAAGGGTCAAGTGGTGGTTCCGGCTCAGGTTCTGGAGCTGATGTCTGGCCACGGACCGCGTAGATGGCCTCCGGCAAGACGAGATAAGGGCCTGCAATTAAATCAAACAAAGAAGGAGCAGGCAAGATAATAATCTCATTGTGTTTCTTATTAAATTTCAAATTATATAGAAGCATCTTATCATCATTGTTAACAATAAAATCATGTGCTACCATGCTCTTATAATCTAGAAAAGTAGGGGGCAACAGTTTTTCCTCTTTCTCAAAATGCCTAATAGGTATCTCGAAGTGTTTAGCAAGGCGTGCAGCATAGATACCTCCAAAGATGGGGCCCTTTGTATGGTTCAGGCTTAAATGTTTGACAATAACGACACCCATAGTATAAGGTTTATCACGAAATAAGGCATGGAACAAAATAATAATATCAGGGACACTGAGGTATCCACAGTTTACGCGACCAATTAAGCATCGAGTAGCAAATTTGGCAAAGTAGCGTAAAATAGGAAAATGTATGCCAGTGATTCTTGCATCGGAAACCTTCCTCGATTCCCCTACAGTAATAGTATCAATAAAACCATCCACATCTTTACAATGTGGTTCCTCTAAGCTGCCCTCGAAGGGTATTCTGCAAACCGCGCAAAAATTATGTAATGACATCTCCCTAGCCTCATCATATAAATGAAAAGCTACTGAAGGAGGTGAATTCTTAGGATAATAGTAGAAGTTTTGCACGAAAGTATTGGTGAGTAAGAGATACTGTTCGACCCGGTCGTGGAGGAAGTAGGTGAGGCCCGCATTATCAGTGGAAGAATAAAGGCTTCATAAATCCCGACTGCTCTCAAGAAATTATCACAAGGCCACTCACACGGCCTTATTTCCGCTACACGAGGAAGATTATACTTGGCCTTTTCTTTCTCCTTAGCTTGTTTATCGTTGGAGCCTTGGCTAGAAGAGCCCCTCAGAAATCTCTTCATCATTTTCTGAAATTTTTTGAAATTTTTAATAACTCAAAATAAAAGCGAATCAAACTCAATAAAATTGATAGCAACTACTCCCACAAGTGCCTAGAGCCTATATCATGCATTAGAATTACTTGGGACCTCATAAATTTGACATGCAAGGTCAAGAACAGGGTCACCTAGGCAGCAAAAATTTGCAATGAATAAAGCACTAGAACAAAAACTAATTGGACCACTGGAGGAGTCACATACCAAGGAACAATCTCCCAGAGCAGTTTTGTGAATGGAGCTTTGAGCAAGGAGATCGAAAATCGCAGCAAAATGAGCTAGAACTCGTGCTTGAGCTGGATGGTGATTTTTTTGGGAGGAAGATGAAGTGTGTGGGTGCAGGAATAAGTGGAGGGGGGCGCTCCCTGTAGGGGTGGGCGTGCCCTGGACCCTCATGGCCAGGTGCTTGCCTCCCCTGCTGTGTTCTCAATGCCAAAAATTCTCAATATTCCAGAAAAAATCATACTAAGTTGGCAGGGCATTTGGAGAACTTTTATTTTTTGGTATTTTTTATTAAATGGATAATTCAGAAAAAGACAAAAAATACTATTTTTGCTTTATTTAATCTAAATAACAGAAAGTAAAAAGAGGGTACAGAAGGTTGTGCCTTCTAGTTTCATCCCTCTCATGCTCATCAAAAGGAATCCACTAACAAGGTTGATCAAGTCTTGTTAACAAACTCATTCCGAATAACATGGAACCGGAGAAATTTCGAATAACACTAGGTTACCTCAACGGGGATATGAACATCCCCAATAATAAGAATATCATATTTCTTCTTAACAGAAGGAAGAGGAAATTCAAAACCTCCAATAATGATAGTTGGAATTTTTCCAATTGAATTGATGCTATGAACTTGAGGTTGTTTCCTCGGAAAGTGTACCGTATGCTCATTACCATTAACATGAAAAGTGACATTGCCTTTGTTGCAATCAATAACAGCCCTTGCAGTATTCAAAAAGGGTCTACCAAGGATAATCGACATACTATTGTCCTCGGGAATATCAAGAATAATAAAGTCCATTAAAATAGTGACATTTCCAACCACAACAGGCACATCCTCAGAAATACCGCCAGGTATAGTAGTTGATTTGTCAGCCATTTGCAAAGATATTTCAGTAGGTGTCAACTTATTCAATTCAAGTCTACGATATAAAGAGAGAGGAATAACACTAACACCGGCTCCAAGATCACATAAAGCAGTTTTAACATAGTTTCTTTTAATGGAGCATGGTATAGTTGGTACTCCTGGATCTCCAAGTTTCTTTGGTGTTCCACCCTTAAAAGTGTAATTAGCAAGCATGGTGGAAATTTCATCTTCTGGTATCTTTCTTTTATTTGTAATAATATCCTTCATGTATTTAGCATAACGATTTACTTTAAGCATATCAGTTAAGCGCATACGTAAGAAGATAGGTCTAACCATTTCAGCAAAGCGCTCAAAATCCTCATCATCCTTTTTCTTGGGTGGCTTAGGAGGAAAAGGCATGGGTTTTTGAACCCATGGTTCTCTTTCTTTACCGTGCTTCCTAGCAACAAAATCTCTTTTATCATAACGTTGATTCTTTGATTGTGGGTTATCAAGATCAACAGTAGGTTCAATCTCTACATCATTATTATTGCTAGGTTGAGCATCAACATGAACATTATCATTAACATTATCACTAGGTTCATGTTCATCACCTGATTATGTTTCAGCATCAGAAATAGAAATATCATTGGGATTCTCAGGTGTCTACAACAGGTTCACTAGAAGCATGCAAAGTCCTATCATTTTTCTTTTTCTTCTTTTTAGAAGGACTAGGTGCTTCTAAATTATTTCTCTGAGAATCCTGCTCGATTCTCTTAGGGTGGCCTTCCGGATACAAAGGTTCCTGTGTCATTTTACTAGTTCTAGTAGCCACTCTAACAGCAAAATCATGTTTATTATTTAATTCATCGAGCAAATCACTTTGAGCTTTAAGTACTTGTTCTGCTTGAGTGGTAACCATGGAAGCATATTTACTAATGAGTTTAAGTTCACCTTTAACTCTAGCCATATAATCACTCAAGCGTCCAATCATGAAAGCATTACTCTTTAATTCTTTACCAACATAAGCATTGAAATTTTCTTGTCTAGCCATAAAGTCATCAAATTCATCTAAGCATTGGCTAGGAAACTTAGTAGACGGGATTTCAACCTTATCATATCTATAGAGAGAATTTACCTTTACTACCTGTGTCGGGTTACCAAGACCATGTGTTTCTTCAATAGGTGGCAAATTAAGACCATGTATTTCTTCAACAGGAGGTAAATTCTTAACATCTTCAGCTTTAATACATTTTTCTTTCACAAATTTCTTTGCCTCTTGCATATCTCCAGGACTGAGAAATACAACACACCTCTTCTTCGGAGTTGGTTTAGGAGTTGGCTCAATTGGCCCAGGAATTGGCTCAGGAAGAGTCCTATTATTTTCATTAGTTAACATATTATTCAATAGCAATTCAACTTGATCGACTGTTCTTTCCTTGAAAACACAACCAATACAACTATCCAAGTGGTCCTTGGAAGCATCGGTTAGTCCATTATAAAATATATCATGTATTTCATTTTTCTTAAGAGGATGATCAGGCAAAGCATTAAGTAATCGGAGAAGCCTCCCCCAAGCTTGTGGGAGACTCTCTTCTTCAATTTGCACAAAATTATATATTTCCCACAAGGCAGCTTGTTTCTTATGAGCAGGGAAATATTTAGCAGAGAAGTAATAAATCATATCCTGGGGACTACGCACACAACCAGGATCAAGAGAGTTAAACCAAGTTTTAGCATCACCCTTTAATGAGAATGGAAATATCTTAAGGATATAATAGTAGAGAGACTTCTCATCATTAGTGAACAGGGTGGCTATATCATTCAATTTAGTAAGATGTGCCACAACAGTTTTAGATTCATAGCCATAAAAAGGATCAGATTCGACCAAAGTAATGATCTCAGGATCGATAGAGAATTCATAATCCTTATCAGTACAAAGATAGGTGAAGTAGCAAAAGCAGGGTCATATTTCATTCTAGCATTCAGAGACTTCCGTTTCAGTTTAGCTAATAACTTCTTAAGATCAGATCTATCATTGCAAGCAAGAAAATCTCTAGCAGTTTCTTCATCCATAACATAACCCTCAGGAACAATAGGCAATTCATACTTAGGGGGAGAACCTTCATCATCACCATCTTCCATAATTTCATTTTTAACAATTTCATTCTCTCTAGCCCTAGCAAGTTGTTCATGAAGATATTCACCTAATGGCACAGTAGTATCAAGCATAGAAGTACTTTCGTCATAAGTATCATGCATATCATCAATAACATGCGACATATCAGAATTAATAGCAGAAGCAGGTTTAAGTGTCGCACGCTTACTCAAAACAGAAGGAGAATCTAGTGCAGAGCTAGATGGCAGTTCCTTACCTCCCCTCATAGTTGAGGTAAAAATCTTAGTTCTTTCATCTTTCAAGTTCCTCATAGTGACCAGCATATATAAATCCCAAGTGACTCAAAGAACAGAGCTATGCTCCCCGGCAATGGCGCTAGAAAACAGTCTTGATAACCCACAAGTATAGGGGATCACAACAGTTTTCGAGGGTAGAGTATTCAACCCAAATCTATTGATTAGACACAAGGGGAGCCAAAGAATATTCTCAAGTATTAGCAGTTGAGTTGTTCATTCAAGCACACCTGGATAACTTAGTATTTGCAGCAAAGTATTTGGTAGCAAAGTAGTATGGAAGTAACAGTAACAATGATAAAAGTAACGTTAGCAGTTTTGTAGTAATTGTAACAGTAGTAACAGTAAAGTAAATAAGCAAAGCACAATATGTGAAATGCTCGTAGGCATTAGATCAGTGATGGATAATTATGTCGGATGCGATTCCTCATGTTACATTTATAACATAGGGTGACACAGAACTAGCTCCAGTTCATCAATGTAATGTAGGCATGTATTCCAAATATAGTCATACGTGCTTATGGAAAAGAACTTGCATGACATCTTTTGTCCTACCCTCCCATGGTAGCGGGGTCCTAATGGAAACTAAGGGATATTAAGGCCTCCTTTTAATAGAGAACCGGACCAAAGCATTAGCACTTAGTGAATACATAACTCCTCGAACTACGGTCATCACCGAGAAGTATCCCGATTATTGTCACTTCGGGGTTGTCGGATCATAACACATAATAGGTGACTATAGACTTGCAAGATAGGATCAAGAACTCACATATATTCATGAAAACATAATAGGTTCAGATCTGAAATCATGGCACTCGGGCCCTAGTGACATGCATTAAGCATAGCAAAGTCATAGCAACATCAATCTCAGAACATAGTGGATACTAGGGATCAAACCCTAACAAAACTAACTTGATTACCTGGTAAATATCATACAACCCATCATCGTCTAGCAAGCCTATGAAGGAATTACTCATGCACGCCGGTGAGCATCATGAAATTGGTGATGGAGGATGGTTGATGATGACGACGGTGATGAATCCCCCTCTCCGGAGCCCCAAACGGACTCCAGATCAGCCCTCCCGAGAGAGATTAGGGCTTGGCGGCGGCTCCGTATCGTAAAACATGATGAAACTTTCTCTCTGATTTTTTTCTCCGTGAAAGCAAATATATGGAGTTGGAGTTGAGGTCGGTGGACGTCCAGGGAGCCCACGAGGTAGGGGGCATGCCCAAGGGGAAGGGGGGCGCCCCCACCCTCGTGGACAGGTTGTGGGCCCCCTAACGCTATTTCTTTCGCCAGTATTTTTTATTAATTTTGAAAAGTTGCTCCATAGATTTTCAAGTCATTCCGAGAACTTTTATTTCTGCACAAAAATAACACCATGGCAATTCTGCTGAAAACAGCATCAGTCCGGGTCAGTTCCATTCAAATCATGCAAGTTAGAGTCCAAAACAAGGGCAAAAGTGTTTGGAAAAGTAGATACGACGGGGATGTATCAAGGGTGTCGTGCGCGTCTGTGGGAGCACGAGCACCTATGGGGCAAGGGGGCCCCTTCTAGTCCGGCAAGGGAGCGGAGGGCGCACAAAGAGCAGATCGAGGTCGGCGGGGAGTTTTACCAACCGGAGCTCTCCGGAGAGATAAAACTCCTACTGCTGCTTTGTGTTTGTATTTGTTCTTGCTTCGGGAGCGTGGGTATGTTGTGGTGTCGAATGAACCGAACCTAACTGCGGAACTGAAATTCCGAACCGCCGAACCCCTTCTACGTGCATATGGGCCTCCTTTTTATAGTCTAAAGGGGTCACCGAGAGGTGGCAGCGTAGAAAGAGGGGGTAGAAAGGTAAAAACGCAGGTTGGTACAACGGTGTCCAACAGTGTCCCCTACCTAACTCTGACGGCAGGGGACAAGGGCATTTAATGCCCGTCTGGTCGCCCCAACAGTGCAAGGAAACGACCGTTAGGGGCGCCACCGATCGCCACGATGGCCTCCTTGTCAACTTAAACGCCACCGCGACCGTATAGCTGCTGGCGCCCGCCACGTGCTCCTAGGATAGTCTGAGTGACACGCGTTTTTGGATCTTGTTGGAGCTTGGGTGCAGAGTGGCGGCCTTGCCGCGGCAAGCGTCTTGCCGCGGCCGTTGTCTTGACGCACCCGCAAGCTTGCCGCTCGCCGGGCCTTGCCGGGACGCGCGGGGCGTCGCGGCAAGTTTTCTGAAGTGCCTTGGTTGGCCTTCCCGGCAAGCTCCTCTTGCCGGGGCCTTGTCCTTCCCGGCAAGCTCCTCTTGCCGGGGCCTTGTCCTTCCCGGCAAGCTTCTCTTGCCGGGGCTTCGTCTTCTTGGTTAACACTTTGTTCTTGAATGGTAGTAATAGGAGATGACGGAGGGTCTTGGCGGATGCCCGGCAAGCCTTGCCGCGGGGTGCTGCGACTGCCCGTGCACAAGTTCGGGGTACTAAGGTACCCCTACTTTAGTACACCGACAGGAGCCCCCGGGCCTGGGCCATACACGGTGCCGAGCGCTGTTGGGCCAGGCCCAAAACAGTGCACGGGCACGCGCGGCCTGGGTCCAAACCAAATCCGCTCCGCATCCACCGTGTCCTCCCGTAACGGCACGCGTCAATCGTGGCGTCGTGGGAGACGTGGGTGGCGTGCGCGATTTTCAAGGCGTCCATCCCTGTGATCACGGGGCGAGGCGAGGTCACCTCATCCGTCGCCTCGGCTCTGCATCCTCGCCACGCGGCTCCCATGCGCTTGGGATCGTGGGCGGTGGAGGTGGAAAACTGGGCCGTCACGAGCAGGGGCAGTGGGTTGGCCCCCACCCCCTGCTCTTCCTGTGCCCTGATTCGCCGAGTGGGGCGGCTGAGCCCCCACCTCGCTCCTTTAAGAAGGGCGAGAGGGGAGCGTAGAAACCCGCACTTCCTCATCTCCTCCTTTCTTCAGCTTCTTCCCCCCTTTTTCTCATTCGCCATGGAGAAAGGGAACCCCGGCCCTTCATCGGTGGCAGCGAGGGTCGCCGCCAGACAGTGCATCCCTCCCCATCCCGCGCCCGTGGTGGCAGAGCCAGCCACAAGGGGAAGAGGGAGGGGGCGTGGTCATGGACGAGGTCGAGGGCGAGGTCGAGGCACCCGGGGAAGAGGCGGACGGGGCGGCGCGTCAGCTTCGCCCCCGCCGGTGGTTCCTCTCCTCCCGGCGGTCCACACAGGGGACGACCCTTGGGAGTTCTTCGTCAGGCTGCGTCGAGCGCCTCGTCGTCGCCTCCGGCTTCCAGCTCCGTTTGCGAGCGCGATGGAGCCGGACCCGCCTGAGACGCTGAGATTGCACATGAGGGGCTGCGGGATCAGCGGCACGCGAGTCAGCGTTGTATCCCCAGCCCCCAATGTGATGTATCTTGATCGAGGGTGGAAGACGTTCGCCCGCATCCACAGCTTGACGGCATGGTTTACCCTCCATTTTAAGTTAATGGAGGGCGACCTCCTCTCCGTCAAGGTCTTCGGGGACTCCGGCACTCGGGCGAGATGCTGCGTGGACAGTTCCTCCGATAGCGAAGACTCCCCCTCGAGCAAGCGTGACGAGGAGGAGAGCGACAGCGATGACGAGGGCGGCGGGCCTGACTAGGCGTCGGGCGTCGCCCCGTGCGTCACCGGCGACCCCATCATCCGGGTCACCGGCCCCTCGAACTCCCCGGGGTCGTCTCCTTCGGCGGCTGGCCTAGGGAGGCTGCGGAAGGGGAAGAGGGCTGGCGGCAAGGCCGTCAAGTCGAGTCTGGCGTGGTGCCCTCGGCAAGTCTTGGCGTCCTGCCGCCCCGTCTTCGAGCTCTGCTTCCGGCGCCACCATCACCATCCAGCCTTCGGACGGCCCCCGGGATGTTCTCTTGGTGTCTTCTGGCATCCGTAGTTCGCCTAGGCGCCCCTTTTGCCCTTTTCGCCTCCTTGACCTACCTCCTGAAAAGGGGGAGGGAAAGGATTACGGGCATCTTATCTTTTTAATCTGTAAGCCTTGGGCCTTAGCTGCATTTAAAACTTGTAATCCTCTCTTTCATGTTTTCATCCTTTATGGACTGTACCGAGTGGGATGTTTTTAATGAAAAGGGAAGCTTGCTATGTTATATCCTTTACTTGATTCCATGCCTTGTATGTTTTTACCCCTCGCTTTGAGGAACTTGCGGCATAAACACTCTTCTTTGAGTCGCGGAACATCAAGCAGCCATTGGCGTGTCTTGCTTCCGACAAGAAATCTTGTCGGGGGCTAGTTGCAGCGTGCTTGTATTGTTGAGCGGACTCGAAACAAATCAAGGGCATAACTTAACCATGAGCCGATTCCTCCGCATACGGGTTTCCCATACAAGGGACGGTCGTTCAAGAATATAACCCGCGTTCCCCATCCATAAGAGGATGCATGATGAGGATAAAAACTTATCGATATCATGGCCCGGCAACTCGGCTTGCGGGGATGAATCTTAGTACTCGCAGCCCCAAAGAACGCTGGGCTGCGAGACCAGTGCGGCGCACCTTTCTTCTCTTTCCTTGTCACTGTTATTTTAGTTATGAGAACAACTTAGTTAGTGCCGCAACAAGTTACTTTCATAATATAACCTTGTCCCAGGAAACGCTTGCTATGTTATATCCTTTACTCTGTTACATCCCTTGTATGTTTTTACCCTATGCTTTGAGGGAACTTGCCGGCGCAAGCACACTTGCTGAGTCGGAACATCAGTGACTTCTTGGCGGTGCTGCCTCCGGCAAGAAACCTTGTCGGGGCTAGTTGCAGCTCACTTGTATTGTTGAGCGGACTCGAAACAAATCAAGGGCACAACTTAGCCACGAGTCGGTTCCTCCGCGCACAGGTTTTCCATACAAGGCACGGACTTTCAAGGAATATAACTTAAAAATTTAAAATTTGATTGTGCTCAAACTTTGGCACCTTAGCTTTTCTGTCGCCTATGTTCCGGCAAGGCCATGCTTCCTCGAATGACGCCCGGTCCGCACCTGCATCCTCTCCCTCTCGGAGCTTCTGGCGTTAACTTTGCGGCTATGGTAGCGGCGCAAAGCTTGCTGGTAGCGAGCAGCTCGCGACAAGAGCTGAAGGCGATCTACCCGAGGAGTGGCGTCATCTTGCCAAGCTGCTCTTGCTCTAGCTCATCATGGCGAGCACTCGAGGCAATCCGTATCTGAGGAGAGGGGCGAGAATGTCGAGCCCCAGACGAAAATGGCAGGATAAAGGGATTTTTGGAGGGCTTGAGCTGGTTGATGAATCTGTTTGGAGTGGAACTGCACGCTTCACACTTGGTTACTTGTGCGGTTGCATCTGGAGGCTGTTGGCCAAAAAAAACCTTTTGGAAGGCTTTGCGGCAAGCGCTCTTGCGCCAATGTGGTGACCACATATGCCTCCATGAATCTCCGCCAACAGCCACATCCATCTTCCGGAAATGCACTTCAATTTCACTCCGTTGAATCTTCTTACATGCAGTATGTCATCGACAAACTGGTACATACTTGATTGCGGGCTACTTTCTCCGATGCTTCTTGCTCCTCGGGAAGTTCTCCTGCACGAAGGAAATGGAGTATCTGCTTTGTGCCCATGTTGGAGCCCGCGGCTCGACAACAAGGACTAAAGGCGCAAATCTTGCTGCGGGAACATCCGCTTCCACGGCAAGAATCGGGATCCTGCCGGGCGTGATGCTCCCGGCAAGCGTGTCGGGACCTGACTTGTCGGGGCGTCTGCTTCAACGAAACAAACCACAGGGCTCGCCGGGCAGATCGCTCCTCGGCACTTCTGTGTTGATCACAGGGACCTTCTTGGCGGCGGCTCCGGGGAGCTCTGTCGGAAAGTAGTCGCCAGTGACCAACTTTCTCTTCTTGCTCTATCCAGCTGATGATGTTACAGATGGTTGAGTTAGCTTGAGCACAAAAATTCCTGGTTCCACAGGTAACTTGAGTGCAGCACACTTTGATAGGCCATCTGCAATGTCATTCTGAGCTCTTGGAACGTGTTCCATCTGCAGGCTGTCAAAATGTTCTTCTAGCTTTCTCACTTCATCAATGTAAGCTTCCATCAACGGACTCTGATAATCTTTGTTAACTTGGCGGACGACAAGCTGCGAGTCACCCCTGAAAATAAGCTTCTTGATCCCAAGTTCAGCTGCGATCCTCAGTCCGGCAAGCAAACCTTCATACTCTGCAGTATTGTTTGTTGCTTGCTCCTTGGGAAAGTGCCTTTGGATCACGTACTTGAGGTGCTCTCCGGTGGGTGCGACAAGTAGTACGCCCGCACCGGCGCCTTGCAGCGAGAAGGCGCCATCAAAGTACATGATCCATCCTCTGCTAGCTTCCTTGACGGGGATACTCTTCTCCGGAGTTTCTTCATCGGGTGTTGGCGTCCACTCTGCTATGAATTCTACCAATGCTCGGCTCTGGATAGTTGAGGTACTCTCAAACTTGAGGCCAAAGCTTGACAATTCCAGTGCCCACTCGACGATCCTGCCCGTTATACGGATTACGCAATATCCTCTTCAATGAAGCGAGTGACAAGCTGTGATCTCATGCTTTTGAAAGTAGTGGCGAGCTTCCTCGAGGCCATGAGAAGGCGAAAAGCAACTTTTGCACACAGTACCTTGATCTAGCCCCTGCAAAGGGAACCGACAAAAAACTGGGCGCTGCACCATCTTCCTCTGTTTCTCTTAAGCAACTATCTTTGGTCCATCCTTGCGAGAGCGAACTTGTCGGGAAGCCCCGCTTGCGCTGGATTCGCTTGCGCGGTTGTTAGCTCATCATCTGCCTCCCTCTCCGCAACTAACGCAGCACTAACCACTTGGTTGGTTGCCGCCAGATATAGCAGCAACTTCTCTTGTGGCTTAGGTGCGACAAGTGTTGGAGTGGAGGATAGGTATCTCTTCAGGTCTTGCAGCGCAGCCTCCGCTTCCGGAGTCCATTTCATTGGACCTGCCTTTTTCAAAATTTTGAAAAATGGCAGGGCGTGCTCAGCAGACTTGGAAATGAACCTACTGAGAGCAGCAACACAGCCGGCAAGCCTCCGCACGTCCTTGACGCGCTTCGGTGCTTCGATCTGTTCAATGGCTTTGATCTTGTCGGGATTGGCCTCAATCCCCCTCTGAGATACAAAGAATCCGAGAATCTTGCCGGAAGGAACTCCAAACACGCACTTCTCGGGATTCAACTTGAGGTTGATCCTGCGCAGATTTGTGAAGGTCTCGTCCAAGTCTTGGATCAAAGTTGCTCTGTCCCCGCTCTTGACCACTATGTCGTCCATGTAAGCTTCCACATTTCTGTGTAGCTATGGCTCAAAAGCATGACTGACTACTCTTGCAAATGTTGAGCCAGCATTCTTTAGTCTGAAAGGCATCCGTACAAAGCAGTGCGTGCCACAAGGAGTAATGAATGCGGTTTTCTCTTCATCCTCTTCTGCCATGAAGATCTGATGATATCCTGAGTATGCATCAAGGAATGAAAGCAGATCACATCCTGCTTTGGAGTCGACAATCTGGTCAATGCGCGGCAAGGGAAATGGATCCTTGGGAGAAGCTTTATTAACATCGGTGAAGTCAATACAAAGCCTCCACTTCCCGTTTGCTGCGCCGCGACTCTTTGGATTGGCTAACCACGTTGGATGGAGTACTCCTTGGACCAAGCTGCTTTGCTTCCAATTTCTTGATCTCTTCGCAATGAACTCTTGGCGCCTCTCTGCTTGCTTCGACTCTCGCTTGGCGGTCGCAGCGTGAGGGCAGATGGCGAGGTGGTGCTCAATTACTTCCACAGGAACACGGGGATGTTAGATGGTTGCCATGCAAACACATCGACATTCGCCCTTGCAGAAAGCAACGAGCGCCCTTCCTATTTAGGGTCAAGCGTGGCAGCGATAGTGAAGGTACCACGGTGCCGTCCTCCTTGAGACCACTTTCTTGGTCTCTGGTGAAGCTGTCTTTGCCTTCTTGCACTTGCGGTGGAGCTCGATGGTGCGTCCTCGGCGGTAGCGCAGCACTCGAAGAGGTGCGCTTGCGGAGTGGGCATCGAGCTACTCTTGCGGACTTGGCCTTCTTCTTCTTCCCTCAGGGAGCTTGACAAGTGGGTTTGCGCTCTCTGCGGCTGCTGCTTCCGTAGATCTTGTCGATGCAGATAAGTGCATCCTTCTTGTCGCCTTGGACAGAAATGACACTTATCGGGCTGCATCTTGAGCACATTGTAGGCGTAATGAGAGGCTGCCATGTACTTGGCAAGTCTTTGGGCGGCCTAGTATCCCATTGTAGGGCGATGGGAAATCAGCAACATCAAATGTGACTCTCTACGTTACGAAATTCAGCTCAGCCAAGCGTCCTTTGGCGGTGTGATCTTCCTCGGCTGGCTCCTCCTGGGTTGATTCCTTGGAATGTACGGTTTCTTGAGCTTCATTGTCGGGGATCCGGAGCTTCTTGAGCACTGCGGAGGAGATCAGATTCGGCGGCCCGCCGTCAACCAACATCTTCGTGGCGTTGAGGTTGCGGATGGTTGGCGAAACCAATATCGGCAAGCACCCGACCGCGGTGATGCGATCGAGGGTGATCCTCAGCGTCGAAGATGATGGGCGTCTTGGACCACCGAGGGGCTTGCGCGATTCAGCGACGGTTCTGCTGCGCTCACTTCGCACCTTGTTTGAGTTGGCGGTGCGAGGTGTCGAGAAGCACCGCCGTCGACGCACAACACCTCTGTTGCCTTCTGGAACTCCTGCTCGTCAGTCTCATCTTCCTCCATCTCATCATCTTCATCTTCGTCTTCATCCTTGTCGCGGCCACGGGGAGGCCTATCTCCTTGCCGCGGCTTGGCCTTGCCGCGGCGCCCTCCTCGGGCGGGAAGCTTCTTGCCGGATCCTCCGCCACCTTCCCGGGCCTTCTCCTTGTCGCGACGCTCATATTCAGCTTTCTGCAACTCTGCCATCTGCTCAACTTTCTTGCAGACTTGGAGGTCATGGCCCTTGGTGCGATGGATCTTGCAGTACTGCTTGCCGGAGACGTCCTGCTTGTCGGCGGCCACCACAGCCTCGCCGGAGTCATCAGCTTTGGCCTTGCCGGAGCCGCTTCCGTTGCCGGACTGCACGACAACTAGCACATCCTTAGCCTTTCTCTTCCTGTTATTCCGCCTCCGGTTCTTCCTTGCCGAGGCGGCGTCCTCACTGTCAGATCGTTCTGCTCCTGCAGTCTCTCCGGGGATTCTCCTCCCCTCCTCAGCCCATGCGCACTTGTCGGCCAGAGCGTATAGCTCGCTGACATCTCTGATCTTGCACATCGCCATCTCCTCCCTCATCCTGCGGTTACGCATGTTCTGATGGAAAGCGCTGATAACCGCGGTAGGGTGGACGTCCGGGATGTTGCTTGCACTACTGAATCTCTGTATGTACTTGCGGGGTTCTCCTTCCTTACAGGCGAGTAGATGAAGATCGCTCTCCTGGCCATGGGGCTTGTGGCGCTGTGAAAGCGCCGACAAAGCGATGGCACAGTCCGCCCATGAAGAGATGGAGTTGTCCGGCAAGTGCATGAGCCAAGATCGGCGTTGGGCTTGAGCACCGCGAGGAAGTAGTTGGCGAGATCTTCTCGTCGTGTCCCCGACAGCTCGCACCGCGATGGTGTAGGCGCTAAGGAACTCCGGCGGATGTATCCTGCCATCGTACTTCTCGAGTGCGTCGGCTTGAAGTTCTTGGTCTTGGGCCCTTTGGACTTGCCGCAGCTCACGGGTGAGCGCGAGGGCAACTGCGCGTCTGACAAGTCGCTGGTCCCCCGGCGCATGCATATCGGCGATGGGCCAGGTAGCTGGTCAACAGCGCCGCGCTTCTCTTCTGCGCTTCGATCTTGTCTGAGCGTCCTTGTGTCGTCGTTCTTGAAGAGCGTGGCGTTGATCCGGCGAGCTCATGGGTCCGGCGCCTTGGTGGAGTCGGCGTCGAGGTTGTCTGGCGAGTCGGCGACCTTGGCCTTGAGGCGAGGGTGTGCAGTGGTGGCACCCCAGCGGTCTTATCGCCACCGGCTTCCGCTGGCGTCTTGCAGCGGCTTCGGCGTGCTTTCGTTTGCGGGGCTTGTCGGCGTTGGCGAATCAATGAGGCTATAAATGGTGGCCCTCGATCGTCGATCTTGTCCTGCGTTGGAGGGTAATCTAAAGCAATTTGGGCTCGGGCGGCGCTTCGCTGGAAGTCTTGGGTGGCGGTGGTGGCGGCGCGAGTGCGGGACATGCTCAAACTCCTAACGGTGTTATAAGGAGCAACGTCTCGTCGAGCGACCGCCGCTGCGCTCGTGCCGGCGTGTTGGCGTGTACGTTGGCCTTGGCGTCCGCGACCCACCAGCAGCCTTGTTCAAGCGAGCACGGCGCCCGGGAGCACCGTGGCTTTGTCGATCCTGCACCTCCGAGAAGTGCGGTGGGTATCGAGCGCCGAAGCTTGCGGGGCCTTGTCCTTGGACTGGTGACGGCGTGAGTCCCCGTCGGTGCCCGTTCCCCGCCGGCGTCCACCCCACCGCTGTTTGCTCGAGGCGGTAATACAGTTGTGAGCAGGCGGCCACCTCCGAAGTCTTCTTCTTCGGTGGCATGTCGATGAAGATCTTGATGAAGCGCGAGACCGGATCGAGTTCGCGACAACCTCGGCCCCCTACGGGCGCGCCAAAGATGTCGTGCGCGTCTGTGGGAGCACGAGCACCTATGGGGCAAGGGGGCCCCTTATAGTCCGGCAAGGGAGCGGAGGGCGCACAAAGAGCAGATCGAGGTCAAGCGCGCGGGGGATTTTTACCCAGCTTTGGAGCTCTCCGGAGAGATAAAACTCCTACTGCTGCTTTGTGTTTGTATTTGTTCTTGCTTCGGGAGTGTGGGTATGTTGTGGTGTCGAATGAACCGAACCTAACTGCGGAACTGAAATTCCGAACCGCCGAACCCCTTCTACATGCGTATGGGCCTCCTTTTTATAGTCTAAAGGGGTCACCGACAGGTGGCAGCGTAGAAAAAGGGGGTAGAAAGGTAAAAGCGAGTTGGTACAGCGGTGTCAGCAGTGTCCCCTACCTAACTCGGCGGCGGGGACAAGGGCATTTAATGCCGTCCGTGCATGCTGAGTGCAAGGAAACGACCGTTAGGGGCACCACCGATAGCCACGATGGCCTCCTTGTCAGCTTTGCTTGCCATCTCGCACCGTATAGCCGCACAGCGCCTCGCCACGTGCTCCTGGGATGGTCCTGGGGTGACACGTCTTTGGATCTTATTTGGAGCTTGGGTGCGAGTGGCGGCCTTGCCCGACAAGCGTCTTGTTGCGGCCGTTGTCTTAGCGCACCCACAAGCTTGCTGCTTCGCCGGGCCTTGCTTGGGGCCTTGCGAAGCGTCACGGCAAGTTTTCTGAAGTGCCTTGGTTGGCCTTCCCGGCAAGCTCCTCTTGCCGGGGCCTTGTCCTTCCCGGCAAGCTCCTCTTGCCGGGGCCTTGTCCTTCCCGGCAAGCTTCTCTTGCCGGGGCTTCGTCTTCTTGGTTAACACTTTGTTCTTGAATGGTAGTAATAGGAGATGACGGAGGGTCTTGGCGGACGCTCGGCAAGCCTTGCCGCGGGGTGCTGCGACTGCCCGTGCACAAGTTCGGGGTACTAAGGTACCCCTACTTTAGTACACCGACAAAGGGGTACCTCGCGAGGTTCCCGTGACGCAAGCCATGACGATCAAGACCAGGCGGGCGCCAGGCGGGTACCAGCCCGTGCAGTGTCCTCGTTTCCTCTTTAGTGCTAAGGGGGCAAGCGCAGTCGCGGAGTACTGAGGCATCAACAAAGGTTTCCATATCGATGCAACAAGACCAAGCCCAGCAGGACGGCTGGATGGAGGTCACCATGGAGCCCAAGACGGCGTCATCACCAGCGCCTTTGGCAGGCGAAGACCACCTTTAGTCAGGATAGCTTGTACTAGATGTCCCCTTTCAAAACGGCCATTCTTGGATCCCTTCCCACTCAATATTTGGGAAGAGGACCAGGGCCTCTATAAATAGAGTTAGCCACCACCATAGAAGGGGGGTCAGATCCTTCCGAAGCAGAACACCACACCACCACAAGAACACCTCTCCTCGCGAGGCTGTTCTTCCCTTATACTCTTCATCATCAGCCCAAGAGGCAATCCACCACCACACACAGGAGTAGGGTATTACACCACAACGGTAGCCCGAACCTGTATAAATCTTGTGTCTCTTGTGCTGTGAGTTCATCGATCTAGCTTAGGGATCATGGCGAGGCTGAGAGCGAGATTCAGTAGGAGGAAATCTTCGTGCGCACCCCAGTGTTCGAACCTTAAGGGTTTCGCCAGAACTCGATATCCGACAATAGTGGAACTCTCAATGAAAGCACCAATGTCGGTGTCAAAACCGGCAGATCCTGGCTAGGGGGTCCCGAACTGTGCGTCTAAGGATCAAAGGTAACAGGAGGCAGGGGACACAATGTTTACCCAAGTTCAGGCCCTCTTAATGGAGGTAATACCCTACTTCCTGCTTAATTAACTTTGATGAGTATAGGGGTTACAAGAGTTGATCTACCTCGAGATCGTAATGGCTAAACCCTAGATGTCTAGCCTGTATGATTGTGTTCCTCCCTACGGACTACGCCCTCCAGTTTATATAGGCACCATAGGGGACTAGGGTTGTCCAAAGTTGGTTTACAGAGGAAGGAAACTATACTTCCGGATGCCAAGCTTGACATCCACGCAAAGGAGACTCCCATCCGGACACGGGAGAAGGCCTTCTATCTCGTGTCTTCACGGCCATCAGTCCGGCCCATGTCACATAGGCCGGCTCCCCGAGGACCCCACAGTCCAGGACTCCCTCATGGGGCACGTTCTTCCGCATCCCTTCGGGCGGGCGAAATTTGCCCCATGCCTTCACACCGGGGGCTGGGCTGGGGGTTAGGCGCAGGTATGAGGTCAATTCAGTGTTCGATGCCACGTAGAGGAGGTAGTCCCGGAGCTAGCATATCGAGGAAGATGTCAATCGGTAGCGAGTTCTTCTCTGAGAGGATGTCTTGAGGGGTCTTCCTGTGAGGGGTCTTGAATCCACTTAGGGGATCCTCTCCATAAAGGTCGTGAACTCCGATGGAGAAGGTATCACGTGGATGAGAAAAGCTCTATCTCTCAAATGAGATAATCCTTTGATAACCCTTAAGAGGGAGGAGGAGGAGTATATATAGTCTAGGGTCACGAAAGAGTAGGTCGGCTTCAGCCCAACACACTGTCAACACACACGCGTCAGAAATCCAACTGTTATCGGTCGCTCGGTGTCTCACGGGCGCTCGAACGTCCGGTAAGTGTTGGATTTCGAATGTTTCAGCTCTGATCAGGTGGCATCGGACATCCAGTCGGGGTCAGACGTCCGGTGCGTCGATCGTTTGGTGGTCAACATACTCTTCATGTTTTGGTTCTATGATGGTGGTTTCGCCGTCGGTGGGGCTCATTAAATGCAGGTATTTGGGAGGTGTCGGACGTCCGGTTCTTGATCGATCGTCGGCATTGGAGCATGCATAGGCTGGTACTCGGCTGGTCGGTTGGTGCCTCCAGGCGTCGGACGTCCGACAGGTGCTGGTCGTCCGAGGGCTGTAGCTTCCTGGTAGGCCTTCCTCTTGGTACTCGTACTTGGTGTCCTTGCCGTCTTGTCCGTTGGGTGTAGCTGTCCCGTGGGTTTCCTCCAAGTACCTGATCACACATAGGGTCTCCGCTTGAGGTAGTAGCCATGTTTCATATGTAGAAGATGATAGTTCGGAGAGGAGCAAGTTCACCTTAGTTTCGATAGCCTTTGCACGAGCTCTCGTCATTGGTCCAAGTGGTGTCGTGGGAGAGGTAGATAGGCCCATGGGGATGACCGTGGGATGCTTTGCATCATCTCCCCCCTGGGAAAGATCTGACCTCAGATCTAAAGCCTCATCACCATGGTAGGGAGAGATCCTTGACATTGAAGATGTCACTCACGTTGTACTTGTCACGCGGGAGATCGATCTTGTAAGCATTGTTGTCATAGCGTGCTAGCACCTTGATGGGTCCGTCGGTTCTTGGTAGAAGCTTGGATTTGTGTTTGTTTGGGAAGCGGTCCTTTCGAAGGTGTAGCCACACGAGATCTCCAATGTTTAATATCATGGGTTGCTTGTTGATGTTGAGCTTGGTCGCGAGTCATTGTACTTGGAGCGCGATGGTGTGCCTTGTATCTTCATGCATCTTCTTGAGGTAGCTCACTCATGCACTTGCGTCCATGTCGATGCGCTCTTGTAGTGGTAGAGGAAGAATGTCCAATGGGGACAACGGGTTGAAGCTGTAGACGACCTTGAAGAGGGACTTGCCGGTTGTCGAATGTCTTGCGAAGTTGTAGGCATACTCGATGATCGGTAGACACTCCTCCCACTCCTTGATGCTCTTCTTGATCAACACGCGTAGTAGAGTAGAGAGCGTCCGATTCGTCACCTCCATTTGGCTGTTTGTTTGGGGATGGTATGCCGAAGAGAATAAGAGCTTGATTCCGAGCTTGGCGCATAAGGTCTTCCAAAAGTAGCTTAAGAACTTGACATCGCGGTCGGAGACAATAGTCTTTGGCACTCCATGTAGGCGCAAGATTTCCCTACAAAAAATATTTGCAACATGTGAAGCGTCGTCTATCTTGTGGATGAAATGAGCCATTTTAGAGAATCTGTCCACAACAAAAAACACGGAATCTTGGCCATTTCTAGTTCTAGGAAAACCAAGCACGACGTCCATACTAATATCTTCCCATGGGTGATATGGAATAGGAAGTGGCATATAGAGACCATAGGATTGAGCTTTAGACTTAGCTTTGCGACATGTAGAGCATCGATTCGTGAAACATGAGACGTCACAGAACATATTGGGCCAAAAGTAGTTCTTGGAGAGCGTTGCAAATGTCTTGTCGCATCCAAAGTGTTCCATAAGTCCTCCATGAGATTCTTGCAAAAGTAACAAACGAAGAGAAGACTCGGGAATACATAGTTTGTTAGCTATCATAAGATAATCATGTTTGATGTAATAGTGTTCCCAAGATGTATGTGTCAAACATTTGGCATATGGAATATCAAAAGTAGGATCATGCGCATACAAGTCTTTTATGTGCTCAAATCCATTGACATTCAATTCAAGTTTAGTAACAAGCATGCATTTGCGAGAAAGTGCATCTGCCACAACATTTTCTTTGCCTTTGATGTACTTGATGACATAGGGAAAAGACTCAATGGACTCCACTTAGCATGATGCTTGTTCAACTTAGTTTGACCCTTAAGGTACTTGAGCGTTTAATGGTCGGTATGAATGGAAAAATCATAGAGGCGAATATAATGTTCCCACTCATGTAAAAATCGCACTCAAGCATATAACTCTTTGTCATAGATGGGATAATTGAGTTGCGCCCCGGAAAGTTTTTCACTGAAGTAAGCGATATGATGCTTCTCTTTCATTAACACACCTCCTATGCCATTACCGCTAGCATCATAATGAACTTCAAAAGTTTTGTCAAAATTCGGTAATGCAAGCACAGGAGCATGAGTAAGCAAATTCTTAAGTTCATTAAATGCGGTATCTTTAGATGGTCCCCAAACAAAGGACATTTTTCTTACTCAAAGCATGTAAAAGGGATGCAATGGTGCTAAAATCCTTAAAAAATCTACGATAGAAACCGGCTAAGCCAAGGAAACTTCGCACTTGTTGCAAGTTGGTTGGTTGTGGCCAAGTTTTAATAGCATTGATCTTAGATTCATCTACATGAACACCCTTAGAACACACAACTAAACCCAAGAAAACAAGCTTATCAAAACCAAAAAGGCATTTGTCCATATTAGCATAAAGGCACTCTTTTCTAAGAGTTTGCAAAATGGTTCTAAGATGGGTGACATGATCTTTGAGAGATTTGCTAAAAACAATAATATCGTCAGAGTAGATCACAACAAAGACACCAATGTAGGGCCTAAGAACAAAATGCATGACTCGCATGAAAGTACTGGGTGCTTTGGATAAATCCATTCGCATAACAAGCCATTCGTATCAGCCAAATTTGGTCTTAAATACAGTTTTCCATTCGTCACCTTCTTGGATGCGAATTTGGTAATAGCCACTGTTAAAGTCAATCTTAGATAAAATGTAGCATATCATAAAGGCGTGGAATAGGATATCTATAGAGAACGGTGATAGCATTGATGGGACGACAATTGGAACATATGCGATATGTACCATCTTTCTTGGGAACAAGGATTATCGGGACGACACATGGGCTCAAGCTTTCTTGAACTTGGCCATTGTCGTTGAGTTGTTGTACTTGCCATTGGATATCCTTGGTTTCTTCGAGATTGATGCAGTATGGTGCCTTGTTAGGAAGAGGTGCCCCGGGGATGAGTGAGGGAGTCCTGGACTGTGGGGTCCTCGGGGAGCCGGCCTATGTGACATGGGCCGGACTGATGGGCCGTGATGATGCAAGATAGAAGACCTTCTCCCATGTCCGGATGGGACTCTCCTTTGCGTGGATGGAAAGCTTGGCATCTGGATGTATAGTTTCCTTCCTTTGTAAATAGACTTTGTACAACCCTAGTCCCCTCCGGTGCCTATATAAACCGGAGGGCGTAGTCCGTAGAGGCAATCACAATCATACAGGCTAGACATCCAGGGTTTAGCCATTACGATCTGGAGGTAGATCAACTATTGTAACCCCTATACTCGCCAAAGTCAATCAAGCATGAAGTAGGGTATTACCTCCATTAAGAGGGCCAGAACCTGGGTAAACAACGTGTCCCCTATCTCCTGTTACCTTCGATCCTTAGACGCACAGTTCGGGACCCCCTACCCGAGATCTGCTGGTTTTGACACCGACATTGGTGCTTTCATTGAGAGTTCCACTGTGCCGTCGCTAGAAGGCTCGATGGCTCCATCAATCATCTATAATAATAATGCCTTGAGGGAGACTTTTCTCCCCGGCCAAATTTTTGTATTCGGAAGCTTCGCACTGCATGCCAACTCGATTGGCCATCTAGAGCACATTGACAGTTACGCCTCTGCTCATCAGATTAGTTTTGGAAATCTGAACTATGTCGCTGACATCCGAGGAGACTTGATCTTCCAAGGGTTCACGACACCAATCACCGCTCTGGCCTTAGATCCTAAGCGCACCACGAGGTTCGAAGACGGGAGTTTAAACCCGCCGGACTCTCTATGGCTATAGAGCCTCGCACTGGTGAACCGGAGGGGATTGCATCACCGGCAGACCTGGAGTCATTCCAGGCCCCCTCTATCCTCATGGAGCCGGACTCGGGTCCGGACACTAACTCCTAACTCTCGAGATCCGCGTCATATGATCATGGCCAGGGAACTTCTGTACCACCCTGCTCCACGGACTCTCGCTTCCCTGTCCAAACCTACCTCTTAAACGAGGCCCTGGACTTAATGCAATCTGTTGCCATTGCAGAAGAATCGCTGCCAAACTACGCCCAGCCCACACTAGGGGCTGAGAGCGGGAAATTTTACGTCCCACCCACCACCCACTTAATAGCCACTGAAAGAAGCCTGAAAAAGAAGCAGTAGCAGCTTCAAGCTGATCATGATCTGCTCAATGAAAGATGGACTAATGTCTTGGCAACCGAGGAATACGGCCTCGAACGACCAACTAAGAGTTACTCGAAGCACAAGCTGCTACCCCAATTCGACGATGAGGTTCCAGAGCCTATACCTCCAACGCGTAACGCAACCGACGAACCCGACTGACCACCATGTGGCTCGGACAGACCAGCAACTCATGCCGAACTCCAGCCTGCACCACCCCGCCATAAAGGCAGAGAGACAACAGCTGCAAGATACACTTATGACCTATGAACGGACCTGACTAATAGAGCCGGTCAGACTAGATCAATCTATGGATCAAGGGGGCGTGCTCCTGCACGAGAAGACGGCCATCAGGCCTGGCGCGACAAGCACAACTTCACCCGGGCCCAAAACCGCATATAGACTCCATCCGAATTGCGTCGTGACATTGCCCGATACAGAGGCGTTGCACACCCCCTATGCTTCACCGATGAGGTAATGGAGCACCAGTTCCCAGAAGGGTTTAAACCCATGAACATTGAATAATACGATGGCACAACAGATCCCGCAGTATGGATTGAAGATTTTCTTCTCCACATTCACATTGCGCACTGTGACGATTTACATGCCATCAAATACCTCCCCCTAAAATTCAAGGGACCAGCTCGGGACTGGTTAAACAACCTCCCAAAAAACTCTATTGGAAGCTGGGAAGACTTGGAGGACGCCTTTAGAGGCAACTTCCAAGGCACTTATATCCGGCCCCCGGAGGCCAATGACCTCAGTCACATAGTCCAGCAGCCTGGAGAGTCAGCCAGAAAATTCTGGACCAGGTTCTTAATCAAGAAGAACCAAATTGTTGATTGTCTGGACGCCGAGGCTCTAGCAGCCTTTAAACACATCATTTGCGACGAAAAACCGAAGTCCATGGCAGCCCTCACATCACTCATGACCGCTTTTGTGCAGGCGAAGATAGCTGGCTAGCCCGTAGCAGCAACAGTTCCAGCGACCCTGGCACTTCTGAAGCCAGAAACAACAACAGGCCCCGACGCAACAAAAACAAGTGTCAAAGCAACACTGACAATGCCGAAGACATGGCGGTCAATGCCGGATTCGGTGGCTCCAAATCCGGTCGGAAGAAGCCATTCAAAAGAAACAAAGATGGCTCATCTAGCGTGGACCAAATACTTGATCGACCTTACCGGATTCATGGCAACCCTGACAAACCTGCCAACCATACCAACAGAAGTTGTTGGGTCTTTAAACAGGCCGGTAAGTTAAACACCAAGCACACAGGGAAAGGGTCGCCCAGCGAGGATGACGACGAGGAGCCTCGCCCACCGAACACAAGGGGACAGAAGAAATTTCCCCCCGAGGTCAAAACAGTGATATACTTTACTCACATCCCCAAGAGGGAGCACAAGCGCACGTTAAGGGACATCTATGTGATAGAGCCAGTCGCCCCAAAATTCAACCCATGGTCAGCATGCCCGATCCCTTTCGATTACAGAGACCATCCGACTAGTATCCGTCATAGAGGTTCAACCGCGTTGGTCCTCGACCCAATTATCGATGGATTCCACCTCAGGGAGTCCTTATGGACGGCGACAGCAGTCTTAACCCGTTCTATCAGGACACAGTCTGGAAAATGGGTATTGACTCATCAAGAATCAAGCCCACCAAAACTACCTTCAAAGGAGTAATACCTGGTATAGAGGCCCGCTGCACGGGCACAATCACATTAGAGGTCGTCTTCGGTTCGCCGGACAACTTCCGACGCGAAGACTTGATCTTCGACATCGTCCCTTTCCAAAGTGGCTATCACGCACTGCTCGGATGAACTGCGTTTGCCCGCTTCAATGCGGTCCTGCACTATGCTTATCTAAAACTCAAGATGCCAAGACCATGCGGTGTTATAACAGTCTATGGAAACATGGACCGCTCCCTCCATACTGAGGAACACACCACGGCCCTCGCAGCGGAAGTGCAGGTCGGCCTTATCAAGCCAAACTCCACATCGGCAGTCAAGCCCCCGGACCTTGTCAAACGAGTCCGGGCTACCCTGCAGAATGACAGTCCACCTCGTCAGGAGCGATTAGCAATTCGGCCTCTGTCTTGGACCCAACCGAACTGCAGCGTACATACCGCGTGCATACAACTACGCACTAAAGATACCATGGGCGACGATCGATGCATATCAAGGATAAAGTCCACAATACGACTCAACCGTACCTGGACTCTCATATCTACCTTTTTAATAACTTCGTTTTTTCCAGGTTCCCTACAACCCACATCACCTTTTTATGGTGCCAAGGGCCCCTTTCCCGGCCCCATATGAAAACCTGCTCATTAATCCTCTCAAAGGATCACACACCAAGGCGAAAAGCAGCGCAGATGTATGGCGTAGTACCTAAAGGATCTTCAAAGGTCACCTCTTCCCCTTTTTAGTACCTATGCTCGGCATGTAAAATAGCCTCGATGCTTATAGCATTATCTGTACAAATACATTTTGACGTATCAATCAGACTATAATGGAAACAATTTTTCGCCCAACCTATTCGGTACTGGCTTATTTCCTAATCTGTATTCCTTCTTTTTCTTTCGTATGATTGTCATGTACACCTCGGCATGACTTAAATCGCCAGGGGCTCCATTCAGACACATACATTCCTTAAAAATAACATCAGTCCAAACACTTTTTATAGTACAAATTAGCGTCCCGAATCTATCATTATATGCATCGGCTCTGAATCATGTCTTGGGTCAATAGTTGGGTTGCCCGACTCCTATGGTTACTACCTTACATTCCAATTGTTTGACTAAGGAAGTAAAGGGAGAACTACTGCAATTGTTTTTCTAGTTCATCTGGATAAACACCTTAGTAGAGAAAGCCGAAAACTGACTGTCATGATGCGGCGAGAGCTGGCCAGCTATTCGGTGATTAAGTATAAATCTTTTGCGATTTTTTCTGTGTCACACGAAGGACCGGTTTTCTCTTGGTCAGGCGTCTACAGCAACCAAATTTGGATAACCGAACAATACCAGGGGCTGCGCCTACAATCTTATTGTCAAACTCCTATGGCTAAGTGAGAGTGAGAAAGACGCATAATCTGATTTCCTGGTTCGCCGCACTAACACCTCCCTCAAGGACCAAGTCGTTGGGTTAAGTGTGTTTTTGTGCTGTTCCGAACACCCCCGTACTATCTTCGCGAGGGGCTGAAACCGACGCATGGCCAACTCTCAGATTCAATAAATGGCTGCAACGAAAGAAAATAATTTCAGATAAAACAAGAAAAATATTATAAAAACGACTTGTTTTCATAAATTCAAAGCTCGGGCAACACAGATACATTCATTCAAAAATGATGTCCTTCGAACACTGGCCCTCTACAATGCGGGATCCTTCCAGGACGTTGCTAAAATACCGCTCCGACGTACAGTGCTCCTTGCCTGTGGGCAGTCCCTCGGTTGCAAGATTGGTGGCATTCATATTCACCAACTGCACCTTGACACAGGTGAAGGCCATCTGGGCACCTTCGATACAGACTGACCCCTTTATAGCATCAAGCCGTGGGCAGGCATCGACTAGCCGCTTCACAAGCCCAAAGTAGCTACTGGGTATGGGTTCGGCAAGCCAAAGACAGACTATAACATCCTTCATGGCCAGTTTGGACACCCTATGTAGCTCGGTCAGCTGTTTCAGCTGATGACTGAGGGGCACAGGATGCTATGGTGCAAGGTACCGCGACCAGAACAACTTCTCTGTTGAGCTCCCCTCTTCGGCTCGAAAGAAATCTACAGCATCAGCAATACTTCAAGGTAGATCTGCAAACGCTCCTGGAGAACTCCAAATGCATGTCAGTAAGGTGTACTGTCTCCTTACAAATTTGCTCTGCATTTTAAAGGCCTTACCAACCGCGATCTTCTTGGCCTCTCAGATCTCCCGACAGGCATGTTGGACTTCAACCTAGGCCTCCTTTGCACTTTGGATTGCCGTAGCAAGTTCGCAGTCTCGATCCGACACCTTGCGCTCCAAGGACTCACATTTTCTTATAGCATCCATGAGCTCTTGTTGGACTTCATCCAACCTTGCTTCATGTTTCCGGCAGGCGGCTCGCTCCTCGTCCGCCTCCTTCTTGGCCTCGGCCAGCGCACTCTTGAGGGCCTCGACCTCAGACGTGTCAACTACGAGTGTAATCATAAAGCTCATTTAGATAACAAATTGGAACTCATGTAATTTCAGATATGCTTCGGTATCGCATACCTTGCTTTTCCTCCAACTTCCGCTTTAGTTCAGACACTTCGGCAACATGCGAGGTTGCCCCTTGCATCGAAGCATGTTCATCAAAAGAGACATATATGTTAGCTCCTATGAAGCATTATTCGATCCTCTCGGCCTTTCTTCGCAAACCCCGAACAGAGTCTCAGGGGCTACTATCTATACACAGGCATTCCTTTTGCAAACAGCTAAAAATATATTATGTCACATACCTCAAAGCCTGTTAAAAGGCTGGTATAGGCTTGGTTCAATCCGTTTTTAGCGGACCGAACCTTTTCAACCACCGTACCTATAAGGGTACGGTGTTCCTCCATAATGGAAGCACTCTGAAGCGTTTACACCAGAGTGTCCGACGCCTCCGGATTGATAGAGGATGCCGGTGGAGAGGGTGCGCCCCCTTATCTCGAAGGAGGATGCTCGGCCGATTCCGGAGCCGTATGGATCTCCGGAATAATATTCGGTTGGGAGCCGAATTGAGCATGGCCCCCGTCGCCAGTCTCCATGGGGGTCAATTTCCCCCTCTGTTCGACAACAAAGCTATTACCCTCCGTTACCACCTTCACAGCCTCCCACACCTCCCCGTGACTGGGGGAGATTCTTCGGGACAACACTTTGGTGTTGTCCGTAGTGGTGGGTGGAGAGATCTCGGAGGCGAGTCGCTCTCCATCGCGTTCGGCCCTAGCGAGTTTCCAGATGATGATGTTCATTAGGCGAGATCGCGAGCTGGGCTGCAACGTGCAATTCAATATGTTCGAACCACAAGGCATGAAACTGGATATATGAACAGTGTCTTTGGATACTTATGATCCGGCCAGGGGCTTCGGCATGTGGTGCCACTCGGGGATGGCATCGGCATCCATTTCGGAATCCTCCGAAAGGGAGAGTTTCCCCTTCTTGGATGCCTCCGCCTCTAGATCCACGGAAGCCGCCCTTTTCTTCTTTCCCCCCTTAAGGGGAGAGTTGTGCTCTTCCACCTCCTCATCTTTGTCATGGGAGGAGAGATTCTCAGTGTCTTCGGACACGACATCCGAAGCACACTTATGGCCTCCTTGCTGTTCTTCTTGGTCTTCTTCTCCGGCTCCTGATATGGCGCTCGAACAAGCATCTTCGTCAACAAAGGGATGGCTGGGTCTTCGGGCAGCGGAGCTGGACATTGGATCCGCTCTGCCTTCTTTGTCCAACCCTCTGGGTGTAATGGAAAGTTCAATATGCTCCTTGGATTTGCAAATTAAAGTTATCATAAAACTTACGAGGGTGGCCAGATGAGCGTAGTTGAGGCTACGATCTTCGGTCGTTTTTGGCCATGACTTCTAAGCCTTGAAAAGCAGCTTCCATATGTCTTCGTGCGTTGTGCTGAAGAACCGCTGCAGGGTCCGAGGACCGGCTGGGTCAAATTCCCACATATACTGAGTCCGGTGTTGGCAGGGGAGAATCCGGCAAAGGAGCATCACCTGGATCACGCTGGCTAGACTGGTGTTCTTGTTTATCATACCCTTGATGCGACTCTGCATTGTCGTCACCTCGTCGGGCGACGCCCAATCCAGGCCCTTGTTGATCCATGAGGTAAGCCGCATTGGAGGCCCGGATTTGAACTCGGGATATGCGGCCCGCATGGTGTTGCGGGGTTCCGTGATATATAACCACCCCTGCTGCCATCCCTTGATAGTCTCCACAAAGGTCCCCTTTGGCCAGGTGACATTGGGAAGTTTGCTCACCATGGCGCCGCCGCACTCCGCATGTTGACCTTCAACCACCTTTGGTTTCACATTGAAGACCTTGAGCCATAGGCCGAAGTGGGGAGGGATGTGAAGTAATGCCTCGCACACGACGACAAACGCCAAAATAGTGAGGCAGGAATTTGGGGCTAGATCGTGCAAATCTAGCCCATAGTAAAACATGAGACTGCGAGCAAAAGGATGGAGGGGAAACCCTAGTCCGTGGAGGAAATAAGGAATGAACACTACCCTCTCATTAGGCTCCAGGGTGGGAATGATCTGCTTCTTGGCAGGGAGCTGGTGGACTATGTCCGCAGCCAAGTACCTAGCTTCCCGGAGCTCCTTGATGTTCTCCTCTGTAACAGAGGAAGCCAATCACTTGCCCTGCGCTCCAGATCCGGACATGGCTAAGAGTGTTTGGTAGCGGTGGAAATGATTGCAACTTGGGCGCTGGAGCTCGAATGGCAGATGGGCTGAGGAGGAAGAAGGCGTGGGGTAAAAAGACGGATCCTTATCTTCTATAAAGGCAGTGGATATCAAGCGTCCCCTCATAAGCCTTAAATCTCGCATATTCCCAAGGGGATGTGTGAACAGCACGTTGGATTACCCAAACCCCTATTGATGACAATCCCATGATAAGGGGGCACGATTCCTGCTTTGACAAGACGTGCCTATGACCATGCCTCGAAACACGAAGCGGGGGCTGTAAAACAGTTCAGAATACTAACAAGGCATGGACATAATGCCTCGCCTAAAAAATCGCCTATTGACGTGTCTTACTTTGTTTTGAGTATTTTTGCCCTTACAGCTTAAGGTTGTAATTATTAAACAGAGCCGGATACAGCTATCATGTGTAGAGGACTACTTCGGAGTATTCGGAGAAGGAACCTGCCTTGCAATGCGGAAGACAATCTGTGCGCCATATACATCATCATCGAAGCCCGGTTCAGAGGCTATTGAGGGTGTCCTAGACTGTGGGGTCCTCGGAGAGCTGGCCTATGTGACATGGGCTGGACTGTTGCACCGTGAAGATACAAGATAGAAGACCTTCTCTCGTGTCCGGATGGGACTCTCCTTTGCGTGCATGGCAAGCTTGGCGTCCGGATGTATAGTTTCCTTCCTTTGTAAACCGACTTTGTACAACCCTAGTCCCCTCCGGTGCCTATATAAACCGGAGGGCGTAGTCCGTAGAGGCAATCACAATCATACATGCTAGACATCTAGGGTTTAGCCATTACGATCTCGAGGTAGATCAACTCTTGTAACCCCTATACTCATGAAAGTCAATCAAGCAGGAAGTAGGGTATTACCTCCATTAAGAGGGCCCGAACCTGGGTAAACATCGTGTCTCTTGTCCCATGTTACCTTCGATCCTTAGACGCACAGTTCGGGACCCCCTACTCGAGATCTACCGGTTTTGTCACCAACAATGAGGTCGATGCGGTGTTCGAATCCTCGAAGAGGAGGTAGACCCAGAGGTAGTTCTTCAGGGAATACATCTTGAAGTTCCTACAATAGAGAAGACAACACTAAAGGTAGGTTGTGAGAGGTGTTAGTTTTTTTTGCCTCGTACTTGCACAAAAGGACATAGTGCATACTACTTGATGTGTTCTCGCACACTTCTCTCATCTCACTTTTGGTAGTAAATAGCACTAGGTTTTTCTTGTTGTTCATCGTGGAGGCACTCATTTTTGGCTTGTGGCTCCCACTCCCTTTTGGGTGGCTCACTCTCTCACTATTCTCTCCATGATGGTTGGTAGCTTGCTTGTAGGCGATCACTTGACTTATTGACATAGGTCGTAGCACTCTTTTCCCTTCATCTTGAAGCTATAGTGATTGGTATGCCCGTTGTGGATGACGCCACAGTAGAATTGCCATGGTATTCCAAGTAGGAGATGGCAAACAGACATCGGAATGACATCACACTCCAAAGTGTCTTCGTATGCTCCTATCTTGAAGGAAACTTGCACAGTGTGCTCTACTTGGATAGTGCCGGAGTCGCTAACACTACAAAAAAATACACTTCCTTGATGATACGTGTTTGTCACAGTAGTTCATGTTTTCTGTCATGCATGTACATCCACGATGGTTTTATGACAGGATCAAGATAGTCATGCCTGTGCTGTCGTAGAAGTGTTCCATGACAATCCGAAAATTATCATCAAGGAAGTGTCCACTTCCATGATGTTAAATGGTGCATCATAGAAGTGTTTCGTCAAGGGTGACCGACATGTGGCATTCACCGTAACGGGTCATCGTTAAGCTATCGCGTTCCGGCTTGGATCCGATAGCCTGTAAACAGCCCCGACCAATGGGGATTTTCCATGTGTAAAATTCGCATTCGCCGGACGATCCACGTGCCAGCTCATCGCTGGGATAGATGTCATCCCTGCAATGGAAGGAAGATGCCTATCATATGTCGACATGTGGCATAACCCAATAGTGGCCCATTTAAGGTAAAAATGCTGGCCCAGCTAAAGGCCCACCATATTTTTTAAGACACTAGTGGGCTGACCCGTTAAATTAAGGCCCATATCCGATCTGGCCCGTTCACAGCCTGTCGTGTTCTGGGCTAAATTACAGCCCATATCAGATCAGGCTTGTTAACATGCCACTGTTACTTTGGGCCCATTCGAAGCTGGGTTTGTATTTTAGCCTGTTAACTGCTCGTTAACAGTTAGGCACGATAATAGTTTCGGCCTGTTAGCGGCCCGTGGTGCACCTGGGCTGTTGACGGCCCAGTTTTACTTTAGGCCATTTAACGGCTCATGCTAAAACTAGGCTATTTCTTGTCTGAAGTGACTTTAGGCCTCTAAACGGCCTCTAGTCTTCGTGGATAAATTTCAGCCCAATGTGCCTATCGGCCTGTTAATGGCCCATGCAACAGTTGGGCCTAATTAGTGCCCATGTTGAATCCGGCCTGCTTACAACCCATCTGTTAATGGCCCATGACACAGTTGGGCCTATGGCTCACGTTTATAACATCCTGCTTAAAGCCCATAATTGTATTGGGCCAAACAGGACCCGAGATATATTTTGGCCTGTTAACGGCTCGTTTTCTATTTGGGCCAAACATGGGCGTAAGACTGTTTTGGCCTGTGTTGGCCCGTGAATTTTTCGGCTCAAAGCTAGTCCAATCTAGTTTTAGCCTGTTGAAAGCCCATGGTATTCTCTGGCCTAGCTAGCCAAATCTTTACTTGGCCTGCTAAAGGCAGAAAACTACTATACAATTGGACCTGCTAATGGCCCAAGATGATTATAGGCCCACATTTCGGCCCACATATAGCATAGTGATTTATGGGCCGGCCTGAAGACCGACAACATTGTCATACATTGAAGCTTCCGGCCTAAATTACAGCATACCGACTAAGAATAAACCTAGACTATACAATAAAGAAATTATGGCATATTACATCAACTGGGCATGAAAGTTTGCCACAGTTGATAATAAAGCGCATTGAGACCGCAGATTACATACACTGGGCATCAAAGGTCGTCACCAGAGCATATAAACGCGCCAACAAAAGAATATACAAAACTGAGAGAACTTCAGAAGGCAGTAGGCCTGGCCTGGAGGTGATCCACAAGCAGCGGAGCTGATGAGACCTTAGTTGTGTAAATGATTTATGCTCTAACCCTAGCAGTATAGTACGAAGGCCCGCAAGGCTATCCTCTAAGGTGTTCTTTGCATCATTGACATCAAGTCGGAGCTGAGCTGAAGCAAGCCTTTTCGCTTTAAGTTGAGACTGAAGAAGTCGAACTGATTAAGGCAGCAACTACATAGAGGTTGTCTAACAATTGCTGGTGAGTAGCTTCAACTCACTGTCTTCATCAAGACATGACCTTGGGGTCGTCTCGCTCTCTTCAAGATGGTTTTGTTCACTATCTTCCCTAAATTTCTGCCTGGCATAAGAGATATGACTCTGAAAGAAAAATAAGGAGACACGTAAGAGGTTTCACAATTATATAAGCAAATAAATGGATCTGTTCTGCATAAGGAACATGCTTTTACAGCTACAATTTAAAGCTGGTAGTTGTTGCGAACATCCAATCAGATGTAAACACCAAAGTAAACAATAGTGGAGGAAATGATGCCTATCCAAATCTATACTAGAACAAAGTTTGAAGGCTTGAGAAGGATGCACTTACATTACATGTTAACACGGGCCGGACAAAGCCCTTCTCCATGTCGATGGAAGGATAATTCAAGAAATTCCCTAAAGAAACTTCTTCATAAGCGTTTCCTTTATTCTACATTTTGTAAAGAGTAAATACAAATCAAATAATATTGGAATAAATAGAGGATAATGAAGCTCAGGTGCAGAGTGATGATACATAATCAAATAGCTATTAATTATTATAGCATTAGAAGGCAAAAGGTACGGACAAGAGGAATGCATACATCAAGTCTGAAATGGCATTGGCTTTATTCAACATTTTGGTAAGAGTAAATATAGATCTGATAATTTTGAGAAAGTGGAGGGAAGGGTAGATAAGATGCAGCGTAATGCTAGACAATCAACCATCTCGCAATGCAAGTACAGTAATACTACCACCGTTCGTTATTACTTGTCGCTCAAATGGGTGTATCTAGCACTGTTAAGTTCTAAATACATCCAATTGAGCAACAATTAATTTGATATGGAGGGAGTACATGAAAACATGTACTTACATGAGCAATCCAATCATAACCATTGTGTTAATTCTACATTTATCTAAGAGTAAATATAGATCTTATAATTTCGAGCAAAGGGAGGATAAGGAAGCAAGCATATACAGTCATGCTACATAATCAAACGGCAATGAGTGTAAGTATGCTGACAAAGGGCAAGAGGTACTGACAAGAGCAATGCAGTGCCCAATATTGTTGTGAGATCCTATGATCCTTTGAGAAAGGAGATTCATCTGAAATTAGTTTTCATACAAGAGAGATGGTAAGGAACATGCAGAAATGTAGGAGTTCAAATTTTGAATTGATAGCATACACATTACCTGACACTGGGCTCTCTGTAGTTCTAATATGGGTTTAGCCAGTGGAGTAGGTGTAAAGTGTGATAGTTGTGCCCGTGTTTTCTGTGGCTGCTGATCTATGTGATTTAACAGGTATCACTACCTTTTCAAAATACCTAGTTTGTACTCCTTGAGGATCTGCACTCACCCTCTTCCTCTTGCACATCTATTATGAAAGAACAACATTTGACTAGAAAACATAGTATGATGACCCATGGAATAGGTACAAAAATGGATTGGTATGGCATATACTCATATATGATGCTTAAACTAAGCAGATGGTGGTGTAACAAAGTAGCAGCAATGCAAGCGGTCATATGCAAAATATGTGTGACCAATACAACCTTGCCAAGTTAGAGAAAGCACCTTGGTGGGTGAATAAGATAGGCCATCCTCCACCATGCCAAGTTTGATAGCCAGTGGATTGTTCCGCAATATTCCTCTCGTGCCCATTCTCATATTCATTTGATCATGTTCAATACCTGACATGCATGAAAACATAAAAATAAGAGAGATTATCTTTGTAATGCAGAAGTGATTCTAATCCAATACTGCCTCCCTGTAAACCCCTTTGTGCAATCTCTAAAACTCTTCTGAGAGATGCCATGCATGCTGTGGTTGGTGTGTGCATTAATATAATGTGGCCTACTACTCAAAATATGGGAGCTCCAGAAGAGATGATACTTTGCAGATGGCTGCTTCAACATATAGTAAAGAAGAACAAGTTGACCTAACCTGACATATTCCAAATATACTAAGGGAGAACAACTCGACCTGACCAGTCGACCGCAAATTTCTCTGCTACTCTTCCCAACAAGGAACATCTTATTGAAGAAGAAGAGAAGAGGACCATGTTAAAGAAGAGAAGAAGAGCAAGCAGATATAAGATATTACAAGTCTTTCTATACAATGTCTGTTGCCCACCCATGATGAACCAGAGCGCACAGAGAAATACTATTTCTTCTGGTCACTCCATATGTGCCTCACATGCTTTGCAAAACTAAAGCAGGAACATTTAGCGGACCAATTAAACATATCTCAGTTTTACTAATACCAGCATAATATCAGATTCGAATTCGTACGACTAAGCTTGTTTAGCTTGATGGGTGGAGCAATGCTATTAAGAAACGAATCACATAGGCTGATCATGGTCATCATAAAATGGGGAAACGTAAGCATGATGAGTATAGTGTTGACCGTGGCAGTGGCATGGCATATCTGAAGCTGCAAACCGCACAAAGGCTACTTTGCAACCGATGTTTTCTTTGAAATAACAACTAAGTTTTGGTATGGACAAGAAAGTACAGTCAACAAGTGACAAAGAAATGCAATTCATGCTGCCTCTCTATATGTCGCAACATGCATTTGGAAACTCAAGTGGGACCTTTAGCTAACCAATTAAATGTGTTTGTTAACTATATCGGTATCATATCACAATCATATTTAAACAACTAAGATTTGGAATTTTGAGTGGTGTGTTGTTTAGCTTGAAGGTAGGAGTACTGCTAGTACGACAGAAAGCACCTACGCAGATCATAGTAGTGTAGGTAAAAGGGGAAAACCCTAAGCATCACCAGTAAAATCAGGAAAGTGGAACTAGCTGGAACATATGGGCTTGTATTGCTGGTACAGCTAGAAAGGCTTCGGTTCCAAAAGGGGTGGCTCTATTCAACTAAAGGCACAATACTATTACTATCAGTCTAGACTCTCAAAGACGACGTAGCTCCCAGCATTTCCCGGATATTGTGGTAGACCATCTAGAATAGTTGAAAGCATCCATCTGAAGCGACCCAATAGACCTGTCGACTGCAAATGTCCCTGCTCCACTTCCTGACAAGGAACATACTGTACTACTCCCTCTGTTCCTAAATATAAGTCTCTTAGAGATTCGAATGCAGACTACATACGGAGGAAAATGTGTAAATGTACACTCTAAAATATGTCTATATACAGCGGTACATAGTTCTTATTGGAATATCTAAAAGACTTATGTTTTATCGAAAAAGGATTTCGCCCTTCTTTATAAATAAAGCAACGATGAACAACACCCGGTCCAAACACACGCCACCACAACACACGCATGCACCCAAGGCAGTTTAGGAATGGAGGAAGTAATATACTTATTAAGAAGAACAGAAGAGGAACATGATAACTATGTGTGTTGCCCACCCATGATGAACCAAAGCGCACAGAGAAATACTATTCCTTTCGGTCTCTCCATATGTGGCTCACATGCATTTGGAAACTAAAGTAGGAACATTTTGCTAACCAATAAAACCTGTCTCAGTTTTACTAATATCAACATCATATCATATTCGAATTTGTACAACTAAGCTTGTTTAGCTTGATGGGTGGAACAGTGCTATTACCACACAAACCACGTAAGCTGATCGTGGTCATCATAAAATGGGGAAACCGTAAGCATGATTTGTATAGTGTTGATCATGGCAGTGGCATGGCAGATCTGAAGCTGCAAACCGCGCAAAGGGTACTTAGAAACCGATGCTTGCTTTGAAATAACAACTAAGATTTGGTATCGACAAGAAAGTACAGTCAACAAGTGACAAAGAGATGCAATTCCTGTTGTCTCTCTATATGTCGCAACATGCATTTGGAAACTCAAGTGGGACCTTGAGCTAACTAATTAAATGTGTCTATTAACTAATATCAATATCATATCACAATCATATTTGAACAACTAAACATTGGAATTATGAGTGCTGTGTTGTTTAGATTGAAGGGTGGAGTACTGCTAGTACGACAGAAAGCACCTGCGCAGATCATAGTAGAGTAGATAAAAGGAGAAAACCCTAAGCATCAAAAGTAAAATTAGGAAAGTGGAACTAGCTGGACATATGGGCTTGTATTGCCGGTATGACAAGAAAGGATTCGGAAAGGCTTCACGCACAAAAGGGGCAGCTCTATTCAACTGAAGGCACAATACTGTTACTATCAGTCTAGACTACCAAAGACGATATAGCTCCCAGTATTTCCCGGATATTATGGTAGAACATCTAGAATGATTGAAAGCATCCATCTGACGTGAACCAATAGACTTGTCGACTGCAAATGTCCCTGCTCCACTTCCCGACAAGGAACATACTGTACTACTCCCTCCATTCTTAAATGTAAATCTCTTAGAGATTCGAATGCAGACTACATACGGAGCAAAATGAGTGAATTTACACTCTAAAATATGTCTATATACATCCGCATGTAGTTCTTATTGGAATATCTAAAAAGACTTATGTTCTACGAAACAAGGCTTTTGCCTTGCTTTATAAATAAAGCAACGATGAACAACACCCGGTACTACGCACGCTAGCACAACACACGCACGCACCCAAGGCAGTTTAGGAACAAAGGAAGTAATATACTTAATAAGAAGAACAAAAGAGAAACATGATAACAAAGAGCAAGCAGATTTTAGATAATGCAATGTGTGGTGCCCACGCATGATGAACCAGAGCGCACAGAGAAATGCATATCCCTGTTGTCTCTCTATATGTGGCGCACAAGCTTTTTCGAAATGAATATAGGAACATTAGCTGACCAATTAAACATTCTCTGTTTGAGTAATATGAGCATCATATCAGATTCGTATTTCAACAACTAAGTTTGGGAATCATGAGTGGCATGTTGTTTCGCTTGATGGGTTGAGTTCTTGAGGAGCGGTGCTAGCACAACACGAAGCACCTACGATGATGGTAGTGAATATAAAGGGGGAAACCATAAGATTTACGAGTATAGTGACCATGCCATGGTGGATCTGAAGGTGCAAACCGGACAAAGGCCACACTACAAAAAAAAGACACATCCGTGACATTTTGGGCCAAACGAAGCTTTTCTGTCATACATATGACACTTCTATGACAATAATTGTGACACAACCCGGTATCATCATAGATGTGGTGGGCTCCTACTTCTACGACAAAAAATCATGACAGAAAATGGGCTTTTCGTCCTGGGCGGGCCGAAGACGCCGCTGCATGACATTCTTTGGGTCGTCCATGACGGAAAAAACCGTGGTAGAAGCGAGGGCGAGGAATATTTCGGGGAGTTCTCGGTTACGGTGGGCGGTCGAGGGACGAGCGATGCGCATTTCTCTCGTACACGTACGCGCGTGTGTGGGAGGCACTGGCTCTAATTGAACCTGAGCGAGGCGTTGGGCTCTAACTGAACCCGAGCGATTGCACTACAGGCTACACATTACTGAACCCGAGCGATCGATCGATGGCTGTTAACTGAACCCGATCGAGCGATTCCTTTGCTACTGTTGCTAACTGAAGCCGATCGATGCTGCCTCTCTGGATGAACAGTGAGTGTTGTGGGGGGGGGGGTTGGATGAACATTGAGCGGTGGGGGTAGATGAATAGGACCACGTGGCGTTGACTCCATCGAGCCGGTTGGGGCTGGATGAACAGGACCCCGTGGAGGGCTAGATTAATAGGACAACCCCGTGGAGGGCTGGATGAACTGTAGACGGTGGAGGGGTGCCCGTGGAGGGGTGGTTGAACAGTAGACGGTGGAGGGGTGCCTGCGGAGGCTGGATGAACAGGAGCCCGTGGAGGCTGGAGGAGGTCGACGGTAGCCCGTGGAAGCTGGAGGAGGTCGACGGTGGAGATGAACAGTATCCCATGGAGTCCCGTTTTGCGGCACGCCACACCCTCCCGGCGAACAGACCCCTGTTTGACCAGAGCGCCCAACACAAGTCCGTTTAAATGCATTTTGCGGTACGCCACACCCCTCCCGATCAACAGGACCCCCATTTCGACCGTAGGAGGTCTGTTTCCTCCATTTTTGGTACGCCAGACCCCTCTCGATGAACAAGATCCCGTTTTGAACGTGGCCGGTCGAACACAAGGCCGTTTCCTCTGTTCTGCGGTACGCCAGGCCTCGTTTCCATCGCCTATTCTGTCCAAGCCCTAGCGATGAACACGACGACGCATTCCGTTCCAACCCAGCCGGTTGGCTCCCACGCGTTCCGTTGCCTCCCGATGAACACGAAACATTCCGTTGCCTCCACATGAACACAACGCATTCCATTGCCTCCCCATGAACACGACGATGATGTTGTTTCTCCGTTCCGACCCAGCCATATACACGAGCCCTGGCTGTACGTATGCGCGAGTAGGCATTCGAGACCCCGCCGGTATGTACACATACATGGTCGTATTTTCTTTCTTGCACACTGGCCGCTGTACGTTCGTGTACATGCTACGTGCGCGCCTCTACTATGACATGTATGCACCTCTACTACGACACGTGCGCGCCTCTACATCCACCAGTATATATGTACGTACAAGTTCGCGACCAGAATGACGATGCTACGTACGCTTCAACCAGGTGGGTCCTGACTGTCAGGCACTTCCTTGTGTGCGAAGATGTAGATGGTGGGTCCCAGCAGTCAGGGGGGCGAATCGATTTTTTATTTTTTGCCCGGACGCACTTCCTTGCGTGCGAAGATGAAGCTGGTGGGTCCCAGCAGTCAGGGGGGCAAATCGTTTTTTTTTGCCCGGACGCACTTCCTTGCGTGCAAAGATGTAGCTGGTGGGTCCCAGCAGTCAGGGGCGAAACATTTTTTCGCAAAATACGATGGCCTGTCCGGTGGGTCCCTGCTGTCAGGTGGAGAAATCATTATTTTCCGCGTAATAAGGAGGCACTTCCTTGCTGCGGACGTGGACCCAGCTGTCCGCCTCTCCATGTACAGTCCACGTCCGATGGAAATCGTTCCTTGACCACGTTGACCACGCTGCGCCGAGAGCACCAGGGCAGTGGACGACGGCGAGGCCTAGGAAGGGGACAACGGGGAGCCGTGGAAGACGCGACAGTGGAAGCCTGCGCGGAGAGGATTACGAGGGTTCACTGGTTCGGCCGCGATGTGAGGCTGCCGTCGCCGCAGGCCCTAGCCAGCGGTGGGAATAGTAGGGGGCAGCGAGGCCTCCGTGGCAGCACAGCCGGCCATGGGAGGCAGGAGCATGCGGCACGACCGGCGCTACTTTGGGCGGCTGGAGCAAGAAGACCAGAGGTTGAAGAAGCACTACGGCCGTTGGATGGACATCGTACAGTCACTGGAGCTAGAATCGTTTATATTGACTAAGTTGACAAAGTCCTCCATCCCCGTCAACTTAGTAGGCCCACAAGTCAGCCTCCCACAAAGGTGGGTCCCAGCTAGCAGGGGGAGTATTCATTTTTTGTGCGTAATAAGGAGACACTTCCGGTGGGTCTAAGCTGACAGCGGGGGGAACGTTTTATTCACGAAATACGGTGGCCTGTCTGGTGGGTCCCAGCAGTGATGGGCAAACATTTTTTTTGCGAAATACTGGTGGCCAGTCCGATGGGTCCCTGCTGTCAGGTGGAGGAATAATTATTTTCCGCGTAATAAGGAGGAACTTCCTTGCGGCTGTCGTTGACCCAGCTGTCAGCCTCTCCACGTACAGTACTCTTCCGATGGAATTCGGTCGTTGACCACATTGACCATGCCGCGCCGAGACCACCACGGCAGTGGACGACGGCGAGGCCTAGGAAAGGGACGACGCGGAGCCGGGGAAGACGCGGTAGTGGATGCCCATGCGGAGAGGAGTACGAGGGGTCACTGGTTCGGCTGCGGTGTGAGGCTGCCGTGGCCGCAGAATAACAGGGGGTGTGGGTGAGTGGAGGGATGGCCTGGCCAGTGGTGGGAGTAGTATGGGGGCGGTGAGGCCTCCACGGTAGCACAGCCGGCCACGGGAGGCAAGAGCAGGCGGCACGACCGGCGCTGCTTTGGGCAGCTGGAGCAAGAAGACCAGAGGTTGAAGAATCACTATGGACGTTGGATGGACATCATATGGTCACTGGAGTATTGACTAAACTGACAAAGCCCTCCGTCCCCGTCAACTTAGTAGGCCCACAAGTCAGCCCAATAATATGGTAGGTCCCAGCTAGCAGGGGGGTATTCATTTTTTTGGGCTTAATAAGGAGGCACTTCCTTGCGTGCGAAGATATAGCTGGTGGGTCCGACCTGTCAGCGGGGGGGGGGGGACGTTTTTTTCGTGAAATACAGAGGCCCTTCCTGTGGGTCCTAGCTGTCAGCTGGAGGAATCATTATTTTGTGCGTAATAAGGAGGCATTTCCTTGCGTGTGGCCGTGGACCCAGATGTCAGCCTCTCCACGTACAGTACCACATTGACCAGGCCGCGCCAAGAGCACCAGGGCGGTGGACGACGACGAGGCCTAGGAAGGGAACAACACGGAGCCAGGGAATACACGGCAGTTGTTTCCCACGCGGAGGAGTACGAGGGTTTACTGGTTCGTCTGCCGTCCCCGGAGAATAACAGCAGGTGTGGGTGAGTAGAGGGATGTCTAGGCCAGCGATGGGAGTACGGTGGGGCCGTGAGGCCAGCAGCGGCAAAGATAGCCACCAATGGAGGAGGGAGCAGCAGTCCAGCAGGCGCTTGTTTGAGCGGCTGGAGCATGAAGAGCAGAGATTGAAGAAGCACGACAGCTGTTGGATGGACATCCAACAGTCACTGCTCTCGTGTGTTGACTAAGTTGACAGGGCGTTGCGTGTGTGTCAACCTTTTTTTATGAAAGCATACGCGTCAACCTGTAGTACGCGCACAAGTCAGCCTCAAATCTATGGAAAACAACATACAACCCATCTGCCATTATTAATAATGTACAACCCATTTGCTAATTCTTAAGATTTTTTTTGAGCCCATCTTATTTTTGTTAGCATTACACCCCATATTGTGGCCACGGTCAAAAAGTATATGGAATTTTGCATATTTCAGTGCGGTCAACTGTTTTTAATCCAGAAATATCGATTCACATTCAAACTATTTTGAAAAATAATTTATATAAATATAAAATCAAATAATTGTCCACGCATAAAAATCAATGGAATTTAAAATCTTGTAATGAAAAAAAATTGAAACTAATTCCCGGTTTGATGTGTTTTAAAAATGTACAGCCCATTCCTGGGCAAACCGAATGAAACTCTCCTCGTCTTGAAAGATTTGAAGCCCGGCAGGGCCGATAAAGCAAGTAGGTCTTGTTTGGGTATTTCTTTAAAAAAATAGTATTGGGCTAGCCATTTTCAGCAAGAAAAAAACACAACTGGGCGCATGATGTGGTAAACATAAATAAAACCCTGGCTAGACGGGCCACAACCCCCACACAGCCCCGTTGTTACCATGGTCCGTCGCTAAAACTAGTATAAATTACAACTGCTTGTTCCTCAAAAAAAACTGCGCGACCTGCTGGGTCCCTGGTGTCAGCCGCTCGTAGTGTAATTCTCTCGTTTATTGACTACATTGACAATGGCGTGAGCCCCAGATGTCCAACCATTAGGAGGAACCATATTTTTGGGCTTGTAATATAGAGGCACTTGCTTGCGTTCTGCCATGACGCTGGTGGGTCCCTACTGTCATCCTCTCCATGTACAGTCATCTCCTTGTTCCTCTTGGTTGTTGACGATGTTGACAATGCAACAGGGCGGCGCACCGCGCACGGCGAGCGAACCAAGGCCGCAAGGTGGAGGATGACGGTGAGGCCTCGGGCGGAACGAACAGGAGCCGTGGAAGATGCGCCGGTCTAGTAGCAGGTGGAGGGGAGTATGAGGGTTGACTAGTTCGTGTGCGGGTGCGTGTTGGGGCTGACGTCGCCGGATAATAACAGGACGTGTGGGGGAATAGAGGGAGGGACTGGCCAACATTGGAGGGTACGTACGGTAGGGCGGCGGTGGCGCAGCAAGCCATGGGAGGCGGGAGTAGGCGGAGCCGACGGGGTGGTTTTGTTTGGGTGGCTGGAGGAAGAAACAAGACAAGAGATAGAAGATACACGACAGATGTTGGATGTCACTTGAATGGCTGGTAGGCAGAATCGTTTGTTGACTGGCTAGTAAGTCGACACCACCTTGGATAGACTATTTCCTCGTGGGTCCCAAATGTCATAATCCAAATCTGTCACGGTCATGTAGCCTTTCCTATGAAAATTTACAGCCCATTTGATGTGCTAGTTCGAAATAAGTTTGTGGGTGCTGGTGGGGGCTAATCACTTGGCTTCAGAATGCACAAAGTGAGCTCAAGCAAAGCGATTTAGAGTGATGTTATTTCCTTGGTTGGAATTTGTTACAATATTTCACTCTAAATTAAACAAATGGCAAGCCATTTGCCTTGATTCAAAGAAAATATGACAGTCACAGCCGAGTTGAAAAGGGCAGGAACATCTAACTCCATCTTACAAACTGTACAAAAGCACGAGGGTTAATTGTTCATCAGGTTTACAAAAAAACCCAGGTTGAAAAGGGCAACAAACGAACTGTTCTCTAGATTGAAAAAAAGGGACGGATCTAATCCGTTGGATCTGAATCCAACGGACGAGAGGCGAAGAGGGGTACCGCGGCGGCGGGCGACGTAGGCGGCGAGGAAGACGGCGGCAGCGGCGGCGGCTGCGAGCGGGGAGACGGCTCCGGTCGCTCTCTAGCTTGGGCGAGACCACGGGGAGGCGTGGCTCATCGAGGTGAAGGCGATGGTGGCATCGGCGATGATCGAGAGGGCGGAACGGACCGGGGGCGGCGGCGGTTGATCTTGCCGGCGACGGCGGGATGCGGCGCAAGGGCGGCGGCGCGAGAGGATAGAGAGGGGGTTCCGGGGCGCCGGGATTTATAGGAGGGGAGGGGGCCAGGTGGCGTGTAGGAGGGGGCAGAGGAGGCCGGAGGCGGCACGGCGTCCATGGCGGCGCGGCGGCTGACTCGGGAGGAGTCCCGGTCGGGGACGGGAGCGAGCAGCTCGCTGGGCTGGGCCTTGGCCTGGCAGGAGCTGGGCCGGCCCAGTTCGGCGAAGGGAAGTTTTTTTAAACCTTTTCCAGAAAACAATAAATAGAAATAAACCACCAAAATAAAAACATACTATAGGCATATTATATATCAAAATTTTCATAAAAAGATTTTCTACAGCGTGGACATTTTTATAGCATCAAATAAAATTCACACTAATTTAAATAATTCAAATAGTGCTACTGCTCTAATAAAATCCAATAAAAATCATTTTTAAAAATACCAAAATTAATTCAATTTTATTTCTCTCCAATTTTTTGATGTAGGGAATCATGTTAGCCTATTTTCTGTATATTTTTTTGGAGAAAAATAATTTGAATAAAACTCCAATAACTCCAAATTGAAATAAATTCAAAAGAACTTTGAATTTAATTCTTTTAAAACTCCCAACTCATATTTCATATAATTTGAAGATGTCATTTTATCTTCGCTCGTGAAAATCATTGAGTTGCATAAAGTTCCTGGGTTGGAAATATTTTACAAATGAAATTCAAATATTTTCAACACCCCTTGTCATTTAAATAAATGGAAGAAGTCAAGTCATCTTCTCTCCAGGGTTTTGTGGTGAAAATAATTTGAATTCACGGAGATCACGAATGCAAAATGAAAGTTTTGGGAAAGTCCTTTTATTCCCTCTCATTTAACTTTCAAAAAGTTTCAAATTTCACTCAATCAATCACCCAACAATCAAACAATCAATCAAATCTATCTATTTACTATAACATTCCAAAATTTAGAATTTTGGGATGTTACAAACCTACCACCCTTAAAGTGAATCTCGTCCTCGAGATTCGGAGAGGCTAGCAAGAAATGGTTAGGGTAGGGGGTCTTCAAAATCCATCGATCGTCTCCAGGGTCTCGGGTGCTACCACCCTTAGAAGCATTGTTACATTTCCATCAAAACTCATATACTCCATCCTTATTGCTTACAGTGTCGGTCTTCTCAGATTCTCGGGAAAATTCCTTCTCTGGGATCTTCTGGTAGTGGCATAACTGTTTCCTCAATTCTTCTGTCCTTTCATCTTGGCACGGTTATTCCGAGACTGGGTCTTCTTAGCTGATGGGCCTGGCGCCAATACTAATTAGCTATCGATATCTCATGGTGGTCAACAATTTATGGTTTCTCCTGCAGAAAACGGGTCTGGGTTGAACCTCACCGTATATCCTATGATTGGCAACAGCTGCCGTGTACAAGGGAAAATACTTATACCATTCTAAGGTTCAAACAAGGTTTTGACCGTCGTCTCTCTACTATAGGTAAGTCACTCAGATTTACTATCCCATATAGCAAGGCGAACAATAAGAGTAAGTCGGTATGGTGATCAATCCATCCCGCACCCAAATCATTACCTTGTACATGGTTTAGCGAATCTCGCATTCTAACACTCGGTCATCCTCACAAGCATTCCAGAATTTCTCTTGTCGACGAACCAAGTTCGGATAAATCCATTGATTCTGCAAGCCAAACAAACATCTATCGTTCCTTAACAACTCTCAGGTTTTGCGTAAACTCCTATAGAATCGTCAGTTAATAAAACCGTAACTTCTTCCGGGGTTTTTCCTTCAGCAAGAATGTGCTTGCTTCTTGGCAGGTCCTGGGGCCTGTGGGTTATGGCCCATCTCATCACTTGTAAACCTTGAACTTATCATCGGGCAACTGATCATTATTCCAACTTCCAGCTTCCTAGTATTCTTAAATCCATCCAATTGTACTGTCTTCCTTCCTTCTATTGGCACCAAACCAGGACATGATTACTCAGACTCATCATGGAATTTCCATTGATCCATATTTCCAACATCATACATCCTTTATATCCAATAGTAATTCATCTCTTCATCCTCGTGGGATGTGCAACATACCAAGATAACAACTTATACTTATGAAGTCCATACTCCACTTCGTGGAACATCATTATCCTTTCCAGGGTCAAGCATCCTTTCATGGGAATGTTGACCATCTCTGCATGGCACTTTTTCAACTGGGAAACGTGAAACACATCATGAACTCCTGACAGTCCTTCGGGTGACTCCAACTTGTTGGCCACTTCTCCCATACGCTCCAAAACTCGGTATGGTCCTACAAATCTCGGGGCTAACTTTCCCTTAACTCCAAAACGTTTTAACTCCTCGCAGAGGGGACACACGAAGACATGCTCTGTCTCCAATTTCATAGACTTCCTCCTTGCGTTTTTGAGTCTGCATAACTCTTCTGCCAGGACTGAGCTACCTTCAGTCTATGTCGAAGCAACTTAACATTCTCTTCTGAATCGTTGATCACCTTTGGTCCAACCAACTGACGGTCTCCAACTTCATCCCATATCAACGGTGTCTGGATCCTTCTCCCATACAAAGCTTCAAAAGGGGCCATCTTCAAACTAGATTTGGTAACTATTGTTGTATGAGAACTCAGCGTAAGGTAGATTATCATCCCTATTAGATCCATAATCTAGCGCACATGCTCTCAACATGTCCTCCAGAATCTGATTGACTCTCTTGATTTATCCATCTGTCTGCGGATGAAAGGCTGTACTGAACTCTAGCCTAGTACCCAAAGTCTGGTGCAGCTGATTCCAAAACTTTGAGGTAAACTGTGTTCCTCTATCTGATACGATGGTCCTCGGAACTCCATGCAGACATACGATCCTGGTCATATATATCTTGGCCAACTTCGCACTTGTATAGGTGGTTTTCACTGGGATAAAGTGAGCCACTTTGGTCAAGCAAATCAACTACTACCCAGATAGAATCATATCCCGTTCAGGTTCTGGGAAATCCGGTAATGAAATCTATGCCAAGCTTATCCCACTTCCATTCGGGTATCGTCATAGGCTGTAGTAATCCTGCTGGGTTCTGATGCTCTGCTCTACTCTCTCTGGCATACATCACCTACGACTACATACTCCGCAATATCCTTCTTCATACCAGTCCACCAGAAACACTCCTTCAAATCATAATACATCTTGGTGTTTCCAGGGCGAATCGAGTATGGTGAGTCATGTGCCTCTTGAGGTATTTACTTCTTGATGTTTGCAATATTGGGAACATATACACGGTCCTCGAAACATAAGATGTCGTGCTCATCCTTACAAAAAACCTTTGGTCTTTCCTTTGCTCATCCTCTCTTTTATCTCAGCAATCTCTTTGTCATAGTTCTGAGCTTCACGAATCTTTCCCAACAATGTAGACTGAACTTCCATTGCTGCAACAAAACCTTTGGGAACAATCTCCAACCGAAGTTCCCTGAGATCCTCGGCTAACTCCTTTGGTAATCTCCCGCTTATGAGGGTATTCGTCCTTGTTTTATTTATGGTTGTGTCCTATTTGTCCACAAAGCTTGTATGCACAAGGTTTCTTCATATCCTTTCCATAAGGCCTCAACTTCTGGGACACAAGACGAGATCTGTGCAGAGTCAACTTAAATTCTTCCCAAGTGGTTACTCTTTGCCATCCATTGATGGTTTGGTACATCCTCTACCAGGTAGTGGCATCTCTTTCAAAGCACTCAAGAGCATGCTGGGTCATATCCTTTCCGGCTATAGGGTTATTCTCCAAGTGATCCTCCAGGTTCTGAATCCATCGGTCTGTCTCCAATTGACTCATCGGTCCAGATAATATGAGCTCGTCTCCATTCATCCTCTATTGGGTCCAGGGGTTTGGGGTGGGATAAGAGAGATCGAGAGGGATGCACACAGTACAAATAATAGTTTTGAAAAGACATGTTTTATTGTGGTTGTCGGAAAAACAACAAACAAATGACATCTCACAATCGTCGCATCTAACGTAAGTATATAAAAGGGTTTGGGTCTTCTAATGGTCTATAGATCTCAAAACTCTTCAAGTCTTGGTCATGTCTCCGATGGCTCCTTCTGATCATGCTTGTCCTTCTCAAGTTCTTTTGCGAAATCATCTCTGTTGACGCGAAGTCTCTCGTGACATCCTTTAATATTTATGGGGTTGCATTCCAAACTTCTGGGTTTCAATATCCTTGGCATGAACCATGGTCCTACTGTCCTTCAGTTCCTGACAAATCTCCGGTATCTCGAGGTTTAGCTCCTCCAGCTTGGCTACTTTCAGCTTCTGGGTCCTGAGTTCTTCACGAACTGCTTCCTTGTCAAATATGACTTCCTAAAGTCCATCTTAAAATCCTTGATGTAATACTCCGGATCCTGGCGATACACCAGCTAAGGTTAAAACTGCATCCTTTGCTGATGGGTGCCCCATCAGCTTTCTACCATCCAATACTTCCGAAGGAATGCATGCTTAACTCAACATGGTAATAATAGCATAAGTCTGCCTTGGTCATTGACATGAACTTTTATTCCATAGTTGATATCTCCTGCCTTAGGTTTTTCTTGACAAAACTTTGAGTTCTAATGCTCCATGTTCAGGTCTTTCTACAATATACCTTGATCTCGGTAGTGACAGCTTTCATAGTCTGCCAAGTTCCATACGGGTAGCCTTCCTAGGTCATACTAATCTGGAAATTCTTCAGAGCCTTCAAATTCTCATAGTCTTCAGAGTCTTCAACCATTGTAGTTTCCATCATTTAGATGCACGGTAAAATCTTCTTCATTCCGAAGTGGTCTTAGTTGTCCGATATCTTGTACTTCTTGGAGTGGTCTCATCAGTCGAATCTTTGAGTGGTCAAAAGGGGAAAGGGGGTATGGTCTCACTAAAAGGGAATATTAGAATAAGCTCGGAAAAGAAGAGAGGTAAAAGATTCTTTTGAAAAGAAAGTTGTAGAGAAAAATCTTTCCTATGGGCTTGCCAGTTTCTAGGGTCACGTCCTACAGTCAACATGTGCTCTGATACCATCTTGTAGCGACCCGACCCGAATGGATCAAGTCTCTATGCTAAAGTGTCATCCCTGGATCGGTATGCTGACACACACAGTACTCGAGGATTTATTACAGAGGTAAATCACATGTATAAGTAACGTAAATACTATCACCTCAATCCAAAATAGCGGAAGTAACAAGGTTGTGGATTCCCATCAACACCAACGGCAAAGTTGAGTGTAGAAATCATAACCCTAATGTATCACTTACTCGTCGTAAGATCCTGCAACATGAGACGTTGCAGCCACAAAGGGTCAGTACATTGAATGTACTGGCAAATTCACACCATAGAGCAATGATGAATAATGGCTATCTCTACATGCATATTTGGCTGGTGGAAAGCTCTATGGTTACAATTTTGCGTAAAGCCAGTTTTTCCCTACTGCAAAGGAATAAATTTATTTAACTATCATGGTGGTTGTTAAACATTGAGAATGGTTGACAGCATCCTCAATCCCAATTAAGCATTAGCATTAACAAACCCAACAATATTAATTAAAGTAACATGGTGAGATTCACATGATAATCCAGGTACTAGATACTCAAGATGTCCATAACCGGGGACACGGCTAATCATGATTAGTTTGTACACTCTGCAGAGGTTGCGCACTTTTCCCCACATGACTCGATCTCCTCCGTTGGGATTCTCGCACTACATGTTGTTTGAGAAATGGATGACGGAGACATAGTCTTTCAGAAGCGCTAGCATCTTACGATGGGTAGACCGTACCAACCTACATCCCCTACATCTGCTAGTCTACCACTGTAAGAGTTCGCACAACTTAGTCAACTATGCTAGAGCCCATAATAGCATGTGGCTGCACACGGAAGTTTCTAGCATGAATAATCTTATGATCCCTTTGAGCCTGGGTGGCGGTTCATGAAAAAAACAGGCAATCCTGGTCTACCCAGGTGCCTAGGCAGGCAATCCTGGAATAACCAGGTACCTCAATCCACCCAGATATGTATTAATGTTGCCACCTTAAATAAACCATTAATTAACAATCTCACATCTTTCATGGAAATTTCACTCAAACCCAATCCACGTTTACGAGCATAGCATGGCACAATAAGCAAACGTAGAAGTAACTCCCAAGGGTTTGATAATAAAACAGGTAATAGGTGCTACCTCAATCTACTTCCCAAAACCCACAATTTAATTCAGATCCTAATCATGCAATTGTTTGAGGATTTATCTAATGCATAAAAACTGGGTAATAAGGGGGTATGATCAAAGTGTGAACTTGACTGCAATGTTGATCAAGATAATTTGCACTCAAAACTCATGATAGTTCTACTCGTCACACTCCGGTCAATCTATCGTAAGCAAGCAAGAGTAAGCACACAAAAGCAATCACTCAAAAGAATCGAAGAGAAGAACTCGGAAAACTTCGGAAACAGGCAATTAACTCTTGTAACAGAAAACAATTTCTAACAGTACCAAAATTGGGTGTATTTGGCCTTATCAGAAAGTTTAGGTCAAGAGCTTTAATTTGCAAAAATAATCAAATAAATCGGAGTTATAAAACTTGAGTTACGATCAAACGAAGTTCAAATACAAATTTTTTGAAATTCAAATTTAAACTTTCAAAAACATGTTTAAGTTGTTTTACTGGATAGAGGAGAACATAACGAATAAGTGGGCGTTGGTTTCGTTGGATTTGGACTAACGAGTAAAAAGTAATGATCGTTTGAAAAACAGGGACTATTCTATAAATAAACTAATCACTAACGGGTCCCTGGCCGAAAAATAAAAGAAAAAGAAAAAGAACTAAGAAGTGAACGTTCGTTAAGTAATGCTAATGAATGAACCGTTCGCTAGATTGAAAAAAAATGGACGGATCTAATCCGTTGGATCTGAATCCAACGGACGATAGGCGAAGAGGGGTACCGCGGCGGTGGGCGACGTCGGCGGCGAGGAAGACGGCGGCGGTGGCGGCTGCGAGCGGGGAGACGGCTCCGGTCGCTCTCTAGCTTGGGCGAGACCACGGGAAGGCGTGGCTCGTCGAGGTGAAGGCGATGGCGGCGTCGGCGGTGGTCGAGAGGGCGGAACGGAGCGGGGGCGGCAGCGGTGGATCTCACCGGCGGCGGCGGGATGCGGCGCAAGGGCGGCGACGTGAGAGGAGAGAGAGGGGGATCCGTGGCGCCGGGATTTATAGGAGGGGAGGGGGCCAGGTGGCGTGGAGGAGGGGGCAGAGGAGGCCGGAGGCGGCACGACATCCATGGCGGCGCGGCGGCGGACTCGGGAGGAGTCCCGGTCGGGGACGGGAGCGAGCGGCTCGCTGGGCTGGTCCTTGGCCTAGCAGGAGCGGGGCCAGCCCAGTTCGGCGGAGGGAAGTTTTTTTTTTTTAAAAAAATACAGACAATAAAAAAACAAAAACAAAAACCACAAATACTTAAAATGATATATAGGCATATTATATATCAAAATTTTCAGAATTTTTTTTCTACAAGATGAACATTATTCTAGCATCAAATAAAATCCACAGAAATTCAAATAAAGCAAAGAGTGCTACAGCTATAGTAAAATCCAATAAAAATCATTTTAAAAATACCAAACTTAATTCAAATTTATTTCTCTCCAACTTTCTGATGTAGGGAATCATGTTACCCTATTTTCCATATATTTTATTTTTGGAGAAAAATAATTTGAATAAAACTCAAATAATTCCAAATTGAAAATAAATTCAAAAGAACTTTGAATTTAATTCTTTGAAACTCCCAACTCATATTTCATATATTTTGAAGAAGTCATATTATCTTCTCTCACGAAAATCATTGAGTTGCATAAAGTTCCTGGGTTGGAAATATTTTCCAGATGAAATTAAAATATTTTCAACACCCCCTTGTCATTTAAATAAATGGAAGAAGTCGTGTCATCTTCTCTCCAGGGTTTTGTGGTGAAAAGAATTTGAATTCATGAAGATCAGAAAAGAAAATGAAAGTTTGGGAAAGTCCTTTTATTCCCTCTCATTTAACTTTCAAAAACTTTCGAATTTCACTCAATTTCACACAATCAATCAAACAATCAATCAAATCTATCTATTTATTATAACATTCCAATATTTAGAATTTTGGGATGTTACATAGCATGACGGGATACAGAGGCATTGAACGGAGCCCTGGTGGGAGGAGATGATGGCTCTGGGGATTTCAAAATCATTGAAGAGAGATAGCTGACGATAGTCGAGATTAAGGGGCATGATGCGCTATAGAGGGCATCACCGAATTGCGAGGACTTGGGTGCGGCAGCAATCCTTGGTGGGGAGAAGCGAGATGATCTCCCCAAGGACGATGTCCGGGAGATCGCTGATGTCATGCCCAATATGCGATACTATCCTAAAGAGACTCGAAGGTCCCACCAAGGATAGAACCGCATATTGATACGCTTTTGCAAGGTGGATATCATTACATCAACATTACATAATAGATGGGGATACATACAAGAGGCATACAATGCCACACGAATACAACATCATCATACATAAGAGCACCATCCGACTACGGATGAAACACAAACAGAAACTCAAATGACATCCATCCTGCTAGCCCAGGCTGCCGACCTGGAACCTATCCCCTGATCGAAGAAGAAGCAGAAGAAGAACTCCAAAACAAGTAAATATTGCTCTCACATCATAATCATCGCATAACCTGTACCTGCAACTGTTGTTGTAGTAATCTGTGAGCCACGAGGACTCAGCAATCCCATTACCATGGGTATCAAGACTAGCAAAGATTAATGGGTAACGAAGGGGTAAAGTGGTGAGGTTGCAGCAGCGACTAAGCATATATGGTGGCTAACATACGCAAATAAGAGCGAGAAGAGAACAAGCGGAACGGCCGTGAAACTAGCAATGATCAAGAGGTGATCCTGAACTCCTACTTACGTCAAACATAACCCAAAAACCGTGTTCACTTCCCGGACTCCGCCGAAAAGAGACCATCACGGCTACACACGCGTTTGATGCATTTTAATTCGGATCTGGTGTCAAGTTATCTACAACCGGACATTAACAAATTCCTATCTGCCACATAACCGCGGACACGGCTCTCGAAAGTTTATACCCTACAGGGGTGTCCCAACTTAGCCCATGATAAGCTCTCGCGATCAACAAAGGATATTCCTTCTCCCAGGAAGACCCGATCAGTCTCGGAATCCCGGTTTACAAGACATTTCGACAATGGTAAAACAAGACTGGCAAGACCGCCCGATGCGCCGACAATCCCGATAGGAGCTGCACATATCTCGTTCTCAGGGAAACACCGGATGAGACATCCTACGAGTAAAACCAGACCTCGAGTTTCCCCGAGGGGGCCCCGCAGTCTACTCGGTTCGGACCAACACTTAGACAAGCACTGGCCCGGGGGGGCTAAAATAAAGATGACCCTCGGGTTGGCCGACCCAAGGGACGGCTATAGGTGGTGGTGAGGCAAATGGTAAAACCAAGGTTGGGCCTTGCTGGAGGAGTTTTATTCAAAGCGAACTGTCAAGGGGTCCCATAAATCACCCAACCGCGTAAGGACGCAAAATCCGGGAACATAACACGGTATGACGAAAACTAGGGCGGCAAGAGTGGAACAAAACACCAGGCATAAGGCCGAGCCTTCCACCCTTTACCAAGTATATAGATGCATTAATAATATAAGAGATATTGTGATATCCCAACATAATCCTATCCACCATGGAGCAATCTTCGAACTTCACCTGCAACTAACAACGCTATAAGAGGGGCTGAGCAAAGCGGTAACATAGCGAAGCAATGGTTTGCTAGGAAGGGTGGAAAGGTTGGGGTCTGACATGGTAAATTGGGAGGCTTGAAGAGCAAAAGATAGGTAGCGCAGCATAGCGATAGAACAAAGCAACTAGAATAGCAATGATAGTAGTGGGATCCAGGGTGACGGTCATCTTGCCTGAAATCCCTCTAGGAAGAAGAACGAGTCCATGAAGAAGACGAACGGGAGTAGTCGAACGAATCCTCACAATCGCAACATTACCGGAACTAAGAAGCAACACCGGAAAGAAACAAACAACATAGTAAATGCACAAGCATAAACATGGCATGATGCACAAACAAGTATGATGCATGTCCGGTTTAATGAGGCATGGCATGGCAAAGTGCAACAAACAATGCTACAAGTTAAGTGGAGCTCAATATGCAACGAGTTGCATATTGACAAAACACCACATTCGAGTTATTTAGTTCGCTCTCGTTTAGGTACACAACAATGCTAAATGTTGTTAAACATGGCAAGGGGTGTAACAAAAGTAAACTAACTATTTAGGCAATTTTAAATGAGGCCGGAACAACAAACAACATTTCCGGAAAATCCTAATATGCAATTTATGAATTTGCTACTATTCTGCCATAAAAAATATTTTAAAGTTGTTAAACAGGAAAATAAAGTGGACCATGTTAAACTAGGCATTTTTCCACCCCATATACATATAAAGTTTATTAAAATTGGAGCTACGGTTATTTAGTTATGAAATAAATCATTTTGGCATGGCAATTTGAGCAAATTTGAACAAACAGCACTTTAAATATTTTAAAAATGTATGAAAGTGGCATATTATTAATCTACACAAAATTCTAAGCATTTTACATGTCTAAATCATTTTAATCCGATGCACGGTTCATGAGTTATTAAATGCATGAAGATGAGGGTCCAATCTGTAAATATGCAGTTTACTGGATAAACGGACAAATTCGCAGCAGCAGAAAAAGAAATACACAACAGGCTGAATATGGTTGGCCCAATCGGCGGAAAAAAACAGAGAGGCACTAGGGGGGCCGCTCACCCATGGGCCTTGGCCCGTTCGATGGAAGAGAGGCCGGCAAGGGAGGCACTGGGCCGACTGGATCTCGGAGGTCAACGCGAGGCGAGCGAGCTGCTCCTTCTCGTTACTGAAGAACGGAGACAGCTGCAGCAGGTTCAGGGCACAGAGGAACGGCGGCGAGGGACTTGGCGATGGGGTCGGCGGGAACCAGCGAGTAGGCGCCGGAGATGGCCGGATCTGGTGGCAATTCGGGCCAAAACGAGGCATGGCGGCGCCGGCGCGCTGTGGAAGAGGGCCGGCAGCGGGGATGTACTCCTGTGAACAAGTACAGGTTGCGAGAGAGTTTCAGAGAGGAGAGGTACAGAGAAGAAACGGGAACGGACGCGGGCGGCTAGAGGTGCTCGCCGGCGAGCTGCGGTGGCTCGAGGCAGCGCAGGGGAGGCAGACAAGGTCCCGTACGGGCGACGGTGATGCAATAGGAACTCGCCGGCGTTGAGGATGATGGCCGGGCGCGACGTGAAGCACCAAGGGGCGGCCATGGCATTCCTTCTGCTACAGACCATGAAAGGGCAGGAGAGGTCAGGAGGGAGAGGGCACGGGGATGGAGAAGAAAGAGGGCAGGGGGCAGGGACGGCCTGGCGGTGCTTGCTCCGACGAGCTCCATCGTGGAGACGGCGGGGTCCAGCAGGTCAGGCGAGGCAAAGTGCGCTCGGGCGCTGCGTTGTTGCTGCGGCTCGAGGAGAAAGCAGAGGAGGAGCTCCTCTCTTGTGGGCTGGATCGAGGCCAGGAGGAGGATTTGGTGGTGGCTGGTGGAGAACGAGAGAGGAATTTTTTTGGATCAGGGAGGAAGCTGCTGGTTGGTCCGGGAGAGATCCCGAGGAAACCCGGTGGAGTGGCAGCTTGGTGGGATCGATGGGACAAGCCCCTTGGATCTAGGGTTGGACCTGATTATATAGGTAGGGGATAGGGTAGGGGCTAATCCGGTCCGTCCGATCGCAATCAGGCGGTCAAAATAAATAGGTTAGGTAGCCCGAATAAGAAAACGGAGATGTTCTAGGGATGTTTGGAGATGATCCGGATCCATCGGTAACAACAGACCGGTTCGGGTTCGGGTAAGTTTCAGGCACGCACACGAGGGGTCTGAGAGAGGTCAACGAGGACAAGGGCCTGACAAAATGAGACCGGAGGCAAAGAGAGAAAGGGAAACTACGAACGGCTACGAGTTTTATGAAAATATGCAGATGCAATGCGCACGATGCTATGAGATGAGATGCATGACATGAACACAATGCAAAACAAAAGACAAAACCCAACCATGGAGGAAATAACATATCGCATCTCTCTAAAAGGCAAGAGTTGGAGTTACGAATATGGGAAGTTGTATCCGGGGCGTTACAACACTCCACCACTACGAGAGGATCTCGTCCCGAGATCTAGGATGGCACCGGAGGGAAAAGGAAGAGGAAGATAAGAGGTAAACTAAGTTGCTTCTCTGACGAACGAGTGAAACCACGAACCTTGAAAGGTTGAAAAGTTGAAAGAAAGAACACAACAGAGCTGAACACCATTGAGAGCACTCCAGTAGAAAAGAGAACCAAGGAACACCATATGAACCTTGGAGGTTGCAAAGCTATGAATGACGAGCACAGTGGACAGGAAGGAATTGAAACCACTCTGGTTGAAACGAGATAAACAAGGAACAAGGAAGAACAAATTCGGACATCACTCCGGTTGAAAAGGGATGAAAGACTTGATAAGATGAAAAGAACTTGAAAAGAGGACACGACACTCCGGTTAAATGGATAAGCATGAAAAGAACACGATCCTCACAATTCGAGATGATGAATGAAAAAAGCAACATCACAATGCCTTCGGAAGAAAGAATAGAAGATAGATCATTGGAATAACAGAATGGAGAAGAAAATGACATCTTGTGCCACAAATGAACTTGAAAAGCATCCTTCCAAGAAGGTTATAACGGAGTTGTTGGAAAACCAACAACAAAACGAATAATCTTGTAGTGGGCTTATGGAAAACTTCTCAAGACTATGAGGTGACAACCGCCCACTAATGGAAACCATTTATTTGATTGATAGCACCAAAGAGATGAAAAACTTCTTCATCGAGAGGATAGGAGAAAACTCGGATCATTGATAAGCACCACAAATAGCAACATTCCTTAGGGAAGGCTTTAGGTGAAATCTATACCAAGATAACTCCAAAGAAGAGATTGATGGATTTAAAATACCTCATTCTTGACAACATATGAATCATGAAACATGAAGGAAATTATCAAGAGTGACATAACACCATCTCAAAAGATAGGGTAGAAGGAATAGCACTTTGGAATGCAAGATGAAGAATACTTGAGCTCCTCAAAACAAAACATGTGTTGAGCACCATGTTTATTTTAGAGTATAGCTTGGCGGGTCATAACTTCAAGAGAAATCTTGAAGAACAAGTAAAGAATGAAAAGAATCCTTGACGAATCACCATGTTGAGCCTCCATGAAGAACTCTGAATAAGAAATGATAACATAAAAGAATTGAAGGTTGAAGCAAACAAGATTGAAGCCTTGCAATGATATAGATGGAGCTTCATGACGAGACATCCAAGAAAACTTGGAACTCCGGAACGAAAAGATGAACACTAGATCCAAGAATTACTTCATCATGAACAATCTCCGGAAGAAAAGAATTGAATCACCTCAAGGAAATAAGAATAATATTTATTGTATGCTTATCCTTCATCTAATTAAATTGATGACAATCAATGGATTTGGCATACTACTTATTCTCGTAGAAAGGATTAAGAGAGATATAGCGCAAGCTTGAGAAGGTATTGATGGAACCACCGGTGGGATTTGGAAACAACGAATATTTGATATGATAACGAAGGAAGTGAAATCTTGAACGAACCACCGTAAGAATTGAAAATGAAAGTAGCAAAGGCACAATTCACCGGGAAGAATTGGAAAATGAATGAAGATACTTGGGGGGATTTAGATACATGAGAACGAAGAGATCATGAACTGATTAGAGGGTGTTTGAACGATGCACCGGTAAGATTTGGAGAATGATAGCTACACGCTGAGAATGAAGAATTATGACATGATGGCCTTCGGAGGAAAGAAATGGAAACAACTCATGAAATGCTCTGGATGGTAAGAAAATAATTGTCACAATCAAAACAATTATGAGGATAGCATGAAGCTAGAACCATGAATATTCAAGAGAATGGACCAAGATTTAAGAGAAATCCTTCTTTGGTCTTCAAATGTTGAGAATGATGATGAGAACCACCATGAATTGTTGAGATACTCTGGGAGATTTAAAAGAGGAAAGGTTGAGCCAAAGATGAAAAGAATTTGAAAACGACCTTGGAGAAGGCATGTGACTGATGAAAATTCATTCTTACCTAAAACTTGGAAATGAATTTGAGAATCGCTCCTGATAATTCGAAGAGTCAAGTAAGATCCTGGGAAAAGACCTGTGGGTTAGGGCCCACTCAAAAGAAAACACCATTGAAAATGATTTTAAAGAGAGATTGCACCAGTTGAATTAAATGGCTTGAATGAGATAACAATCTCCAAATGGCTTGAACGGATTAAGAATGGAAACAAAAATCTTCTGAGATATCTTCAACACTCTGGAACAAATGAATAGCAAGAGGTGAGTGATTGAGAGGTGCACCGGCATGAGAAAGCATTTGACACGAGGAAAGGAATATGATCAACACTGAAAGCTTGAATTGGATCCACCGGAGAAGCAAAAAAGAATGGAGGATGATGAACTTGATGCTCGTGAGCATCTTCACGAGGGATTACCGGAACAGAACATTGATTGAAAAGAGTGAAGTGACTTCACATGAATAAATGGATACTTGATTAAAATAAATGAGTCCTTGAAGAAAAGGGTGGGAGGGTGGGGAAAAACAAATACAACTTGGGATGAACGAAACAAACACCGTTGAGAAAACTTAGAATTGATCTTGCAGATGGGGAGAATGATGGGATCATCTTGAAGAGAAGCGCACCGGTTGGAAAAGAATTAACATGACAACCTCAATGATAAAAAAGGATTAGTATTCACATAGCAATATGAGAACACCGTTTAGGAAAGGTATGGATTCAACATTTGACTTTGAAGCAACTCGAATACCACAAATAAAACAAAGCAAAGGATTTGACTTGCAGAATAAGCCGGAACAAATACATATGATAGAGATTTACCCAACCCCATATCAGGCATCTGTTGGAAAGATATTCTAGGAGCTACTTGAATTCCCACCTATAAACTCCCGAAACTTTCTGGTTATGCAATCTGGTGTTGGGGATACAGGGGAAGCAATATATCTCACCCAAACTAACAATCCCTACACCCTGCTGTATCCATCCGTCAACACATAACCAAGAAAACTCCGGAAATTGTGTACCTCAACCTTCGAAAAGCATCCGTTATACGAGCTATGGAAATACTCCCAAACTCCCCACTACTGGGTGGTGTCGAGGTTATCTCACCAACAACTGCATAAAAGAGATTTTCGATGTCGGCAAAACTCAGGTATTCCAGAACTGCAACGATAAAATTGTGATGACAACACCTCGGAGCTCAACTCCCCGGGACACTGCCACAAACCCTAAATGTCAGGAGGCACCAAGAACAATGTTCTCGTCACAAGACTATCGGAACAATTCCAAGATACCCGCATGATCCTAAAATTTTTTAGTGAAATTTGAGGAGAGGAAGGACAAAACATCTACGTCAGGAGTCCTCACCAGAGCGACGAATGGGGATGAGGAGTAAAAGAATCCTACTCTCTGATATATATAATCCTAAGACTCAAAATAGTTTTCTTCTAGACTCAACAACGGCCAACAAACAAGGGGCTCCTATGGTCAGTCGAGGCTCTGATACCAACTTGTCATGCCCAATATGCGATACTATCCTAAAGAGACTCGAAGGTCCCACCAAGGATAGAACTGCATATTGATACGCTTTTGCAAGGTGGATATCATTACATCAACATTACATAATTGATGGGGATACATACAAGAGGCATACAATGCCACACGAATATAACATCATCATACATAAGAGCACCATCCGACTACGGATGAAACACAAACAGAAACTCAAACGACATCCACCCTACTAGCCCAGGCTGCCGACCTGGAACCTATCCCCTGATCGAAGAAGAAGCAGAAGAAGAACTCCAAAACAAGTAAATATCGCTCTCACGTCATGATCATCGCATAACCTGTACCTGCAACTGTTGTTGTAGTAATCTGTGAGCCACGACGACTCAGCAATCCCATTACCATGGGTATCAAGACTAGCAAAGCTTAATGGGTAAGGAAGGGGTAAAGTGGTGAGGTTGCAGCAGTGACTAAGCATATATGGTGGCTAACATACGCAAATAAGAGCAAAAAGAGAACAAGCAGAACGGTCGTGAAACTAGCAATGATCAAGAGGTGATCCTGAACTCCTACTTACGTCAAACATAACCCAAAAACCGTGTTCACTTCCGGACTCCGCGAAAAGAGACCATCACGGCTACACACGCGGTTGATGCATTTTAATTCGGATCCGTGTCAAGTTATCTACAACCGACATTAACAAATTCCCATTTGCCACATAACCGCGGGCACGGCTCTCGAAAGTTTATACCCTGCAGGGGTGTCCCAACTTAGCCCATGATAAGCTCTCGCGATCAACGAAGGATATTCCTTCTTCTAGGAAGACCCGATCAGTCTCGGAATCCCGATTTACAAGACATTTTGACAATGGTAAAACAAGACCAGCAAGACCGCCCGATGTGCCGACAATCCCGATAGGAGCTGCACATATCTCGTTCTCAGGGAAACACCGGATGAGACATCCTACGAGTAAAACCAGACCTCGAGTTTCCCCGAGGGGGCCCCGCAGTCTACTCGGTTCAGACCGACACTCAGACAAGCACTGGCCCGGGAGGCGCTAAAATAAAGATGACCCTCCGGTTGGCCGACCCAAGGGAAGGGTATAGGTGGTGGTGAGGCAAATGGTAAAACCAAGGTTGGGCCTTGCTGGAGGAGTTTTATTCAAAGCGAACTATCAAGGGATCCCATAAATCACCCAACCGCGTAAGGAACGCAAAATCCGGGAACATAACACCGGTATGACGAAAACTAGGGCGGCAAGAGTGGAACAAAACACCAGGCATAAGGCCGAGCCTTCCACCCTTTACCAAGTATATAGATGCATTAATAATACAAGAGATATTGTGATATCCCAACATAACCCTATCCACCATGTAGCAATCTTCAAACTTCACCTGCAACTAACAACGCTATAAGAGGGGCTGAGCAAAGCGGTAACATAGCCAAGCAATGGTTTGCTAGGAAGGGTGCAAAGGTTAGGGGCTGACATGGTAAATTGGGAGGCTTGAAGAGCAAAAGATAGGTAGCGCAGCATAGCGATAGAACGAAGCAAGTAGCATAGCAATGATAGTAGGGAGATCCAAGGTGACGGTCATCTTGCCTGAAATCCCTCTAGGAAGAAGAACGAGTCCATGAAGAAGACGAACGGGAGTAGTCGAACGAATCCTCACAATCGCAACATTACCAGAACTAAGAAGCAACACCGGAAAGAAACAAACAACATGGTAAATGCACAAGCATAAACATGGCATGATGCACAAACAAGTATGATACATGTCCGGTTTAATGAGGCATGGCATGGCAAAGTGCAACAAACAATGCCACAAGTTAAGTGGAGCTCAATATGCAACGAGTTGCATATTGACAAAACACCACATTCGAGTTATTTAGTTCGCTCTTGTTTAGGTACACAACAATGTTAAATGTTGTTAAACATGGCAAGGGGTGTAACAAAAGTAAACTAACTATTTAGGCAATTTTAAATGAGGCCGGAACAACAAGCAACGTTTCCGGAAAATCCTAATATGCAATTTATGAATTTGCTACTGTTCTGCCCTAAAACATATTTTAAAGTTGTTAAACAGGAAAATAAAGTGGACCATGTTAAACTAGGCATTTTTCCACCCCATATACATATAAAGTTTATTAAAATTGGAGCTACGGTTATTTAGTTATGAAATAAATCATTTTGGCATGGCAATTTGAGCAAATTTAAACAAACAGCATTTTAAATATTTTAAACATGGATGAAAGTGGCATATTATTAATCTACACAAAATTCTAAGCATTTTACATGTCTAAATCATTTTAATCCGATGCACGGTTCATGAGTTATTAAATGCATGACGATGAGGGTCCAATCTGTAAATATGGAGTTTACTGGATAAACGGACAAATTTGCAGCAGCAGAAAAAAAATACACAACGGGCTGAATCTGGTTGGCCCAATCGGCGGGAAAAATAGAGAGGCACTGGGGGGGCCGCTCACCCATGGGCCTTGGCCCGTTCGGTGGAAGAGAGGCCGGCAAGGGAGGCACTGGGCCGACTGGATCTCGGAGGTCAACGCGAGGCGAGCGACCTTCTCCTTCTTGTTACTGAAGAACGGAGACAGCTGCAGCAGGTTCAGGGCGCAGAGGAACGTCGGCGAGGGACTTGGCGACGGGGTCGGCGGGAACCAGCGAGTAGGCGCTGGAGATGGCCGGATCTGGTGGCAATTCAGGCCAAAACGGGGCATGGCGACGCCAGCGCGCTGTGGAAGAGGGCCAGCAGCGGGGATGTACTCCTGTGAACATGTACAGGTTGCGAAAGAGTTTCAGAGAGGAGAGGTACAGAGAAGAAATGGGAACGGACACGGGCGGCTAGAGGTGCTCACCGGCGAGCTGCGGTGGCTCGAAGCAGCGCAGGAGAGCCAGACGAGGTCCCGTACGGGCGACGGTGATGCAACAGGAACTCGCCGGCGTTGAGGATGATGGCCGGGCGCGACACGAAGCAGCAAGGGGCGGCCATGGCATTCCTTCTGCTGCGGACCATGAAAGGGCAGGAGAGGTCAGGAGGGAGAGGGCACGGGGAAGGAGAAGAAAGAGGGCAGGGGGTAGGGACGGCCTGGAGGTGCTTGCTCCGACGAGCTCCGTCGTGGAGGCGGCGGGGTCCAGCAGGTCAGGCGAGGCGAAGTGCGTTCAGGTGCTGCGCTGTTGCTGCGGCTCGAGGAGAAAGCAGAGGAGGAGCTCCTCTCTTGTGGGCTGGATCGAGGCAAGGAGGAGGATTTGGTGCTGGCTGGTGGAGAATGAGAGAGGAATTTTTTTGGATCAGGGAGGAAGCTGCTGGTTGGTCCGGGAGAGATCCCGAGGAAACCAGGTGGAGTGGCGGCTCGGTGGGATCGATGGGACAAGCCCCTAGGATCTAGGGTTGGACCTGATTATATAGGTAGGGGATAGGGTAGGCGCTAATCCGGTCCGTTCGATCGCAATCGGGCGGTGAAAATAAATAGGTTAGGTAGCCCGAATAAGCAAACAGAGATGTTCTAGGGATGTTTGGAGATGATCCGGATCCATCGGTAACAACAGACCGGTTCGGGTTCGGGTAAGTTTCAGACACGCACACGAGGGGTCTGAGAGAGGTCAACGAGGACAAGGGCCTGACAAAATGACACCGTAGGCAAAGAGAGAAAGGGCAACTACGAACGGCTATGAGTTTTATGAAAATATGCAGATGCAATGCGCACGATGCTATGAGATGAGATGCATGACATGAACACAATGCAAAACAAAAGACAAAACCTAACCACGGAGGAAATAACATATCGCATCTCTGGAAAAGGTAAGAGTTGGAGTTACGAATATGGAAAGTTGTATCCGGGGCGTTATAGCTGATGCGGTCCACCCGATATTCTATGGGTTCCTGGGATCCGGTGGGGCAGGGTTGCTGCTCGCCAAGACCGCGGGTGCGGGATCTACAACAGTGTCGCACAAGGGAGCCTCATCTTCTTGGCGCTGGGGTCAGCCGACTCCATTTTCCTCGAGGGCGTCGCGTTGCACTCATCGATTTGAGCAGAGTAACCAATGATGAGCCTAGTTGTAGTGCGAGTGAAGAAGAAGGGTAGCTGGGGGTTTTCTATAGGAGTGAGGAAGAAGGGGAGTTGGGGTTTTCTGTAGGAGTGAGGTGAGGAATTTGGGGGTACGAGTGGAGTGAGCTCACGTGAGGTGGGTGGGAGCGAGGAGGAAGAAGAGCACCCAGTTTTTCTTGGGGGTGGTGTGCTGGGTGCTTGCGTGTGGGTAGCGCCTCCCATTCAGTAAATATATGGGCTTTTGAATTAATTTTACTATTTACTAGTGTGGATGGGCGGATTTGTCTTGGTCCCAGAGAAACAATTACTACTAGTACAGTGGAGACACTCTACAGCTACCTAGAAAAACAATTACTACTAGTATAGTGGAGACACTCTACCGCTTCTGGCTCCTCCTAGGTCATTGAAACGTCTCCCTCTACTGAATGTCGTTATACATTTGTTCACCGACATGCGGGCCATGTAGCACGCGAGCCCAAATGCCATCCACCAAATTAGAAGGCAGTATGCTGGTGGAGAGTCACCCCAGCCGTAGCGCGGCAGTAACGAGCCGTCGTATCACAAAACCCCACCTCCCCGCAGTCTAAGTTTGACGGACGAAGCAACCATCATTTCACTCTTCGCTGAATCCCCTTCTCCCTCACCGTCTTCAAGAAAGGCAACACTCGCATCTGCGACTGTTCTTCTCTGCCAACAAAGGGAAGGTAAGAAGATCCCTGATGTTGGTATATTTTCGTTCAGAGAAAGAAAAAGAACTTTTGCAAAGCAGTAACCGATCCTCACTCTCCTTTTTGTTTCATTGTCATTGTGATTGTGTTTTCCTTTCAGTGGTCTCCTAGCATTCATCAGTTTCATGATGGACCAAGGAGAACCAGGCAAAGATCTGCCGATATTGGAGCATACGTGGGAGGCTGATCCCCACGAGACAGAGAGCTCCAAGTAGATGGAGGCAGCCACCGAGCCGACCCTAGATACGCTCACGTCCACTACTGAGATGGTCAACGCCTCGTTTGAGGTTACAGCCTCCGTGGCACTGCAGGAGCAATTTCCCCCTTCGAGGATGTGCCCCCGCTGAGCTTCCCAAGGTGATTTTCTTCTTTGCCGATCTCGATTGTAGTTTTTCATCTAAGTATGTGGCGATTAATAATGCAAAATTTTATTAGCTTCAATGCCATGCTATACATAGTGGTTTAAATAACTTGTGTTTCTTATATTGAAAAGTAATTCAGAATTTTTTTTCTGTTTCAATTAGAGCCCTGATGCAGACAAGGATTGTCTGGTTGTACATGCCACTCGCTATGAGGCGGATGACCTGAATATACGCACTGGGAAAACAGAGTTCTTAGGTGTTGGATCTTGGAATCCATTTGCGGTTATACCAATGAAGAGTTGTATTCCAGCCTCACTGTTGTCAGGCATGTTGTCCAGGGTGTACTGAAGCGCAAGAAGTTCAAAGCTACTCCTTCGTTTGTGAGGCATGCTGTTCTTGTCAAGCTTACGCAGGAAGATGACGTGGCATGCCTCCACAAACAAGTTTATCAGTGGCAAGGACACAAGGTTGTCTTCGTGAAGGTTCACAGGATTGAGCTGCTGCGGGACGTCCTCGATGATGTTTATAGCAAGGTCCGTCTTGTGTCCAGCCCAAATTAGATCGAGCCATGAAATAGTTGCCCCATCTAGTGTTTAATAGTAGTTTGGATTGTGTCTAATTATCCGAACCTTGCCCATTATCGACCCCTCTGGGGCTAGTACTCTGTTTGAATCCGTTTATGGGAACTGCTGCTACTTTGGTGTGCCCGTGAATAATGTGAGAACCATCATAATTGTTGCCGAAACAGATGCGTCCTCGCTAGTTTTTTCATGAATATGGCATGGTCAGACATAAGTTGTCCTCGCTAGTTTTTTCATGAATATGGCATGGTCAGACATAAGTTGTCACGGTTTATCATACGTGCAGTCTGTGTTTTGATGAAATAGAGCGATGCTCGAGAAGCGTGTACCGACGATACATAAGTACTTGTAAACACTGTTAGTGCTACCCCACTTGTAAGCAGTTGTGCAAAACACGACACATTGGCTCAGCTCACTTCAACACTAGGCTATCGACCAGCTAACAATCAACAATCTGCTGTCTGACATATAAGAAACTATGTATCTTGTTACAGTGGTTCATGCAATTAACTGAGGCCACAATGTAATAAATTCCAAACATTCACACGCTAGTCCAGCGCTCATGTGGAACACTCACATTAAACTCGTCTTCATAAAAAACTTGAAAAACATAAGTTAAGAAATTTTATACATCTCAATGATTCATAAAACATAACAAACATATACTAGTTCACAGCAAAAGACAAAGTTGTGACAAGGTTTACAAATCAGGAAAAAACAAGCAAGGCTTCTCTGAGCAAAGGGCTTCCCGACAGGCTTAAATTTCCTGGAGTTCACTCTGGTTTTTTCTTGTTGCCGCCATCCAGGGTTAGGTTCTCTCATTCCAGAATAACCAATTATATTTGTGGTCTCAGGTGGAATGTTGAACTGAACCATGCAGTGTACTGACCAGGTGAAATTCTTTTGCATTCCACTAAATTTAAGCACCGCTATTTGCAGAAATAAGCAGACCACAATGCCTCTTGTCCACGCACCTGTCCAAAAAAACCGCCGTGCAGCCGTGCCAGCTGGTCCTCGGTCCATGGATGAACTGGTAGAAAGCGCATTCCGGACTAGGATGCAGTTGTTTTCGCCCGTCCCTGCACTGCAATCAGGAAGTAAAACATACGAATCAGATTCTTTTAGATTGCGTTGGTCATTCTACCTTAGTTACTACCAATTTAGGAATACCTTGAAGACGGGAGGTTAGACGACGGCAATGTGGGATGGCCATCTCATTTTGCACAGTTGTACTAAAACTGAGGTGTGTGCTTTTGATTGCGCGGATAGAAACGATACAGAGACAGACATCCCAAAACGATATGGGGACAGACATCCTTGTTTGCACAAATACGAAATACAGTTATTTAAACAGTGATAGATATTTGCAGTGGTGTATGATTAACAACAGCATCTATTGTGTTATAATTGGCACTAGATTGACAGTATGAAGAGTCCTTAAGTAAGTACCATCACATCACATCAATAATGCCACTAGATTAACATGCAGAACAATAGCATTAGTATTACTGTCATGAGAGTAGCACATGGTCAGTAAATGTGCAATCAAATTTGTGCAGTTCCACTGGGATGAAGTAATGTTAGCGGTGTGAGATTTCAGTGTAACTGCAAAAACACAATTCATGGGAAATAAAGCAAGACAGAAGCACTTCATAAAATGGTGGTGGCATTGCTTCAATTTATCGACAACACTAGACCATTACTTATGGTGACATTAGGTGGCATTGCTTAATGCTTCATCTGATTTTACATTAACGGTAGCGATACGGGCGTAGGGACAGCAGGGGCATAAATTGGTGAGGCAGATGTGGCTGCTGAGAGCGGGAAACACTCAGGCAACATGTCTGCATTTGTCCCATTTTTTATCTCCTCGGTGACATTTTCCTATGTGAGCATAGGAAATCTAGACCTGCTCATTCTCATTTGCGTTGTCCCCCAACACCCATCACTTTCTTTCCTTTTTCAACCAAGAGATAGGTCCACTTCCCCCCACCCTTCGCCACCCACCATGCTTTCCTCGTCTTTTCAACCAAGAGACCGGTTGGGTAGCCAGTATCTACTACTTTCCCCCGTTTCCTCTTAGAACCAAGTCCTAGATTCATGGTACAACTTTCCCACTTTCTTCCTTGTTTGAACCAACGCTTAGAGTCGACTGTATGAACTAGCTTTACCTCTAATAATAGTAAAAGTCTTGGTGGCTTTGGAACAACGGACGGAAGTAGAAAAAGATCCACACAAAGGGAGCTAGGGCAGTAGAGCAAGGCAGGTGTTCCATTTCGAAGGAATATATACCTGAGGGTCGACGGCATGTGGCAAAGACGGCGTTGGGAGGCCGCATCTTGGCCACAATACCGCAGGGAGGAAGAAGGGGTCGGAGGCCCTCCCGAGCCGGCGCTCTCTCGGAGAGAATGGCACGGCCACTGATCGGGACGCACGGGCAGCCGTTAGTCTCCTCCCTCACCGCCGACGACAGCGTGAACGATGCACCTACACCCCTGCCCCGGTCGAGGTTGTCCGGCCGGATTTGTGACCAGCCGTGAGCTGAGAGAGAGTGTGGCCACTTATGTCTTGCTTAGATCTGGAGAGCATGAGAGAGTGAATGAGAGGAACCCTAGTAAAGCAAGCGCTAAGGCTCGTGCTTATATATATGGTGGAGTGATTTTGTTGTACCGGCTTCAAAAAAATGCGCTCCTACGTGTACCCGCGAGTGGGTGTGAGAGAACTAGTGCGTGCGTGCATCGCTTCTCTTCGTGAGAGTACAATATACTATGCCAAAAGAACATTCGCCGCAAGAGTAATAGTATAAGTGTGTGACGTGTGAGCTAAAATAAAATGTGCGCGACGTCTTTTGGTTTTAGAAGTTCTGAGGGGGTGTGTGAAGAGCACATATGTGCGTGACGTCTACCTGCGGATAGACGGTGGGTGTGACGTGCGAGTCTGCGAGAGGACTCGGGAGAGTCGTAACTCGTGAGGGTGCGTGTGCGTGAGAGAGAGAGAGGGGGGCACGTATCAATGCAATGCATGTGTCCGTAAATCATTATCCGACAAACATTCGCCACAAGCCTTTTCCTGACAAACGCCATATGAACCATTAGATCGGCATCCGACAGTGTCAGTTTTGCCATGTCATTTAACAGAACATCCACTCCTACTACACACAAATCTTCCACGTGAGTGTTAGCAACTACCATATGCTCCCTCCATTCCGAAATGCAGTGCATATAGCTTTATTGAAAATTCGAACCTCACAAAATTTTACCGAGTTTTCATGTACCAAATTGCACAGGTAGAATACCCTGTAAATATCATTTCATTCATCTTCAAGAGGTAACTATAAAGATGGGTGAGCAGTCTACAAAGAAAGACCATCGTATCACCCGCAGCAATTTCAACCATCCTTTAGTGTCGAGGAATATCATAGGAACTCTATATGATATGATTTTTATAGGATTTTTTCCTTTAGAGCCAATTGGTTCATAGGAATAGATTCATATACTCCACATTTCAAAGGAAATAAACATGATATCATTTCTATAGCTTTAGAGCCACTTGGTTCATATGAATGGATTCCTATACTCCCTTAATTTCAAAGGAAAATAAACATTAGCGTATATTCAATTGAAAAGTTCCTATGATATGAACCAAATTACATCTCTTTTCTAATCCCTCCTCATAGGAATTGAGATACATGTCATCTCTAGATTCAATAGAAAAGTTCCTATGTGTGAACCAAATGATGCCTCTTTTCCAATCCCTACTCACAGGAATTGAGATGCTCCATGTCATCTCTTTCCCTACAACTTCCATGTATACATCTTCTATTCCTAAATAGATAGTACAACTCACTCGTAGCTTTTTTCCGAAACATGCAACTATGGCACAAGAACTATATAGTGTGCCAATAACTTTGAAAGATGGTCGCTGGATGAAGTTAATCCGACAATGCAAAGATGGCAAATCCGAGCACTACTGGCCGTTGGATATCATCAACATTCCACCAGATCTGCCACATGTACAATTTAGAAGACTCCATGGTTGAACTTAAGCATAATGCACAAACCTCAAAACATAAGCACTTCTCCTTTGTTCTAGAATCTTCTGTATCATAATTGAATTTTTTTTAAATGAATTGCCATTATTTGTTTTTTACGCTTTCACAACCCCATGAATCTTCATTTTTTTAATAAAACTAATTGATTTTGAATGAGATGAACTATGAGAACTAAGCGAACATCTACATCATGCATATATGACTCAAAGCTTTACATGCTATAGTGTGTATTTATTCATAATTTGGTTTTGAAATCTCATGCGTTCAATGCATGTGTACCTTACTAGTTTTGAGTAGAGTAGCAAATTTCATGCGGCCCCGGGTATATCAAAATGTAGGGCCCATGCATCATTGCCTTTCGGTCAAACCTACGTCCACAATTTTTTGTACGTATACTATATCTCCACTGGTCCCCGAACCCAAAATGCTGCCTCGTTCCCGTAAAACCAAGCGGCCCACACATATTTAAGGCGTCGACTTGAACCCGTTTACTACGACGTGGCCCCGCACGCTGTAGTACTCCTACAAACCCTACCGCCGCACTCATCATCGGTTTTCTTCAAGAGGACGAGGGAGAAGCCGATTTGTAGTGGAGGCGCTTTCAGATAAAAAGGATCTGTAGTGGAGACCCCTACCCTAGGGTGCCCTAGGTAGCTGCCGCACGCATCATTGTTTTCTCTTTTCTTTATGCTCCTGCACCCTAGAGTGAAATGATGGTTGCTTCTTCCGTCCATCTTAATGCGGGAAAGGTGGGGCTTTGTGATTTGACCCCTCATCGCTCATTTTCTACTACTACGGCATTACGACCGGGGTGCCTCCAATTCCAGCTGCTGCTCCAAAATGTAATTTGGTGCATCGCATGTGGAACAAGATGGTTGATGAGCCACATGTCGGCCAAAGGGATCCTGTTAAGTGTGTCGCCATTTCGTTTGCGGACTGACCCTGCTTGAGTTGCTACGCCAACACGACAGGAGCAGCCTACCACTTGGTTTTGCTCCTTGGTGAATCCCGACTATATTGATCTAAAAAGATACATGCTGAACTACCCTCTCTGTCTCCATTTTTTGTTTTTAGGCGTCTCGGTTTATAGGGCGTGCACGTAATTCTAGGTCATCCATTTAACTAACTAAATATGAGCTACTATGTCACAAAAAGTATATCATTGGAGTCTTAAGCGGTTGTAGTTGTATTTAAAAGTCGAGGGCGGGGCTTTTCTTGCGTGGTAGGCGGGGCAGTCCGCCTAGTCAGTTCGACAGAGACGCAAGAAGATGAGGGAGTAGGCTGCTGCAAACGTAGGGCTGTGTGATTTGACAGCTTGTTACTACTGGACAGGTGGGGCCCCATGATTTGACTTGCCATTATCATTTTAACTACGGCGCTACGACCGGCGTGAGTCTCCCGATTCCTGACCACCTCCATACAGGTGCCTCTCCCAATGCTCCACCATGTAGTAGAGGCTGGCTCTTGCATGAGAGCCCACTTCTCCACTTTTTCCTTGCCTCTCTTTCCTCCACATATGCAAAAATGCCATGTAAAGCGCACTATTGTACTTACTTGCTCCTACAGGTGCTAAGCTTGCCACATAGGCATAAAGTCTGATGTGGCAAGTTAATCAAGAAGAGAGAGACTAGTTTGGTGACCCAAGGAAGAAATGGTGCTAAGCGCGACAATTTTGAGTCTATATCTAATTAAATGAAGCAAACTTAGCAACAAAAAATAATAAGCACACCATTTCATTGGAAGAGGTCACTCCTTGGCAAATGCAATAAATACTAGTACTCCCTGTGACCCTTGTCCCATAATATAAGAACGTTTTTGGCACTACACTAGTGTAAAAAAGTTCTTATATTATGGGACAGAGGGAGTACGAAGAAAGAGATAGAGAGAAGTAAAAAAAATACACTAATAGCCAACCTTATAGCTAACCTTGTTGTAGTATGAGCGACTAAGTGACGACTATGTATGACATGCCAACATCAGATATCCTAATGCACCTTGTTAAATCTCCAAGGGCGCGATCGCACGTGTGATGCGACAGTCGTGGTAGGTGCGACCATGATACAGGCTGCTGACAGCCCTTGGATCTGAGATGAAACGGTCGCATGCTAAGTTGCTGAAAATATGCAGAATAACCCTCGAGGATAGGATATTCATCCATAGGTCTAGAATCATGCCATGCAACCATTCGATCTCTCCAAGGGCTCTCGGAAGCCCGTATCATGTGAGAATGGAAAGCCAGTAGCCTGCCATTCGCACGCTAGCAGTTCACTCCTACTCGTCCCCGCATGTCCTTCAATACTACGGCGGTTCGCTCCTAGTCGTCCCATCCTTTTCACATTACGGCAGTTCTACTAATCCTTACCCTCCTCCCAAATCCATGGCGTCCCAAATCTCCATGATCGGCGGTGAGTACAAGGTTAGAACCATCACCGGCGATCAATTCGACGTCATCTACACCCGTTCTTCAGTGACGGTGAAAGGATGCCTTTCTCGCTTTAGACGCATGTTCGAAAACTCAGATGATGAGTGGGTCACTGGGCTAGATGTTGAGTACACCATTGTCCTGGGACGAGAGAAGGATCTAAAGGACGAAGATAGGAAGAAGCCCGCCGTGATCCAGGTTTGCGTGCATGACTTATGCTTTGTCTACCACATATGCCATGCCAACATTGAATGCCTGGATTTTAAGAACTTCCTCGAGAGCAACCTAGTCAAATTCGTTACTGTAGACTTTAGGAATGACAAAGAAGTCCTGGGTCGGATAGGCCTCGTCGTAGGCAACCCCTTCGACCTCGAGAAGAATCGGCTGCTGCCCTCCGGAGGCCAGCCTTCAATGCTAACCCTAGCAGGAGCCATGGTTCATCCTTCATACCATAAACTGGAGAAACCTCATTACACATTTCATCGTCATGCATGGCAGCGGAATGTACTAGATATAGACCACATCCACTATGCTGCAATGGATGGATACCTTTGTTTCAATATCTACAAGTGTTGGATGAAGAGCAAGAGCCAAGTGTGCGGTTCAAGCAAAGAAGTATTGGCCAAGAGGAAGAGGGACAAGGACGAAGTCGAGGACGTGGACGAGGACTCCGAGTGTGTAAGGTGTCAGTATCGTTGCTCATGGTGGTTCTAATGCAGTGTCTACCAGATTAGTTGCATAGTTTAATTTCAGGCATGCTTAGTTTAATTTGAGGGGTGTGTTGTGCTGAGCCCCCAACAGAACTATGTTATGTTTCTTCTCGTTACTTTAACTCTTTAGTATGTACATACTACTAGTATTTCTTTAATAGAATTTAGCACCCCAATTAAGCATGTACTAGCTTTTTTAATAGTACTATATGCATAATTTGGCTGATTTAGCCTCTATATGTACCACCTTTTTTTAATTTCAATTTTGCTCCATGGTGCAATCCATCGATTCTACTACTGTACAAAAGTATACATTTTTTAAAAGGCTAGAGTACTGTTCATCACATATATAGCCAGTTAAATTCTCAACCTAGAACGACGTGCATGCCATGTAGTAAACCGATACGGAGGAAGTATAGTAAAAATGAGGTGATTTTACCGAGCGATCGGCGGGGGAGCATGGCCTCTCATGCGGTCCCACATGTCATGATGTACCAAGGTGATGCGCGTGTCCCTCTTGAGGCAGAAGCAATACTAGGTGGTTTGAGATGATGGCGAACCGAAGTGTGAAATAATGGTTGCTTCGTCCATCTAGGAAGGTGCGGCATTGTGATTTGACGTCTCATTGCTCATTACTATTACTGGGCCAATACAAGTGGGGTGCGTCCCCCCTGCTGTTCTGCACTGTTATTTGGTGCTTGACATGTCGACCCGGTTGCTATATGTCCCACATGTCAGCGACAGGAAGTACATAATTCATGAAAGGGAGCGACTTAGTTTTGGAAAAATCAGTTTTTATGGAGTACGTACCCACTAGGGTTTATAGGGCTCATCTAAAAAACATTCGTTTTTCCGTTTGATAAGTCTCAATTCTACTACTAGTAGTAGTACCATTACATGTTGGATTTCGAGGTGCGTTAGATCACCCGATGCAACAAGTGTCAAGAGGAAACTCACCAATGCATGTAGAAGTTCATGGAAATTTAGTGGTCATTCATGCATTCGTTCTAATTAATGCCTCGGTAAACATAACTTCTTGAGAAAAACGAGCGTACTAATTACTTGTGCAAACTACGAAATTAATTCAACCACTCACCGTCTACCTTGGTTGGAGAGATTTTGAAATTGAGCCATAAACTGGAAAGGAGGGAGTAGTAACTTTTGTCTCGATTACTATTTGTGGCCTTGTATAGATGCAAAATGTATTTTTTATAGTGGCCTTGTATAAGTAAATGGAGGGAGTACTGAAGACATATATATTCCAAACAATATGATAATCTATCTAACCAAGGTACGTAGTAGGGACGAGGAGTAAACGGAGGGAGTAGTAAAATTTTCTCCTCGTGTTGCGAGCCACCACGCGCGTGGGCGAGGGAGCGATCGTAAGGCGTACAGTACTACTACTACTACTACTCATAAGAAAGTTTCACCTCATCCTACGAGCCACTGCGCCCGTGGGCGGGGGAGACGGCGTACTAAGCAAGCTTCTCCTCGTTCTGCGAGTTGACGGGACACATCAAAAGTACTCCAGTGTATAGAGCCTTGCCTCTAAGGTAGGCCCCACATGGTTTGCCTCTTTTTTAAGATAACATGTCAAGTTGCAATTTGTTTGTTCAGCCGTGGTAGACGATCCTCCCTCCACCAAGTGGAAAACTAGTACACGTGTCAAATTACAACGTGGGCTGCCTTTTCGTACAGAAATGAGCTCCACCGTGTACCCGCGCGGGCGTGGTTGGGAAAGAGACGGGAGTACGTGCGCTGTGCGTGCACCTCTTCTCTTTGTGCATGTTCCCCACCTACGTGGGTGTATGTGAGAGAGATACAAACCTAGACATAATACGCCGTCCATCCCCATGCCTCCGCCTAGTCCGACCACCAGTAACCACCACGCCCCACTCCTCCTCACCTTATCTCTCATCTTTCTCCCTCCACTTTTATATACAAGGGGCCACTATCAAAATTACAATTTGCAGATATACAAGGCCACTAACACTAATCGATGCAATATTAATGGTGTTTGCCTCATGGTACTAGCAAAGGAGGACATTAATTATCCCTTGCATGCATGCGGGAGTTTGTAAAAAAATGCATCTTGATGTTCCATGAAATGCACGGGCATCTTGCTAGTCCATGAAAACAACGCATGGCAAAATTCCACGGTGAACAAGGGATTTGAATCTGTTGGGAGGGGCTGTTTGGATCTTGCTCGGGGTAGCCAAAATATTGGCGAGCCTTTTGTCCACTGGTGCCTTTGCCACCGATGAACGAGGAATGGCTCGGGTGCTCATGCATCCCCCAGCGCGCAGGTTGGAGACGAGCTCACACGAGCTATGTTTTTTTTGTCCCACAACACCGCCTGAGCCACACGCAGACCGACCGACGACGCGCAAATTACGCCATCCAACCGTAGCCGCACACATTATGACAACAACTCAACCAACCAGGCAAAATTCACGCAAACACGTAGACAAACTGATATTTCATATAACAATGACGGAAATCATATAAAATACCGGATTTTCATACAAACATGACGGATTTCATTACATTCAAATGAATTATGCGGTGCTAGTTCTGGACAGCACATGTATATAATACCTGGCCTAAATGGTCGCCTGCCGATCGATTTGTGTTCCTCATGTCCGGCAGCACGATCACCGGACTGCTGGGAGCCTCAGAGGTATATGATTCAGCGCAAAGGACGGCTCGCTTTCCCACTGCCCAACTGATATCATTGGCTGATGCCGAAGATGATGGTGGCCGGCACTGGTTCGAGTTCATCAGCGGCCACTACTTCGCCATGGCCGGCACCGTCTCGAGTTCATCCTAACATTGCCCTCTTCTGTGGAGCCCATGCGGTGTCGACGAAGGTCCTCGCAACAAAAGGATCTAGCAAGACACCAGCTGTGTACGCCGGCGTCGCGTCCGCGGTCGCCTTCATGGGACCCAAGCGCCGGCGGCCTCCCGTGTTCTACTTCTCCTTGATGATGGCGGCGGACGCGGAGGCGCTGGCCACCGACTCGTCGCTCTCCACGCTCCCGGCTTCTGTCGCTGCTTGCATGGCACGTTCGCCGGCATGGGAGTCTCGTCCACAGAAACGGGAGACGCGGTACGAGGCGGCGGCGTGGACGGCAGCAATGACGCCCGTGCGCCGCTCCTCATCGAGCTGGGCTGGAGCGGTGAGTTGCTGAACCGCGCGCCGGCTTGGGGCAGCAACTGGCTCCGTCGGGCGAGGGGAGGGAGGTGGATCAGCAAGCTGCATAGCTCGTATCCTGTAGGCTACCCAGTCGGCTTGGATGCGGAATAACTACTCTTCATAAGCCATTGTAAGAGTGGACAAAATGCTGAAGGAGGAGATAGGGGAGCGGCGGAGGTGTACAATTCTTGGCCGGCGTTTGGCCTCGTTTAAATAGGAGATTAAATAGACGGCGGATGGGAGGAGCTCGGCCGACATTGCGTTCAATGCCGGCCCAGTCATGAACGGACGTGTGTCCAGAGTGGGTTTCTCGGCTTCCACACGGGCGGGTTTCATGGAGGCGTTTGAATGCAGGAAGGAGGCGTGTTCAGCCGGGTGTGCAGCAAGTGGCGCCCTCGACTCTGACCTAGGACACCGCGCCATTCTTCCACTGACATGTGGGCTCTTTGGGTACATGGCCTGCATGTCAGTGACACAACGCATGCAGCGCCTAGCATAGGAACCTTTGGTGGGCTAGGCCGGTCAGAAGCGGGTATTTCATAAACTAATGATTGTTTATTGAGTGTGACGTCGTCTTTTTCATGTAGATAAGCCTACTATGTTGATAGCCCGTTCGATACGATGTGATTCATAAAGACCACTACAAACATCAATGTTCTGCTTATCACAGATAAGATTGATTAATACCCGTAACAATCCATGTTCCTAACAAAGGGTGCATGCACGTATAGGTTGAGTGTGTGTCTTGCGTCGTGTGTTGTGTACATGCAGGCGTGCGAGTGTTGCATGCGTGCAAGGGTACATTTCAGTGTTGCATGCATGGGTGCGTACGTGCGTGTGTTCGTGAGTGCATGTGTACGTGTCAGTGTTGCACGCCAGCATGCGTGCGTGTGTATGTTATGTGTACGTGTCAGTGTTGCATGCCTGCATGGGTGCGTGTCTTGCGTGCGTGCATGTGTACGTGCAGGGTGAGGCTACATGTCAGTCAACTGACTTTTTAATCTCTGGTCATTAGATTTTCCATCCGTTGGATACGAAATCAAGGGCCTCCAGTTTATCATCAAACTCCACCCCCTGAGCCGCCAGCCACCACCGGCCGAACCGCTGGCCACCGCCTCCCGCGGCCGGCCTGCGCCTCTATGCCGCCCCACCCTCCTTGAAACCACTCCCCACCGCCGGTCCGCCGCCGCACCGGCCATCCCTCTAGGCCCCTCCGCGCCGAGCTTTTTCTCCGGCGATCCCCACCCCACCGCCCAATCAACGCCCCCCCAACCAGAGGTCTCGCGACTTCGAATACCCACCGAGCACTAATTTATTACCATTTCTGTCCTTCATATACGCGCTGACGGGTGGGCCCTATGGTAGTGTGTGCTGCTTAATGTGGACCGTTTGACTGGTCAATTGATCGTGTTATCAACAAATTACGGAGCTGTATGGTGAGCCAGTGACCGTATGATCACCGTAAAATGTACTCCTATTTTATTAACATAGTACGGACTCAAACTACCATTTTATTTCTTTCATATACGGGCTGACAGGTGGGCCCCACAGTTATGCACCCCAATGGTGTAACACTAGTTGTGCCGCGTGGAACGTTTGACTGGTCAATTCATTGTGTCATCAACAAAATACGGAGTTGTATGGGTGAGCCAGTGACCGTATAATCATGACATGTATTTGTTTAACACAATACATACACAAGGGCTCATATATACGCACAAGCACTCAGTGCTATAAGCGCACACACGCGGACCCTACCACTATGAGCACCTTCGAGAGAGTGGGCCAGCATATATGATCTTGAGATTTTACGAAGTCACCATAGGTGCCTCGTAGTCGAGTGGAACACTCCTCCCACTGAACGCACATCGCGGAAAATACTGAAATTAACACAAGATAAATGCGAGCACCGGGACTTTAACCTTGGTGGGCTCAAGAAACCATTGTCCTCCAAACCATCCAACCACATGTTGGTTAGCACGACAAAATGTATGTGGTGACCGTGATGAGCTTATTCTGAAGTCCAGTGACCATATCGTGCTTTCGCTTCAAATACAATGACCGTAAGTGTCGCCAACAAAATACGGAGCACGCATCAAATGCAAAGTCCGTCAGTGTCATCAAGAATATATGGAGACGTATCATGAGCTAGATACCGTTGTACTATTGTATATGCTTATTTTCTTAGTGGCCGATTGCGTGTGTGGTGTGGTGGGCACATCATTTCTAGTTGCGGTGGGTCAACATGAAGACTCATGGGTCGGTTCCATCCTGCACCACATATAGGTTGGACCGAGACGCGTTATATGAAGAACCATGTGGAGGACTCGGCGTACAACACAAAGCTACCAGAGTCGCGGAGGACTCTATCCCCACTGGTGATAAGCCGACTATATATGATTTGTAACCCTAGGCCCCCAGTATGTTATAAAAGCTTGGGGGCTAGTTCGTCGATAGTATAAACACACGCACAATGCATGTTCTTCATGTGTAGTTTGTACACACCCCTATCACTAATATACAGTACCAGGAGTAGGCTCTTTCTTCAACTGCAAGGGTCAGAACTAGGGTAAAACTTTGCCTCATATTACCATCTAGCCTAACAGCCAGGGATATCCTACCGAATGAAATGATGAAATCATATCTGCCAACTACTAAGAGAGAGGTGTGTGCAGGGGGGGCAATGTGTGCGACAGAGGCCTAAAGATAATGTGCGTGCGGGAGACACGTAGGCACATATATGTGCGTATAGAGGGCTAGTAGAGACCGTGCGTGTGTATATATGCATGTGAGAGAAATAGCATTTTCCATCTGAGATTAGTGAAAAGAGTGGTACATAGTAGTCAGAAAGAGAGAGAGAGAGAAACAGAGAGAGCATGTGCGTGAGAGACCCCGACACCCTGAGAGAGATTGTGAGCAGTGTGAAAGATAAATGCCGATGCATATAAAGTGCGTGCACTTATGCGTTAGATAGAGAGATATATAACGCTTTTGTGAGAACGGGCCGAGGCATAGTGCATCTACGTGTAAAAGGCGGTTCTACACATTAAATTAAAATATAAATGGCATTATTATTTTTGATGAGATCATGAATTTTGCAAATTGCCTATGGACGAAAATCGGTCTATATTGAATTCTAGCATACTCTATTGAATTCTAGCATGTGCATGTGTTTATTTCATATTATCGATCCATAGAGTGAGAGCGGTTCGAAATACAGGCAATGGATGCTTTTGCAATTCATACATAAACATTAATTAGTGCACTCCATGTTGTTAGTGTGAAGCACTTTATACATTTTCCACTTGCATGGATACATTCCAAATTGCTAGCTACGAAATAGAATACATGTCGAATTCAACATAAAGAGGGTTTCGAAGATTCGAATTCATAGGAAGTGCATTCATCTATTTGAACCCGAGATAATGGCATTTGTAAATCAGATGTAAAAGGGGGCATCAATCTGTGTTGTGAGTTTGAACATGCTATATATATATATATATTCTTACGCATATCTAACTTTTTTGGGCAACCAAGGAGATTATATCTGGAACCATGCATGAACTGAGGTAAGTTGCATATTTTTTTAATATATACTCGTGTACAATGTATATTCAAATGTACCCCCTCCATTCCAAAATAATCGTCGCTTCAGGATTTTCAAGAGTAAAGATTTGTGAAGTTTGACAAATCCTAAAAGTTCAATTCAAGAGAATTGAAAACATTAATGCTTCTGCTCCCAAATGTTGAACGAAGCGCCAAATAGGCTTGTGGTCACCCGAAACCGCGCGAGACTAATGTTTGGTGGTAGGAAATTACTGTCCTGACTCTGGACCGTGTAGCCTATCGGCCCGAGTCCAAAGGTCTAAACTGGGGTAGGTTTGTAACTTTACCAAGACGCCAGTCTCAACCGCCTCCAAGAAGCATTCATACGCCATGGGCGCCTAAACACCCATGCGCTCGGCCGAAATCTATCCCGCCCACATTTGGGACACCTGACATTACTGTCCTACCCCTAACCCGCAATATGTCCGAAATTTTAGATGGGGGCAAAGTTTGTAACTTTCCCCAAATTTCAAACAAGCACGTCTCAAACCGAAACATTGTTCCCCCTTAGTTCCCCGCTTCCCTCCGTTTCCCCATCCATACTCCGTGGGCGCCAAAACGCCCTCTCCACCAGCCACGAAACCCCAGCCTCTTCCGCCCTCCACCCCATAGCAGCCAATCCACCGCCGCCCTCCTCCATCACACCGGAGCCGGTACCCAAACGTCGTCGTCCAACGCAACCGCAACCACAACGCCCTCAAGGACTTAGCAACTGAAGCCGAGGCATAGCTGCCTCCATGACGCCGACGCCGACATGCGCCGTACCAGAACCACTCTGACCACGCCGTCCTGCGCCTCACTGCTGCCGCTCCACTATCGCAACCATCCACTGCACCGGAGCTATTCCCTCTACGCCGTTGTTCGCCGCCTCGGATCTGCTTCCCCGCAGCCAACAGACGGCCACCGCACCACACTCAAAAACTTGGCCATGGGTTCGTCCAAGGCTGCACCGTCCTCCACAACTTCCGGTTTTCGATGAACCACAAGAAGATCGTTGGAAAAACAGAAGGAGGACACAGCACTGCCAGCAGTAAGAGGTACTCCTCTTCCCTTATTCGTGCAAATCTTACGTCTCCGCTCACACCATATTCATCCCACGAAAGAAACTAGTTGAGTGCTTCTTACTGCATCTTCTTCTTGATATTAAATGCACATGGTTCCCTCCCTTTTACTATTTCACCTTTGCTAGAGGTCAGTAGCCCGCCTGGATTTCAATTCAGGGTCAGTTGAACCGCAATTAAAAGAAGCAGCACCCTCTTAGGCGCGCGGAGCACCTAGTCCGCCTGTTCCCCGGGGAAGCGGCACATCGATGTCTATCATAGGGGTGTGGGGCGCAGGAGGTCGGCGGGGCTTGAATGGATGGCCGAGGAGCGGTGGCAAGCACGGCGGTGCGGTGAGGTCGAGGGGAGGGCGCAGGCAGGGGAGGAATACTGGGCCGATGGTCGCTGGCATTTCGAGGAAGATCGTCAACACTGACTAGCTGGAGGTAGATGAAGGCGATCTGCTCGTTCTTTGTACATCGGACGGTGCAGAAAAAATGGACTGACCTATTTGCTTTCAGTCGACTGTTATTTTCATACAATCCTGTAGTAATTTAGTGTGCCATGCATGTTGTAGGGCTATCATATGTCTCCCGTCATTTATTTCTCACCGACTTGCTATCTGCTACCTTTACACTGTACTAATTGTGCACACACTTCACCCATGCTCACACTATTGTTTTTTTATGCATGGGTATTTCAGACTCTGACGCAGTGTTGATGAATGCAGAAAAGAAAAGACAGAAGTCACTCTAGTGTAGTTCGAAGAAAAGCACAAAGCGTTTCAACACTCTGATGGGTGCAGTGTGAGCAGTTGGAGACACTAAACGTAGCTCTGCAGTTGATGATCTCAATTGCCACACACAACCATCCCAGGTGCTTGCTTTAACTTCACGCTGCCAAATGTGGTTACAGGTTGCATATGGTGTCTAGCTTGTATTGCTTCTAATTTGGTTAAATTGCATCTGCTTACTTTACACATTATACCTTTGATAATGACATGACTTCCTGTTTTTGATACATACTACATATGTCTATTAACCATGTTCATACATCAAACTAATGCTCTTTTGTATCCCTCGTCAATCACTTATGATGAGACTGTCACCCGAGTGGAGTTCTTGTGAGGCGCCCTACTGTTTAAAGAGTGCAAGTGCCATCCTCCCACATGATTCTCAAGAAACAGCAAGACTAAATGAAGATAGTCAACGTAGCTCTCTAGTTGATCACCGCAATTCCCCCACACCACCATCACAGGTGCTTGCTCTTACTTGGCAGTGTGATATATGGTTGCATGTTGCATATGGTGTCTACCTTGTAATGCTTCTAATTAGGGTAAATTGCATCTTCTTAGTTAACACATTATACCTGTGAATATGACATACCTTCCTGTTTTTGGTACATACTACGTCTTTCTATTAACCATGTTCTTACACAAAAAACTAGTTTTCTTGTGTATCCCTCATCAATCACTTCTGACGATACACCTTCAAGTTGAGAGTGTAATATTGGTTGCATCTTGCATATCATTTCAAACATGTATTGCCTCTAATTTGTTGAAGTGCCAATTATAATGAGATACATCTAACTTGGTAGAGTGATTTTGGTTGGATCTTTCATATGGTGTCTAGATTGCATTGCTTCCAATTTGTTGAAAAGCCTTCTGCTTAGCGTTTTTCATACATATTCCATCCTCCTACAATGTGGTTGCCATTCATAAAAGTTGTGTTCATCAGTATCATGCATCAATGAATTTGGAACTGCGAATTTCATTCCATTTTCTTGTGTGTTTACTTGACAAGGCAAAATCTGAAAGGACGAAGGCACGTAATGATGGTGGTCCTTTGGAGCAACCGAAGCAGATGATCTCTGCAGTTTTTCCTGTTACTTGTACTGCAGTGCTAGTTCCAAATCTCATCTCCCCTACTCCACAACCCAAGGTGCTTGTTCTAACATGGCAGTGTGATATCTGGTTGCATGTTGCATATGGTGCCTAGCTTGTACTGCTTCTAATTTGTTAAATTGCATCTCCTTAGCTTACACATTATACATGTGAATATGACACGCCTTCCTGTTTTTGGTACATACTACATCTGCCTATCACACCATGTTCTTACATCAAACTACTGTTCTTGTGTATCTTGCATCTATCGCTTATGATGAGACAATCACGTGCGTCGGTTAATATGAGACGCAATATGTCAGTGTACTAAGGTAGGGGTACCTCAGTACCCCAACTTGTGCACGGCGATTCTGACTTCAGCGGCGAGGTCTACCACGTGCTCGCCGAAGACCTTCCTGCTCCATGTCAAGCCATTCAAAGACGAAGTATACAAGACAGAAGATCGAGACCCCGGCAAGAGGAGCTTGCCGGGAAGGCCGTTCCAGGCTCAAGATTACATCACTCACGCAAGGCCCTGGCAAGAGGAGCTTGCCAGGAAGACTAGAAGATTACATCATAGAAGACACGCCTCGGCACTATATGCGTCCCGGCGAGGGCCCGGGGAGCGACAAGTTACAGAGCCCGGCAAGCCCCCGGGCCCGGCAAAGTCAAGACCCGGCAAGGTGCTTGCCGGGAGAGTTCTGTTGTGTGCCGCGCTCCAGCTCATCGGCCCACGCGTGCCACAGGGCCTTTCGAGGACGCGTGGCGGATGGCTGTGCAGCACGGGGACACGGTGGCACTTCACGGTGGTGGATCCATCGCCGTGGCAGACGGAGACGCAAGGGCGGGAGCTTTTGGGGTCGACGGCGACGGGCATTAAATGCCCTTGTCCCCCACTGTCAAAGTAGGTAGCAACCACTGTTCATGCACTGTAGCTTCACTGTTCCCGCACTGTTCCAACTACCACCTCTTTTACATTTTTACCCCTTTCTCCTACGCTGCCACCTGTTGGCGCCCCCTTTCGACTATAAAAGGGAGGCCCATGCGCACGTAGAGGGGGTTCGACCCTGGACAACTCTCGCGCTCGGTGTAGCTGCTACTGTAGTTCTTCAAGCTCCCGAGCTCAATACCAACACAAAGCAGCAGTAGGAGTTTTATCTCTCGAGAGCTCGGCTGGGTAAAATCCGCCCGCGTGCTCGCTACGATCTGCTCTCTGTGCTCCCTCCGCCCTCGTACCGCTCAGACAAGGGGCCCCGGCCCCATAGGTGTTCGTGGCGGGAAGATTCCCCCGGCATCTTTGGCGCGCCAGGTAGGGGGCGTCGAGGTTGTGCGGACCTGATCCGGCGTTCGCGCGGGCGCGTTCTTCATCAACCTCTCCAGTTTCATCAGCAACTTCATCAACAATTGCGCCATGGCCCCGAAGAAGAAGGCTTCGGAGGTTGCAGGCCCGGCTGCGTCTCGTCCGCCGCCACCGGAGCCAACGGTGGGCGGAGAAGACGCCGTCGGAAGGGTGGTCGCCGGCGAGGACACTCGCGGCATCACCAGATCCAAGGACAGGACGGATGACCGCGCCTCGGTCTCCGTGAACACGCCGCGTCCATCTCAGCACACGACAACCCAGCAGCGCCATACCACGGGAGGTGGTATCCGCATGCTGGGGCAAGGACACACCGGAGACTCGCGGGATGCTCCGGACCACCGTCCGTGCACAAGCAAAGCGAAGGTGCCGGGGCAGGACCCTGCTCCTCCTAACCCTGTTAGGAGTCCGAGCATATCCCGCTCCTCGCACCGCTCACCCCCGCTCCCCTCCAGTGAAGGCCAAGTCCGGCAAGGACAGCTCTGGTGCCCGCTCCGGCAAGCACATCTCCCCGGAGCGCTGCGCTGCCGTCGAGGACGCGCCATCGAGCTCCACCGGCAAGTGCTCCGGCAAGGACAGCTCTGGTGCTCGTTCCGGCAAGCACATCTCCCCGGAGCGCTGCGCTGCCGTCGAGGACGCGCCATCGAGCTCCACCGGCCAGTAGGGCAAAGGAAACTGCCAAGCTCCAAAAAGCTAAGTCGTCCGAAGCCAGTGCGAGCACTCCTTAGTCCCATGTTTTTTATGTTATGTTCCTCGGGCGCGTTAGTCCTTTGTACGCATAAAACCATGCTTGTGGAGGAACCTGCCCGTGGATAGCCGCACCCTTATCTTGTTTCCGAGCACGCTCAACGATTTAAGTGAGCTACGACAAGTGTCGCGCCCTTGCTTCGTTTTCGAGCACGCTCAACAATTTAAGTGAGCTGCGACAAGTGTCGCGCCTTGGTTTGTTTCGAGTCCGCTCAACAAACACAAGTGCGTTCTTGACTAGTCGCTGCAAGGTTGCTTGCCGGCAAGACCTTGGCCAGCAGGCTGCTTCGAGTCCAGCACTCGGCGCTTTCATGACAAGGGCCCCTTGCCGCAAGTTCCCTAGAAGCGTGGGGTAAAGCGCACAAAGGATGTAAGGTAGAGGGTGTAACGAGCAAGCCCTGCCGTGAGATGCCCTTCGTATGAGAAACTTGTGCGCGGAGGAGCTGTGTCGTGGCCCGGCGCCCTTGGTTTGTTTCGAGTCCGCCAACGAACACAAGTGCGCTGCAATCGCCCGCAAGGTTGCTTGTCGGAAGCAACACCGCCCGGTGAACTGCTGATGTCCCGCACTCAGCAAGCGTGTTCGCGGCCGCAAGTTCCCTAGCAGCGTGAAGTATAAACATACGAAGGGCAAGGCACGGCATCGATTGCAAAGTCGCATAAGAAGGATTTATGTACATATACATGTAAATAATGAAACTATTGCAGACCTATCTCAGCTGTTTTCGTGGCTGAAATTACAGCAACAAGGAGAAACCGAAAAGAGCACACCAGCGCCGGGTCCGGCAAGCCGAGTTGCGGGGCTGCGAATCTTGAGATTCATCTCCGGCAAGCCGAGTTGCCGGGGCTGCGAGTACTAAGATTCATCTCCGGCAAGCCGAGTTTTGGGGCTGCGATATCGAGATAAGTTTTTCATCCTCGTCATGCATCCTCTCATGGACCGGGAAGCGGGGCTGCGTCTTTGAACGGCGTGTCTTGTAAAACCGCGGCGCGGAGGAGCAGTGTCGTGGCCGGTTTGCGCCCTTTGTTTTTTGAGCACGCTCAACGATTTAAGTGAGCTGCGACAAGTTTCGCGCCCTTGCCGTTTCGAGCACGCTCAGCGATTTAAGTGAGCGCGACAAGTGTCGCGCCCTTGGTTTGTTTTCGAGTCCGCTCAACAAACACAAGTATGTCTGAATCGCCCGGCAAGGTTGCTTGCGGAAGCAACACCGCCCGGTGGCTGCTGATGTCCGCGACTCGACAAGCGTGTTCAAGGCCGCAAGCTCCCGAGAGCGCAGGATGGGAACATACAAGGCACGAAGTCAAGTAAAAGACTCGGTCCAACAAGCGTTCCCCTCTTTTCATTAAAAACATCCTAGTTTAGTACAGGTCCATAGAGGATGAAAAACATGATAGAGAGGATTACAAGTTTTAAATGCAGCTAAGGCCCGAAGGCTTACAAGTTAAAAAGATAAGATGCCCGTAATCCCCCTCCTGTTTCTCTGTTCAGGAGTTCAGGAGGTAGGTCAAGGAGGCCCCGGCAAGAGAAGCTTGCCGGGAAGGGCGAAAGGGCGCCTAGGAGAGCTACGGGCGCCGAAGACACCAAGAGAACTTCGGGGCGGCCGGGAGCTTGGCGGAGGCGGAGGCGCCGGAGGCAGAGCTTGAAGGCGGGTGGTGGGGCGTCGGCCACGCTCGAGAGGCTCCTCGCCCTCGTACTTCGACATGTGGCCTTACCGCCACCCCCTCTTCCTCTTCCGCAGCCTCCCTACGCCAGCCGCCCAAGGAGACGGCCCCGGGGAGTTCAGAAGGCCGGCGACCCGGATGATGGGGTCGCCGGTGGCGCGCGGGGCAGCGTCCGACGCCTAGTCGGACCCGCCATCCCCCTCGTCGCCGCTGTCGCTCCCCTCCTCGTCACTCTCGCTCGAGGAGGGACCTTCGCTATCGGAGGAGCTGTCCACACAGCATCTCGCCCGGATCCCGGAGTCCCCGAAGACCTTGACGGCGAGAAGGTCACCCTCCATTAACTTGAAATGGAGGGTAAACCCCGCCGTCAAGCTGTGGATCTTGGCGACGTCTTCCACCCTCGGTCGGTACATCACGCGGGGCTGGGGACACGACACTCACTCGAGTGCCGCTGATCCCCAGCCCCTCATGCATAACTCCATTACCTCGGGCGGATCCGGTTCCATCGCGCTCATGAACAGGGCCGGCGGCAGCGGAGGCGTCGGCAGGCGCCGGTGCAGCTTGATGAAGAACTCCGGGGATCGTCTCAGTATGGACCGCCTCGAGAAAGGAGCCGCCCGGAGGAGACGGGGGAGGCACATCGCCACGACCGCCTCTCCCCCGACCGCCTCGGCCACGCCCTCGGCCTCGTCCGCGGCCTCGTCCCTCCTCTCCCCTCGTGGCTGGCTCCGCCGCCACAGGCGAGATAAGGAGAAGTGCGCTACTGGGCGACCCTCGCTGCCACCGTTGAAGAACCAGGATTTCCTCCTTCCATGGCAGAAAGAAAAATGGAAGCTGAAGACGAAGGGAGAAGAGGAAGTGTGTGTCCATTATGCTCCCCTTCCGCCCTTTTTAAAGGGGCGAGGTGGGGGCTCAACCGCCCTGCTCGGCCAATCGGGAAGCGAGGAGGGCAGAGGAGCGGGGCCGACTCGCCATCTTCGCCCGTGACGGCTCGGTCTCCCACCTTCGCCGCCCGACCCCTATGCATGAGGGCGCGTGGCGGCGGGCCGAGCGGCGGGTGAAGTGACCTCGCCTGCACCACGATCACGGGGTGGATGCCTTAAAGATCGCATCGCCGCCCACATCCACGACGCCGCAATCGACGCGTGCCGTTCACGGGAGGATGCGACCGATGCGGAAGTGGATTCGCGCGCCCGCGGAACGCGTGTGCCCGATGCGCTGTATTTTGGGCCTGGCCCAACAGCGCTCGGCACCGTGTGTGGCCCAGCCGGGGCTCTGTCGGTGTACTAAGGTAGGGGTACCTCGGTACCCCAACGTGTGCACAGGCGTTGCAGACTTCCAGCGGCAGGTCTACCACGTGCTCGCCAAGACCTTCTGCTCCATGTCAAGCCATTCAAAGACGAAGTATACAAGGCAGAAGATCGAGACCCGGCAAGCGGAGCTTGCCGAAGGCCGTTCGGGCTCAAGATTACATCACTCACGCAAGGCCCGGCAAGAGGAGCTTGCCGGGAAGACTAGAAGATTACATCATAGAAGACACGCCTCGGCACTATATGCGTCGGCGAGGGCCCGGGAGCGACAAGTTCTGAGCCGGCAAGCCCGGGCCAGCAAGGTCAAGACCCGGCAAGGTGCTTGCGGGAGAGTTGCGCCTGGTGTGCGCGCTCCAGCTCATCGGCCTGGCGTGCGCCAGGGCCTTTCGAGGACGCGTGGCGGATGGCTGTGCAGCCTGGGGACACGGTGGCACTTCACGGTGGTGGATCCATCGCCCGTGGCGACGGAGACGCAAGGGCGGGAGCTTTTGGGGTCGACGGCGACGGGCATTAAATGCCCTTGTCCCCCACTGTCAAAGTAGGTAGCAACCATTGTTCATGCCTTTGTAGCTTCTTGTTCCCGACTGTTCCAACTACCACCTCTTTTACATTTTACCCCTTTCTCCTCGCTGCCACTGTTGGCGCCCCTTTCGACTATAAAAGGGAGGCCCATGCGCACGTAGAGGGGGTTCGACCCTGGACAACTCTCGCGCTCGGTGTAGCTGCTACTGTAGTTCTTCAAGCTCCCGAGCTCAATACCAACACAAAGCAGCAGTAGGAGTTTTATCTCTCCGGAGAGCTCCGAAGCTGGGTAAAAATCCGCCCGCGTGCTCGCTACGATCTGCTCTCTGTGCTCCTTCCGCCCTCGTACCGCTCAGACAAGGGGCCCCGGCCCCATAGGTGTTCGTGGCGGGCAGATTCCCCCGGCACAATACTCTTCTAAAGATTTTAATTTCATCCTCTCCACATGATTCTCAAGAAACAGCAAGCCTAAATGAAGATATTGAACGTAGCTCTGTACTTGAAGACCGCACTTCCCCTACACCACCATCACAGGTTGCTCTAACTTCGCAGTGTGATATGTGGTTGCATGTTGCATACGGTGTCTAACTTGTAATGCTTCTAATTAGGGTAAATTGCATATGCTTAGTTTACACACTATACCTATGAATATGACATGCCTTCCTATTTTTTGTACACACTACATCTACGTGTTAACCTTGTTCTTACATGAAACTACCTCTCTTCTATATCTTGCATCAATCACTTACGATGAATCACCTTTATTCGTTGCATATTGCATATTATTTCTAGCCCGTTGCCATGTATTGCTTCTAATTTGGTCAAATACATTTGTTAGGGAACCCTTTTAATTTGGCAAAGTGATATTGGTTCCATCTTTCGTATGGTTTCTAGCTTGCATTGATTCCAACAAGTTCAAGCACCTTGTGTTTAGTTTACATCATACATGTCAATATGTCACACCGTCCTGTTTTTCATACATATTCCATCCTCCTATCATGCGGCTGCCTTACATGAAATTAGTGTTCGTCAGTATCATGCATCAATGAGTTCTGAAGAGCAAATTTTATTCCCTTTTCTTGTGGGTTTGACTTGACAAGGCAAAATCAAGAAAGAGTAAGGGAGGCGATGATGGTGGTCCTCTACAGTAACATAAACGGAGCATCTGTACCAATTCTCCTTGTACTGATAGTGCATTACAAGGTCCATGTCTCCGCTCCTCTACTCCACCATCCAAGGTGCTTGCTCTAACTTGGCAGTGTGATATCTGGTTGCATGTTGCATATGGTGTCTAGCTTGTATTGCTCCTAATTAGTGTAAACTGCTTCTACTTAGCTTACACATGATACATGTGAATATGACACGTTTTCCTGTTTTTGGTACATACTATATCTGTCTATCACACCATGTTCTTACATGAAACTACTCTTCTTGTGTATCCTGCATCAGTCACTTATGGTGGGACACCTTTAAGTTGGCAGTGTGATATTGGTTTGCGTCTTGAATATGATTTCTAGCATGTATTGCTTCTAGTTTGATGAACACCACCTATGACGAGACAATTTTAACTTGGCAGAGTGATATTGATTGCACCTTTCCATATGGTGTCTTGTAGTGTTTCTAATTTGTTGAAGTGCCTTCTGCTTAGTTACCACATCATAGGTGTGAATATGTCAAGCCGTCCATTTTTTCGTACATATTCCATCCTCGTATCATGACTTTGCCTTTCATTAGAGTAGTGTTCGTCAGTATCATGCATGAATGAGTTCTGAAGAGCGAATTATATTCCTTTTTCTTGTCGGTATGACCTCACAATGAAAAATCAATAAAGCTAAGGAAATTGGCAAGGCATTGGATGATGGTGGTCCTTCCGAGCAACTGATGGAGGTTCTCTACAGATTCTACTCTGCCATCCTCCCAACAAGATTCGAAAGACAACGCAAGGCTAGACAGTCAACATAGCTGTGTAGATGATGTGCACATCTCCCCTACTCCACCATCACTGGTGCTTGCTCTAACTTGGCACTATTATGTGTGGTTGCATGTTGCGTATGATGTCTAGCTTGTATTGCTTCTAACTTTGTTGAATTGCATCTGCTTAGTTTACACATAATGCCTGTGAATATGACATGTGTACCTGTTTCTACATCAGACTACTGTTCTTGCATAACCCGCATTAGTCACTTATGATAAGGCACCTTTAAGTCGCCATTGTGATATTGGTTGTGTCTTGCATATGATTTCTAGCATGTACTGCTTCTAATTTGTTGAAACGCCATACAGTTTGAACTTGGCAGAGTGATATTGGTTGCATCTTTCATATGGTGTCTAGCTTGCAGTGCTTCTAATTAGTTGAAATGCCTTCTGCTTAGTTACCACATCATAGGTGTGAATATGTCACGCCATCCTGTTTTTCATACATATTCCATCCTCGCATCATGTGTTTGCCTTTCATCTGAGTAGTATTCATCAGTATCATGCATGAATGAGTTCTGAAGAGCGAATTTTATTCCTTTTTCTTATCGGTTTGTCTTCGCAGTGCAAAATCATTACAGCTGAAGGAAATTAGTCCGACAGTGGATGATGGTGGTCCTTCGGAGCAACTCAAACAGGGGGTCTCTACAAATTCTACTCCGCCATCCTCCCAACAAGATTTGCAAGACAACACAAGGTTGGATAGTCAACGTAGTTGTGTAGATGATGAGCACATCTCCCCTACTCCACCATCACAGGTGCTTGCTCTAAGTTGGCACTATTATATGTGGTTGCATGTTGATGATGTCTTGCTTGTATTGCTTCTAACTAGAATTGCATCTACTTACTTTACACATAATGCCTGTGAATATGACACGTGTTCCTGTTTCTAGAACATACGTGTACATTATGAGCACATCTCCCCTACTCCACCATCACAGGTGCTTGCTCTTACTTGGAACTGTTATATATGGTTGTGTTTTCCGTATGATGTCTAGTTTGTATTGCTTCTGATTATGTTGAATTGCATTTGTGTAGCTTACAACTTATACCTGCAATGATCACTTACCCATAAGACACATTTAACATGGGACTATGATGTAGGTTGCATATTGCATTGTCTTCTAGCTTGTACTGCTTCTAATTTCTTGAAATGGCACTTACGACGAGACACTTTTTACCTAATAGAGTGATATTGGTTGCATGTTCATATGGTGCCTAGCTTTCATTTCTTCTAATTTTGTTGAAATGCCTTCCGCTTACTATTTTTTCATACATATTCCATCCTCCTATAAATGCGTGTGAATATGAAACGCTATCTTTTTTGTATATATTCCATCCTCCTATCCTGCGCTTGCCTTACATCAAAGTAGTGTTAAATCGTATCATGCATCAACCAGTTATGCAGAGCTAATTTTATTCATCTTCTTGTGGTTTTGACTTCATAAGGCAATACGAGAAAATAGGAAGGAAAAGAGTAAGTTAGGGATGTTGGTGGTCCTCCGCACCGGCGCTAAGCAGAGACTCTCTAGATTTGCCACTCCTCTCGCTAATGAAGTTGAAGTCCCAAGTCTACATGATGAGTTCATCTCCGTACTCCACCATCGCAGTGCTTGCTCTAAGTTGTGATGTGATAATTGGTTTCATGTTGCATATGTTGTCTAGCATGTATTTCTTCTATTTTGATTAAATTGCAAATGCTGAGTTTATCGTTATACATGTGCATATGACATGGCTTTACGTGTCTAGAATACTTGCATCTATCTATCATACCATGTTCTTACATCAAAATCTTTTGTTGTGTATCCCGCATCATCACTCATGATTGGACGCTTTTAACATGGCAGTTTGATAGTGGTTGCATCTTGCATTGATTTCTATGTTGTACTGCTTCTAATTTTTCGAATTGCCACTTATGAATAGACACTTTTAACTTGGTAGAGTAATATTGGTTGCATCTTTCATATGGTGTCTAGCATGCATTACTTCTATTTTCTTGAAAATCCTTCTACTTAGTTTGCACATCATAGCTGTGAATATGTCATGCCGTCCTATTTTTCTTACATATTTCATCCTCATACGGTTGTCTTACATCAAAGTATTGCTTGTCTGTATCATGCATCAATGAGTTCTGAAGAGTGATTTTATTCTTTTGTGTTGTGGGTACAACTTGACATGGCAAAGTCAAAAAAGAGCAAGGAAAATAATATAGTAGGGAGTGCTGTTACTCGTCGGGTGAAACGTAAAAGGATCTGCCGTCGAGATTCTACTGGTACTTATAGTGCAGTAGAAGGTCCAAGTCCATCGGCTAAATCTACAAACACAGTATCACTTGCTCCACCAGCTGCAGCATCCGCTTCCACTGTACCAGCATCTCAACGAGTTAATCGTTTGTTTGCTCCGAAACTGGCCAGTTCCCAAGTTGCCTTCACACCTAACACTACTTCCAAAGCACTACTGACACAACAGGACTTGGGAAGATCAGACAAACCTCATGAGCATCAACACCAAGACGTTACCTGACCGAGTCAAGTTGCAGTTGCATGCTCCTTTATATGTACTCTCACAGTTTGATGTACACTAACACTTTCCATATTCGTTGTTGAACTAGCACCACGGCGCAAGCGAAAACATACATCAGGGATAATGCTTGATAGATTAACAAAACCTAAAGGAGGAAGAATGGAGATCCATTTTGAGGCAGGTTTAAAAAGGCCACGTGATGCTACAGAGTCAGCCAAGTTAGTATCGAGGCAGCCATTGCCGTTAGGTGTCATGCACGTATCCTCCCAACGTGGAACCAGTACAGGAATGAGAAAGACAATACCCAGTTTAACACCTTCCTTGACCATTTATCCGTAAGTAATGTTATTCATCGCAATTAGTAATATTGTCTTGGTCTGTCCCATACTTTCTAGCTTCCTCCTAATAAGACTCACATTATTTTTTCAACACATGAGGTTCAAGTTGGATCCGAAAGATGATGCGACTAAACAAGCATGCACTCATGTTTTTCAGTCTGCTCTGCGACAGTATCGGTACCACCTTAGAAAATCTCACTTTGAAGGCAAGTCTAACAATGAAATCGCCCAAACATGTCTAGTGGAATATATTACAGATGAAGACTAGACAGCCCTTGTTAAACTCTGGTCTGATCCAAAGTATCAGGTAGGCTATATGTATTTTATCAAACCACATATTGAGCTTGTATTTATGTATGTGCCTTACAAGTGTATCTTCTTCTAGGCTAACTATTTGAAGAACAAAACCAACCATTCTAAAGTGAAATTCCAACAGACAACAGGATCTCGTAGCTATATTGCACACTGCGAGGCTCTTGTAAATAGCTGCTACTTCCTTCTTTTTTTTGTGGCATACTATCGTATATATATTGACTTGTTCCAAATACAGAGGAAAGCCCGTGCGGGCCAAAAAGAACCTGAACCGAATGCAGTGCAAATCTTCAAGGATTGGCACACCAGCAAGATGAAGGGCATGGGCACACCAGTTCAAGCTGCTGTTGTAAGTCCTTACTACTCCTGCCTTGAATTGATTGGTACTGTGATGTGTTCATTTAACTACTTGGTTTGCAGCCAATGTCAGTTACTCTATTCACTTTTATACACAGTTGTCTTAACGTATCATTTCACCTTACATGGTTTAAAAGAGATGAAGGATATTCTTTTGGTCTTGATCTGTAATCTTGTTGTTATGTTCATGTGCGCACACAATGATAAAATAGCATGTTTGTTTTTTATGTGTTTTCCCATGATATGAATGATGTCATACTATGTTCATCCTACTTTAAACCATGTCTCTTTATCCTTAGATGTCAACGAATGTGAGGAAATAGACAATCTGAGGCATGCTACATGGACATATGTTTGAAAGTGATTTTATTATGTAGTTGGCACTACAATACATGCTAATGTATTACAGTAGTTCACCAAAATAAGTTATGTATAAACGTTTAACCTACTTTGTTTGTTTTTATCTCATTAGTAACTTATCTGGTACACTAATTTACAAGTTCAAACTTTCAGGAAGCTATGGAACAAATGATTGAACAGCCACAATCACCTGAAGGTGACGAGGCTACCATAGGCACAATGTCACCTCTTGGTGCAGTGCGTCAGTATCTCTCCACTAACAGTGCAAAAAGCACCTTCCAGCGTAATTCTGGGTTGGTTGTCAAGGTAACCTCGTCCAAATCGCCTACTGAACAAAATCTTCCTGCTAGACAGAGTGATATATCTGTGCTCCAGACACAAGTCTAATCCCTAATGGACGTCATTTCAGAAACAAGAATAGTGGTTGACAAATGTCGTCCAGATATGAATGGTTTTGAAACCAGACTATCAGACATTCGCTTCGCTGTTCAAGAGCAATGGCGGAAAAAAGGTGGAGATCGTGCTGCTCCATCAGATTCTACAGCCTGAAACATTAGCACTCAGGTCAAATGATTTGTGCTTCTATACATCTGATGGTGCTTTTATCTGGAAGGAATGTAAACTTTATGCCAACAGGCCTTTTGTTGTATAGTTGGAATTTATTTTGTTGTGATACAACATTTATGATGCTGCCACAGGCTGCACTAATTACGACGCGATTTTTGTATAGTGTATGTTTATCTTAGTAATGTATTCGGCTGAAAGCTTCATAGGAGCCCAACATGCCAACATTCGTCGGGCCCATTCCAATTGGGCTAAAAATGATAACGGGCCGAAATTGCCATGTAGCCCACTAAAATATCTGGGCATAAATCAGCATAAGCTTTCATATTTTTCTGGTAGGCCTGTGCCCATAGTGGGCCTTTAACAGGCCTAAACATAATTTGGGCCCTCAATAAAAATAGGCCATTTACAGGTGTAAATATCTCGAGCCCATAAAAACATGGGCCTTTAATAAACCGAAAGTGAGATTGGGCCCTGATTGTGCCAAATATCCCACTGGTCTTAGCAGGCCGAAATGGTGGCCCATTTACGATGCGGATCTTTGACATGCCGAAATTCGGACGGGCCATAAATGTGCCGACCTAATACATGGGCCTTTAACAGGCCGGATCTTCGGTCGGGCTAGATTATCGTCATTTTTAGATGGGCCATTAATGGGCCTTATATGATGTTGGGCCACATATGGCCCATTGTTTTCATCCGGCTTTAACAGGCCGAAAATGACAACAGGCCGAAAGTGGCCCAAATCTATAGTGGGCCTCTAACAGGCCGAATGTCAGACATGGCCGAATATGACCCAAATCCTTCACGGTCGTTTATGGGCCGAAAGTTTTGATGGCCTGTAAATTGGCCCAAATGAAGCAGGACCTTTAACAGGCCGGAAAATACACCGGGCCGTAATTCGGCCCAATTACTTAGCGGACTATTAACGGGCCAGAAGTGACCATGGGCCGCGTTGATGACAAGTTTACGACAGGCGTTGATAGGCCGATTTGACAGAGAATTTGGGCCTTTAGCTGGGCCGGCCCATTATGGTCTGCAGAATCTTGTGGGCCTTTAGTTGAGCCGGCCCATTGTGGTCCGCAAAATCTTGTGGGCCTTTAGCTGGGCCCGCCCATTATGGTCTGCAAAATCATGTGGGCCTTTAGCTAGGCTGGACCATTATGGTCCGCTAAATTTTGTGGGCCTTTAGCAGGGCCGGCCCATTATGGTCTGCAAAATCTTGTGGGCCTTTAGCTGGGCCGGCCCATTATGGTCCGCTAAATCTTATGGGACTTCGGTTGGGCCGGCCCATTTATACTTTATGGGCCGGTCCACGTGTCAACATATCATGGGCCCATCTCGACCGTTGGATAAGTGACACGTGTGCCAACGCGGAGATGACACGTGGATCCGTCAGCCAATGAGAATTTTACACGTGGAAAATCGGCATTGGTCGTGGCTGTTAGCGGGTTATCGGATCCAAAAAAGGACCGATAGGTTAACGACGGTTAACCGCATCCCGTTATGGTGGATGCCACGTGTAGGTCACCCTTGACGAAAGCACTTATATGACGCGCGATTTATCGTCATGGAAGTGGACACTTCCGTGATGATAATTTTGGTAATGTCATGGAACACTTCTACGACAGCACAGCTATGGCTATCTTGATTCTGTCATAAAATCGTCATGGATGTACATGCATGACAGAAAATGCGACCTACTGTGACAAACACGTATCATCACGGAAGTGTATTTTTTTAGTGCTACTTCGCAACCAATGTTTGCTTTCAACTAGCCACTACGATTTGGTTTGGACAAGAAAAGTACAGTAAACAAGTTACAATCTATTTTCCGTGTGAGATCAATAACTTAAGCAGATATGAAAGAGTACCACCTCTCTTGCGACGCCCTGTAGGCCCCTGCTGATACATTGAGGGTGCTGCGGGTGCGATGGCTGTGGGTGGCATGGAAGAAGACTTGAGACGACAGACGGGGGATAAGACATGTTGCCATGGACGAAGCAGTTGTAGGAGCGGCAACGGCAAGGTGGACAACAGCGCCGATGAAGCGAGAGGACGCGATGAAAGGATCCTGGTCGGGCACCATGGATGAGAGACGTCTATCTCTTGTAGTGGACGACGGGGTAGGGGTAGCGGCTCCGGTAAGGTGGAGGATGGGGTGGCGGATGGAGGAGGCTGGCCGGAGTGGGGAGGTTGTTGTGGCGCCGACGGTGCATGAATGGGGGAGGGGGACGGGGAGGGGATCTCAAATTTTGCGACGCACTTGTCTAAAATGTGGGAAACTTACGAACTTAGCCCCCATTCAAAATTTCGGACATCTCATTAATTGGGGATAGGACGGTAATCTCGCATCTCCCCAATATTTGCCGATAGCGATTTCGGGCGAGGAGAGAGTAATTTGGCGCCCACGGTTGGCGCCCACGGTGTATGAATGGGCTGATAGGTATGGCGGTTGTGTCATGTCCGAGTGAAGTTACAAACCTGCCCCTATTAAAAATATTTACCTACATTGTTTTCTGCCGAGTCAAGTTTATTTTGCCACCCACGTGTATGAATGAGAAAATTGAGGGAGAGACAGAGGTCTGTCGGATGAGTTTGAATCAAATGTGTGTTTGCCGCCCATGTTTGGCGCCCACCGTGTCTAGATGGGGAGACAGGTGGTCATATCACGTCTGATTGAAGTTACTAGTCTACCCCTACCGACAGCAGTGGAAATCGGGTCGATTAGGATGTGAAGTGTCAAGGGTAGACAGTAATTTCTAGATCACAAACACTGGCTTCGGGTAGACGACAAATGATAGTGCGTGTTTTGCCACTTTGTTCAAAATTTGGGAGAATTAGCATTCACGTTTACCCTGGGCCCTGCCAACTAAATTCAAATCCAATTTGTATTCCATTACGAATATCCATACATCATTCTACCTTTCATTATTTATTCATCAAAACCACGACAAAGATTTATTCCACCTTTATATATGAATATGATTTAAAAATGTCGTGATCTTCGAATTCAGTAGGTTGGATACACTTTGAGTCAAAGAGTTATTTCATCCAATAAAATATGCTCACTCGAAAAACATTTCAACTGTGTCAATCATACAAGTACTGAGGATTACCTCACCTAAAAAATTCAGATCACATGGACAACAAAGGGGGTTTTACAACATAAAACATTCAGAGACATGACATAACATGCAAGTATACTAATCTAATGACAATTTCAACTGGAGTCTAAAGAAGAATTGGGATTACCATGGGCTTCAGATAGCAGAAGCAGCAGGACCCCCTCCGTCTTAAAATGCAACATTCTTACTTCCTCCAATTCTTGGGTTGCTTGCATAATGCGTGTAGCTAATTGCATAGTTTCCAGCCTCAAGATCAGGATTACCTCATTCATGGCAGCCACACCATCTCTTTCTACCTCTAGTAGAGCCTCAAGAACTATAATATCTGTGCTCAAACTGCTCTCCAGCATCTTGCCTCTGAACTGCTACCATTTGGTAACATGGTTGGCACACTCCTTCCACAAATAGATTCTGGGGTTGTACAATATGTCCTAGTGTGAATGACATCCTGAAAGGTTTCCGATAGACATAAGTAAGAAATAGTTATCACATGATCCAGTCAGTAAGCTTATGTGGTAGACGACATACGAAGCATGGCAAGCTATATTTAAATTGTTCGAAGCAGCATCAGTCGAAAACAAATTAAAATGGTAAGATGAAAGGCAGTGTACCACCGCTATATTTAAGTTGTCTAGGCATCTAAGCAGTTGAAATAATCTGAGAAAGCACTTAAATATTGTGACCTCGTATAAACTACAAAGACAGTCTTGTGATGAAGTTCATAGGAAAAGTTAAGGAGTCAAATGAATTAAGCATGCATTTCTTTACGATAGTACATAGACACTACTGACATATTGGCCAACTCAATTATGGCCTAACAAGTAACAAACAAGCATTCAAATCAAGCAATACAGCAAAGCAGACAACTGAACTAGTTGTAATTCTGTAAGATTACAGATTGACGGCACAAGCCAAGAAAGCAGCCCACACGCATTACATTTCACATGTACTAAAACACACTGGCTTACCATATGTTGCTGTCAAGCCTCGCTACTATTCCAATGCTCTTTGAAGATATCATCAGCATCCCGCGATTGCAAGTCTAGTTGTTGTAGTTTATTCTTCCCCCTCTATTTAGGTAAAATTAATTTTAATCACATGCACTGGTTCAAATTGATCATCACTGGTTAATCTAAACTAATGAAAGAACGGTGTGTGCTTACATGGCAATATATGTGCTTCACTCTATTTTTATGCTTGTTCGAGGTGCCAGCCCCAAAAGAACAAATATTTTGCTTGATGGGGTTAGCAGCTCCATTATTAATAGAAGCATCACATTAGTCATGCAACTTAGGAAGATCAAGAACGCACAAAAAAGTGTGGCCCTATTTGGATCCATGGGTTAGAGCTAGTCTGGGCTCAAATAGCCCTAGCGTATCCAAACATGAGGGCTAGTTTGAGATAGTTGCATCTAACACGCCAAAAAAACTATGGCCCTGTTTGGATCCATGGGTTAGAGTTAGTTTGAGCTAGTTTGGGCTCAAATAGCCCTAAAGTATCCAAACATGAGGGCTAGTTTGAGCTAGTTGTATCTAACCCATCCAAAAAAACTATCCCACCCAAGAGGTGCTAATTGGAGCAAGTTCTTCTAGTGCATTTATTGTCAATCTAACCCTATCATCCAAACACCTCTTTGGCTAGAGTTAGTTCAGGGTTAGTCATGAGTTAGAAACTAACTCTAACCTCTAGCTAAGTTAGAGTATCCAAATTGGGATTATCCCACCCAAGAGGTGCTAATAGGAGCTAGTTCTCCTAGTGCATTTATAGTCAATCTAACCCTATCATCCAAACACCTCTTTGGCTAGAGTTTGTTCAGGGTTGGTCATGAGCTAGAAACTAACTCTAACCTCTAGCTAAGTTAGAGTATCCAAATAGGGCTATAGAATTAGTGTGATGTAACCAACAAGTGGTATCAGAACAACACCATTATCATAAATATAGCATGCAAGAAGTAAAATAGTAGGCAGTGATATCTAGGAAGTACAGTAATACTTAGGACAAAACAAAAGCATTGTAACTATATGTGCACTGGTTTGTAATTTAGCACATGTAACCTGTTCACTGCCACATGTATGGCCCTACAGGTGCAAGCAGAATAGCGCATCTCATGAAAAATTGAATGATGCCCTGAAGAAATTCTAAGGTGCGGTGCTTATGCTAAGAAAGTGAACGTAGGCGCCGGCCGTTGGATAATATCACATGATTCTCAGCAGCTTATTGGTATTGTTCTCATACTTGAAACCTAAGGATCGTCGATGGTGCTCGTGTTGCGGTTGAGTTTGGACCAACTGTCGGTGTTGCTAAAGCGGCTCTGGTGCTTCGTTTGCGGTGCCTGTCCACATACAAGAAAGCTCATCTGTGGTAAGTGAACAGTTCCATGATAAAGAAGAGAAAAACCGAAGGAGTACAAATCTAAATATCCCGATGAGGCTGCGGTGTTAGTAAAGCGGGGCCGGTGGAGTTGTATATGGCGTCCGTGGAGCTAGTCCGGTGCAGTGGACGAAGGCGTCGGTGAAGCACATCTGGCGTGGTTTATAGTGCTTTCGGTGTGGTGGATCTATTGTGGCGAATGAGGGTTGGTATGAAGGGAAAACGATGTGGCAAACGAGGGAGTCGGTGAAGGGCCTACGCTATGGTGGACGAGGGCGCCGGGGAAGCAGATCCGGTGCGGTGGAGCATAATTGTGGTCAAGGAGATCTTGAATGGTGGACAAGCTAGTTGCTGAAGCGGCTCCAATGAAGCGGAGGACTAGATTTGGCGGCTTGGCATGGTTGGGGGGGAGGAGACGGGGAGGGGAAGGGGAGGGGCTCTAGGGAACAATGTTGGGGCAAAGAGGGGAAAACAATGGAGTTACCTAACCAGCCCTTTTCCGTTCATGTGGTAGGGGTAAAACAGGAATATCGTAGGGCTAAACTTCTGGGCGCGAGAAATTTCGATGTGAGCAGGAAGTTTGAAAGCTTTTGCCGACTGAAATTAAGTGTTCTGCTCTTATATGGCTGACTATGATATCATGGCCGGGAATTTATTTGTTTTGCACACAATAAAGTGCAAGTTTCAAAAATCAATGTGTCCAACTCGAAACTTAGATTATCCATTCAATTCAAATATGGAACATTGAGCTAGTGGAAGCAAATACCATCATATGGTCCAAATCAATTGAAATTCCAAATGTGTTTATCCTAAATATGATGACAAAAACAAAAATGTGTATGTGTATGAATAAAGTGGATGATTATAAGGTTTGGACATGCCGGTATGTGTATATCTCTAGGTTTGATATCGGAATTTGAAATCACGAAATCCCGGCTTTAAAAATTTACCTCCATTTAAATGAATTACAGAATATAATATATAGGGTGAGTCTATTCTAATAACACCCTTAAGACCTTATTCTACCAACACTAATCTCTTATTCTGCTAACACCCAACCCCACCCATGTTCGCCCGCCCCCCACTTTCTTCCAGCGCACCCCCAACTTCTTCCACATCCATCGCCGGCCGCCCGTGCCTCCCCACCTCCCACCCACCCTCCCCACCTTCTTGGGCGTCGTGCCGCCCACCACCACCTACGATCGCGTATTGTGGGCACCACCTCCTACCCTGGCCATCGCCCTCACCTATCCCCCGGCGCGCCCTCAGCCACCGGATCCGGCTGCCACAACCATCGGTGCAGACACAAACGACGGATCTGGCCACTGCCGACCCCTAGCGCGTCAGCCCCCCACTGCCCCTTCCTCCCAGCCATTCCATCCCGAGGAGAGAACTCTGGGCACGGATCCGGTCGCCATGCGCTACAGTCCCGACCGGTTCGCCCTGCAGGCTGCTTCGTCGAGCCAGTGGTGGATCCAAGCTCATCTATGCCCATATAGTCCATTGGGTCGGTGCACGCAGCACGCCGGTGTCGCTGCCTGCAGTCTACTCCGTCGAGCCGGCGGCGGAAACAAGCTCATTTGCGCATGTGCAGGTCATCAACGCCCTCAGTGTGGTTCGCCTGTGGATGCCGAACGGAGCAGGCATGCAGTGCAGACGACCTTCTCCTCCATCAAGGAGGCCACGACCGGTGACCCCCTAGATGTGCCGACCCCACAGGTGGTTTGCCGGACTCACCACTCGTTGTAAAAGACCCCTTCCCCTCCATTTCCGCCACAGGACGACAAGCCAATGACATTCTGCTCTGCCTGGCAAGCTACCGCCCGTTCAATGCCTCCCTCCTTGCAATGCGTTCGCTCGCATGCACGGTTCAGCAGGACCGGCTTTGCAGACCAGCCATGGACGGCCTGTATTATGCAACTGCGTGCAATCCACTCTAGATCATCACGCGTGCGTAGTTCGCCCGAGTTGCAAATTTTGATTTGTTTGTGCAGGATGGACGAGTTGAAGTGTGTGAGTGGTCGTCTTGCAGTTCTCGTAGTTCTCTAGTCCTTGTAGTTCCCTAATGCAATACTGAAAAAACCAAATGAAGATTTCCTTTGTGGTGTGTGTTGTGTAAAAAGAAAATTGGGGTTTAGTTGAGGCCACGGGCATGGACTGCACCATCGTACGGCTGCATCCTTTGGCTGGAGTCTACGCTCTTCTTCTCGTCTCACATGACACATCAACGGTGAGATCCAAAGGTACACTTGAAAGCATTTTGTTTTTCTGTAGCAAAAAAACTGCAGTTTGGCTGTGCTCAAAGGCCCCGATTGCTTCAAAGAAAGTGTGGACGTTCGCTGGGGTACCATACAAGTTCTTCTTTTTGAAGTGATGTGTGTGCGTGTTTGCCGTCCGTGGTGATGGATAGGTGCAGCTCAGCCACAATTCCCCGATGAAGTGTCCACCGGTAGCGGCTTGCAGTTCTGGCCAAGGGCCGTGAAGTACACACCAACGCTCGCCATCTCTACTTCTTCTTTTGCAGGAGCTCGCCATCTCTACTTCGGTGCGCCATGCAGTACGCTCGTCGCGGTCGTGCGCTTCGCTGGCGACTCTGGACCAGAGATGCCACGTACATGCGAGGTTCAGATGGCCCTGGATTGCAGCTCGGATGGGCTGCGTGCGATGGCCTTGGTGTGCTTTTATTTTTTCCTTTGTCCCTGGTTTTGTTGTTTTGATTGGAGGAAATTTGATGCGTTTTGCACCCCTCTAAACATGCATTCTTTCATGGACACAATTGCAGTACAGTGCATAGTACGAAGGAGTTCACTTTGTAAAAAAATGTACAGAGGAGTTCACTTTTTATTATTTTTGGAGGAATTTTTTTGCAAATTTGAATCGACATTGATGCAGTTTATTAAGAAAACCCTGGCGGTGCACTTCTCAAAACAAAAAAAAAACCATGAAGTTCATGGTTGCTCCGATGTGTTACACACATGCGATTCAGTTAAACTATATTTTGCAGGAGAAGATGAACACATCAAAAAATTGATGCAGCTCACTATCATTAACAATGTAGCTCACTAATATTGACCATGTACTCTATATGAATTTACAAAAAATAAGAAAGACAAAACAATTATGTAGCTCACTCCGACATAGGTTGTGGTTCACTTGCCCTCGTCACCGCGGTCCACTCTATCATAAAAAATGTTGAAAAACACTCACAAAAACTCATGTGAGAAAGTTTACTCCCAACAAAAGAAACCATGAAGTTCACTTGACTGTTTGATGCAGTGCGGTTTTTTGGTGTGAAGCAGTGCGTTCATCTTTCTGATGCAGTGCACGCGATGATTTGGGTGTCGCAAAAAAACAGAGTGTCCGCGTTTTGGTATTTTTAAAATTGCTCTTAAACCATAAGTAATTAGAGGGAGCATTCTACATGAAAAAGTTGCGTCTCGATGATATCTTTCCAACGGCGTATAATTTCTACCATTTCGATCAGTGAAAAATTCACAAAAAACGTTGTCAGCCGCACGATTTTCAAAATTAACTAAAACCATAAGGTATCTCAAAAACATTTCAACATAAGAAAGTTGCACCTCGTCAGTAGCTTTCCAACGGCATATCATACGCCATGTTTCGACAAACGGTTCAAAAACTGGAGCGGAAACAGTCAACAAATTGCAAAAAAATCAAAAAAACAGAATTCCGCGATTTACTAAATTTGAAACTGCTCTTAAACCGTACAAAATTAGAGAAAATAATAGATATAAAAAAGATGCGACTTGATGATATCTTTCCAAAGCTGTATCCTTTGCTTGATTCCGATGTGTGGTTTAGAAAAAATCGCGAAAATACGCTCGCGTCATCCCGTCATGCGCGCACTGTTTTTGAAACTGCTCTTAAGCTGCAATGAATTTCAAAAAGTGTTCAACATGACGAGGCTGCGCATTTTCCATAGCTATCCAGCAGTATATTATAGACCTCGTTTCGACAAACGGTTTAGAAACTAGAGCGAAAACAGCGCCGAAAAAATGCATGCAGTTTTTTCTGGTGACGTTGCAGTGCTCGTTTGATGGGGATGTAGTGCCCTCGCGTTGAGCGTGCAGTGCGGAAGTGTTATCAGAATAACTATTCTGCTAAAATTTGGGGCACCTAGGCCCGTTATGGCAGGTCATTTTTATTACTGCATGACATGTAATCCATTAAATACTAGCTTTCCATTTTTCATGTGCATGCACGATATCCTCAACGTCAATGATTGCTTTCCAAAAAAACATAATTATATTGATTTCTTAGCAACAATTCCTTTCTAAATATTATGTTAATGCATTATACCTATTGAAAATATACACATGAGAGGGCTATTATGTCTTACTAGAAGAACGCTCGTGCATTGTCACGGGGCCACATTAACTTTAAGAGTTCAATATTACGACATTGGCGACCTTTTTTTACCATCAAATCCTCACACACACACACTCTCTCCCCCTCCCTCTTCCTCACTCTCTCTCCTTCTCTCCCTAACACACACACATAGCCTATTCTCCCCGACAATAAGACATACTCAATTGGCAATAAATGTGTGGACTTGTGGTGAGCTTGACTGAACTAATGGATAGTGTGATATATTCCCCAATCATTTAACAATGAAATTTCATAAATGGGAAGATTATGTAACACCTCAAGTCGTTAGCTACAGAGAGCTCCCCCTAATGATACCTTGTCATCAGGCTTGCTAAGCCAAACTGCCACTTGATAAAAATCAAAGCCCAATTCAAATTTAAAATAAAGTCAAATAAATTATTTCGTCAAACAGTAAAACTAAAATGTTCACCATATTCTATAAATCCCACTGATCTTTGCCATGTTGAGCCCAACATTATTTGACCCAAAAATTAAATCTTGTCAAATTAATAAGGGGTCCAACAGTAGTTAAAACAACCAATTAAATATAAAACTAATTTTATATATTTCCTTTTGGCCCCAAACATTTTGTGCCACCTAAAAATATTGTGCTCGAATTGTGTGCATAGTTTCACAATTAACAAAATTCATTTAGTTGATATAAGAATAAATAGAAAACGGTGTTAAAAAGGAGAAACGGATTAGAATACATTAAAAACCAAAAGGACGATGAAAACGGGGATTCCCCCTACCCCGGGCCTTGCCACCGAACCGGCCCAGTGGTCTAGTCCCCGCACGGTCATCTTCTCCTGTTCCCCGAGTCCGTTGCTACAGAGCCGGGCTCCCGCCCGACCACCTCGCCGGCATAGAAGGGGAATGGATAAGGGTGACGCCCTACCTCCCCTGCCCCCATGGCCTCACTCCTCCTCGACGCCCCCTCCCAGATCCACTTCTCCTCCTCGCTCGCTCGATCTCGGTGATCTGGACGAAGTCAGATGCCACGGCCACCATGACCGACCCCGTCCACACGGCCACTGCCCTCCCTGCTGGCTAGGACCTTATCGAGGAGCTCCGAATGCCTCCGCTACTTCGTCTGCACCAACGAAATCAAGTCCAGCACCCCCAGATCGACGTTGTTGCCGTCTTCCTCAACCTTCAGCCACCGTGACATTGCTGTTTGATCCACGCCGCCCCGAGCTCCCCTGTCTTCCCCTAGGGTGCCATTGACACCGCCGTGATCTCCTCTTGCCTTTCCCCTGTTTCCCCTCCCGTTTGCTCTCGTTAGGTATTTCGCCGTGGCCGAGAACCGCCGTCCCCCATGGCCATTGCAGGGTTAGCCACTGAGCTCCTCAGATTGACCCCGTGGCACATGGCCGCTCCTATGTGCGCCCATGCCCAAGCCTTCAACTCTTCTTCCGCGCCCGCGGGCCACTCCCTCTCTGGCTCTCCATGCCCACGCACGTGCCACACCGCCTCCGTCGCGCCCGCCGTTGCCATCATGCTCGCCACAGCCACCGCACCACTATGCCCCGCGCGATGCACACCCTGGTCGCGTGTCACACTCTCGCTGGTTGCGCTCGCCCCGTCTGCTACCGCCTATCCCTTCGCTCGCCCCGCTATCGCGCCCGTGCCTCGCGCCGCCTCCTGTCGCGGCCATCTTCTGCCGGCCTGTCACATCCCTAGCTTTATCTTGGCCTCGGTCTAGCTTGGTTGTTGCATCATGTTTAAATTCAAATGAAATTTGAATTGAGGAATTTTCAAAGTCTCAGAATCCTTTTAAAAATGAGCAAGATAAAATTGCTTCAAATAAGTCCAAGAAAATGTTCCTGTTATCCTCTGGAAATATTGGCAAGAGGTAAAATCCAAACCAATATTTTTGGTGTCTGAGAAACATTTATTATGGGCATTTGAATTAAATCAATAGCTATTTCAATTGGATTTATATCTACTATTAATAAATATAGGTCCAATAATTCTGAAATATTTTGTGGAGCTTTGGTTTAATTCTTTTAGCTTCTAAAAATATTTTCAGAAGCAACAAAATTGAATTGGTTTCAAAACCTAATTCAAAACAAACCTGCAAAATAGAAAGCGAGCAAATTAGAGAGAGAGAGAGAGAGAGAGGAAAAACCCACCTGGCACTTACCGCAGCCAGTGGCCGGCCCAGCCCACCACGAGGCTCCTCACATCGTCTACCCCTTGCCGGGAGGAGCAGCGGCGTGGCCAGCGTGCGCGCAGCAGCGTCCGGCCACCTCCTGCTTGCTTGCCGATGTTGGAGTCGGCCCCGAGCGCCACGTGCATCGCCCGACCCTCCCCTGGACCTCTCTCACTCTCCCTCAGCTTCCTCCCCCTTCTCTGCTCTCTCCCCGCACGCGCCCGAGCGGAGCTAGTCGCCGCCGTTCGCCATAGCCGCAGCCACCAGCCTCCCTCGCCCTGCCGCCAGGTCCAGAAGCACCGCCGTGTCACCCTCAACCTCCTCGCTGAGTCAGGCTTCGCCGGAGGCCCTGCAATGCCGTCCCCGACGTCTTCTTCAACCTCAGTGCCCGGAGATCCTCGCCGTCGATTCGCTGCCCACCGGCCGTCCCCGCACCTTCCGAGCCCTCCGTTAGCCTTTCTGTGAGCTCCTCCGCCTTTTCCCCTCCTCCTTGAGCTCGTTCCTCTCCTCTAGCCGCCTCTGCCACCGGAGCCGAGAGCTCCGGGCCGCCAGCCATGGTGCCACCATGGCCAGGTCCCGAACCAGCCGCTCCCGCATGCGTCATCGTTTTCCTCACCTCCCCAGGAGCATTTATCCACCACCAGCTCCTCCCCACGTGCCCCCTAGCTCCAACCCGAGCATGCTCGTAGCTTCGGCCGCCGCTCGACCTGTCGCTGGCGTCGATTCCCGGTGACCCCGTGACCTGCTGCTATCTCCACTAGATGCGCGGGAGCAAGGGCTATGCCCTGGTGCCCTCAGCGCGCGAAACCGCCGCCTATAGCGCTTTTCCGAGCCGTGCCGCCGCGTCTGGCCTCGCCGGCGTCGAGCCGCCGGCAGGTTTGACCCGCTGACCAGGGGTTTGACCTCCCCAGGCCCCTGCTTAATTAGTATTAGGTTTAATTAGTGTTAAATTAACTTAGTTAATTAGATGAGCCATTGACATGCGGGCCCAGGCCCTAATTAACCTAGGTTAGTGCTAACCTAACACTAACTAACTCTGTTAGTTAGTTGTTACACCGACATGTGGGTCCCAGCAGTCAGGTTTGACCTGGGCTGGCGTCTTTGACCTGCCGACGTCACCCCGACGTCATGCTGATGCAGTATTACATTTTTTGGATTTATTTTTAATCATAAAAATCCAGAAAATTGCCTAAACTTCTAAAAATCATAGAAAATCAACCGTAACTCCAAATGAAATAAATTATATATGAAAAATGATCAGAAAAATGCAATCTATCCATCTGTACCATTTTCATGCATGTTAGAACATCTTAACCTTGCTGTTTAGGTGAAACAAGGTAATGCACTAATATGACCTCTTAGAATGGGTTTGCATTTGAATCTTTGGTTCAAATGGACTCATCTCAATCTGTTCTAGCTTGCATTAACCCAAAACACATTCATATTGCCATGTCATAGCATGCATCATATTGTGCATTGCATTGATCGTGTTTCTTCTCTGTTTGCTGGTGTTGTTCCCCCTCGGTAGACGTTGTACCGTCGTTGTGATCGTTGACACTGATGAAGACTCAATGCTAACTTCAGAAGTGCCAGGCAAGCAAAACCCCCTTGTTCATTCTGATACAATCCCACTCTCTCGCTCCTACTCTCTTTTACTGCATTAGGACAACAACGATTCATCTGTTACTTGCTGCGATGGCGAACCCCTTTATCCTTTGCATGACTGTCATTCCACGGTAAATAGATGAAACCCACTAGCATGAGTAGGAGTTGCTTGAGCCTGTTGTGCCTACTCATTCATGTTTGTTTGTCATGCCTGCTATTGCTTAGAGTTGAGTCAGTCGATTCATCGGGATGAATCGAGGTGTGTGAACATGTCCTCTTGTGTGTGAGCTAAGTGTGTGAACACGATTTGGTAAAAGGTAGCGGTGAGAGGCCATGTAGGAGTACATGGTGGGTTGTCTCATTGAAGCCGTCCTCGAGGAACTGAGTTACGTGTTTGTGATCCATGATTCAGCTACTACCATGCATTGGGCCCTGAAATATGACCCTTTCGACTTCTTAATCATCGTTGTCCTCTGTCCAAGAGTTGCAAGTAGTTTAAGGTGTTTGTAGTATCTTTGGAGGCCGTCGTAGTGGCCTGACCGAAGGGTGGGCTGTGATCACGGTAAGCACGTGGGCGGGTATCTGCAGGCGCTGTTTGGTGTCACGGAACCTGTACACATCGTTAGGGGCCGTATGTGGAAACCTCGGCGGACTCCTGTGGATGGAACCTGAATAGGCGATAAACTGGACTAGAGACTTGAGTGTTTAGGTAGGTCGTGGTCTACACCCACGTCGGCTTTAAGCAAGTCTGCCGAGCACATGTCGTGTCGGGCGCTAAGTGGTGGAAACATGTATGAAGAAGTACACCCTGCGGGGTTAACATCATCTATTGAATAGCCGTGTCACGGTAAAGGACTTCTGGGTTGCCTATAACAGTTCATAGACAAGTGAAAGTGGATACTCTAAAATCGCAAGATAAGCGTGAGTGCTATGGATGGCGTTCTCGTGAGGGAGGCAGGGCGGATCCATAGTGGTGTATTGATATGGTGAATATGTGGACTCGTGTGCATACCTTAAAAGTGTTACATTGCGATCGTAGTTCAGGTTAGCCACCAAGTCAAAGCTGGCTTCTTTGCGGTCAAACTCCACCATCCCTTTGTTGATAATGATGCATATGTAGATAGTTACGATGTAAGTCTTCTGGGTACATTTGTACTCACGTTTGCCTATTTTATGTTTTTGAAGAGAGACTTGATCTTGCTAGTAGTTCAACCGACTTGACGTTTAGCTTGTTACCTCAGCTACGATCTTGTGCCCTCGGCAGGATCTGGTAGTTAGTCAGGCTTCTCAGCCTTTTTCATTTGTAGTTGTCTGTACTCAGATATGTTAAGCTTCCTCATGTGCTTTGACTTGTATGCTCTGAATGTTGGGTCGAGAGACCCATGTTTGTATCTCGCTCCTCGGAGCCTATAGAATTAAATACTTGAGTTGTAGAGTCATGTTGTGATGCCATGTTGTATTTGCCCATATCGAGCATATTGTGTGTATGTTATTGAAATGCTTGGTATGTGTGGGATCTGACTATCTAGTTGTTTATCCTTAGTAGCCTCTTGTGACGCCCGGATAATCATGCTATAGTAATCCCACGCTAATCTAGCCACGTCACCTCGGTTACTGTTGCTAACCTCGCAATGATTCGAAACCGTTTCAAAATTTGAATTCTAAATATGTGAAACAACAAAAGTTTTCAAAATTGAAACAAAAATGTTAGGGGGCAAATATTGCGTGAGGTAATTATGGTGAAGTGAACACAATTTTAGAAAATGCCTAAATACTTTAAAATGAAATAAAACAAAAAAGAAAAATAAAAGAAAAGAAAGAAAGAAAGAAAAAAAGAACCCCCGGGCGGCCGGTCCAACTTCATGAGCCCATTAGGCCACCCGGGACAAGCAGGCAAAAGGCCAGTAGACCCTCCTCTCCTTATCCCCACCCGCAAACCCTAACCCACTCCACGATCCCCCTCGCCCCACCCGTCGCCCTTAGCTCCCCGATCTGGATCGGGAAGCAGCGCCCGACACCGCCGCCTCATACCTACACCCGTCGCCCGGCCAGCTCCGCCGTCTCCTTGGCGCCTCCTCGTCGCCTCCCCACACCGTCTCCTCAACCCTCCACCCCGGTCCAGATCGGATCGGGCTCATGTAGCAGCGTTACCGCTGGACCGCGCCCGGCTGGAAACTTCCTCGCTGGCCTGCTTCGCCCTCCCCCAACGGACTGCCTCCCGCTCCGCCGTGTCGTCCCCGTCGTCCTCCCCAAACCTCACCGCGCCCATTTCCCAAACCCAACACTCCCAGTGAGGCCCTCGGCCTCTTCTCTCTGCCCGTCTCGCTCCGGCTCACGTTGTGCGCGCTCATCGCGCTTCGCTTCGCGCCGACCGGGCCGAGGTTACATGTAGCGCCTCGCCCGCACTCTGCCATGCCCCGCTTTGCGCACCACGCGTCGCGCTCCGGCCGTCCGTAGCCGCGCCGTAACCGTCGTCTCCTTAGCGCACCCTCAAGCATCGCCCCCCCTACCCCCTCCCGCGCCCAAAACTCCGGACGGGCTCGCGTCTGCCGCGCCTGTCGTCGTGAGCCCCGCCTCTCGCCCATGCCGGCCTAGCGACCTGCCAGGTCCACCTCCCCGCGCACCCCTTGGCGTGCGCCTGCTCGGGCAATCCCCGCCAGCCTCGCCTCGCGGTGCTCGCGGGATAGTACCCGTTTGCTCGTGCCTGTTTGGCCTCTGGGCCCATGACATGAGGGGCCCACGCCCCAGAACGTTTTAATAAAAAAAGGGAAAATAAAATAAAAATAAAATATTAATTAATTAATTAGTGGATTAATTAAGTTAATTAATCATGTTCAATTAATCTAAATTAACTAGTTAGTTTACTTAAACAGTAATTAGTTTAACCTAAACCTAATCAACCTAACGATTGTATGCGGTGGGTCCCACTTTGGGCCCACACGTCGGTTAACCGATCGACACCTCTGTTGGCTGCGATGTCATCTTGATGTCATGATGGCGTCGATAAACACTATTTTGGATAATGTTGAATTAAATTAAATTAATTAAAATTCTAAAAATGATTTAAATCTTTTAAAATTAATATAAAATAAACCGTAGCTCGGATGGAAAAACTTTGTACATGAAAGTTGCTCGAGAGCGGCGATCTGAATCTAGATCATAACCCGTTAAATCATACGCATCCCTAGCATAAGCGAACACGCAACTTTCCCCTCCGGTTCACGGTCAAAACTCTGGAACAGGGGATACTTTCAGGATGTTTCCTGTCGTGGAAGCCTGCGAGACCACGAGCACCTATGGGGCAGGGGCCTTCTAGTCCGGCAAGGGGCGGGGCGCACAAAGAGCGGATCGAGGTCGGCCTTGAGGATTTACCCAGCTTCAGAGCTCTCCGGAGAGATAAAACTCCTACTGCTGCTTTGAGTTTGTATTTGTTCTTGCTTTGAGAGCGTCGGTATGTTGTGGTGCTAGATGCGTCGGATGAACCAGAGCATTCTTGAACCAAAATTCGAACCCTTTCTATGTGCATGGGCCTCCTTTTATAGTCTAAGGGGTCACCGGCAGTGGTAGCGTAGAGAGAGGGGTAGAAAGGTAAAAAGCAGAGTTGGTACAACTGTTACCAACAGTTGTAAGTGGTCATTGAGAGACACGAGCACCTATGGGAGCAAAAAGGGCCCTTCTAGTCCGGCAAGGGGCGGAGGCCTAGCACAGAGCGGTCGGCGGGAGCACGTGGGGAGATTTTACCCGGCCGGAGCTCTCCGGAGAGATAAAACTCCTCTGCTGCTTTGTGTTTGTATTTGTTCTTGCTCGAGGCGTGGTAGCGTAGTGGTGTTGGATAAGTCGAATGACCAAACCCCTTCTCGTGCGCATGGGCCTCCTTTTATAGTCTAAAGGGGCACCAACTGGTGGTAACCTTGAAAGAGGGTAAAGAGTAAAAGCGCAGGTTGGTACAGCGGTGTCCAGCAGTGTCCCTACCTAACTCTGGCGGCGGGGACAAGGGCATTTAATGCCGTCCGGTCCTAGCAGATGCAAGGAAGCGACCGTTAGGGGTGCCACCGATTGCCCGATGGCCTCCTTGTCGACAACGCCACCTCGCACCGCATGGCTGCGACGCCTCGCCCGCGTGCTCTGGGATGGCCACAGGGTGACGCGTCGTTGCATCTTGCTGGGCTGGGTGCGAGTGCAGCCTTGCGCGGACAAGTGCCTTGCAGTGGCCCGTTGTCTTGTCGCACCAGCAAGCTTGCTGCTCGCCGGGCCTTGCCGGGACGCGCGGGGCATTGCGGCAAGTTTTCTGGAGTGTCTTGGTTGGCTTTCCCGGCAAGCTCCTCTTGCCGGGGGCTTGTCCTTCCCGGCAAGCTCCTCTTGCCGGGGCCTTGTACTTCCCGGCAAGCTCCTCTTGCCGGGGCCTTGTCTTCTTAGTTGATACTTTGTTCTTCAATGGCAGTAAGATAGGAATGGCGGAGGGTCTTGGCAGGCGCCCGGCAAACCTTGCCGCGGGGTGCTGCAACCGCCCGTGCACAAGTTCGGGGTACTAAGGTACCCCTACTTTAGTACACCGACAGGAGCCCCCGGGCCTGGGCCATACACGGTGCCTCGCGCTGTTGGGACAGGCCCAAAACAGTGCACGGGCACGCGTGGCCTGGGTCCAAACCGAATCCACTCCGTGTCCACCGCGCCCTCCCGCAACGGCACACGTCAATCGCGGCGTCGTGGGAGAGAACATGGTCAATAATTAATTCCGGGAAATGCGTAACGTTCGCATCCCCCGTTTATAAGCAAAGGAAACAGGGTCGTTCCCCCACCTTCACCACTTGCAGTTCCTTCCTCCGAAAGCTCCGCCACTCCCCTCCGCTTCCCAAGCCGAAAGAGAGCAGCGCTTCGCCGCCCATCGCCGCCGTCGCCGCTGTCGCCCTCGCCTTCCCCCACCACTTCCGCCATGGCCCCGAAGACCGGGAAGGCTGCGAAGGCTGCGAAGGCTGCGAAGTCGGCCGAGGCGCTGGAGCTCGAGGCGCTGCGCAAGAAGCGAGTGATTTTCCTCCCCGAACTCACCCCAGAGGCACTGCGGGCGGAGTTCTACCTCTTCAGTCGGCGGAGGCAGCGGGCGCATCCGTGCAGCTGGCGCTTTCGGCTGGCGTCCGTCGAAAAGTGCCCCGGTACTACTTCTTCCTGTGTTCTTCTATTGCGGGCTCTGCCCACCTTTTCCGATTTTCTTTGCGACATCGCGAACACCTCACGGGTTTCATCTTCTTGATTTCACCCCAACACCGTTACGACAATGGCGGTTTCGCACCTCTGCGAGAACTTTGTTGGCATCCTCCCCAATGTTGCTCTTTTTCGTCATTATTTCTCCCCTCGGGCGAAAGGAGCCAGCGTGGCGGGTGCTTGGACCTCCGGATTGGCATGAAGGAGGTGTACTTGGCCGGGCGAGCTCCGCGGCAAGTGGGGCAGTGGAGGCGGAGTGGTGCTGGATTTGTGATGCCAATCGCCGCCATTCAACAAACTGCGCCCGGAACCGGGTAGTGCGTGGCAGCGGCTGGGCGCTACTGCGCGAGATAGCGCCAAGTGAAGATCGCCACCACCGAATCCTCCGGCTCGAGCATGCGGACTCTAACGAGGCGATTAGCGCGGATTTCCTTCGCCGTCGCGCCGCCCCTCTGCAAAGAGGCCCGCTTGGCTGTTTGGCGGCCAGGCGGATATCATGAGGCTGCATCCAGGCCTCAGCTTGAACTTCACGGTTACGGGCTTGGCCGCGATCTTGAGGAGATGTTCAAGCATGGCGTAACCATCGAGTGGTTCAAGTTGCGCGAGGCGTCGTCCCCTTTGCAACAACTCCCCGCGATCGCATCTGCATAATGATGCCAGTCGCGACTTCGCCGCAGGATAAGTGCAACGGATGAGAGCCGCTGCGGTCGTGCAGCGCTTCTTCGATAACTTGGCGGAGGTGGCAGTCAACTCCGGCGGCGAAACTCCTCACCCGCCACCACTAACAGCGAGATGGCGTACATCGCCAGGGCGGCGAAGCGGCGGTGCTTCATGAGCGAGTTTGGCTTCACGCTTAGCGAGGCGGATGCAGCTGGTGGCGGCAAGCCTGCGCCGGCCGGAAGATCTTGCGGGGAGGTCGATGGCAATGGCGGCGAGGCGGGCAGCGAGCCGCCCCGGCGAGAGTGGCCAGCCGTCCTCGAGCAGCTTGCATGGCGGGGCCCTCGGCACAGCCCAATTCCAGCCAGAAAGGCGCCTCCGTCGAGTTGGAGATATGGCGAAGGCGGGCCGACCAGCAGCCGTGGGACACGCTCCACCAGCAAAATACCGTTGCAGCAGGGAGGGTCCCAGCTGTGTGCGGCTGTGGCGGGGTCCTCCCGGGCCGCCACGCCTGATCCTACCGCAGCCACCGGCAAACGCAGAAGGGAGCCTACTCCTCCGCCACACAGCGCAGAGAGGGTACCGGAGTTGGACCTCTCCGCGCTGAGCTCCGATGACGATGAGGAGGAGGAGGATGAGGAGGAGTAAGGCTTTCTTCTTACTGTACTCGTCTTTCTTTTATCTTTGTTGTTGTTTGCCTTGTATCTAATTTGCTTCTCTCTAAATCCCTGTTCTGTTTCAGGACTTTGGCGGAGAGGGCGGCGAAGAGGGCCAAGGTCCCCGTGGTTAACATCGAGGGCGATCCTGCTTTGTGTGGCGAAGATCGTCGAGACCACCTTGCGGACCGGTCCCTTCTCCTCGCAGCCCCAGCCTGGCCCCAGCGTAAGTGTTTTGGTTTACTTCTGTTGTGGGGTGCGCATGGGTGCCTCTTCTTTTCTTGACATCTTGATTGTTAACTCATTTGTATAGGAAGCAGAACAAGCCCACCGGGAGCAGCGGGAGGCCGACCGGAAGTGCTTTCTCGCCGACTACGCGCCAGGCGATTCTCCGACAAGGGATCGCTCTCCGGCAAGGGAGGGTCCCGGCAAGGGGTGGAACCGTGAGCCTGGTGGAGGAGCCCATAGTCCGCAGGCCAGCCGGGTAACCCTTCTTCTCGGGAATCTTCCACTGGGGTTCTTCTTTTGATCTTCTTTCTTCTTTTGGATATTTGCTTGACTTTCCCCCCTCTTCCTATCCTCGGATCCCCTCTCGCGGAACCCGATGGATCTGAGGGCCTCCGGTGAAAAAGCGCCTTGACAACAGAAGATGTTGCCGCCCGGCGAGAGGCAGCTGATGAACCCACCGATGAGAAGCCGCCAAGGCTCTTTGCGCAAGGTGGCGAGGTCGCGATCGCCTTGACGACTGGAGGGCCAGGAGGAGTGCAAAGCTGCACCGTCCGCCGACCCCTTCCGCGGATGCAGCGCCGAACTCCGGCGAGCCCGACCCGGTGGCGTGCCAGAAGGCGGCGGCGTGTACATCAAGCTTCCACGAGGCCGAGCTCGGGCGCCCGGTGGAAGGGAGGAGTTTGATGGGGAAGTACTCACCTCTGCTTTGGGCTGGCGGTGGTGGACAGGCCAGCAGCGGCGGCCGAGTCAGGAGAGGCGATTGCTCAGCTGGTGTCACTCTACGCGCCCGGCAAGCGAAGCTTGAGTCGAAGCGCTTGTCATGTGGCGGGAGTTGACATAGAGAAACGGAGGAGCTCAGAGCGCAACAGGAGGCCCTCGGTCCATTCTTTGAGGAAGGCGCCTTCGGCGGCGAAAGGCGTTCATCCTAGAAGGCTGAAGCGAAGAGCAGCGAGGCTTGCCGCCGAGAGCTGTCAACGGGATGGTGGCTGATCTGAAGAAGGTAAACTTGGACAGCCACGAAGAGGGCTCGCCGTCCGGGAGCAATCACTTGGCGGGGCACTCAAGGAGGCGAAAGATGCTTGCTTGGCGGCTGCGAGCCGCCAGAAGGAGTTAGAGGTGAAGGTGGCGCTTGCTGGGCGGATATGAAAAGGAAAAAGCGAAGAGCTTGCCGCACTCGGTATGAGCGAGAAGGATGCCTGCGCCCATGGTGAGCTGCAAGTCCAGCTTGCGAGAAGATCAGGAGCTGAAGCGCCAAGACTCAAGTCTTGATCTGGGCTGGCCAGCCACCTTAGGCGGGGGCGGCTGGGCGCGCCAAGAAGCGAAGAAAACGACTTGAGGAAGGAGCTCAAGAGCAGCGAAAGAGCTTGGCGAGGCCGCCAGACTTCAGAACACTTTTCAGGCCACGGTGGAGCTCACGGGCGGAGGGCCTCGTCAACATCGCTGCAGTCATCGGCGAGGTTAGCGAGCTGGACTTGGCGGGCTTGGTACTCCACCAGCGAGAACCTCCAGCCCGGCGCCAAGCTCACTCTCTTATTCAAGGGCGTGGCGGCCCTCCGGCAGCTCGAGGAAAGGATCGAAGAAGCTGGCGAGCGAGTCGCTGCAATCTGCACCAAGGTCTTGGAGAAGGTGCTGGTTAAGGTCCTCTTCCGCAACCCGAGGCCTCGACCTCTCCAGCGTCACCAAGAAGCTGCGGAGGGCGCTGATCTTGAAGAACTCGGGGCCGTCGTCGCACCATCGTGGACAAGGTGAGCGAGGTCGGGAGAATTCGGCGGGCGTGGATTAGACCGCCCTTCTTCTCCCTTCTTCTTGCTTTGCTTCATTTTGATTATGAAAACAATCTAGTCGGTGCCACAATAAGTCATTCTTGTAATATAACTTTATCTTTGAGTCTTTTGCTTGCTATATTATTTCCTTTACTCTGTTACATCCCTTGTATGTTTTTACCCCTCGCTTGAGGAACTTGCGGTATAAGCACACTTGCTGAGTCGGAACATCGGCAACCATTGGCGGTGCTACCTCCGACAAGAAATCTCGTCGGGACTAGTTGCAGCTTCGCTTGTATTGTTGGCGGACTCGAAAACAAATCAAAGGCGCAGCTTAGCCGTGGTCGATTCCTCGCGCTGCAGGTTTTTCCATACAAGGCATGAGCGGTCAAGAATATGACTTAAAAATTTAAAATGACTATGCTCAAACTTTGGCAACTTAGCTTTACGTAAATGCTGCGTCACAGCAAGGTTAGATTCCTTTGAGCGGCCTGGTCCACACCTTTATCTTCCCTCCCCGGTGAACTTGTGGGCGGAGGAATCTTCTTTTGAGAAAAAGAAGAAAATATGATCTGAAACCTTAAGATTTGCTCACGCTTACAGGGATAAGTGCTGCACAAAGTGTATGGGATATAGATGCAAAAAAGAAAAGATGCATTAAATTTGACAAGATGTGCGAGGCACATAAACTTTATTCATGCGGGAGCTGCGCCCGGCTTTGTACAAAGGGTTACATGCAACAGCGGCAAGGCTTGTACAAAAGGTGGTTGTCGAACAGGGCGGCAACGCGCCTTATGGGTAAAACTTGCGAAGATGTTCTATGTTCGAGGAGTTGCTCACGGAATGCCATCTTGGTCTCCAAAGCGGACGGCGCCGGGCCTAGTGACTCGTTTCACCCGATAAGGCCTTCCCCAGCGTCAACTTGTTGGAATTCTTGGCGGATTGAACCGCCCGAAGAACAAAGTCGCCTTCCTTGAAGCTTGGGCATTAACTGCGGCTATGATAGCGGCGCCAAAGCTTCTTGTAGCGAGCAGCTCGCCTGACAACCTAATGGCGATTCTCCTCGAGGAGCATCGCGTCATCCTGCCGCAGCTGCTCTTGCTCAAGCTCATCATAGCGAGCACTTGAAGCGATCCGTATCTGAGTTCCGTGGGGAAGCGCATACTGCTCCGTGAGCAAGAGCAAAGGGTGTGCGGCGATGGCTCGATTTGGTGTCGTTACGATTGACCAAGAACCCGGCGGCTGCTCGATCAATTTCTTCCGCACTTGTGCAGCACAGCCGAAAGTTACGGTCTTGAGCCGCGCAGCACTTAGCGTTGCCCTCTCCGCTTGACCGTTGCTTCTCGGGTGAGCAGCGAAGCGAAGCAGATCTTGGTGCCAAGATCTTGGGCGTCTTGCATGAAGGTGCGGCTTGTGAATTGTGTGCCATTATCGGTGATGATCTGTTAGGGATTCGAAGCAACAAACAATTGACACGAAGAACTTGTTTGCTGTTGTCTGTCACCTTCCTCCTGGTTCCACCAGGCCACTTTGTGAACATGGGATTACAGCGTACAAGTACTCAAAGCCACAACTGACTTCGGGAAAGGGGCGAGGATGTCGAGCCCCGGACGAAAATGGCGAGGATAAAGGGATTATTTGGAGAGCTTGAGCTGGTTGATGAATCTGTTTGGAGTGGGCGGGCGCTTCACACTTGGTTACTTGTGCGGTTGCATCACGGAGGCTGTCGGCGGAAGAAACCTTCTTGGGAAAGCCTTGCGGCGAGTGCTCTTGCGCCAATGTGGTGACCACATATGCCTCCGTGTTTCTCCGCCAACAGCTCTGTCCATCTTCCGGAGAGGCACTTTAATTTCACTCTGTTGAATCTTCTTACATGCGATATGTCATCGACAAACTGGTACATACTTGATTGCCGAGCTACTTTCTCCGCCACTTCTTGCTCCCGGGAAGTTCTCTGTCTGAAGAAATGGGCGATCTCTTTGTGCCCATGCGGAGCACGTGGCTCGGCGACAAGGACTAAAAGGCACGAATGCTTCTTTGTGGAACATCTGCTTCTATGGCAGAATTTGGGACCTGCCGGGCGTGATGCCCCGGCAAGCGTGTCGGGACACTGACTTGTCGAGGCGTCTGCTTCAGCGAAACAAACCACAGGGCTTGTCGGGCAGACTGCTCCTCGGCACTTCGTGTTGATCACGGAGACCTTCTTGGCGGCGGCTCAAGGGAGCTCTGCCGGAAAGTAATCGCTTGATGACCAACTTTCTCTTTTGCTCTGTCCGAGTTGATGGTGTTCTGAGATGGTTGAGTCAGCTTGAGCACAAAAATCCCTGGTTCCACAGGTAACTTGAGTGCAGCACACTTTGATAGGCCATCTGCAATGTCATTCTGAGCTCTTGGAACATGTTCCATTTGTAGGCCGTCAAAATGCTCTTCTAGCTTTCTTACTTCATCAATGTATGCTTCCATCAACGGACTCTGATAATCTTTGTTTACTTGTCGGACGACAAGCTGCGAGTCACCCCTAACAATAAGCTTCTTGATCCCATGCTCCGCTGCTATTCTGAGTCCGGCAAGCAAGCCTTCATACTCTGCAGTATTGTTTGTTGCTTGCTCCTTAGGAAAGTGCATTTGGATCACGTACTTGAGGTGCTCTCCGGTGGGGGCGACAAGTAAATGCGCCCGCACGGTGCCTTGCAGCGAAAGGCACCATCAAAGTACATGATCCATTCTTTGCTAGCTTCCTTGCGAGGATGCTCTTCTCTGGAGTTTCTTCGCCGGTGTTGGCGTCCACTCTGCTATGAATTCTGCCAATTCTCGGCTCTGGATAGTTGAAGTACTCTCAAACTTGAGGCCAAAGCTTGACAGTTCGAGTGCCCACTTTCGACAATCCTGCTGTTGCTTCTAGATTCTGCGATATCCTCTTCAGCGAGCGAGTGGCTGTGATCTCATGTGCTTGAAAGTAATGGCGGCTTCCTCGAGGCCATGAGAAGGCGAAAAGCAACCGCACACCATAGTACCTTGATCTAGCCCCACTGAGAAGGCCCGACAAAAGTAAACTGGCGCTGCACCATCTTCTTCTATTTTCTTTCGGCATTTGCAGATCCATCCTTGCGGAGCGAGAACTTGTGGGGAAGCCCACGGCTGTCATTGGACTTGCTTGCAGCGCGCTGGCTCATCATCCGCTTCCTCTCCGCTACTAGCAGCACTAACCACTTGATTGGTTGCCGCGGATATAAGCGACAACTTCTCTTGTGGCTTAGGTGCGACAAGTGTTGGAGTAGAGGATAGGTATCTCTTCAAGTCTGCGGCGCAGCCTCCGCTTCGAGTCCATTTCATTGGACCTGCCTTTTTCAAAATCTTGAAAAATGGCGAGGCGGCGCTTCAGCGAACCTAGAGATGAACCTACTGAGAGCAGCAACACAGCCGACAAGTCTTCGCACATCCTTGACGCGCTTCGGGCTTCGATCTGCTCGATGGCCTTGATATTGTCGGGATTGGCTTCAATCCCCCTCCGGGACACAAAGAACCCGAGAAGCTTGCCGGAAGAAACTCCAAACACACACTTCTCGGGGTTCAACTTGAGATTGACCTTGCGCAGATTTGCAAAAGTCTCATCCAAATCTTGGATCAAAGTTTCTTTGTCCATGCTCTTGACCACTATGTCATCCATGTAGCTTCTACATTTCTATGCAGTTGTGGCTCAAAAGCATATTGACTACTCTTGCAAATGTTGAACCAGCATTCTTTAGTCGAAAGGCATCCGTACAAAGCGATGCGTGCCACATGGAGTAATGAATGCGGTCTTCTCTTCATCCTCTTACGCCATGAAGATCGATGGTATCTGAGTATGCATCAAGGAATGGCAGATCACATCTGCCGTGGAATCAACAATCTGGTCGTCTTGGCGGCAAGGGAAATGGATCCTTGGGACAAGCTTTATTAACATCGGTGAAGTCAATACAAAGCCTCCACTTCCCGTTTGCCTTGCGCATGACTCTTGGATTGGCTAACCACGTTGGATGGAGTACTCCTCGGACCGGCACTGCTACTTCCAACTTCTTGATCTCTTCGCAATGAACTCTTGTCTCTCCTTTGCTTGTTTTACGACTACGTGCGGCCAGACGTGGCGTGAGGAAGACAGCAAGGTGGTGCTCAATTACTTCCACAGGAACACGGGGATGTCGGATGATTGCCATGCAAACACATCGACATTTGCCCTTGAGAAAAGCAGCGGCGCTTTCCTATTTAGGATCAAGCGTGTAGCGATGGTGAAGGTACCACCGGTCTGCCGTCCTCCGTGGCGACCACTTTCTTGGTCTTTGGGAAGCTGTCTTTGCCTTCTTGCACTTGCGGTGGAGCTCGATGGTGCGTCCTCGGCGGTAGTGCAGCACTCGAAGAGTGCGCTTGCGGAGTGGGCATCAGGCTACTCTTGCGGACTTGGTCTTCTTCTTCCCCGGGAGCTTGGCGGACAAGTGGTTTGTGTTACGCTGCGGCTGCTGCTTCTCGGTAGATCTTGTCGGCCTGAGATAAGTGCGTCTTTCTTGTCGCCTTGGACAGAAATGACACTTATTGGACCGAGGCATCTTGAACACGTTGTAGGCGTAGTGAGGCGGCCATAAACTTGGCGGTATTTGGGCGGCCAAGTATCCCATTGTAAGGCAATGGGAAATCAGCGACATCAAGCGTGACTCTCTACATTACGAAATTCAGCTCACTGCCAAAAGTCCTTTGGCGGTGTGATCTTTCCCTTCGGCTTGCTCCTTCCGGGTTGATTCCTTGAAAGGTACGATCTCTTGAGCTGTATTGTCGGGATCTGGGCTTCTTGAGCCTGCGGAGAAATCGATTCAGGCGGCCCGCCGTCAACCAACATCTTCGTGACCTTGAGGTTGCGGATGGTTGCGAAACCAACATCGGCAAGCACCCGACCCGCGATGATGCGATCGGGTGATCCTCAGCGTTGAAAGGCGATGGGCGTCTGGACCGCCGAGGGCTTGCGTGCTTCAGCGAGCGGTTACTGCTGCGCTCACTTCGCGCCCTTTGCTTGAGTTGGCGGTGCGAGGTGTCGCGAGACTACCGCCGTTGGCATAAAACACCTCCGTTGCCTTCTGAAACTCTTGGTCGTCGGTCTCATCTTCCTCCATTTCATCATCCTCATCTTCGTCTTCGTGTTTGTCGCGGCCACGGGGAGGTCTGTCTCCTTGCCGCGGCTTGGCCTTGCTGCGGCGCCCTCCCCGGGCGGGACCCTTGTTGCCGGATCCTCTACCACCTTCCCGGGCCCTCTCCTTGTCGCGGCGCTCGTATTCAGCTTTCTGTAGCTCCGCCATCTGCTCAACTTTCTTGCAAGTTTGGAGGTCATGGCCCTTGGTGCGGTGGATCTTGCAATATTGCTTGCCGGAGCCATCCTGCTTGTTGGCGGCCACCACAGCCTCGCCGGAGTCTCCAGCTTTGGCTTTGTCGGACTCGCCTCCGCTGCCGGAATGCTCGACAACTAGCACATCCTTAGCCTTTCTCTTCCTGTTGTTCCGTCTCCGGTTCTTCTTTGCCGGAGGGGCATCTTCCTCACTGTCAGATCCTTCTGCTCCTGCGTTCTCTCCGGGGAGCCTCCTCCCCTCCTCAGCCCGTGCACACTTGTCGGCCAAAGCATAGAGCTCGCTGACATCTCTGATCTTGCACATCGCCATCTCCTCCCTCATCCTGCTTGATTCATGCGTTCAGTGGAGCAGCGATAAGCTGCGGCAGGGTGGCGTCAGGGATGTTCGCTGCACCTAGCTGAACCTCTGTATGTACTTGCGAGGGGTTCTCCTTCCTTCTGGCGAGTAGATGAAGGTCGCTCTCTGGCCATGGGGCTTGTGGCCGCCCGTGAAAGCGAAGGCCCGATGGCATAGGTCCGTACGAAGAGGTGGAGTTGTCCGGCAAGTGCATGAGCCAAGATCGGCGTTGGGCTTGAGCACCGGCGGGAAGTAGTTGGCGAGGATCTTCTCGTCGCGCCCTCCGGCCTTTGCACAGCGATGGTGTAGATCTTGAGAACTCCGGCGTATGTATCCTGCCATCGTACTTCTCGGAGCGCGTCGGCAAGTTCTTGGGCTGGGCCCTTTGGACTTACCGCAGCTCGCGGGTGAGCGCGCAGCAACTGCAGCGTCTGATAAGTCGCTGGTTCCCCTGGCGCATGCATATCGGCGATGGGCCCAGCGTGCTGGTCAGATTAGCCCTTGGCGCTTCTCTTTGGCGCTTCGATGCGGGTCGCGGCGTCTTCGTGTCATCGTTCTTGGAGAGCGTGGCGTTGATCGCAGCGAGCTCGCGGGTCGGCGATCGCGGTGGAAGTCGGCGTCGAGGTTGGCCGGCGAGTCAGCGATCTTGGCCTTGGCGGGGAGTGCGGTGGTGGCACCTCCACTTGGTCTTGCCGCCCGCCCGGCTTCACTGGCGGCTTGCTGTAACCCGGCGTACTTTCGTTTGCGGGGCTTGTCGGCGTTAGCGAAGCCGATGGCCTTAAATCGCGACCCTCGATCGTCGATCTTGTCGGTCTTTGGAGGTAATCTAAAATAACAGCTCGAGGCGGCGCTTCTCTCTGGAGTCTTGGGTGGCGGTGGTGGCGGCGAGGTGCGAGACATGCTCCAACTTCTTGATGTTAGAAGAGCAGCATCTCGTCGGTGACCGCAGCGCTTCGTGCCAGCGTCTTTGGCGCATCTTTAACCTTGAAGCGTCCGCGACCCAAAAGCTGGCCTCGCTCCGCGCGATCCGCGGCGCCCGAGGCGCCCGTGGCGTTGTCGATCTTGCACCTCACTGGGAGGTGTGGCGGATGTGCAAGCGGTGAACCTTGCGGGGCCTTGTCCTTGGAAGCGGGTGGCGATGTGAGTCCCTCGTGGCGCCCACTCCTCCCGGCGTCCACCCACCGCTGTTTGCTCGGTGGCGGTAGGATGGTCGCTGACGGGCGGCTACCTCAGTTTTCTTCTTGATGGCATGTTGATGAAGATGCTGATGTAGCGCTCATAGGCGCCCGGATCGGATGTTGCGACCTCGGCGCCCCCTACTGCGCGCCAAAGATGCCGTGGTCGGCTGAGGGCACGAGCACCTATGGGGCAAAGGGCCTTCTAGTCCAGCAAGGGAGGCGGACATGAAGCGGTCGGCGGGGAGCAGCGGGGAGGTGTACCCAACCGGAGCTCTCGAAGAGATAAAACTCCTACTACTACTTTGTGTTTGTATTTGTTCTTGCTCGAGGCGTGGCGTAGTGGTGTTGGATCGTCGAATGAACCGAACCCTTCTCGTGCGCATGGGCCTCCTTTTATAGTCTAAAGGGGCACCAACAGGTGTAACCTTGAAGAGGGTAAAAAAGAGTAAGCGAGGTTGGTACAGCGGTGTCAATAGTGTCCCCTACCTAACTTTCGGCGGGGGACAAGGGCATTCAATGCCCATCCGGTCACTAGTGCAAGCGAAGCGACCGTTAGGGGCACCACCGATGCCACGATGGCCTCCTTGTCGGCTTAAACGCCACCTCACACCGCATGGCTGCGGCGCCTCGCCACGTGCTCTGGGATGGCCACAGGGTGACCACGTCGTTGAATCTTGCGTTGGAGCTCCGGGTGCGAGTGGCAGCCTTGCAGCGGCAAGTGCCTTGCCCGGCCGTTATCTTATCGCACCAGCAAGCTTGCCGCTCGCCGGGCCTTGCCAGGGGCAGCGCAGGCGTTGCGGCAAGTTTTTCGGAGTGTCTTGGTTGGCTTTCGGCAAGCTCCTCTTCAGAGGTCTTGTCCTTCGGCAAGCTCCTCTTGCCGGGGCCTTGTACTTCCCGGCAAGCTCCTCTTGATGGGGCCTTGTCTTCTTAGTTGATACTTTGTTCTTGAATGGCAGTAAGATAGGAATGGCGGAGGGTCTTGGCGGGCGCCCGGCAAACCTTGCCGCGGGGTGCTGCAACCGCCCGTGCACAAGTTCGGGGTACTAAGGTACCCCTACTTTATTACACCGACAACAGTGTCCCCTACCTAACTTTGAAGGCAGGGGACAAAGGCATTTAATGCCCGTCCGGTCGCCCCAACAATGCAAGGAAGCGACCGTTAGGGGCGCCACCGATCGCCACGATGGCCTCCTTATCAGCTTCACTTGCCACGCCTGCGCCTGTATGCTGCGCCTTCGCCCGTGCTCTGGGGATGGTCTGGGGTGACCGCGTCGTTGGATCTTGCTGGAGCTTGGGTGCGAGTGGCAACCTTGCTGACAAGCGCCTCGCCGTGGCCGTTGTCTTGTCGCTGGCGAGCTTGCCCTTCGCCGGGCCTTAGCGGGGCAGCGAGGCGTCGCGGCAAGTTTCCTAAAGTGCCTTGGTTGGCCTTCGGCAAGCTCCTCTTCTTGGGGTCTTTCCTTCGGCAAGCTCCTCTTGCGGGGTCTCATACTTCGGCAAGCTCCTCTTGCGGGCCTTATCTTCTTAGCTAATACTTTGTTCTTGAATGGCGGTAAAATAGGAATGGCGGGGATCTTGGCGGGCGCCCGGCAAGCCTTGCGTGAGGCTGCTGTTGCCGTGCCCAAATTCGGGGTACTAAGTTACCCCTACTTTAGTACACAAGAGCCGGAACTGGGCCATACGGTCTGCCGGCTGTTGGGCGAGCCCAAAAGCGAGAAACGCACGCGCGGCACTGAGTCCACAAAAATCGACTCCGTACCCGCGCTCTCTCCCGTGCAGCCGCGCGTTGATTGCGGCGTCGTGGGAGGCGTGGGTGGCGTCTTGGCGATTTTAGGCGTCCATCCCGTGATCGCAGGCGGCGAGTCACCTCAACGTCGCCTCGATTCGTATCCCGTCCGTGGCTCCCATGCGCTTGGGGTGCGTGGGCGGTGGAGGTGGAAGCAGGCCGTCCATGGCGGGGAACGGGTCGGCCCCCACCTGCTCTTCCTTTGCCTGATTACGCCCGGCCAGGCGGCGAGCCCCACCTGCGCTCCTTTAAGAAGGCGAGAGGAGGCCTTGGCCCGCACTTCCTTATCTCCTCCTTCCTTCAGCTTCTGTTCCCCTTTCTCTCATCCGCCATGGAAAGGGAACCTGATTCTTCATCGGTGGCGGCGAGGTCGCGCCTGAACAGCGCATCCTCCTATCGCGCCCGGTGGTGGCGAGCCAGCCACAGGGAAGAGGAGGGCATGGTCATGGGCAGGGGTCGGCGGGTCGGCGCTCGAGAAGCGGATGGGGCGGTGCGTCGGCCGCCCCCGCCCGGCGGTTCCTCTCCTCGGCGGTTCATCGAGGGGCGACCCTTGCGAGTTCTTCATCCGGCTGCCGCGAGCACCTCGTCGTCGCCTCCGGCTTCCAGCTCCGTTCTGCGAGTGCGATGGGCGGACCGCCGAGCAGCTGAGATTGCACATGAGGGCTGTGGGATCAGCGGCCTTGAGTCGGCGTTGTATCCCGGCTCCTAAGCGTGATGTATCTCGATCGAGGGTGGAAGGCGTTCGCCGCATCCACAGCAGCGGCGGGGTTTACCCTCCATTTTAAGTTAATGGAGGCGACCTCCTCTCCGTCAAGGTCTTGAGGACTCGGCACCCGGGCGAGATGCTGCGTGGACAGCTCCTCCAATAGCGAAGACTCCCCTCGGCGAGTAGCGAGGAGGAGGAGGCGGCAGCGGCAGCGAGGTGGCGGGCCCGACTAGGCGTCGGGCATCGCCTCGTCGTCTGGCGACCCCATCATCCGGGTCGCGCCCTTGAACTCCCGGGGTCGTCTCCTTGGGCGGTGGCGTGGGAGAGCTGCGGAAGAAGGAAGAGGGCGAGCGGCAAGGCCGTCAAGTCGAATCAGGCGTGGTGCCCTCGGCAATCTTGGCGTCCTGCCGCCCGTCTTGAGCTCTGCTTCCGGCGCCACCATCACCATCCAGCCTTCGGACGGCCCCCGGGATGTTCTCTTGGTGTCTTCGGGCACCCATAGTTCACCTAGGCGCCCCTTTTGCCCTTCTCGCCTCCTTGACCTACCTCCTGAAAAGGGTTACAGGAAAGGGATTACGGGCATCTTATCTTTTTTAATTTGTAAGCCTTCAGGCCTTAGCTGCATTTAAAACTTGTAATCCTCTCTTTCATGTTTTTCATCCTTTATGGACCGTACCCTAGTGGGATGTTTTTTTAATGAAAAGGGGAAGCTTGCTATGTTATATCCTTTACTTGAGTCCATTTCTTGTATGTTTTTACCCTACGCTTTGAGGGAACTTGCCGGCGCAAACACACTTGCTGAGTACGGAACATCAACAGCCCGCTGGCGGTGTTGTCTCCGGCAAGAAATCTTGTCGGGGCTAGTTGCAGCGCACTTGTATTGTTGAGCGGACTCGAAACAAATCAAAGGCGCAACTTAACTCCGCGAGCGATTCCTCAGCGCGCAGGTTTCCTATACAATGGACGGTCGTTCAAGGAATATAACTTTCGCGTTCCCCAGTCCATAAGAGGATGCATGTCGAGGGATGAAAAACTTATCTGATATCGCAGCCCCCAGCAACTCGGCTTGCGGGGATGAATCTTAGTACCGCAGCCCCGACAACGCTGGCTTGCGAGACCAGTGCGGTGCACCTTTCTTCTCTTTCCTTGCCCTTTGTCATTTTAGTTATGAGAACAACTTAGTCGATTGCGCAGCAAGTTACTTTAAATAATATAACTTGGTCTTGAGCACTTGCTTGCTATGTTATTTCCTTTACTTGATTCCATCCCTTGTATGTTTTACCCTCGCTTTTAGAGAACTTGCGGCGCTAACACGCTTCTTTGAGTCGCGGAACATCAGCAGCTTCTTTGGCGGTGTTGCCTCGGCAAGAAACCTCGTCGGGATTAGTTGCAGCTCACTTTCATTGTTGGCGGACTCGAAAACAAATTCAAAGGCGCTAAACCACAGTCGATTCCTCCGCATACAGGGTTTTCCATACAAGGCACGAACTTTCAAGGAATATAACTTAAAAATTTAAAACTTGATCATGCTCAAACTTTGGCAACTTAGCTTTTCTGTCGCCTATGTTCTGGTAAGGCCATGCTTCCTCGAATGACGCCCGGTCTCCACCTGTATCCTCTCCCTCGCGACGCTTCTGGCGTTAACTTTGCGGCTATGGTAGCAGCGCAAAGCTTGCTGGTAGCGAGCAGCTCGTACCGCAGCCTGAAGACGATCTACCTCGAGGAGCAGCGCGTCATCTTGCCGCAGCTGCTCATGCTCTAGCTCATCATGGCGAGCACTCGAGGTAATCCGTATCTGAGGAGAGGGCGAGAATGTCGAGCCCCTAGACCGAAAATGGCGGGATAAAGGGATTGTTTGGAGAGCTTGAGCTGGTTGATGAATCTGTTTGGAGTGGGCCTTGCGCTTCACACTTGGTTACTTGTGCGATTGCATCACGGAGGGCTGTCGGCGAAGAAACCTTGCGGAAAGCTTGCGGCAAGTGCTCTTGCGCCAATGTGGTGACCACATATGCCTCCATGTATCTCCGCCAACAGCTCCTGTCCTTCTTCCGGAAATGCACTTCAATTTCCTCCGCTGAATCTTCTTACATGCAGTATGTCATCGACAAAGCTGGTAAATACTTGATTGCGGGCTACTTTCTCCACCGCTTCTTGCTCCTCGGGAAGTTCTCCTGTTTGAAGGAATTGGAAGATCTGCTATGCCCATGCCGGAGCTTGTGGCTCGACGACAAGGACTAAAGGCACAAATGCTGCTGTGGGAAGATCTGCTTCTCGGCAAGAATCAGGGATCCTGCGGGCATGATGTTTCCGGCAAGGTGTCGGAGACCTGACTTGTCGGGGCGTCTGCTTCAATGACACAAGCCACAGGGCTTGTCGAACATCTGCTCCTCGGCACTTCTGTGTTGATCTTGGGGACCTTCTTGGCGGCGGCTCCGGGAGCTCTGCGGACGATGTCGCCGATGACCAACTTTCTCTTCTTGCTCTGTCCGAGTTGATGGTGTTCTGAGATGGTTGAGTCAGCTTGAGCACAAAATCCACAGTTCCACAGGTAACTTGAGTGCGGCACATTTTGACAGGCCATCTGCAATGTCGTTCTGAGCTCTTGGAACATGTTCCATCTGCAGGCCGTCAAAATGTTCTTCTAGCTTCCTCACCTCATCGATGTATGCTTCCATCAGTGGACTTTGATAATCTTTGTTAACTTGGCGGACGACAAGCTGTGAGTCACCCCTGACAATAAGCTTCTTGATCCCAAGCTCTGCTGCTATTCTGAGTCCGGCAAGCAAGCCTTCATACTCTGCAGTATTGTTTGTTGCTTGCTCCTTGGGAAAGTGCATTTGGATTACGTACTTGAGGTGCTCTCCGGTGGGGGCGACAAGTAATACGCCCGCTGGCGCCTTGCGGCGAAGAAGCACCATCAAAGTACATGATCCATTCTTTGCTAGCTTCCTTGACGGGGATGCTCCTCTCCGGGATTTCTTCATCGGGTGTTGGCGTCCACTCTGCTATGAATTCTGCCAATGCTCGGCTCTGGATAGTCGAGGTACTCTCAAACTTGAGGCCAAAGCTTGACAGTTCCAGTGCCCACTCGACAATCCTGCACATTGCTTACGGATTACGCAATATCCTCTTCACGGAAAGCGGTGACAACTGTGATCTCATGTGCTTGAAAATAATGGCGCAGCTTCCTTGAGGCCATGAGTAGGCGAAAGCAACTTCTTCACACGGAGTACCTTGATCTAGCCCCTGCAAAGGGCCGACAAAATAAAGCTGGTATTGCACCATCTTCTTCTGTTTCTCTTCCGGCAACTGCACAGATCCATCCTTGCCGGAGCGAGAACTTGTCGGGGAAGCCCCCTGCTTGTCGCTGGACTCGCTTGTCGCGGTCGCTGACTCCTCATGCCTCCCTCTCCGCAACTAACGCAGCACTAACCAATTGATTGGTTGCCGCTAGATATAGCAGCAACTTCTCTTGTGGCTTAGGTGAGACAAGCGTTGGAGTGGAGGATAGGTATCTCTTCAAGTCCTGCAGCGCAGCCTCCGCTTCTGGAGTCCATTTCATTGGACCTGCCTTTTTCAAGATTTTGAAAAATGGTAGGGCGCGCTCAGCAGACTTAGAGATGAACCTCTTGAGAGCGACAACACGGCCGGCAAGCCTTGCGTCCTTGACTTCGCTTGGCTTGATTTGTTCAATGGCTTTGATCTTGTCGGGATTGGCTTCAATCCCCCTGAGACTAAAGAACCGAGAAGCTTGCGGAAGGAACTCCAAACACGCACTTCTCGGGGTTCAACTTGAGATTGACCTTGCAGATTTGCAAAAGTCTCATCAAATCTTGGATCAAAGTTTCTTTGTCCTTGCTCTTGACCACTATGTCATCCATGTAAGCCTCTACATTTTGTGCAAGCTGTGGCTCAAAAGCATGGTGACTACTCTTGCAAGCGTCGAACCGGCATTCTTTAGTCGAAGGCATCCGTACAAAAGCGATGCGTGCCACATGGAGTAATGAATGCGGTCTTCTCTTCATCCTCTTCGCCATGAAGATCGATGATATCACGAGTATGCATCAAGGAATGAAAGCAGATCACATCCTGCTTTGGAGTCAACAATCTGGTCAATGCGCGGCAAGGGAATGGATCCTTGGGACAAGCTTTATTAACATCGATGAAGTCAATACAAAGCCTCCACTTCCCGTTTGCTTTGCGCCACGACTATTGGATTAGCTAACCACGTGGGATGGAGTACTCCTCGGACCAGGCCTCACGCTTCCAATTTCTTGATCTCCTCTGCAATGAACTCTTGGCGCTCTCTGCTTGTTTCACGACTCTCTGCTTGGCGGGCGCGTGAGGGCGGCGACAAGGTGGTGCTCAATTACTTCCACAGGAACACGGGGATGTGAGATGGTTGCCATGCAAACACATCGACATTCGCCCGCGAGGAAAGCAATGGTAGCGCTTTCCTATTTAGGATCAAGCATGGCAGCGATGGTGAAGGTACCACGGTCTGCGTCCTCCTTAATGACCACTTTCTTGGTCTCGGTGAAGCTGTCTTTGCCTTCTTGCACTTGCCGGTGGAGCTCAATGGTGCGTCCTCGACGGTAGCGCAGCACTCCAAAGAGGTGCGCTTGCCGGAGTGGGCATCAGAGCTACTCTTGCCGGACTTGGTCTTCTTCTTCTTCTTCCCGGGAGCTTCAGCGGCAAGTGGCTTGCGCTCTGCTGCAGCTGCTGCCTCCCGGTAGATCTTGTCGGTACAAATAAGTGCATCCTTCTTGTCGCCATGGACAGAAATGACACTTATCGGACCAGGCATCTTGAGCACATTGTAAGCGTAATGAGAGGCTGCCATGAACTTGGCGAGCGCTGGACGGCCAAGTATCCCATTGTAAGGCAATGGGAAATCAGCCACATCAAATGTGACTCTCTCTGTCCTGAAATTCAGCTCGCTGCAAAACGTCACTGGCAGTGTAATCTTCCCCTTCGGCTTGCTCCTTCCCGGGTTGATTCCTTGATAGGTACCATTCTCTTCAAGCTCGCCGTCGGGGATCTGGAGCTTCTTGAGCACTGCGGAGGAGATCAGATTTAGGCCGGCCCCACCGTCAACCAACATCTTCGTGACCTTGAGGTTGCGGATTGTTGGCGAAACCAACATCGGCAAGCACCCGACCGCAGTGATGCGATCAGGGTGATCCTCAACATCAAAGATGATGGGCGTGCTGGACCACTTTAGAGGCTTGCGCGATTCGATGGACGGTTCTGCTGCATTCACTTCCCATTCCCATTGTTTGAGTTGGCGGTGCGAGGTGTGCAGGGAAGCACCGCCGTCGATGCAGAACACCTCCGTCGCCTTCTGAAACTCCTGCTCATCAGTCTCATCTTCCTCCATCTCATCATCTTCATCTTCATCCTCGTCCTTGTCGCGGCCTCGGGGAGGTCTGTCTCCTTGCCGCGGCTTGGCCTTGCCGCGCCGCCCTCCCCGGGCGGGAAGCTTCTTGCCGGATCCTCCGCCACCTTCCCGGGCCTTCTCCTTGTCGCGACGCTCATATTCAGCTTTCTATAGCTCCGCCATCTGCTCAACTTTCTTGCAGGTTTGGAGGTCATGGCCCTTGGTGCGGTGGATCTTGCAATATTGCTTGCCGGAGCTATCCTGCTTGTCGGCGGCCACCACAGCCTCGCCCGGAGTCATCGGCTTTGGCCTTGCAGCGCGCTTCCGTTGCGGACTGCTCGATGACTAGCACATCCTTAGCCTTTCTCTTTCTGTTATTCCGCCTCCGGTTCTTCCTTGCGGAGGGGCATAAATCCTTGTCGAGATCATACGCTCCTGCATTCTCTCTGAGATTCTCCTCCCTCCTCAGCTCATGCACACTTGTCGGACAGAGCGTATAGCTCGCTGACATCTCTGATCTTGCACATCGCCATCTCCTCCCTCATCCTGCGGTTGCGTATGTTACGATGGAACGCACTAATAACTTGCTGGCGGGGTGGGCGTCACAGGATGTTCGCTGCACTGGCTGAATCTCTGTATGTATTTGCTTGAGGGTTTCTCCTCATACAGGCGGCGAGATAAAGGTCGCTCTCACGGCCATGGGGCTTGTGGACGCCTGTGAAGGTGCCGACAAACTGGTGGCACAGGTCCGCCCACGAAGAGATGGAGTTGTCCGGCAAGTGCATGAGCCAAGATCTGACGTTGGGTTTGAGCACCAGCGGGAAGTAGTTGGCAAGGATCTTCTCATCGCGTCCTCCGGTGCTTTGCACGCGATGGTGTAGACGCCGAGAACTCCGAAGGATGTATCCTACCATCATACTTCTCGAACGCGTCGGCGAAGTTCTTAATCTTTGAGCCTTTGGACTTGCCGCAGCTCACGGGTGAGCGCAGGGCAACCTGCCGCGTCTGACAAATCGCTGCTTCCTTCCTGGCGCATGCATATCGGCGATGGGCCCGGCGCTGGTCAGATTGATGCGCGCTTCCCCTACTGCGCTCGTCTGGTCTGGCGTCTTCGATGTCGTCGTTCTTGGAGAAGCGTGGCGTTGATCGCGGCGAGCTTCGCCCGGTCCGGCAACAGCGGTGGGTAAACATCGAGTTGGCGGCGCGTCGGCGATCTTGGCCGCCGGGCGGGAGTGCAGTGGTGGCACCCCAGCGGTCTTGTCGCCACGGCTTCCGCTGGCGTCTTGCAGCGGCCGGCGTGCTTTCGTTGCGGGGCTTGTCGGTGTTAGCGAAGCCGGCGAGGCTATAAATGGCGGCCCTCGATCGTTGATCTTGTCCGGTCTTTGGAGGATAATCTAGAAGTAGCTGAGCTCGGGCGAGTGCTTCCTCTGGAGTCTTAGGTGGCGGTGGTGGCGGCGAGTGCGAGACATGCTCAAACTCTAACGGTGTTAGAAGAACAGCGTCTCGTGCGGCGGCCGTGCGCTTTCGTGCCAGCGTCTTTGGCATGCGTGTTGGCCTTGAATGTCCCGCGACCCACCAGCTTGGCCTTGTTCCAGCGAGAAACGCGGCGCGGAGGAGCACCATGGCGTTGTCGATCCTGCACCTCTGAGAGGCGCGGTGGATGTCGAGCGGCGAAGCTTGCGGGGCCTTGTCCTTGGACACGGTAGCGGCGTGAGTCCCCGCGGCGCCCGCTCCTCCGCGGCGTCCGCCCCACCGCTTCGTTGCTCACGGGGCGGCGGGGCGATCGCGAGACGGGCGGCCACCTCGAAGTCTTCTTCTTGGTGGCATGTCGATGAATATGCTGATGTAGCGGGGAGACCGGATCAGGTTCGCCACGACCTCGGCGCCCCTACAGCGCGCCAAAGATGCCGTGGGCTTCTGCGGGACACGAGCACCTATGGGGTGAGGGCCCCTTCTAGTCCGGCAAGGGGGCGGGCGCACAAAAGAGCAGATCGAGGTCGGCAGCGGGGAGTTTTACCCAACCGGAGCTCTCGGGAGATAAAACTCCTCTTGCTGCTTTGAGTTTGTATTTGTTCTTGCCTTGAGGCGTGGGTATGTTGTGGTGCTGGATCGTCGGATGAACCGAGCAGCTGCGGAACCAAAATTCGAACCCTTTCTCGTGCGCTTGGGCCTCCTTTTATAGTCTAAGGGGTCACCGATGGGTGGCTTGGCGTAGAGAGAGGGTAGAAAGGTAAAGCGCGAGGTTGGTACAAGCTGTTACCAATGATGTCCCCTACCTAACTTTCGGCGGGGGCGAAGGCATTTAATGCCGTCCGGTCGCTAATAGTGCAAGAAGCGACCGTTAGGGGCACCACCGATCGCTTCGATGGCCTCCTTGTCAACCGCGCCACCTCGCACCGTATAGCTGCACGATTGCCTCGCCATGTGCTCTGGGATGGTCTGGGATGACGCCGTTGGATCTGGCTGGAGCTTGGGTGCAGAGTGGCAGCCTTGCCGTGGCAAGCGCCTCGCCGCGGCCGTTGTCTTGTCGCACCAGCGAGCTTGCCGCTCGCCGGGCCTTGCCGGGACGTCGCGGGGCATCGCGGCAAGTTTTCTGAAGTGCCTTGGTTGGCCTTCGGCAAGCTCCTCTTGCGGGGTCTTTATCCTTCCGGCAAGCTCCTCTTGCGGGTCTCATCTTCGGCAAGCTCCTCTTGCGGGGCCTTATCTTCTTAGCTAATACTTTGTTCTTGAATGGCAGTAAAATAGGAATGGCGGGGGATCTTGGCGGGCGCCGGCAGCCTTGCATGGGCGCTTGTTGCCCGTGCCCAAGTTAAAGGTACTAAGGTACCCCTACTTTAATCACCGACATTCCCCTTCCTTGGTATCACCTCATCAGCGTTAGAACACGTCTAGCTCTGCTTGTTGTCTGTTATGCACTTGCTGCTATGTATTTACTGTTTCTCCACCCCTCTTCTCTCCGGTAGACCCCGTGACGATGCTGATGCCCCTGTGTTCGACTACGGAGTTGACGACCCCTCCTTGCTAGAGACACCAGGCAAGCCCCCCCCCTTGATCACCAGATATCGCCTATTCTTCTCTGTACTACTTGCATTAGAGTAGTGTAGCATGTTACTATTCGGTTACTCGTATTACATTGCACCTTTGTCATTGTTGCTGACAGTCATTGATACCTTACCCATAATCCTAAATACTTAGTATAGGATGCTAGTTTATCATCATTGGCCCTACACTCTTGTCGATGCGCCTTGCTATCTATCGGGCCGTGATCACTTGGGAGGTGATCACGGGTATATATACATACATACATACTATATAGATGGTGACTAAAGTCGGATCAGCTCGTTGAGTACCATAAGTGATTCCGATGTGGGGCTGAAAGGGACAGTGGCTCCATCCCGGTGAGGTGGGCCTGGGTTCCAACGGCCCCATTTGTTACTTTGTGGCGGAGGCGGCAGGGCAGGTTGAGACCACCTAGGAGGCAGGTGGGCACTGGCCTGGTTGGCGTTCATGATTGCTTCATAATAACATGTACTTAACGAGATCTTGGTATTTGATCTGAGTCTAGCCATTTGGTCTATACGCACTAACCATCTACGCGGGAGTAGTTATCGGTATCCCGGCGTCGTGGTATCAGCCAAAGCCTTCGTGACGTCAGCGACGGAGCGGTGCGCACCGGATTGGACTGCGTAACGTGATTTCCTTTGTAATGGAAGTTGCTAGGTCTGCTTCCGGCCACCCACGCAACGTGCAAGTGTGCAATGGGCGATGGGCCCAGACCCTTGCGCGCATAGGATTTAGACCGGCGGGCTGACCTCTCTGTTGTGCCTAGGTGGGGCTGCGACATGTTGATCTTCCGAGGCCGGGCATGACCCAGAAAAGTGTGTGCGGCCAAATGGGATCAAGCGTGTTAGGTTATGTGGTGCACCCCTGCAGGGAAGTTTGTCTATTCGAATAGCCGTGTCCCACGGTAAAAGGACGACCCGGAGTTGTAACTTGACCTTATGACAACTAGAACTAGATACTTAATAAAACACACCCTTCCAAGTGCCAGATACAACCCGGTGATCGCTCTCTAACAGGGCGACGAGGAGTGGATCGCCGGGTAGGATTATGCTATGCGTTGCTACTTGGAGGACTTCAATCTACTCTCTTCTACATGCTACAAGACGGAGGCTGCCAGAAGCGTAGTCTTCGATAGGATAGCTATCCCCTCTTATTACGGCATTCTGCGATTCGGTCCATGATATGGCCTTTTACACATATACCCATGCATATGTAGTGTAGCTCTTTGCTTGCGAGTACTTTGGATGAGTACTCACGGTTGCTTTCTCCCCCTTTCCTCCCTTTTTCCTTTCTTTACGGTTGTCGCAACAAGATCTTTGGAGTCCGAGGCGGGCGCCACCGTCGGCAGCGACTACTACATTGGAGGTGCCCTCTTTGCTCGTGCAACCCACTAACGCCGACCAGGAGTAGTTTAGGAGGATCGGGCGGGGAGGCTGCGCCTCTTCGTCTGTATCGGTTTGTGCTAGCCTTCTTAAGGCATACTTGTTTAACTTATACGTACTCGAGATATTGTTGCTTCCGCTGACTCGTCTCTGATCGAGCACTTGTATTCGAGCCCTCGAGGCCCCTGGCTTGTATTATGATGCTTGTATGACTTATTTGTGTTTTAGAGTTGTGTTGTGATACTTCCCGTTAGTCCCTGATCTTGATCGTACACATTTGCGTGTATGATTAGTGTACGATTGAATCGGGGGCGTCACAAGTTGTACCTTGACCTTATGACAACTAGAACCGGATACTTAATAAAACACACCCTTCCAAGTGCCAGATACAACCCGGTGATCGCTCTCTAACAGGGCGACGAGGAGAGGATCGCCGGGTAGGATTATGCTATGCGTTGCTACTTGGAGGACTTCAATCTACTCTCTTCTACATGCTGCAAGGCGGAGGCTGCGAGCGTAGTCTTGACGGGATTAGCTATCCCCTCTTATTACGGCATTACTGCGATTCAGTCCCGATATGGCCCTTCTGAGATATACCCATGCATATGTAGTGTAGCTCCTTGCTTGCGAGTTCTTTGGATGAGTACTCACGGTTGCTTTCTCCCCCCTTTCCCCCTTTTTCCTTTCTTTCTGGTTGTCATAAGTTGGTATCAGAGCCGACTGCCTATAGGAATCCCCTTTCCAACTCCTTGGCCGAAGGTGAGTCTAGTCATTGCAAAACCTTTACTAACATGGCTGTGTGGCCTATGGGCCCACGTCGCCATTGGGTGGTATTAGGATCTTTTACTCCCCGATCTTTACTCTGGGACTCTGAGCTCTCTTCTATTCGGGTTAAATGATTTTGCTAAAAACAAAACTAACTTTAGGTTCTCATAAGTACTTCTCGGAGAGCCCCTTGTTACCGATGATACTTTCTTTGCACCAGAAGATTCCGAAGATACTCTATGATGTGCTCTCGAGACTATGTGCCATCGCTTTTGCAATTCACTCCCATCAATAAATCCCTCTGGATAACTACTTACACCTATCATTCATATTGTTATCCCCAGTTGCTCTTGTTATTACAAGATGTCCTGAAATACTCTTCGATATTCCGAGAATTCTTTATGCTTACTGCCCTACAGTTCCTTGCTGCATGAATGCCCCTACGGCTAATTACTCGCGCTTGCCGAGTATCCGTTTGTCCAAAGTTGTTCATGTGTTTCACAAAAATACATTCAAATAATACCCGATCTTCCGAAAATCCTGATCAGCCTATTGCTCTTGAAATTCTTGCTTACTTGCATTATGGTTGACCCCATAAGACTCGTAATCTTAATGGCATCCCTTGTCATTATCATTTTGAGTCTGTTGACTCAATATGTTTGCGAATACACATAATCATCATTAATCCTTATAAATTACCTTTCCGACTGAGCTGCCATTCTTTTAAGCGGAATTGGTTCTCGACCAATCAATTGTAGATTGATTGTACCTAAGGCTATTCAACTTATCCATCCCTAATCGAGCATTACTTACGATCCTTGGTTTGGATTCATAATTCCTTTGCATTTATGCTTCGAATTAGTTAGATGATTCTATAACCTGATGCATTTGCATTCTTTCCTTTTCTGGTTGAGTAGCGATACTCACATCAGATCCTTTGTGGACCGTCAAGTCCTTTGTTGGATTATTATCCGATAGTGTCCTTCATATTCAAATAACCTTGTGAGCCTTTCCACGGATATATAAAGCCTTTGGTAATTAGTATCCTCTGCTTTGTCAACCATGCTTTACTTTCGAGCTAGTGATAATTACTCCTGATGTTTGTGGTATATGTTCCTAAGATGCCCCTATGGGTTGAACCTATGCCTTCCCTAACCATATGCACCCGAGAGTTTTCACGAGTCATACTCTTCTGGTGTTTTGCCAGATAATATTTCAACACTACAACTTTATCGAAAGCAAGAAGTGAATGAAAGGGTATGCATTGGAGAAGTGGGAGTCGACCTTGAACTTTGTGTTCATGCCCATGGACACGATGTAGATCCTATCATGGAAGCTACTCTTAAATTAATTATTCACTTGGCATAATTTGATCTTCTATCTGTGATTTTGTCCTTTGCAATCGTGGTTCCGAACGTGATTGTTCTTCTTTGATTCCATTCTTGGACAAGTTAAAAGTACTTGCCATCTGTAGATCATTACGTCTGCCCAACCCTTATTTTGTTCTACCTTCGGGTATTACCCCCGGTATCTCGAAGATGTCTTGCCATTGCACCACATCTTACTAACTTTGTTGAAGTAATGTCTTTCCTTGTCGTAGTCACTCCACGGGTTCTGGGTTGTCGTCAACCGGGAACACCGATTAGTGAATCGAATCAAGATTGTGATTCAATACTCCTAGTAGTTTGTTGTTGAGACGTTTAATACTCCATCACGTCACTCCTAGCCTGATCGGTTACTTCATGATCGTGCTAATTTTAAGCGTGCCCGGTCCTTCTTCCCGGAGCACAAATTTGACGAGTGAGCTAATCTTCGTCGATCTTCCTCGTCATATCATGTCTCCTTGAACAACAAACTTGATTTTGAGTTTGTGTCATACCCATGGTTCCAATAACCTTTCGCTTCATCATCCCATCAACTTGATGTCATCGCCGATCGATTACATCTTCATGAGATCCCTCGACAAATGTGTCATGTTCATCATCAGCATTTTGATCTCTTCCAAGATATCTATCAAATTCTTGATGAGAAATACCACCCTTTGCTCTCGGTGATTTGTGTTATCATCGGCCACTTTATTGTCTTTCGTTCAACACAAACTTGTTCGTGTTTTGTGTTATACCTTGAGCTCCTCGCTATCTAGCTCATGTTCTGTTTTACCTTGGAGTATTACCATCTCTTTTTGTCAAGAATGTGGTGAGAATTTCACCACCTCTTAAGAATTCTTGATATAATAACACTTCTCGCCATCCTCATTCATCTCTTGGTCCCCGTGTTGTTCCTAACCGGAATACCCACAAATGGTCTGAGATGTGTAAATCCTAAACTTCTAGCAACCCTATTGCCTTGAAGTTAATGGTCGGCCATTCATTCTTAGACTATTGATTATTGAATCACCATTCTGACATTGGTCGTGCAACCCAACCCATATTTCGGGCACACCTTTCAACCAATGTTTAATTGTGTATGTTTTCCTCGAGCATACTTCATTACATCATTTGATATGACAAATGTTATCTCCTTATCCACATAATTGTGGAGATCCATCTTTTGGATACCTTGATGAGTTATCGCTGAGTCCATCATTCACCTCCTCATCCTCTTGATGATTTAATGACGAACTCTTGTTTTGGAACTCGCTTCCATAGTTCATTTCCCGAGAATCTTCGATGTCATCTCGTCAATGTGGGTTAAAAAGTAGGAAGGGTGTTCTGAGTTATCCTGCCCCCTAGCCGAGCTGAATCTCGGTCAGATATGATGGTTGGAACATTTTTCCAAGAGTTATAACACTGGTCTTTATGACCCGGTAAGGTGATGGCATGCCCAGCATACCTGGCCGGATGACCTGCTGATATAGTTTCCTTATTAGCAAGGTTATCCATTCTTCCATGAGGAAATTGTAAGACTTATTCTACAAGTTGTTCCAGATGGATCCTTTGTGTATCCAAAGTCTGACCTTTGCTTGAACACCATGTCAATGCTATCTCGAAGCATGTCTGTGATACTCCGATTTTCAACAAAAACATTTGAAGCCCAATGCTAAATGATTCCTGCTCGATTATCGAAACACCCTTGTTTGGGTAATGTCATGAACTTCCTCTCTCCTAACCTAAATGGTTTTCTATGTTATATCCTGTCATGGATATCATGCTCTGTTTGTCCTTGGGAAGGAAATACTCCTGAAATATGTGTTTTAACACATTTTCCTTTCATTGTTCTGTTTAATATGATAATCATATTTTTCTTTCCATTTGTTGGGATAACGTTTCTTGTGATCTATATGATCTAAGCAGTAATATTCTCCTGCTTAGGTAAACACCTCGGTTTACAACTCTTTCAGTGTGACCCTGTTGCTATTGTTGAAAACATTCCGGTAACCATTGATGGATAAGAACTTTGCCTATTGGTCCGCCTCGTTCAACGAGCAAGAATTTGTTCTCTTCGTCCCTCGCCCTTGGTACCGATGTTGTTGCCGACATAACCGACAGACTATCCTCTGACATGCCTTGCTCACATGATCGTGCAAGATGTCATCGCCCTTCCTACTTTTAACCCACATGGTGGGCCCATAACCCATAGTTCCATAGGATCGAAACCTGACTCTCCTGTACAACCTATGGTCAAAGTTATTCCCCACGCTTGACTTCATATGTAATTCACGGGCCACCTACCTAGTGATCTATTATGGTATCAGACGCAATACTTATTCTCATGCTTTGAACCCTCTTTCACACTTTGTTTTAGGCAACGAACGATTGCCTAAGCGCTTGAAACTTGTATTTTGCACCTCCTTAATTTGCTCTCGATAATTTCTTAAGTTTCAATTCGAGAGTTACTATTCGTCACCCTCCCTGATGATCTCTACCAGATACGTGGCCTTGTAGAGGTCAGTTCCTTTGAAGATAACCTTGATCTTTTTTCATAAGTACGATGAGACCCCCGAAGAAAGGATGAAGACTTCATCATGATGACCTAAAGCAGAGAAATGAAGACATCAACAAGAGGGTTCAACTTTTTCGAGAAGAACAACCAACACCGAGAAGACTCGTTAGAATTTCGTAACCAAATCCCTTCCCCCTTACTTCCCCTCTTAAATCTCGGGACGAGATTTCTTGTAGTAGAGGAGAATTGTGACGCCCGGATAATCATGCTATAGTAATCCCATGCTAATCTAGCCACGTCACCTCGGTTACTGTTGCTAACCTCGCATTGATTCAAAACCGTTTCAAAATTTGATTTCTAAATATGTCAAACAACAAAAGTTTTCAAAAATTGAAACAAAAATGTTCGGGGGGTGCCAAATATTGCGTAGGTAATTATGGTGAAGTGAACACAATTTTAGAAAATGCCTAAATACTTTAAAATGAAATAAAACAGAAAAGAAAAATAAAGAAAAGAAAGAAAGAAAGAAAGGAAAAGAACCCCCGGCCGCCGGTCAAGCTGGCCGCCCATTAACCACCGCCCAAGCTGAGCAAAGGCCCAGCCGGCCACTCCCTCTCCTTATCCCCCACCCCGCAAACCCTAACCCACTCCACGATCTCCACTCGCCCCACCCCGTGCGCCCCTCCTCGCTCCCCCCGATCTGGATCGGGGGAAACGGCGCCCCGACACCGCCGCCTCATCCCTACACCCGTCGCCGGCCGGCGCCGCCCGTCTCCGTCGGCGCCTCCTCGTCGCCTCCCCACACCGTCTCCTCAACCCTCCACCCCGGTCCAGATCGGATCGGGCTCGCACGCGCGTTGCCGCCTGGACCGCGCCGGCGACTGGAGCTTCCTCGCCGGCCTGCTTCGCCCTCCCCCACCGGACTGCCTCCCGCTCCGCCATGTCGTCCCCGTCGGCCTCCCCGAACCTCACCGCGCCCATTTCCTAGACCATACACTCCCGGTGAGGCCCTCGGCCTACTCTCTCTGCCCGTCCCGCTCCGGCTCACGTTGTGCGCGCTCATCGCGCTCGCTCGCGCCGACCAGAGCCCGAGTTCGCGCGCGCCTCGCCCGCACTCTGCCATGCCCTTACCGCGCGACAGCAGCGTCGCGCTCTAACCGTCCGTAGCCACACCGTAGCCGTCGTCTCCGCTTCTCACAGGGAGTGCTTGGCCCGCCTCCTTAGCGCACCCATGGCGTGAACCACCACCCCCTTTCCCGTCGCCCAGCGCCCAGGCTCGGGCGGGCTCGCGTCTGCCGCGCCCGTCGCCGTGAGCCATGCCTCTCGCCCGCCCGGCTGGCGACCTGCGAGTCCGCCTCCCCAGCGCCCACAGGCGTGCGCCTGCTCCGGCAATCCCCGCCAGCCTCGCCTCGCAGTGCTCGCGGGCTAGTACCCGTTTGCCCGTGCCCGTTTGGCCTCTAGGCCCATGACATGAGGGGCCCACGCCCCAGAACGTTTTAATAAAAAAAGGGAAAATAAAGTAAAAATAAAATATTAATTAATTAATGAGTGGATTAATTAAGTTAATTAATCATGTTCTATTAATCTAAATTAATTAGTTAGTTTACTTAAACAGTAATTAGTTTAACCTAAACCCTAATCAACCTAACAGTGTATGACAGGTGGGTCCCACTTGGCCCACACGTCAGTTTAACCAGTCAAAACCTCTGTTGACTGCTGATGTCATGCTGATGTCACGATGACATCAGTAAACACTATTTTGGATAATGTTGAATTAAATTAAATTAACTAAAATTCTAAAAATGATTTAAATCTTTTAAAATTAATATAAAATAAACCGTAGCTCGGATGGAAAAACTTTGTACATGAAAGTTGCTCAGAACAACGATACGAATCCAGATACGCATCCCGTTCGTCTGCCATGCATCCCTAGCATAGCGAACACGCAACTTTCCCCCTCCGGTTCATCGGTCCGAAAACACGGAACACCGGGGATACTTTCCCGGATGTTTCCCCCCTTCACCGGTATCACCTCATACCGCGTTAGAACACGTCTAGCTCTGCTTGTTGTCCTGTTATGCACTTGCTTGCTATTTATTTACTGTTTATCCCCCCTCTTCTGTCACATCCCTAGTTCTGGCCTGACCTATGCTAGCTTCCATGTGTGCATCATGTTTAAATTCAAATGAAATTTGAATTGGGGAATTTTCAAAAGCCTCAGAAAAACCTCTAAAAATCACCAACATTTAAATCTCATCAAATGAGTCCAAGAAAATGTTCCCGTTATCCTCTGGAAATATTGGCAAGAGGTAAAATCCAAACCAATATTTTTGGTGTCTCAGAAACATTTATTTTGGGCATTTGAATTAAATCAATAATTTTTTGAATTGGATTTACATCTACTATTAAATAAATATAGGTCCAATAATTCTGAAATATTTTGTGGAGCATTGTTTTAATTCTTTTAGCTCCTAAAAATATTATCGGAAGCAAAATAAATTGAATTGGTTTCAAAACCAAATTCAAAACAAACTACAAAATAGAAAACATTAATAAATAGAAAACAGAAATTAAAAAGCAGTGGAAAGGAGTTTTACCTCTGCAGCCCACTGGCGGCCCAAGTGCCAGCCCAGCTCTGATACAGCCCAGCCATGCGCCGCTTCTCTCCTGTCGCCTTCCTCCTCCCTTGATGGCGGCGCGTGCCCGGCAGCAGCGTGGCCTACGCCAGCCACCTCCTCCTGCTGGCTGCCTCCTCCTTCTCTGGGCGTCCCCCGCGACAACAAGCACGCCCCCTGGAACCCCCTCTCGCTCTCCCTCGCTCTTTTCCCCTCCTCTGTCCCCCAGCTCGCGCCCAGCCTGACCCCATCGCCACCGACGCCGTTCGCCCGTGACCACCGGCCACCCCTCGCCTGCCCGCTGAGCTCGGGACCTCCGCCTGAACCCCTCTTCCTCCCACCAGGCCAAGCCCCTCGGGAAGCTCTGCATCGCCTCCACGCCATCGTCTTCGTCCTCGACCACCGCCGATGGTCGCCACCGATTCGCCGTCACCCGTGCGCCCCCGAGCTCGTCGATGACCCCACCCGATGCGCTGTGAGATCCTCCGTCTTTCCCCTTCCTTCCCGGGCTCGTTCCTATCCCGTAGTCGCTGATTCCACCGGAGCTGCGAGCTCGGCTCCGCCGGCCATGCCGCCGCCGTGGCCACCGACACCTAGAGCCGCAACCGACCGCGCCGTAGCGCTCAGTGCATCACAAGGTGCCCGTAGCACCCCTCCGTGGCCTCCGCCGTGCGGTATCGCCGACGACACACCCACCCGCCCGGCCGCCGCCTCACTAAATCGCCCGGCGCTGTTTCCAGCCACCCAGCACCTCCCACGGCACCCTTTGGACCGCGAGTCCACTGCGACCTTGGCGCCTCTCCGCCGTCGATTTGGTGCGACGGAGGACCAAACTCAAGCCCGCGCCGTCTCGGCCCTCGCCGGCGGCTAAACGCCGGCGTGTTGTCCACTTTGACCGGCGGGGTTTGACCCCCCAGAGTCAGCGGCGTGCGGGCCGTCTCTGTTAACCTCTAGTCAAATTTAGATTAGTGCTAATTAACCACGACGGTTAGCTTAGTCACTAACGGTGGGCCGAGCCCTAATTAACCTAGGTTAGTCTTTGACGTAACACTAACTAACCCTGTTAGTTAGCTGTTACACCGACATGTGGGCCCCAGCCGTCAGGTTTGACCTGGACTGGCGCCTTTGACCTGATGACGTCACCCGGCGTCATCGCGATCTGATAAATGATTTTCGTATTTATTTTTATCTGAGGAAAATCCGAGAAATTACCTAAACTTCTAAAATTCATATAAATTCAACCGTAGCTCAGTTGAAATAATTTATATATGAAAAATTATCAGAAAAATTCAAGGAATCCATCTGCACCATTTTCATGCATGTTTGAACAATGTTTGTCCTCTGTTTTGGACAAAACAAATAAAGGGCATTTAAATAATCATATATGGAGTTTGAATTTGAATCATGTATTCAAACCAACTTCATTTAACTTGCTGCTAGTTGCATTAGCTCAATCAACAGCATATTGCCATGACATTATCATGCATCATATTTGTTGCATTGCATTGATTGTGTCCCTCTTTATTTGCGATGCTTGTCCCTCTCGATAGGCGTGGTTTTGACGATGAGATCGATGACACCGATGAAGAACTATATTATCTTGAAGTTCGGGCAAGCAAAACCCCTTGTTCATTCCGATACAATCCCACTCTCTCGCTCCTGCTCTATTTTTCTGCATTAGGACAACAACGATTCAACTATTACTTCTGCGGTAGCTGAACCCCTTATCCTTTGCATGACTGTCATTCCACAGTAAATAGATGAAACCCACTAGCATGAGTAGGAGTTGTTTGAGCCCTGATGTGCCTACTCATACATGCTTGTTTGTCATGCCTGCTATTGCTTAGAGTTGAGTCAGGTCTGATTCGTCGAGGATGAATTAGAGGTGCGTGAACATGTCCTCTTGTGTGTGAGCTAAGTGTGTGAACACGATTTGGTAAAGGTATCGGTGAGAGGCCATGTAGGAGTACATGGTGGGTTGTCTCATTGAAGCCGTCCTTAGGAACTGAGTTCTGTGTTTGTGATCCATTATTCAGCTACTACCATGCATTGGTCCTGAAATATGACCCGCTCGACTTCTTATTCACCTAGTCCTCTGTCCGGGAGTTGCAAGTAGTTTACGGTGTTTGTAGCCTCTTTGGAGGCCGTGGGCAGCTGGCCGTAGGGGTGGGCTGTGATGCGATGAGTGCGTTACACGTGTATGCGGATGCCCGTTTGGTATCTCGGGAACCTGTTCACATCGTTTGGGGCTGTGAGTGAAACTTGGTAGGAACACCTCATAGATGGAACCCAAGTAGGCGATAAACTGGACTAGAGACTTGAGTGTCTAGGTAGGTCGTGGTCTACACCACGTCGGCTTTAAGCTTGAAGTCTGCCGAGCACATGGCGTGTGCAGGCGCTAAGTGGTGGAAACATGTATGAAGAAGTACACCCTGCAGGGGTTAACATCATCTATTGAATAGCCGTGTCATGGTAAAGGACTTACGGGTTGCCTATAACAGTTCATAGACAAGTGAAAGTGGAAACTCTAAAATGCGCAAGATAAGCGTGAGTGCTATGGATGGCGTTCTCGTAGGGAGACGGGAGCGGATCCATAGTGGTGTATTGATATGGTGAATATGTGGACTCGTGTGCGCCACCTCAAAGAGTTACTTGCAGTCGTAGTTTAGGATATTCATTGAGTCAAAGCTGGCTTGCTGCTGTTAAACTCCACCATCCCCTTGTTGATAATGATGCATATGTAGTTAGTTCTGATGTAAGTCTTGCTGGGTACATTTGTACTCACGTTTGCCTATTTTATGTTTTGCGGAGAGACTTCAGTCTCACTAGTAGCTCCACGTGGACTTCGACGTTTAGCTTGATACCTCAGCTACGATCTTGTGCCCTCGGCGGAGATCGGTAGATAGTCGGGCTTCTAAGCCTTTTTCATTTGTAGATGTGCGTACTCGGACATGTTAGCTTCGTTTGTGCTTGATTTGTATGCTCTGAATGTTGGGTCATGAGACCCATGTTTGTAATATCTCGCTCCTCGGGCCTAATGAATAAATACTTGAGTCGTAGAGTCATGTTGTGATGCCATGTTGTATTTGCACATATCGGGCATATTGTGTGTATGTTATTGAAATGCTTGGTATGTGTGGGATCGACTATCTAGTTGTTTATCTTTAGTAGCCTCTCTTACCGAAATGTCTCCTAGTGTTTCCACCGAGCCATGGTAGCTTACTCTTGCTCCGAATACTTAGGCTGGCGGCATGTGTCCTTCTTCGTTCTGTGTATACATCCCGGGAAATGTCACGCATTAGTCTGGAGTCTGTTAGCCGCTTCTGCCCGGTTTACGAATCTGCTAGCCAGTGCTACAGCCGGAACTTACTTGCTGATGACCGACACGTTCGATCTTTGGGTCATGGATGCTGTCCACGTAAGTCTGTGCCACTTTGGGTTTATGACTAGTCATGTCGGCCGGGCTCCTTTTCATATGGATGCTAGCGACACTATCATATCGTGTGCCAAAAGCGCCAAGCGGTCCCGGGCTAAGGTAAGCGACACCGTTGGGATACCGTGCGTGAGGCGCAAAGTGATATGATGTGTTTACAGGCTAGATCGATGTGACATTGAGTCGGGGTCTGACAGCTTTGGTATCGAGCTTTGTTGCTGTGGGATTACCAAGCCAAACTGGTCGAAGTTGAGTCTAGAAATGCTTTAGTTATGTAAGGGAATTGATTATGGGTTGGAACGTAAGGCTCTTTTTACTCCTTATACCTCATGACCTTCTGATCTGAGTCAACCTCTTCTCTTCTACGGGGATTAAGAACTAGGCCTTCTCATCTATCTATCAGGATGACGTGTTACTAATCCATAGACTTATAGATTGATAGTTTCAATCTCAGTTCAGTTTTACTACTTCCGTATGTTCATAATTGTTGATCTCGAAACCTTGATATTGTGCTTCGGAGTGGCTATGCCACCATTTTTGTAGCATGTCTCCAATCATTTTGAGCATTTACAGCCGTTATGCTGTCCGAGTCATCCCAGGTTTCTAAATAGTCTGATGCACTTGCAAATCCTTTCCCTTTGGTTTCGATGCTCCTTTGAGCCAGGTTAATCATACTAAATGCTGAGTTGAGGTATTCTATTGCCTCGACATATATGTTGGAATTATTATTATGACCCTAGGTGTCTTAGGGGATCATCTAGTAATCTAGCCATGATTTGTATCCCAGTGTGATGACTCTGGCCTTCATTCTCGAAAGCATCCCGTGATGCTACTTAGGAGTAGGTATTCTATTTCTGGGTTTTGAACCCGAGATTCACCCCACTTACCTCATGTTGATAGTGTTTGCTCGTTCCTTTAGGTTATTAGTAACCTTTGCATTAGTCCTCGAGGTCCGTGGTATTTCCTTCTTCCAAATACTATGAACCGCTTATGGCAGAAGTTTGTTGGATCGAAAGATCACAACAAGAGTGCTCTCGAAGAGTTCTCCATGTTATATTGTGACTCTGCCAGTTCTACCTTTCCGCATGGATTATCCGGAAGAAATTTGTTGAACTTGGTTCGACATACTAATCTATGCATCCACAACTCAGAAAATTATATGTTCTTTTGAGTTGTCCCTCTTTAGTTGTATACCGACCCTCGTCTATCAATTGATAGACAAGAGTAGTTGTGCACTCGAGCTCATCAATGCTTATTATTCTTGTGGTCCGTCAAGCCATTCTATTCCAGAATGACTAGGAGAAACAAACTCCAGTACCTTGTCCATTTCTAGGATTGGGTCAAAGCAGTTGTACTCTCCAGATCAAATTGCTAATCTAGCTTTTGCTCTGTTCTACCTTGGAGTATTACCATCTTTATATCAAGAATGTCATGGGAATTGCACACCATCCTATGAACTCTTGATACAGTAATACTTCTTGCCATCATTGTTCATTCCTCGGTTTCCGTGTTATTGTAACCGGAATGCCGACAAGTGAATCGTGGTGTGTGAAATCAATACTGCTAGCAACTCCGTTGCTTGGTAGTTAAATGGACGATAACCTCATTCTTAGCATGTTGATTTTTGAATCATCATTCTAAGATTGATCGTGCTACCTAGTCCTTATTTCTGGTGCACTCTTGATCAATGAGTTAGGATTATCCAATCCCTTACTTATTTCACCATATCATCTTGCCCTGAGAAGCAAGATTGTTCTCGAGCTTAGTAACATATCGATGGTTCGTGATGTTCCGAATATCTTCTCGGAAGTATTACCAGGTTGTCACCTGACCGCTATGTTAAGTTCGTGATCAAGTTGGTTTCTTGTAACCACCCCTTCTCCAAGATCTGTATCGAGTATCCCTGAGCTAGTTGGATAAGCTGAATAACAACTTGAAGAGTTGGGAGATAAAAGCTGCCTGACTTAGTTCGTGTTAAAGGATATCTTGTGTGTGTGTTGAAGAAAGATGATATCTTCATCAATTGATCCTCGAGACCAGTTGTTGGAGCTATTGTCTTGCCAAAACTTTGATTTGAGTATGGGCTATCATCAAATCAAATCAGAACCAACGATGTTCGTAATGTTGTCTTACTCGTGGATTTTCCTCGAGCATACACCATTATATCCTTTGGTCTGACCAATGCTATCACCGTGTTCACCTAATTATGGAATTCCATTTATATGGAAACCAAGATGAACTGTTGTTGAGCCCATCGACAACATCCTTATCTTCTCCATAATCTTGTTGAACATTAAGCTAGTATTAGGAACTTTTAAACATTTCTTCATGCTAGGTCATGAAGCATATGTTGGATGAAAGAAGTGACTCTCTCTAACTCATGTGCATTTGATGCAAGTTGCCGCCGTGGGTTCGAGAAAGTTAGTTTTTGCTTTCTCTGGAATCGTCCCAAGTCAGTCACGCATGTGCGAAGTACTCTATGGTTTGATAGGTTGGCCGCCTCCATTCTATATGTGTTTCCTAGCACACCAAGCCTTTGATTAACTTGTTCAAGGAGAAGAAGTTCCTTCTTAGAGCATGCCTTATGCAAGGACTTGATATCCTCGATGATGATTTCCCACGAACTTCGGTAGCGTTTTATTATAAGACTACCACGTGGTCATGCTTGTCTGAGACAGCGTGTTCACATGTGTGTAGCAGAACCAGCTCATGTTTTGGAGCTTACTACCGTAGTCCATTTCCCGAGAATCTCGCAACGTCGTCTCGTCGATTTGTGTTGCAAACTTTCATTCCTCTTTCTAGACTTGATGAGTCTGGAGTATTCTGACACCAACCAGATCTGAATCTCAGGCAGAGATGATGGTTGGAACGTTTCCCAAGAATTATATTATTGGTCTCTCTGTAACCCGGTAAAGTGGATGTCGTGGCCGACACACCCCGCCGGAAGACCTATTATTGTAGTATCTTGATTGAAGAAGTTGGCCACCTCCCCATAAGGATTTCGCAGGATTTACCTCCATAACTATTCCTTAAGGATCCTTGAGCTACGAAGTCCGACCTTTTACTTGATGTTCTGAATGCGGATCATTTCAATGAATGGGATACACTAGCACATCAAGGAGAACGATAAGCGGAGCGCTAAATGTCTCTCGATCGATCATCGATTTTGTTTCCTTGGCCCGCTAAGGTGAAATCTGAGAAAGTGTTGTCTTCCTTTATATCTGCATCCTCCACGGCATTCGTCATGGTAGTATGTTGTGTTGCGGGATCCACGACACGGATATTGGTAAAACCTTGATGAATATGGAAATGCTCAAGTTCTTGAGAGCACGCACAAGCATTAGGTGCAATCGTAGTTACTAACGGGATTGCTCTCAATTCCCTCGGTTATGCTATAACCATTCCAACGATAGATTCACCCTCTCTTTGAGCTTCTCCCTAGCTACTAAAATCATCCCTTGTGTTGTCTTCAACAAGGTAATCCACATCATCCATTACGCCCGAGAATGTTATTCTTTCAGTTCCTTCAAATGATCAATTGTGAATTGCCTTAGGCTGGTATAAAGAGTTTCAATGATCTTTGAATCAGAGGTAATTCTTTTTGCCACTTAAGGGATGATCCTATGAGTTGTCTCCTCTAAGATGTCTCGTTATGGTATCATGGCAACTTAACTCCTCGCTACGTCGACAACGGTTCACCACCTTCTTAAGTGTGGAATTGTTGTATACCTAGTGAACCTCTGTCGTCTATTCCACTCCATTCCTCTAGTTGTGTGCCTTGTGTCTCAGCTCGAGAAATGTTGCCATGACTCACCCCGTGAGCTGATCCCAAGTTGTTCGATCTTCGAGAAGATCGATCCCTCTAGAGTTTCTTTCCCTCTCGTTGTCATGTTGATTGGAGTCCCCAGAGCAAGACCTCGAGACAAAGATGGTGATCGAATCAACGTTCATTTGAGGTGCAACTTGGATCGTGAAGATTATATTAGTTTGCGCTTCCCTTTCATCTTACCCTCGCTTGAATCTCGGTCGAGATTCTTGTTTAATGGGGTGAGTTGTCACATCCTAGTTCGGCCTGACCTATGCTAGCTTCCATGTGTGCATCATGTTTAAATTCAAATGAAATTTGAATTGGGGAATTTTCAAAAGCCTCAGAAAAACCTCTAAAAATAACCAACATTTAAATCTCATCAAATGAGTCCAAGAAAATGTTCCCGTTATCCTCTGGAAATATTGGCAAGAGGTAAAATCCAAACCAATATTTTTGGTGTCTCAGAAACATTTATTTTGGGCATTTGAATTAAATCAATAATTTTTTGAATTGGATTTACATCTACTATTAAATAAATATAGGTCCAATAATTCAGAAATATTTTGTGGAGCATTGTTTTAATTCTTTTAGCTCCTAAAAATATTGTCAGAAGCAAAATAAATTGAATTGGTTTCAAAACCAAATTCAAAACAAACCTGCAAAATAGAAAACATTAATAAATAGAAAAACAGAAATTAAAAAACAGTGGAAAGGAGTTTTACCTCTGCAGCCCACCTGGCGGCCCAAGTAGCCAGCCCAGCTCCTGTTCTGGCCCAGCCCGCCGCCGCTTCTCTCCCTGTCGCCTTCCTCCTCGCGCCCAAGAGCGAGGGCGTGCCCGGCGCGCGTGGCCACACGCCGGCCACCTCCTCCCTGCCTGGCTGCCTCCTCCTTCTCCTGGACGTCCCCCGCGACGCCACGCACGCCCCCTGGAACCCCCTCGCGCTCTCCCTCGCTCTTTTCCCCCTCCTCTGTCCCCCTGGCTCGCGCCCGAGCGGAGCCCATCGCCACCGACGCCGTTCGCCGTGACCACCGGCCACCCCTCGCCCTGCCGCTGAGCTCAGGACCTCCGCCTAGACCCCCTCTTCCTCCCCACCGAGCCAAGCCCCTCGGGAAGCTCTGCATCGCCTCCACGCCATCGTCTTCGTCCTCGACCGCCGCCGATGGTCGCCGCCGATTCGCCGTCACCCGTGCGCCCTCGAGCTCGTCGATGACCCCACCGATCTGTTGTGAGATCCTCCGTCTTTCCCTTCCTTCCGGGCTCGTTCCTATCCCGTAGATCGCTGATTCCACCGAGCTGCGAGCTCGCTCCCCCGACCATGCCGCCGCCGGGCCACCAAACACCTAGAGCGCAACCGAGCCGCGCCGTAGCGCTTCGATGCATCACAAGGTGCCGTAGCACCCCTCCGTGGCCTCTGTTGTGCGGTATAACGCCGACCCGAGCACACACCCAAGACGCCCGCCGCCGCCTCACTCGTCGCCGACGCTGTTTCGCAACCACCAAAGCACCTCCCACGGCACCCTCGGGCCTGCGAGTCCACCGGCAACCTGCAGCGCCTCTCCGCCGTCGATTTGGTCGACGGAGGACCAAACTCAAGCCCGCCGCCGTCTCGGCCCTCGCCCGTGACTAAACGCGGCGTGTTGTCCACTTTGACGGCGGGTTTGACCCCAGAGTCAGCGGCGTGCGGGCCCGTCTCTGTTAACCTCTAGTCAAATTTAATTAGTGCTAATTAACCGACGGTTAGCTTAGTCACTAACGGTGGGCCAGGCCCTAATTAACCTAGGTTAGTGCTGACGTAACACTAACTAACCCTGTTAGTTAGCTGTTACACCGACATGTGGGCCCCAGCCGTCAGGTTTGACCTGGACTGGCACCTTTGACCTGATGACGTCACCCCGACGTCATGCTGATGCAGTAAATGATTTTCTGTATTTATTTTTATACAGGAAAATCCAGGAAATTGCCTAAACTTCTAAAATTCATATAAATTCAACCGTAGCTCAGATTGAAATAATTTATATATGAAAAATTATCAGAAAAATTCAAGGAATCCATCTGTACCATTTTCATGCATGTTTGAACAATGTTTGTCCTCTGTTTTGGACAAAACAAATAAAGGGCATTTAAATAATCATATATGGAGTTTGAATTTGAATCATGTATTCAAACCAACTTCATTTAACTTGCTGCTAGTTGCATTAGCTCAATCAACAGCATATTGCCATGACATTATCATGCATCATATTTGTTGCATTGCATTGATTGTGTCCCTCTTTATTTGCCGGTAACTGTCCCCTCTCGATAGACGTGGTTTCGACGATGAGATCGATGACACCGATGAAGAACTATATTATCTTGAAGTGCCGGGCAAGCAAAACCCCTTGTTCATTACGATACAATCCCACTCTCTCGCTCTGCTCTATTTTCTGCATTAGGACAACAACGATTCAACTATTACTGCTGCGGTAGCTGAACCCCTTTATCCTTTGCATGACTGTCATTCCACGGTAAATAGATGAAACCCACTAGCATGAGTAGGAGTTGTTTGAGCCTGATGTGCCTACTCATACATGCTTGTTTGTCATGCTGCTATTGCTTAGAGTTGAGTCAGTCGATTCGCCGAGGATGAATCGGAGGTGCGTGAACATGTCCTCTTGTGTGTGAGCTAAGTGTGTGAACACGATTTGGTAAAAGGTATCGGTGAGAGGCCATGTAGGAGTACATGGTGGGTTGTCTCATTGAAGCCGTCCTTAGGAACCGAGTTACGTGTTTGTGATCCATGATTCAACTACTACCATGCATTGGGCCTGAAATATGACCCGCTCGACTTCTTATTCACCCTAGTCCTCTGTCCGGGAGTTGCAAGTAGTTTACGGTGTTTGTAGCCTCTGGAGGCCGTGGACAGCGCCTGGCCGTAGGGGTGGGCTGTGATCGGTAGGTGCGTGTACGGTGTACCGGATGCCCGTTTGGTATCTCGGGAACCTGTTCACATCGTTTGGGGCTGTGAGCGAAACTTGGCGGAACTCCTCATAGATGGAACCCAAATAGGCGATAAACTGGACTAGAGACTTGAGTGTCTAGGTAGGTCGTGGTCTACACCCACGTCGGCTTTAAGCTTGAAGTCTGCCGAGCACATGACATGTGAGACGCTAAGTGGTGGAAACATGTATGAAGAAGTACACCCTGCGGGGTTAACATCATCTATTGAATAGCCGTGTCATGGTAAGGACTTCAGGTTGCCTATAACAGTTCATAGACAAGTGAAAGTGGAAACTCTAAAATCGCAAGATAAGCGTGAGCGCTATGGATGGCGTTCTCGTGAGGGAGGCGGGGCGGATCCATAGTGGTGTATTGATATGGTGAATATGTGGACTCGTGCGCCACCTCAAAGAGTTACTTGCAATTAGTAGTTTAGGATAGCCACCGAGTCAAAGGTGGCTTCTGCTGTTAAACTCCACCATCCTTGTTGATAATGATGCATATGTAGTTAGTTCTGATGTAAGTCTTGCTGGGTACATTTGTACTCACGTTTGCCTATTTTATGTTTTGCGGAGAGACTTCAGTCTCACTAGTAGCTCCACGTGGACTTCGACGTTTAGCTTGATACCTCAGCTACGATCTTGTGCCCTCGGCAGGATCTGGTAGATAGTCAGGCTTCTAAGCCTTTTTCATTTGTAGATGTCTGTACTCAGACATGTTAGCTTCCGTTTGTGCTTGATTTGTATGCTCTGAATGTTGGGTCATGAGACCCATGTTTGTAATATCTCGCTCCTCGGAGCCTAATGAATAAATACTTGAGTCGTAGAGTCATGTTGTGATGCCATGTTGTATTTGCACATATTGGGCATATTGTGTGTATGTTATTGAAATGCTTGGTATGTGTGGGATCTGACTATCTAGTTGTTTATCTTTAGTAGCCTCTCTTACCGGGAAATGTCTCCTAGTGTTTCCACCGAGCCATGGTAGCTTGCTCTGCTCCGAACACTTAGGCTGGCGGCATGTGTCCTTCGTTCGTATTCGTCGCCTTCGGGAAATGTCACGCATTAGTACCGGAGTCTGTTAGCCGCTTCTGACCCGGTTTACGAGTCTGCTAGCCAGTGCTACAGCCGGAACTTACTTGCGATGACCGACACGTTCGATCTGGGTCATGGATGCCTGTCCTGTAAGTCTCATGCCACTTTGGGTTTCACGACTAGTCATGTCGGCCGGGCTCCTTTTCATATGGATGCTAGCGACACTATCATATCGTGTGCCAAAAGGCATAAGCGGTCCCGGGCTAAGGTAAGGCGACACCGTTGGGATACCGTGCGTGAGGCCGCAAAGTGATATGATGTGTTACAGGCTAGATCGATGTGACATTGAGTCGGGGTCCTGACATCTTCTCTCCGGTAGACCCCGTGACGATGCTGATGCCCCTGTGTTCGACTACGGAGTTGACGACCCCTCCTTGCCAGAGCAACCAGGCAAGCCCCCCCCCTTGATCACCAGATATCGCCTATTCTTCTCTATATTGCTTGCATTAGAGTAGTGTAGCATGTTACTATTCGGTTACTCCTATTCTGTTGCATAGCCTGTCATTGTTGCTATAGTCATTGATACCTTACCCGCAATCCTAAATGCTTAGTATAGGATGCTAGGTTATCATCATTGGCCCTACACTCTTGTCAATCTGCCTTGCTATCTATCAGGCCGTGATCACTTGGGAGGTGATCACGGGTATATATTATACATACATACATACTATACAGATGGTGACTAAAGTCGGGTCAGCTCGTTGAGTACCCGCACGTGATTCCGATGTGGGGGCTGAAAGGACGGTGGCTCCATCCCGGTAGAGGTGGGCACGGGTTCCCGACGGCCCCGATCGTTACTTTGTGGTGGAGCGGCAGGGCAGGTTGAGACCACCTAGGAGACAGTGGGCACTGGCCTGGTCGGCGTTCATGATTGCTTCATAATAACACGCTTAACGAGATCTTGGTATTTGATCTGAGTCTGGACATTTGGTCTATATGCACTAACCATCTACGCGGGAGTAGTTATGGGTATCCCGGCGTCGTGGTATCAGCCGAAGCCTTCGTGACGTCAGCGACGGAGCGGCGCGCGCCGGATTGGACCGCGTAACGAGACTTCATTTGTAATGGAGGTTGCTAGGTCTGCTTCTGGCCGCCCACGCAACGTGCAGGTGTGCAATGGGCGATGGGCCCAGACCCCTGCGTGCATAGGATTTAGACCGGCGGGCAGACCTCTCTGTTGTGCCTAGGTGGGGCTGCGACGTGTTGATCTTCCGAGGCCGAGCATGACCCAGAAAAGTGTGTGCGGCCAAATGGGATCAAGCGTGTTGGGTTATGTGGTGCACCCCTGCAGGGAAGTTTATCTATTCGAATAGCCGTGTCCCTCGGTAAAAGGACGACCCGGAGTTGTACCTTGACCTTATGACAACTAGAACTAGATACTTAATAAAACACACCCTTCCAAGTGCCGGATACAACCCAGTGATCCCTCTCTAACAGGGCGACGAGGAGAGGATCGTCGGGTGGGATTATGCTTTGCGTTGCTACTTGGAGGACTTCAATCTACTCTCTTCTACATGCTGCAAGACGGAGGCTGCCAGAAGCGTAGTCTTCGACAGGATTAGCTATCCCCTCTTACTCGGCATTCTGCGATTCGGTCCTTGATATGGCCTTTACACATATACCCATGTATATGTAGTGTAGCTCCTTGCTTGCGAGTACTTTGGATGAGTACTCACGGTTGCTTTCTCCCCCCTTTCCCCCCTTTTTCATTTCTTTACGGTTGTCGCAACCAGATCTTTGGAGTCGAGGCCAGACGCCACCGTCGATGACAACTACTACATTGGAGGTGCCTCTTTGCTCGTGCAGCCGGCCGGCGGCGACCGGGAGTAGTTTAGGAGGATCGAGGCAGGAGGCTGCGCCTCTTCGTCTGTATCGGTTTGTGCTAGCCTTCTTAAGGCATACTTGTTTAACTTATATGCGTACTCAGATATTGTTGCTTCCGTGACTTGTCTATGATCGAGCACTTGTATTCGAGCCCTCGAGGCCCCTGGCTTGTATTATGATGCTTGTATGACTTATTTATGTTTTAGAGTTGTGTTGTGATATCTTCCCGTGAGTCCCTGATCTTGATCGCACACATTTGCGTGTATGATTAGTGTACGATTGAATCGGGGGCGTCACACCTCTCTTACCGGGAAATGTCTCCTAGTGCTTCCACTGAGACATGGTAGCTTGCTACTGCTCCGAAACACTTAGGCTGGCCGGCATGTGTCCTTCTTCGTTCTGTATACGTCGCCGGGAAATGTCACGCGATGAATACCGGAGTCCTGTTAGCCGCTACAGCCCGGTTCATCGGAGTCCTGCTAGCCCAGTGCTACAGCCTGGATTCACTCGCTGATGACCGACACGTTCGATGTTTGGTCATGGATGCCCGTCCCTGTAAGTTTGTGCCACTTTGGGTTTATGACTAGCCATGTTAGCCCGGGCTCCTTATCATATGGATGCTAGCGACACTATCATATACGTGTGCCAAAAGGCGCAAACGGTCCCGGGCAAAGGTAAGGCGACACCCGTGGGAATACCGTGCGTGAGGCCGCAAAGTGATATGAGGTGTTACATGCTAGATCGATATGGCATTGAGTCGGGGTCCTGACACGGCCGCCCCCTCAGCCATGCCGGTCGCATCTCTGCCCTCCACCATCGGCCGCTCGCCTCGCCTGCAGTGTGCTTCTTCCTGCTGCTATGCACTGCTCTACCACTGGTACACTATTGCGCCATGCCCTCGACACCGCCGTGGACAAATGTGGCAGAGGGATTGTCAATGGAGTACGAGGAGGAGGTGGCGGAGAAGGTGTGGAGAGGCAAGAGGTCTAGGGTGGCGTCAGCTGGCTGTGGTGGAGATGATTATGCGAGAAGGAGCTAGAGCGGAAGGAGAGGTCACAATTGGAAAGAATCACAAAAAAATCGTAACCCGGAGATCTCATTCCAAAAAAATGCTAATATCGATGGAGGGGTGATTTCCTTCAATAGGTGGAAAACATAGGAAATATTGGATGTTATCTAGGAAAGGTAAAGATTTAGGAAAGTTAGGATTTTGAACTGATTTCTATGCAAATGAGGTTTTATTGTTTGGTAACATGATGTCAGTACCTGCCCGTTTGTGACGTGTCTGATTAGGAAAGTTTGCAAATGTTAAGAAACTATTTATTGGGAGGAAAGTTTGTGACGTGTGTATTATTTGTTTCCTAAAACAAATTTCACTAATGAGAGAAATCGATTGATTTAGATAAGTTAGGAAAGTTAGATTCAAATCTATTATTTGTTTCTTAAAAATTTGTTATTTGTTTCCTAAGACAAATTGAACCAATAAAAGGAATCGATTGATATGAATAATTTAAGGCAGTTAGATCCGTGATTTGTTATACGTTAGGAAAGTCCTGGTTGTAATAAAGAGTGGAGAGAAAAATAAATCGATGGACCAGGATGGGAGGGGGTGGTGGGAGGAGAGACGAAAAAACCCAGCAAAAATAAACCGTGGAGACTATTCACGAACTGCTCCATTAGGAGTAGAGATAAATTATAAACATACCATAAGTATTACTACTTAATGAAAAATATACATATACTGATGGTATTATGTGTATAAGAATATACACATACCCGAGGTATTATACCAAATAAAACTTATGGATATACCTTGGGTATCTCAAATACCTACTAACAAGATGTAATGAATATACCCACAAACATCATGAGTACGTGGATACCTCACAATATTATGCGTACGCACATCCGGTACGTATATACCTAAATGGTGTATGTACTCAAAATCACTGACACATGCCGGAGGTATCAAATACCTACAAATGAAACACAATGTATATACCCAAAAATATCATGGGTATGGAGATACCTCAAAATAAATTTGCCATGCATGTCGCAAGAATTTGTCCTAGGTATCATATTCGGTATTTGTATACTCAAAATAAATATGTATACCTCAAGATGATAATAAATAGGACGTACAAAAAAATATGATATACCCACAATATTATATTCAGAATTTTTATACTCATGATTTTTCCTAGGTATCATACTCATGGTATCATATACCCAATGTATTGTATACCTAATTTAAAAATATAAAATCACGTCCCATAACAGAGTACAACATACCTTTTATTAATATACATATGAAAAAATATCTTCATATAACTATGAAAAAATATCTTCATATAATTATACAAATGATGACTCATTAATTATCTCTCTCCTATTTCTATTAATATCTCTCAAATATGCACCATTGCCATGCATGACATTCTCTTCCCTATTTAATACCACTACATAATTTTTACCATGCATGTTACTCTCACTGCCTTAATTACATTTCCAATTAATGATTCTATCATAATTATTTCCAAATTAGTCATCACAACAACACACATCTAAATGCAATCGAGTGGTGGAAAGTCAAGGAGCATGGGCACCTAGGTGTCACAAATCATACTCGGTATTTATATATATCCCTCTCTCTCTAGCTCACATGCACACCAAAATTTTCTGCCTCTCAAACTCACACATCTCTACCCATGTCTACATGTGTATCTGACACACCCACACTGATAATGTCTATGTGCCTCCACGTTACACAACACGAAGCCCCATGCACATGTCTCTCTCTATCCTCCACACACAGGGACACAAAGGATCTCTTATCATTCCCTCAATCTCTACATATCACGCATGCACACGGTGTCTCTCTCTCGCACACACACTCAACCAAGGTTTTCTCATGAATAACTTACCGTCTATTCATCAACAGTCATGGCAGTACGATGAACACGAGACATGAAAAAGAATAAATCTACATGTTCGTAGACCACCTAGTATGACTACTAGGACTAGAGCGAGCCGAAAGCGCGCCTCCGACCCCTCCTTATCAGCGACGGGAAAACCTTTGTTTTACACAGTCGGGAAATCATCGTGCTAAGGCCCCACGTGCTCAGCTGTTGAATAGAATGTAGTTCCAAGTTTATGGAAACAAGTATTGATAATACGTTTGTATCTCCATACTTATATCTCTTCTCTTATAAAAAACTGAGTTGGTGATGATGGTATGCCTGCCATCTTGCAATATAGAGCCTCCGATCTGTATCTGATAGATTGAAAGCAAACTAAAAGATACATGCACCTCTCTCCACGTTTGCAGACAAGGCCTTCCCTCATTCATCCTTATCTCCCACAACCTCATTGTTGAGCAGTTAAAAAAGGAAGCCTTTGGAACAATCTGGCATGGTGGTCGCTGCCGGCGTCGTCCATCTGCTCAGTCTCACCACCAATCACCTCCACGCCCCTTTCCTCCTCACCTTACCTCTCCTCTTTCTCAGGATATCATTAGTTTTTACACACGGGATTACTCCCACATCGGTCAATCACAACAGGTGTTTTATAAAAAAAATGCATCTTGATGTTCCCTGCAATGCACGGGCATCTTGCTAGTACTCCTACAAAAGACTTGGTCATACTGGTGTGTCTGCCATCCATCATTTATGAGCATTAGATCTACATCTAACATCTGTGAGGTAAGTTGTTGCCTTTTCTCAACAACATCCCACATCTCTACCCAATTTGCAGAAAACCCCTTTATTACTCTTAAAACCAACCACATCCCTCCCTCACCTCACCAAAACAGCCCAAGGAATATATTCTGATTGAAACATAATATATTTTTAGTGATATATGTATATCAAAATTAGAGTGTTTTCTATCAACTTTGTGAATAAGTATTATTCCAATTATGATCCGTTGCAGCGCATGTGCACATTGCTAGTATTTCCATCCATGCAAAAAAATGCTAGTATTTCCCTAGTTTTGTGTTTTCCATCAAGATATTAGTCACTCATAGTCGATATTTAGTTTGAATTACATACACATAGGCACTATGTAACTAGTCGTGCTTATTGGATTCCAAAGCTTAACTTTGACTCCTACTTACAGTATGTAGAGTATTTAACAAACAACTACCATTTTCAACCTGCCCTAGGAAGAAACTATTATACAAAAAATAGCAAAAACATACCCAAAATTTCATAATTCGCGCCAAAAAACTACTACCTAGTGCCAATTAGGCTCGTTTAAACCTGTGTATGACAGGGTTGGCCCACACGTCCATGCTGACGAGGCACCTTAAATCGACACCATTTGTTTGACCATTGACATGCGGGACCCACATCTAACCTTCTATTTCTTCTTCTTCCTCCAATCATTATTATTCGTAAACATTACATCAAACAGTTCTTATGCGTGTTCGTCGGTGGCGCCGATGATGATGGAGTTGGCCGCCGCTCCGCCGGACAAGCCGGCTGCCGTGCTGGGCTTCGCATGGGTTGGCTGGCTGGTGGAAGCATGGCTCACGTGCGAGCAAGCCGCTGCGCTTGCCTTTGCTCGAGCCAGATGGTTGGCCTTAGTGCAGCACGTGCGAGCAAGTCGCCACACCGCCGTGCCAACCTAGCTAGCAAACCTTGCACACAAGCAGCTAGATGTATCCAGCAAGGTGTGTTCTAGCTTGTCTAGCTAGCGGCCGTGAGCGCCGCATGGAGCTGGCATTTGGGCTGCCGCAAGATGGGCTCCTCACGGCCGGCGCTTTTGACATCGCCTTCTGCCGACGGTGGTAGCTGCGTCCCATGGCCGAGGACGACTAGGTGGACGGGACATAGGTAGGAGGTCACTCGGGGATTTTTGTCCAGACTGACATGTAGGTCCCACAAGTCATAACTCCTAACTTGCCGGTCAAATAGACGACATTGACTTAAGGGGCGACATGGGTTGAAACATGCCTATAATGACACTTGGTTGTTTTTTGCGACGGATTAAGAAAATTTCGGTATTTTTTTGCTAATTTTTTAGAGTAGTGGTTTCTTGGTAGGGCCAGTTGGAAAGTGGTAGTTTGTTTGTAGTGGTTTCTTGTAAGGAACAATGTACTAGCGACAAAAGCTGATTCTAGGTTGCGTTGTACGACTAGTAGTTGCGGCAGTGTGTAGTTCGTTTTGTGGGTTCGATCCCGGCAGAACGCACGTCGGCCTTTTTTAAAAATTGTTAACCTTGATGCGAGCCAATATTGTACACTGGTAGTTTGGCTTTTGAAGTCGAACGGACGTGTCGCACCACAATGTGGGTGCATTGGATAGCCCAGCCACGTGAACAGGTTTTCCCTCCCATCATCTCGTGGCTTGCCTACTAGAGTAGTACTAGTACTACTGCATAAATGTAGGATCGAAAGTATGTCTAGAGGGGGGGGGTGATTAGACTACTTGACCAAAAAAAACTTATCCTTTTCCCAATTTTAGTCTTTGGCAGATTTTAGCTATCTTAGCACAAGTCAAGCAATCTCAACACAATTCAAGCAAGCATGCAAAGAGTATATGAGCAGCAAAAAGTAAAGCATGCAACTTGCAAGAATGTAAAGGGAGGGGTTGGAGGATTCAAACGCAATTGGAGACATGGATGTTTTTGTTGTGGTTCTGATAGGTGGTGCTATCGTACATCCATGTTGATGGAGACTTCAACCCACGAAGGGTAACGGTTGCGCGAGTCCACGGAGGGCTCCACCCACGAAGGGTCCATGAAGAAGCAACCTTGTCTATCCCACCATGGCCGTCGCCCACGAAGGACTTGCCTCACTAGTGGTAGATCTTCACGAAATAGGCGATCTCCTTGCCCTTACAAACTCCTTAGTTCAACTCCACAATCTTGTTGGAGGCTCCCAAGTGGCACCTAGCCAATCTAGGAGACACCACTCTCAAAGAAGTAACAAATGGTGTGTTGATGATGAACTCCTTGCTCTTGTGCTTCAAATGATAGTCTCCCCAACACTCAACTCTCACAGGATTTGGATTAGGTGGAAAGAAGATTTGGGTGGAAAGCAACTTGGGGAAGGCTAGAGATCAAGATTCATATGGTAGGAATGGAATATCTTGGTCTCAACACATGAGTAGCTGGTTCTCTCTCAGAAACAGCAATTTGGAAGTGTAGGTTCGTTCTGACTGCTCTCTCTCTGAATGAACACTACTAGGGAAAACCCTAGCAGTAGTGCGTGTTTTGTGCCCACTAGTAGCGCGGGAAGCCGTGCTACTAATAAGGCGCTACAGCTATTGCTTAGCAGTAACGCGTGCCATCACGCACTACTGCTAGTACAAATAGCTGCAACGCTTGTCCAGTACCGCGCTACTACTAAGGTATCTACTTGCAACGTGTTTTCTTTCCATCGCTACTAGTATTTTTTTTATTTTCTTTTATTTTTAGTGTATTTATGCGCCATCATACAAATATTAGTACAATACCAGCTGTTATGAGGTTTACATCATTATGTCCATAACGGTGTATTAAATGAAGGTGGATTAGGTTCAAGTGGAGGCAATATGTGGTGCATGTCAAAAGTATACTACTAATCCAAACTTGATCTAGTTTGAATTAGTAGTACTTTCGATGTGCACCCTATGTTGCCTCCACTTGAATCTAATCCGCCAGCACAAGATATTTAATCATCATCATGGTCATTACCACCAACAGTATTTATTTAATCACCACTAACACTAGCTAATAATAATCATCATAGTCATTACCACCAACACTAGCTATTTTATCATCATAGTAATAGCGTAGCACATCATCATCCTGAAACTCATTTCTAGCCAGCTACTCACTCTGCTACTCACTCCTGCTACTCTCTCTTAGGTAAAAGAACATAAAACATGTGTAGCTCTCCTCCTTGATCAAGTTGGAGCATGCAGATGAACCTGTCTCCTAATCGTGGAAGGCGCCTCGGTTGCTGCTCCCTAGTACTTCTCTGCGCTCCCCCAACACATATTTGGTCCAGTCTTGCACTATTAAGCATCCGTCGCTAATCTTGAATGCACTAAAGTAAGTTGTAGGATATCTTGGCCGTAAGTTGATAATACTCATGATACCTTTAGTCTCGATCCCATAAGGCACAACATTCATCGGGAGTCCCTGTTGAAGAACATCGTATGGTAACATACTTACCAATGAAGTTTAGCTTCAAAAATAATGTATGGAAAAGATGCAATGAGGATAAAAAGTAAAAATCTTACCATCCTTCCTAAATGGATGTGACCGTAGTTCATTACGAACACTATTGGTCGCACATTTTCAGTACTAAGATTTCTAAATGCATGAAGAAAATTTGTCTTGACAGTATCAAGATCCTCAAGCCATGAAACATAATGGTGAGCTCCTCGCGCTTGAATTCAGCCCCGGACAGATATACGGTCCTGTCTACCAAGCTGGACATGTTTGCTTGCGGAAATAAGTGACAATACAAATTAGTTGTCAACTATTTTTGAATAAACAATATCAAAGACATAAATATGGTTGAGAAACTTACATAATGGTATAGCTGGAGGCATTTGCAGATTGACCCGGATATCGGTATTACCTTCAATATCATCTTGCGGATGAATATCAAAGGTGATAACCATATCGAGCTCAAATGCATAATTCTTGCATAGTGCTCGCCATGTTTTGCATCCAAAATAGGTGGAGTCGTCTGAATTGTATAACCGCATGGAAAATATAACCATGCTCGGTCTTTAAGTAAACTTTCTTTTCCTCCATACTATGACTGAAACCTATCTTATCAATACAAAAACTCTTGCAGCAAGGGGATACGCTAGTAGAATAGTAAAAAAATATAAGTTGAAGCAAATGAAGCGGATGTCATGCTTAATTACGAAAAAAGACTTGTCATTGTGACTTCATGTATCCACTTGAAGTTCTCGTCGACTTGATCTTTCAAGCGCCTATCATCATCTAGGAAGATTCCGTCAAGACAAAGGCGCTTCGTCTTCGCAGATATTTGCAAATACCGAAATCCTTCTCGTCGTCAAACATTTCCTATGTTCATAGTTAAAACATTAATTGAAAATCGATCAAAGACAACTACCAAGATACTCAACACACAAATCAGGGGCACTCGATATTTCCTACATATTCTAGCACAAGTCATGCCAAAATTCACGGAAAAATCCGGCATGACCTTTGCTAAAATAGGACATATCGAGCGCCTGAAATTTGCCGGAACGGAAATGAATCAACACTTCGGCAAAACATAGGCCACTCGAAGGTATAACCTGCAAACATGACCGGCCACTTGGATATTGAGCAACACAAGATATACATTTCAAAATATCTTATAGGACTCAAATTAGCATGCATTCAATAAGCAAAAGTAGATCATCTCATGCGTCACTACATCGTCGAATATTATCACTAATACATCACGAATAGTGTCATGCATATAACATCACTAATACAACTAAAACTCTAGCACACGATGGGTATCGGCGTGGGCGGTGGACACCCACAGAGAAGGCACCATCACGGGATCATAGCTCGGTGAGATCCCGGAGAACCTGCCGGTATTGGAGAAGCGGCTCGTGCTCCAACGCAAACAAGTAGCGGCAGACGTGCGCATCCCCTCATCGACACGGTGGCGCACCACCTCCATGGAGTCCTCGAGCCTCTGGATCGAAATCCATGGACCACGCGACCGCCACCAAAGAAGGTTCGGTCAATGACAGTGGCTCCTCACCAACCTCGCCCCGGTGGTAGCGCCTCCAGTACCACCCGGCGGAGCCAGGTCCGGACATGGCCGATCTGGTCAAGCAGGTGTCGTCCTCCGCCGACTCGACGACGAGGATGCGGATAGGCATCGCCCACGTCACAAGGGAAAAATTAATTTAACAAAAAATAGAAACAAGTTCTTACTAACTAGTTCTATTAATTCAACTAGTTCTTACTAAAAATAAACTTACTATAAATAAAAATATTCTAGTACATAATTAGTACCTGATTCTTACTAACTAATTAGTACCTAGGAACTACTGCCCTAATTACCATCTAAGTAATTAACTAACTAGCACTAAAAATAGCCTAGGGTTCATACTAACTAGCACTAAATAGCTAGGGTTCATACTAAGCAGAAGAGGGATCGGAAGGGAGAGAGGATCGGAAGGAGAGTGCTTACAGAGGGCGGGAGAGAGATGGGGTCGGGGAGACGGCGGCACCGAGGCGCGGCGAGGCGGGTCGGGGAGACGGCAAGCAGGCGGGTCGGGGAGACGGCGGTGAGGTGGGGTCGGGGAGACGGCGGCAGGCGGGTCGGGAGGCGGTGGCAGGCGAGGTCGGGGAGACGCAGGCGCAGGCGGGTCGGGGAGACGGTGGCGAGGCGGGTCGGGAATTGGGGGAGGAAGCAGAGGAGAGGGAATCAGCCGCTGGGGGTTAGGTGAAAATAGCTTTAATCAGCGTGGGAAGGAAAAACGCGCTGCTGCTAAAATCCGTAGTAGTAGCGCTGTTCGTAGAAGGGAGCTACTACTATACCTAGCACACCGGGAACGGTGTGGCAATTATAGGAGTAGCACTTTCCGTTCGGGCAGCGCTACTGCTAAGATGCTAAGCGTAGCTGTTACGCCAAAGCGCTCTTGATAAGTAGCGATGGCGCCTCAGTTTAACAAGCGCTACTGGTAACATTCTGTGTATAAGGTTTTCCCTAGTAGTGGAAGAGGAGGTGGAGGGGTATATATAGCCTCCACACAAAATCTAACCGTTATACACAACTTGCCAAACTCGGTGGGACCGAATTGGTAAACTCGGTCGGACCGATTCAGCAAATCTAGTGACTGTTAGGATTTTCGGTGGGACCGACATGCAACTCGGAAGGACCGATATGGTTAGGGTTTAGGGCTTAACGTAATCTCGGTGAGACCGATTACACAAACTCGGTGGGGCCGATTTTGGTAATAAGCTAACCAGAGAGTTGGTCAGGTAAACTCGGTGGGACCGGTTCGCTCATTTTGGTGGGACCGAAATGTTACAGAAAGGAAACAGGGAGTTTACAATCCCATCTCGGTGAGACCGATCGCTCATCTCGGTGTTACCGAAACATTCCGAAGGGAAACAGAGAGATTACAATCCCATCTCGGTGAGACCGAGATCGCTATCGGTGAGACCGGTTTTCCTGGAGTTTGTGGCAGTGGCTATGACATGTAAACTCAGTGGCGCCGGATAGAAAGAATTGGTAGGGCCGAGTTTGACTTTTGGTTTAGGTCATATGTGGATGTGAGAAAGTAGTTGAGGGCTTTGGACCATATCACTAAGCACTAGGGAGCAAGAAACTCATTAAGCAACACCTCATCCCTCCTTGATCGTATTGGATTTTCCTATAGACTCAATGTGATCTTGGATCACTAAAATATAAAATATAGAGTCTTGAGCTTTTGAGCATGAGCCAATCCTTTTATCCTTAGCATTTTGAGGGGTCCACTTTTCTCATCCATGCCATGCCATTCATTGAGCTTTTCCTGAAATATTCATCTTGGAATGATGTTAGCTCAATGAGCTATGTGTTGTTAGGAATTACCAAAACCACCTAGGGATAATTGCACTTTCAATCTTCTCCTTTTTGGTAATTGATGACAACAAATAGATCAAAGCTTCGACAAATGATAATAAGAGTGAAAAACATTGTCGCTTTGAGAGGTATGTGATAAGCAAGAGCTCCCCCTAAATTTGTGCATAGTTTAAGATTTGCTTAGGACTGCAAATTCACAAAGAGTTAGGCTCATGGGTTACTCTTGCATGTCACATACATCTTGGTGGAGCGCTCAAAATGATAATAATTGTGTCACGGCCTGGCTTTTGCCCTCTTTTCTTTGCCTGATTTTCATCTGAGTTGGTTTGAATTTGGAGTTTTGAATCATTCCATTTGGACTTGATCACTTGGGTATCCCTTGATTTTCAACCCAAGTGCCTCCTCTCCTCTTCTAATCCATCATTTCACTCCTGGCCAACCCAACAAAATTGCTTGGAATATTTTTCTTAAATGAAAAATATTCATTTTGCCTCCTAAACCCTAGCTAAAATCTTTGACCTCCAAAGCAATCCTCATTTCTGTTGCCCCAAAAATCCTGAGAAAAATCCCAAATATTCTTTGGACCCTGGGGCACATTTCTGAGCAAAAACATTTTACCACTTTTTGGAGTATTTTTGCTACAGAAAATATTATCACTTTTGGGCTGAAATGGTAGTTTCTACATCAACTACCTTTTTACTAGCTCCAATGCAACTTGTTTTCCCTGTGCTTATTCACCTTAGTAAGAGTCAGTAAAATCCCAAAGATCAGCCCTTGAATCACTGTGGTTTGACCACAGTAACTGTTCAAAGTTTCTATCCAGTAACTAAACATCTTCACCATTTCACTTCTACTGCACCTGGAAACCAACCGAGCCGTGGTAACACCTAAAGTTACTAAGGACTACACACCAGACATCATGGTTAGTGCATATGTGGCCTGATGTCACGGTTCACACGGTGACTACATTCGTCCGAGGGTGCTGGCATGCCAAACGCGCGCTTTACGCATCGCCAGCGCCTCTGTGGCGTGCGTGCCCGCTGCTCGGCCAGCCTGGGCGTGTCCCCCTGCGCCACCATCCTCGTCTCCAGCCCCTTAACTCCTCCCTACCATTCGCCGATGCCGAAGCTCGCCGCAGCGAGCACGGGCATGGTCTGGCCAACGGCACAGTGCCCGCGCACTGTGTTCGTCCCCTTCCTCATGGCTCCTGTGCTTGTCCGCGTCCGTGCACAGCTCACGCATGAACCCCGTCGCCTTCTCCCTCTCTCTCTGGCACCATTCGTCGCCGGGCGCCGGCGACAGCTGTCCTCCGGCGGAGCCCGAGCCCTCCTCGCTGCCCCGCCTATAAATATCCCCCTCCGCAGCCTCCTGGAGCACCGCACCTCACCACAACTCCCTCCCATAACCACTAGAAGCCGCAGCCCGGCCGGGCAGGCCGCGGGCTGCCATCCCTGAGCCGAGCTCGCCGACGATACTCCCTGGATCGACTTTGCAGCTCCGGCCACTCCCAAGCCGAGGCGACCCCGTCAGGGCCTCCGCCTCTCCTCCGTGAAGCAAACGAGCCAAGCCCGAGCCCCTAGAGCCACCCCTAGCCGCCGTCTTCCTCATCTCCGGTGACCACCGTGTTCTGCCTCCGCTTGCGAGGAAGAAACCGACGCCATCCGGTCACCATTTGCCACGCCACGGGTACGGGCAGGTGCACAAGAACCTTCTCCGTCGATCCCTCCCTCTCATCTTCCCCCAAGAGGCCTCAACGCCAGCAAACGCTCCGGCAAACCGCAGCCCGTCTCTGTTTTCTCCCCCCTCCGGCCTGACTAGCGGGGCCCGCTAGTCAGCCACTCATAACGCGCGTGAAGCAGTATGAGTGGTGGCGCCCCGGGAAAATACGCCATCGACATCACCACCTCTCTGTTTTTCTTTTTTTCAAATTTATTTATATTCCAGGAGCATACAAACAACCATAACTTTTATTCTAGAAGTCCAAATGCAGTGATTCTTTTTGCATCGTGTTCTTTGTCTAAAAATCTAACAGCTCCCAAAAGATGGGATTTTTCCTTGCTATCTAGATTTACTGACAATTTTTAGAAGTTTTCTTGATATTTTTCTTTTGTGGTTTTTGAATGTTTTCAGAGGAACCAGCTTGTCTTGAGGATCACCAGGAGCCTTGTGACCCTCATCAGTAATAAGGCAAGCCACAGTAACATTTTCATGGTGCCACCTCAATATTATTGATTTTCATACTTGAACTTATGAATATTGATGCATTTTAATTAGTTATATAATAAATATATTTTGTTATATGCTTGTTATGTTAAAATGCTTGAACTTCAGTATGTTTGAAGTATATATTGTTGGTAAGGTGATGATAACTTAGTTGTTAGAGTTAAATAAATAATATGGTCATGGAATTGATGAGAAATTCGGATATTTTTTTGCATGAGGTATAATGATGATAATTGCTAGAAATGGTTCTGGTATAAGTAAAGAAAGGTTTTTTACCAGTATAGTAGCATGATTTTATGTTGGCTCAGTGGGAGCATAGTTGGTGCAGTTTTGCATGGTTCTGTGATGCATATGTTAAGTGATGCATGGTATGGCAGTATGACACCGGTTATTTCTTTTCACATTAAAAGTTGAACCTTATTAATATTCAACTTGAACATGTTGTTGACCGGGTTGTGGTGCCGCTGAAACGAGTCTTTCCCAGTGCAACCACATTTTTTTGGACTATATACTGCAAGGCAACAGCCTCACAGTGCTTTATTAAAACTCAAATAAAAGTTCAAGGTACAAGAAAAGGTAAAGAAACTAACTACTTAGGGTAAAGAAGCTAACCATGCTAGAAGTTTGTCCCTATATTTACATTTGATCCTATGAGTTAACAGAGTTAAATCATGTACAAAATTCCTTCTCCGGGCTCTACAACTAGGTGTTTCATTCTGAAGATTTTTCCATTCCTTTGAGTCCAAATATTCGGTGGCGATAAAGACCACCTCTGTGAAAAAGGGCAAGCCAAACTCTTTTCTAGCCGAGGAGGCCATGCCGTGAGGGTTGATCTGAGGCTGGACCTGCCAAGAAATCCCAAGATAATTCCAAACTCTCTGGCTGAAGTTGCATGTGAAGAAAAGATGAATTCGTCTTCGTGTGTTTGAGATAGGCAAAGTACAGTGAATCATCTTGGATAATCAATACTGCTGTTGCATCATGTCCCTTGTATTTAGGCGGTCCATAAGAAGAAGGCATCCGACGACTCTGATCTTGAGAGTGCAACCACATTTGCCGGTATGGGACGACCTTAATGCGTTTCATTGTCATGCCTCTGGTCGGTACCTCAAATTAGGGAAGGTTATGGGCGTGCTGTACCCTGACCCGGTAGGCAAGCATAACCTTGTGAGCCCGTTGTTAAGTTAAGTTTGGTACCATATCCAAGTGTGGATCGTGGCCACGACGGTGGTCGAGGTGTCTGGAGGTAGACACGGGGCCAACCAGGACAAGCCAGTGGGGTCTGAGTCAGAGGGGCCGGGAGAGTGTCATGACAGTGAAATGGTTTTGTCGGAACACTGTTGGTCCACTCTGATGGGAGAGTGAGGCCATGGGTTCCGTAGTGTGGGTACAGTGTACTAACCTCTGCAGAGTGTATTTAATCTATCGAAAGCCGAGTCCACGGATACGGACACGCTCGAAAGTAAGGTACACCATGGGTCAACACTTGATAAATATGCACACTAAATTGCACTAAGGATGACAGTGAGGTCATCGTGTTGAGTTGGCCATGAATTGGTTGGGTTGTGATCGCCGTAAGGATCACGGGCCACGAGTTGGTCGGGTTGTGATCGCCATAAGGTTCACGGGCCATGAGATGGTCGGGTTGTGATCGCCGTAAGGATCACGGGTATCTGTTGGTAATATTATGTTTGTTGGTCACATGTGGGAAGCAAGTTGGGAGAATGAGTACCTGTTGAGCATAGTCACATCATGTTGGTTATATAGCTGCATTGTTGATTAAAATTGGATAAATATCATAATATTGTCTGTCATCTTGTTATGCTTATTGTGAGCTTGCAAGTACATTCAACGTACTGACCTGGCATCTCATGCCAGATTTCAGGAAAGTCCCATTGGAAAGGAGTGTTGTCAGAGTCTAGACCGTGTCCACGTCGGTGTCCTTGTGCTATGGAGTCCTGCTACGACGTTGTTCCGCTGTCGAGTAGTTGTCATGATCGAGGCCCCTTTATGTTCACTTAATAATGTACATATTGTTCAGCTGCACCGTGTGTGTCGCTTGGCCTCGCTAACTGTTGTAATATGAACTATGTTCCGCTAGCATGAATAAAGCGATTGTATTCTGTGGCATGTTGTTGTGTGTTGCCATAAGACAAGGTCTCTGGGCTGGCAATGGAGGGTAAACCGGTCGCTCTGAGCCGGGTGCCTGCTTGTATATCGAGCGCTGTTGTTGTAGGCCATGCTAGACTAAGCCGAGCTAACTGGACGCTAGATACGAGTTGTAGCTGAGTGTCGGTAATAACTATAGCTGGTTGTTGCATTGCATCCACTTATTATATTTATTTTTTTCTATGCTAACCTGCTAATGGTTGTGAGTGTAGATGGCTCCGGTGCTGTATCCGTGCCAGTTGTGGCTGATGCCATACACGTCGCTGCATCTTCTTCGCAACGTGTGGCGCCGGCTGTACCCTCACGGAGACGATCCAGTCTATCGTGTGTACCGGAAGCGCCTAGCTCACTCAGTGTATGAGTATCACGCTGTGGTTACTCTGCGCACCAGTTCCGATTCCAGCTTTTACACTCGTACCTCTCGTAGCGGCTACGCTTCTTCTGCTTCTCAGGCTGTCCAGTTTGCTGCATTCGAGGTACTTGTTGAGCTCCGCTACAATGAGGTCCGGATGCAGAACCCCCCAGGTTTCCACTACTACCCCTCTCTCCACGATAATGGTGTTGTCCGTTTTCCTGTTTGATCCAGAGACTGATAGTGTCGCTAGCCACCTTTCTCGCTACATCACTGCTAGTTATCTTCTGATCTACGAGCTGGCCCGTGAGCTGAGTCGTGCCCGTACTGCTTTAGCCTCTACTTTAGTCACTGCTCGCTCAGCCACTGCTTCTCCATCTGTGGGATTTATTCCCTACGTTCCTGCTAGTTCTAGATCCCCTATTTTCCCTGTTACTCCCCCGAGTAGCTCGGGCACCGCGACTGCGAGTCCCCTTAGTGCTCCTGCAGAGTGGATTTCACTCCTTGCCACTCCTGCAGCCCCGATGAACCGCCCTTCACCTACCCCTGAGGGAGAGCCCTCGAGGCAGCGTCGTGGTGTCACTTTTAACCCGGAGGTCTCCATTAACCCTGTTAGTTCCGGATCCAAATCCGCATCAGGAGAGGACACCGCAACGCCAGCCGAGCAGTAGAGCTTTCGAGTATTCTCAGTTGTTGGGATGGAGTATGGTTGTAATCGTACTAGTCATGTTGTTTCCTTTCATGTATGAGGGTAGTTGGACCTCGAATGTTGTTATCTTTCATGTTTGAGTCTATGTATAATTATGTTGGACTTTATTTTATTCGCCGTATTTTCTTCGTCTTTTTGGTTTCGCTTGGTTTTTGTTGCTGGCTTCTCCCCAGTTTTTGTTGAATGCTTCTCATCTTGGTTGCGTTGACTTGGGAAAAATCATATTAGGATGATGCAGGGAGGCTACAGTAGCAACATTCACGAGGGTTCCCCTATTCGGTGTTCTGCACGGCAGGCAGGACAATCACTCGAGCCGTACGTTCCACCACCGCCTCCACCGCCAAATCCGCCCTCCACCGAGCAAATTATGTGTATGTTCGAGGAACGACGAAACAATGATCTAATGGAAATATTCAGAAGTATTCAAGCAATGGTTGGACAGAATGGGAATCAGCCTACCTCCCACTCCAAGCTATCTGATTTTCAAAGGACTAAGCCTCCCAGTTTCAGTCAAGCCGTTGATCCCCTAGATGCAGATGGTTGGTTAAGAACTATCGAAAAGAAACTTGAGGTTGCTCGAACTGATGAAGAACATAAAGTTCCATTTGTAACACATTATCTGGAAGGCGCTACTGCCATATGGTGGGAAAGTGAGAAAGCTATAGCGACTGAGAATAAAGCAATTACCTGGCCAAGATTCAAGGAGCAATTCCAAAAATATCACATCCCTGCAGGAATTATGAAGACTAAGCAGCGTGAATTTCCCGCACTCCTCCAAGGAAGTCAGACAGTGGGAGAATATTTAGAAAAATTAAATCACCTGTCAAGTTACTCTCAATATGACGTGGCCACGGAAGAAAGGAAGATGGACCGCTTTCTTGGTGGATTAAACCCGCAACTTCGCTGTGCTCTCAGTATGTTTGATTTTCCAGATTTTCAAACCCTGGTGAACAAGGCTTTCATTGCTAAAAGGGAGCACAAGCTCGTGCTAGATACTAAGTCTGTCCATAATGATCACAAACGCAAATTTGAGACCAAGAAGGAAATGCAACCAGTGCAAAAGGTTCGTACCTGGCAGCCAACTCCGATTGCATACCAGCCCAGTTGGCAACAAAATGTTAACAAGACCACCACCCAAGTGAAGAATGATGTGCTCAACCCAGTTATGGAGAAGCGTCTGCGCAACAATTCCTATTATAGTTGCGGACAAACCGGACATTATGCCAGACAGTGTCCCAAGAACACTCGGACCAATGCTACGTTCAAGCCTCAAATCCATTATTTGGAAGCTGGTCCAAGTCAGGACGACGTCACGGGATACGTTCATCACATTTCAGCCGACGAAGCCCAAGAAAATCCCGAGGTCGTCATTGGTATGTTCCCTGTTAATAACATACCTGCAGTAATTTTATTTGACTCTGGGCTTCCCACTCTTTTATTTCTCGGAGTTTTATCGCCCAAAACAAATTTCCTTGTTCGCTTTTGGGCAAAAATATGCTGGTACAAACCCCGGGATCTATTATTCAAAGCAATCTCGTCTGCCACAATCTGGAAGTCGGGATCAACGAAATCAGTTTTCTGACGTCTTTGATAACGATCGAGTCTGAAAAATTGGATGTTATCTTGGGTATGAATTGGCTGACTCAGTACCAAGTATGCATAAATTGTGCAACCCGGGAAGTCAATTTGACCGGACAAGATGGACAAGCTACCAAGTTTATTGCTCGTAGAAGCATACCCTCCAAGGAAATAGTTTTTACAGCAATAGCAGAAATGGAATTAATTCCAGTGGTCAGTGAGTTTCCCGATGTATTCCCAGAAGAACTGCCAGGCATGCCACCTAACCGGGAGCTTGAGTTTGCAATAGAACTTGTGCCCGGAACCACACCAATACAAAAGAAATATTATCGAATGCCATCATCCGAGTTGGTGGAGCTAAAGAAACAGCTTGATGAAATGCTCCAAAAGGGATATATCCGCCCTAGTTCCTCGCCATGGGGATCACCCGCTATTTTTGTGGACAAGAAAGATGGCAGCCTTCGCATGTGTGTGGACTACCGACAGTTGAATGATGTCACGATCAAGAACAAATACCCTCTGCCAAGAATTGATGATTTGTTTGATCAACTCAATGGAGCCAAGGTCTTCTCAAAAAATTGATTTGCGGACTAGATATTACCAGCTCAAAATTAAAAAGGAGAATATTGCCAAGACCGCGTTCACCACTCGCTATGGTCTTTATGAATATACCGTCATGTCCTTCGGCCTCACCAACGCCCCTGCTTTCTTCATGCACATGATGAACAAAGTTTTCATGGATGTCCTTGATAAGTTCATGGTCGTCTTCATCGATGATATACTTATCTATTCAAGAAATGAAGAAGAGCATAAAGGACACCTCCGCGCAGTGCTACAACGACTCCGTGAGCACCAGTTGTACGCCAAGTTCAGTAAATGCGAGTTTAGGCTCAAGCAAGTTGGGTTCCTCGGACATATACTATCGCTGAAGGAATAGCCGTGGACCCTAGCAAAGTAAAAGACGTGCTCGACTGGTTGCCACCCGCCACCGTGTCGCAGATTCGGAGTTTTCTTGGATTAGCCGGATATTACAGTCGATTTATTGAAGGGTTCTCCATGATTGCTAAGCCCATGACGGAGTTGCTTAAAAAGGATAAGAAGTTTGAATGGACGTCAGACTGTGAGAAAAGTTTCACCGAGTTGAAGAAGCGCTTAACAACTGCGCCGGTATTAACACTTCCAGATATCTACCGCAGCTTTGACGTATATTGCGACGCTTCCCGACAAGGACTTGGGTGCATGCTTATGCAAGATGGCAAGGTAGTAGCCTATGCCACACGGCAACTACGACCTCATGAAGGCAATTACCCCACTCATGAATTGGAATTGGCCGCGGTAGTTCATGCTTTAAAAATTTGGAGACACTACCTCATTGGAAAAAGGTGCCAAATTTTTAGCGACCACAAAAGCCTCAAATACATATTTACCCAGCCGGATTTAAATCTCCGTCAGCGAAGATGGCTGGAGTTGGTCAAGGATTATGATCTTGGAATAAATTACCATCCGGGTAAGGCCAACGTGGTTGCTGATGCATTCAGTCGAAAGCCCGTCAGTTTAAACGTCATGCTGGAATCTCTGCCTTCTAAACTCAAAGAAGAAATGGCTCAGCTCAACCTGGTTGTTGTGGAGGCTGGTCTTGCCAATATTCTTACGATTAATCCTATTCTTGAGGAAGAAATCCGCAAGGCCCAGCCAGGCGACGCCAAACTGCAGAAACGCATCAAGTCATCCGATTTCTCGAAGGATCAGTGCGGTACCCTCCGATTTAGGGGAAGGATTTGTGTGCCTAATCAAGCTGACCTAAAGCAGAAAATTTTGTCAGAAGCCCACGAGTCCTCGTATTCAATCCACCCTGGAGGCACAAAAATGTATGAAGACCTTTGACAAATATTCTGGTGGGATGGAATGAAGAAAGACATTGCTTATTTCATGGCCTGTTGTGACATCTGCAACAAGGTTAAGGCCGAATATCATAAACCAGCTGGACTTCTCCAACCACTGCCCGTATCACAATGGAAATGGGACAATGTGTGTATGGATTTCATCACAGGATTACCCAGGACCCGACAAGGCAATAATGCGATCTGGGTCATAGTGGATACATTAACCAAGGTGGCTCACTTTCTCCCAGTCAAAACCTCATACCGAGCAGATGAGCTTGCCCGACTGTATGTATCCAGGATTGTCAGTTTGCATGGAGTTCCCAGAACCATCACTACTGACCGAGGTTCACTATTCACCTCTGCTTTCTGGACCCGTCTCCATCAAGCCCTTGGGACGGAATTAAAATACAGCACTACTTATCACCCTCAGACGGATGGGCAAATGGAAAGAGTAAATCAGATACTCGAAGATATGCTCTGAGCCTGTGTTTTAGCCCAAGGACCACAATGGGAAGATTGCTTACCATACGTCGAGTTCTCATATAACAATGGATTCCAGACCAGTTTGAAGATGTCACCTTATGAAGCTTTGTATGGCCGTAAGTGCCGCACTCCATCAAATTGGTCTCAAACCGGAGACAGCCGTATTTTCGGAACAGATCTCAGGCTGGAGACCGAAAAGCAAGTCAAAGAGATCCGAGACAGATTGCAGCTGGCCAAATCGCGATAGAAAAGTTATTATGATGCAAAGCACTGATAGATCAGTTTTGAACCCGGAGAACATGTCTACCTACGAGTCACACCCATGAAGGGAGTAAGAAGGTTCCAAACCCGTGGAAAATTGGCACCCAGGTATATTGGTCCATTTCCCGTCATGACACGAGTAGGTGCTGTGGCATATCAGTTGGAGTTGCCTCCGGAACTGTCCGACGTGCACAACGTATTCCACGTTTCACAACTACGATGGTGCATCTCACCACCCGAGAAAAAGACCGATTTGGCAGAGATAGAGTTGGCAAAGGATTTGACCTACGAAGAGAGGCCAGTGAAAATTTTGGATCTGATGGAAAGAGTCACTCGCAGTAAGTCACGGAAATTTTACAAGGTTCAATGGATGCATCATACCGAATCAGAATCAACCTGGGAATCAGAAGAATTTCTTAGGGCATGTTATCCAGAATGGTTTTCCCAAGCAACTGAATCTCGAGGACGAGATTCATTCTAAGTGGGGGAGGTTTGTCGCAGCCTGGTTTTTTGCCCTCTTTTCTTTGCCTGATTTCATCTGAGTTGGTTTGAATTTGGAGTTTTGAATCATTCCATTTGCACTTGATCACTTGGGTATCCCTTGATTTTCAACCCAAGTGCCTCCTCTCATCTTCTAATCCATCATTTCACTCCTGGCCAACCCAACAAAATTGCTGGGAATATTTTTCTTAAATGAAAAATATTCATTTTGCCTCCTAAACCCTAGCTAAAATCTTTGACCTGCAAAGCAACCCTCATTTCTGTTGCCCCAAAAATCCTGAGAAAAATCCCAAATATTCTTTGGACCCTAGGGCACATTTCTGAGCAAAAATATTTCACCACTTTTTGGAGTATTTTTGCTACAGAAAATATTTTTACTTCTGGGCTGAAAAGGTAGTTTCTACAGCAACTACCGTTTTACTAGCTCCAGTGCAGCTGGTTTTCCCTGTGCTTATTCACCTTAGTAAGGGTCAGTAAAACCCCAAAGATCAGCCCTTGAATCACTTTGGTTTGACGATAGTAACTGTTCAAAGTTTTTGTCTAGTAACTAAACATCTTCACCATTTCACTTCTACTGCACCTGGAAACCAACCGAGCCGTGGTAACACCTCAAGTTACTAAGGACTACACGCCAGACATCATGGTTAATGCATATGTGGCCTGATGTCATGGTCCACGCGGTGACCGCGTTCGTTCGAGGGTGCTGGCATGCCAAACGCGTGCTCTGCGCGTCGCCAGTGCCTCTGTGGCGCGCGTGCCCGCTGCTTGGCCAGCCTGCGCGTGTCCCCCCGTGCCACCATCCTCGTCTCCACCCCCTTAACTCCTCCCTGCCGCTCGCCGACGCCGAAGCTCGCCGCAGCAAGCACGGGCATGGTCCGGCCAACAGCACAGTGCCCGCGCACTATGTTCATCCCCTTCCTCATGGCTCCTGTGCTCGTCCGCGTCCGTGCACAGCTCCTGCTCGAACCCCGTCGCCTTCTCCCTCTCTCTCTGGCACCATTCGTCGCCGGGCGCCGGCAATAGCTGTCCTCCGGCGGAGCCCGAGCCCTCCTCGCCGCCCTGCCTCTAAATGGCACCGCACCTCACAACACCTCCGTCCCATAGCCACTAGAAGCCGCAGCCCGGCCGGGCAGGCCACGGGCTGCCGTCCCCGAGCCGAGCTCGCCGGTGATCCCCCCTGGATCGACCCCGCAGCTCTCGCCACTCCCAAGCCGAGGCGACCCCGCTAGGGCCGCCGCCTCTCCTCCGTGAAGCCAACGAGCCAAGCCCGAGCCCCTGGAGCCGCCCCTAGCCGCCATCTTCCTCATCTCCGGCGACCATCGTGTTCTGCCTCCGCTTGCGAGGAAGAAACCGACAACGTCCGGTCACCTTTTGCCACACCACGGGTACGGGCAGGTCGATCCCTCCCTCTCATCTTCCCCCAAGAGGCCTCAACGCCGGCGAATGCTCCGGCGAACCGCGGCACGTCTCTGTTTTCTCCCCGCTCCGGCCTGACTAGCGGGGCTCGCTAGTCAGCCACTCATAACGCGCGTGAAGCGGTATGAGTGGTGGCGCCCCGGGAAAATACGCCATCGACGTCACCCCTCTCTGTTTTTCTTTTTTTCAAATTCATTTAAATTCCAGGAGCATTCAAACAGCCATAACTTTTATTCTACAAGTCCAAATGCAGTGTTTCTTTTTGCATTGTGTTCTTTGTCTAAAAATCTAACAGCTCCCAAAATATGGGATTTTTCCTTGGTGTCTATATTTTTTGATAATTTTCAGAAGGTTTCCTGATATATTTCTTTTGTGGTTTTTGAATGTTTTCAGAGGAACCAGCTTGTCTTGAGGATCACCAGGAGCCTTGTGACCCTCATCAGTAATAAGCCAAGCCACAGTAACATTTTCATGGTGCCACTTCAATATTATTAATTTTCATACTTGAACTTATGAATATTGATGCATTTTAATTAGTTATATAATAAATATATCCTGTTTTATGCTTGTTATGTTAAAATGCTTGAACTTCAGTATGTTTGAAGTAAATATTGTTGGTAAGGTGATGAGAACTTAGTTGTTAGAGTTAAATAAATAATATGGTCATAGAATTGATGAGAAATTTGGATATTATTTTTGCATGAGGTATAATGATGATAATTGCTAGAAATTGTTCTGGTATAAGTAAAGAAAGGTTTTTTTACCAGTACAGTAGCATGATTTTATGTTGGCTCCGTGGGAGCGTAGTTGGTGCAGTTTTGCACGGTTCTGTGATGCATATGTTAAGTGACGCATGGTATGGCAGTATGACACCGGTTATTTTCTTTTCACATTAAAAGTTGAACCTGATTAATATTCAACTTGAACATGTTGTTTACCGGGTCATGGTGCCGCTGGAACGAGTCTTTCCCAGTGCAACCACATTTGCCGGTATGGGACGGCCTTAATGCGTTTCATTGTCGTGCCTTTGGTCGGTACCTCAAATTAGGGAAGGTTATGGGCGTGCTGTACCAGATCCCAGTGTGGATTGTGGCCACGATGGTGGTCCAGGTGTCTAGAGGTAGACACGGGGCCACCCAGGACTATCCCAGTGGGGTCTGAGTCGGAAGGGCCGGGAGAGTGTCATGACAGTGAAATGGTTTCGTCGGAACGCTTTTGGTCCACTCAGATGGGAGAGTGAGGCCATGGGTTCCGTAGTGTGGGTGACAGGATCGCGGGCCGAGTCCACGGATACGGACACGCTCGAAAGTAAGGTACACCATGGGTCAACACTTAATAAATATGCACACTAAATTGCACTAAGGATGACAGTGAGGTCATCGTGTTGAGTTGGCCACGAGTTGGTCGGGTTGTGATCGCCGTAAGGATCACGGGCCACGAGTTGGTCGAGTTGTGATCGCCGTAAGGATCACAGGCCATGAGATGGTCGGGTTGTGATCACCGTAAGGATCACAGGTATGTGTTGGTAATATTATGTTTGTTTGTCACATCTGGTAAGAAAGTTGGGAGAATGAGTACCTATTGAGCATAGTCACATCATGTTGGTTATATAGCTGCATTGTTGATTAAAACTGGATAAATATCATAATATTGTTTGTCATCTTATTATGCTTATTGTGAGCTTGCAAGTACATTCAATGTACTAACCTGGCGTGTCATGCCAGATTTCAGGAAAGTCCCATTGGAAAGGAGTGCTGTCCGAGTCTAGACCGTGTCCACGTCGGTGTCCTTGTGCTATGGAGTCCTGCTACAACATTGTTCCGCTGCCGAGTAGTTGTCATGATTGACGCCCCTCTATGTTCACTTAATAATGTACATATTGTTCAGCCGCACCGTGTGTGCCCCTTGGCCTCGCTAACTGTTGTAATATGAACTATGTTCCGCTAGCATGAATAATGTGGTTGCATTCTGTGCCATGTTGTTGTGTGTTGCCAGAAGACAAGGTCTCTGGGCTGGCAATGCAGGGTAAACCGGTCGCTCTGAGCCGGGGTGCCACAAATTGAATACATGCACTCATCACCAAGAAAAGTGAATGATCATATAGAGATAAACGGGATAATGTTATCCAACAAGCATAAATGTAGCATATGATCAAACACATGATCATCTAGGTATCACACAGACATGAAGTATCTCAAACAAGCAAGTAAAGTTTAACCACCAAAGCAAGAGAGAATAAAAATCAACACTCTCTCTCAAAGCCTATGATCTATACATTTTTCTCCCCCTTTACAACAAGTTACCAAAAAGTTCATAGAAAATGCATAGCACTAAATCGTCTCTCAGGCTTGATCTTCAGGTGGTGGTGTAGAGATGGCTCCTTGGACGAAGACTTCAGTAGATGTGGATGGAGCTGGAGGTGTAGGTGCTGGAGCTGGTTGCACTGGAGCTGTAGGAGCTGTAGCTGGTGCAGATGAAGTGGCTCTGGTGTCTGTCACTAGCACTAAAGCTGATCTCTGAGCTCTAGGCACTTTGGCAAATGCATCTGTGGTTGTCTTGCCCTTCCTCTCCTGCATATCATCTTCTGAATCAATAGTAAACTTCATGGTTTCTCCAGTGGCAACCTTCCTAGGTTTGGAAGTGGGTATCCTTCTTGCAGGTGCCTTCTTCTGCAGTCCTGGCTTAGTTGTTGCAACTGAGCCATAGTCCTTTTTGAGCCCTTTCTTCTTGGAAGTGGCCTCATCCTCAACTGCCACATAGTCTTCATCCTCAGATTCTGAGGTTTTCTTCTTTCTGGCCCTGGTGGCAGCTTTGGGTAAGTTGCTTGGTGCTCCTGCTACCATCATCAGAGGTGCTAGAGGGACTAGTGCCCTCACTCATTTGAACCTGCTCCTCTGACTTGTTCTGGCTATCACTTTGATCAGACATAGTGCAAACACTAACTGCAGACCCTGTGAATAGATATAGATGAGATAGAGTGGATGAGCATCACAAAATACAGAGGTTTTTGCAAAAGAATGAGTCAAAACTTAGTTTTAGTTTTCCACATAAAGCATTTTGGATCTACCGATTTGTAAACTCAGTGATACCAAAGCAGCTTTTGGAACCTAAACTAGTAAACTCGGTCAGACCGAGTCACAGTTCGTTGGCACCGAGACTGCTAGGGTTTCACAAAGTCTTGAACTTGGTCACACCAATTTGCAATTCTCGGTCAGACCGAGAATCACTTGTGCAATGGCCTTAGCCGAATCGGTGGAACCGAGTTCTACAACCCGGTGGGTCCGAGATGGTTTCGGCGGAAACCTAACCCTAAATTTTCAATTCATCTCTAATCTACGGAGTGTTTTTACTAGACATGATTATTTCAATTGTGGCAAGATTCATGGCGAACACAATGTGCTAGGAGTCGGACGGGGATAGCACAATGATCGAGTCCATACCCTAGTTCGGTGATGAAATCGCTACGGCGGCAACGACAGGGATGATTTCCGTTGACGGCGGCGGAGACCAACGACTGAAGGCGGCTGGCGACGAGGAGGACGATCCGGAGACCCTGGAGGCAGAGCAGGCTACGCGCGGGTGAAGCAGTTTGGAGAAAGTTTCCAAATTTTTGCCCGTGGGTATATATAGCCCGACCCTGTTGGTGTGACTGAGTGGAACAACTCGGTGGCACCGAGATGCATAACTGCTGACAGTTACAACAACTCGGTGTGACCGAAAAGTTCAAATCGGTTGCACTGAGATTGAAAACCGAGATCAACTTAGTGATCTCGGTATGACTGAAATGGAAGAATCGATCCGACCAAAACGCACAAAGAAGTTTTGGAAGTTTAAGTCTATGATGAATCGGGGACTCCGAGTGCTCCTCACACAGAGTGGTTCGAATCTGACTTGATCAAATTTTGTGATGTAGCATGAATAGAGTTTGAGACAAGAAAAGCGTAGATAGCTAGAGAAGGTTCTTAGTCATTCTTGTCCATCCACTTGGCAAAAAAGAATAAATCAATCAATCAAAACAACAAGTGGATGTCCTCGAATGAGTAAAATATGCAACCAACATGCTCACACAATAAAATGGCAAATGAAATATGTGGCAAAGCATGCACAACCAATTCTAGCATTTATCAAGCAATTGGCGATGACTAAGTCATCTATATATGAGTATATTGACTTAGGAGTCAAATGAGAACATTTGATCATAGGTCATACTCATCGTTTAAGCTCAAGTGGGGTTACCACTTTTACATAATGCATTGATGTGTTCACACCATTAGAGTTGCCTTGACTCAATTCTTAGAGTAAAGCTCCCCCTAGATGTGAGATCCCCCCTTAGAGGGATGAACTAACCTTGGCGATGATGACTTCATGTAGGTGTTGAAGATGTGGGTGCTCAATGTTGATGTAGATCATTTGGAGCAATCCTTTGGAGTGAGTTGCACTTTCAATACCTATACGGGTTAGTCCCATAAGGAACAAACAAGGATATCCTTAGACATAGAGTGATGCACACACAAGATGATGTCTATGAAAGCATTAGGTTACCTTGTCCCTTGTCTTACCAACAAGAGGGTTTGTGACTCCTTGAACTAGTGCAAGATGTGGAAGTTGATTGCACTTGTTATTGCCAAAATGATATGAGTGGAATATGTTGGCGGAGTCACCCTCAAGAACTCTCTAGTTCTTCTTCGTCGGGATCCACATCATCTTGATGGGAATCTTTGGAGTTGTAGTTGTACTTGATGAAGTAGAGCTTGATGTAGTCTTGGGAACCCACTTGACCAAGGCCTTTGGAGCTTCTTCAAATTCTTCAATATCCCCTTGAAGCTTATCTTGCCTTTTTGCTTGTGGTCTTGTGGTGGAAGATCATCTTGAGCTTTTGTCCCTTTGAAGGAAGTAGGATCATACTTCTCTTGTTGAGGAACAAACTTTGTCTTGGGGTATTGATCTTCTTCCCACTCAACTCCATTGGCATTGAACTTTCGTTCAAAACCAACACCTTGGTTCTTCCGGTGCGTTCCTTGCTTGCGTACAATTTCTTCAAATTGCTTACTCCCAGCAAGGCTTTTGTAAACAGTTTTCCCTATGATTCCCTTCAATAAGCTATTTTCTTGCTCAAGTGTAACTTAGCTAAGAGAATCATTAGTGGAATCAAGAGAACTACTAGAAGCAACAATATTGGATTTAGCATGATTATTGTTACTACTAGAGGAAGAATCCTTCTTGTTCTTGTTAATAGACTTGACTTGAGGCATGTAAGTAGATAAGAGTAAACGCTTGGCAATGTAAGAAGAACTTTTCTTACGGAGATCATAATTGATTGCCTTTAAGAACTCATGCTCTTGCTCAAGGTTGAGCTTTTCAAAGCGTAACTTCTCATGAGTCCTTAAAAGTTCTCGATGATCTTCTAAGGTAGTTTCATGAGCTAACTTAAGAGTGTTTAGTTATTTAGTTAGAAGCTCAATCTTCTCCTTATCATTGTCATTCGTTTTATCTTGATTAGCATGATTAACTGACGTTTCATCATAGTATTCATCACTAGAGTTGTCAACAAGTAAATCATCATCACCTCAAAAGTCATCTTCATCACTATTGAAATCAACATACTCGGGGTGTGTTACCTTTGGGCCTTTAGCCATGAAGCATCTTCCAAGTCGTTCATTTGGTGAATCAAATATGTCGTAGCAGTTGGTTGACACAAGTGCTAGACCGGCAACACCTTCATCTTGAGTATATTCGGAGTCGGAGTGATAGCTTCTCTCAGAGTGATTGTCGGAGTCGGAGCCGGATACCCATTCACCAAGATGAGCTTGATGTCTTCGTTTTGTGTAGCTCCTTGATGACTTGTCCTTCCTTTGCGAATCCTTGCTTCTCCGGGATGTTCTTCATTCATAATGATCATCTCTACTCCTCCTCTCTCTTGGTGGTGATTCTTCTCTTCTACTTCTTCTCTTGGGTGACTCTTCTCTTTTTTTGTAGGGTGTCGTACACTCATTGTAATAGTGTCCGGGTCTCCCAAAATTGTAGCAATTGCGCTCTCGACTAGAAGTGTCGGAGTAATGGGCCATGGGTAGGCAGACCCAGGACCCAAGATCTTTCAAGACATCGGGGCAGGCCGCGCCCCTCAGCCGAGTCCCAGCAGGGCGACCTTCGAGAAGGCCGAGTCCCAGCTGGCGACCTTCGAAGAAACCGAGTCCCCAGACGGCGACTCCAGACCAAGCCGACTCCGGGCTTGCGACCTCTCAAGGGGCCGACTCTGAGAGTCGGCCCGCGACCTTCCACGAAGACCAACGCAGGGTACAGCCCGTCGTGGCTGTCCCCTCGACCCACGAGAGGGGGCATGGCTCTGAAGCAGCGTCACCAGAGATCTCCGTGAGGCGCGGCATGCTGTGCCATGCCACCTCGACTCAGCCAGTGCACGCAGCACTTGTACCCACGACAATGGCGCGGCGCAGACGGCTGGAGATCGCCCGGGCCTCCGTCGCTGAGATAGAAGAGCTCGCCGAGAGTCCAAGACGGCCCTACAGGAGTCGGCCTCCCCGGAGTCGGCCGCCTCCTGGCCAGGGCCCCACAAGCCATAAACCAGATTGGACGGGGAGTGGCAACAGTGATCACCTGACAGGCGGCGGCACTGTTCCCACGACCCCATGACCGAGCCTGCGTCATCGAAGTCTTTGCACAGTGCTCAGCGAATCATGAGATCGCCGGTCGGCGGGTCCCCAGTCAGCGGAGAAGACGGTGCAAGAGAGATCGACGGCCAGGGGCCACGCCCGATCAGATTACCCTGCCCCGGGTAGGCTCTATAACCCCAGGGCACCCATGCAAAGGGTTCGGCCCTGGGTAGGTTATTAGACATAGAGCAAGAGGGAAAGAGCTAGCCTAGCTCCTTCCTACCTCCACACAGCTCGAGGATCACCATTGTACTATCACCCCATAGTGATCATGCGGAGACCCCGCAGAGCAGCAGTAGGGGTATTATCTCCCCGGAGAGCCCCGAAGCTGGGTAAGATTCGCCGGCGTGCATGTCTTCGCCTCATCCCGTTTCCAGGCACCGGCGACGTTCTACTCGCCCCCACCATGATAAGCCACCCGTTGGCATATGTCGCATCCAACCCCCGACATTTGGCGCCCACCGTGGGGCGAGGTGCACCGTTGTCCGGAGATCTGTGCGGGCGGGAACCCTCTTCCTCCTGGCGAAGCGCAGCCAGCCCGGCTTCGCCATTTATGGGGTTCAGATCGGCGCGCTGCCGCGGCGTCGAAGCCGCAGCCGAAGCGCCTCGCTGAACTCATCGGTGAGGCGCGCCTCTCCGACGAAGCTGCGCCGAGCACCGTAGCGGTGTGGCCGAGAACCTTCTCACGGGCCTCCTTGACCAGCTTCAAGTCGCGGCGAGCCCGCCCAGACTTGGAGTCCGTAAACTCCTCGACCCGATGCTCGCCGACTCCGACGCCGACGCTTGATACCTTCCCCACCAGCGTGGTGGTTTACGACGAGCCGCTCAGACGAGGAGAGCGGCGGAAGCACCGCCACGGAGGTGCTCGTCATCGGCCACGGCGAGCACTCCGAGAAAACGCCAGACCCGCTGCTGCGCGCCCAGAAGACCTGTCCGCGCCCTCCCGGAGGACGCGGACGCAGAGATCTTGGAAGAACGCCGCCTTCAGCTTATCGAAGGCGCCAAGAAGTTGGCAAGCATGAGACACCTTTCGAGCGTATCAGCGAGGTGGATCGCGGCCAGGTGGCTCGCCGGCTCCGGGCCGAGCCGTCTTGGCGCGGTCGAGGCTGGCGCCGCCATCGCCAATCTGTTTGAGGCGGTTAGCGCCCGTACGCCACCCTGCGGAGAACATCCGCGCCGCCCAAGCGGCGACTGAGGAACTGAGGGACCTCGACGGCGAAGAGCGCCGTGTGATGACGGAGCGAGTCCAGCAGCTCCTCGACGCGGTTGCTGCGCAGAACGCGGCAGGCGGCCGCGCTGACACGCGGCAACAGAAGAATGACGACTTACCCCCTCGCCGAGATCAAGGCGCGACCTCCCGGACGCCGACTGGCGGAGTCCGCGGGAGGAGGGAGAAAGAGCCGGCTGCAAGCCACAGTCGGACTCGCATCTCCATCGAGCGAGATCAAGATGGCCGCCCCAGAGCAGTGGAGCGGCGAGATGATTATCTGCCTCCCCCGCCTCGGAGAGAACGACGAGTCTCCCCGCCGCCTGTCGAGCATCCGACTCTCGGAGATCGCCTTGGTCGCCGAGAGGGAGTCGGAGAGAACGACGCCCGCCACCGGATCGACCGACTCCACAGATCCCTGGCGTTAGAAGAAGAAGACGAACCGGGCCCGTCTTTGCTTCAGTCCCGTGATCGTAAACGAGCCCTTCCCCAAAGGGTTCACGCTCCCTCGAGACACGCCCAAATACACCGCTCCGTGAAGCGGAAGATTGGCTGATAGACTACACTCTACGGTCGGCAAGACGCTAACGGCAACAAGCGAAGTCGCCTTCAAGTATGTTCCCCTCATGCTCTGTGGCACGGCCGGACGTGGCTCAACAAGCACTGAAGCCCGCAGCATCAACAGCTGGGTCGACTTCACGAAGCCTTCATTCGCCTTCACCAAAGACGTACAAGCGACCTCCGAAGCCGCCAGCTTTCCTTGTGCGTGCAAGGCCCCGAGGAATCGGCGCGACTATCTCACGCTACCTGGGGTGAGCTCGAAACTCTGCGAGGGCGTGCGAGGTGCAGGCCATTGAGTACTTTTACGGCTGGAGTGCGAGAGGGCACCCTCCTCAAGCACAAGCTCCTCTGCAGCAGGCAGAAACCCTTGACGAGCTGCTAGTCATAGCAGACAAATACGCCACGGCCGACTCCTCTATGAAGACGGAGATCCAAGTCGATGCGGCTGGCAAGGTGATCCCCCAGGCTCCCAGAACACCGGCTGGAGACGCCGGCCGACGGCAGCAGCAGAACGACAACAAGCGCAAGGCCCCCCAGCCGACTCCCAACAGTCGGCAGGTCGCGGCAGTAGAAGACCAGCAGCCAGAGGGGCAGCCCCCGGCCAAGCGGCAGAAGGGCGGCAAGTCCAACTGGCTGCCGGCTTTCTCCTATGAGCAGACTCTAGATGGTCCATGCAAGTTCCACAGTGGCCGGTCCGTCGAACCATACCACCGAAAGTGCCATCGCTCGTCCAGATCGCCAAGGAGACGGCCTCGCCCCTCCGCCGCTGGGCCGCCGGCCGCCTCCGCCGCCTCCAGCCGGCGGCACGCCATGGGGCGCGCGGTCCAAGACGAGTTCCCGTAAGAGCACGGAGCATACATAGTGTTCACCAGTCTGACAGATGACCGGCGCGGCAGGCGCCAGCAGCAGCAAGAAGTTAACGCAGTGGCCGCAGAAGCCCCTGTGTTCATGCATTGGTCCGAGAAGCCTATCAGCTGGAATCGGGCGGATCACCCAGAGGTGATGCCGAGTCCGGGCTCTTACGCCTTGCTTCTTGGAGGCACCTTGGCCACTGACAAGCGGGCCGCCCGCTTCTCGCGAGTCCTGATAGACGGAGGCAGCAGCATAAACATCTTGTACAAGGATACCATGGAGAAGCTCGAATCAGACGGAGGTAGCCGCAGAGCAGCCGACTGTTATTTTCCATGGGATCGCACGGCCTCTCCTGCTCGCCCGATTGGCAAGATTCGATAGATGTCCTCTTGGAGACAAAGATCACTTCCGCGGGAACCGATCTGGTTCGAGGTGGTGGACTTGGAGAGCCCATACCACGCCTCGCTAGGCGGCCTGCCCTGCCAAGTTCATGGCGGTTCCCACTACGCCTATCTCAAGATGAAGATGCCGACTTGAAGGGATCTGACGTTGCGGCGACTAAGAAGTCGTCCGCTGCTGCGCCGAGAAGCGATCGGCTGGCGAGTCTCTCGTGATCGCGTCGGCGGCTCCTTGACCGTGTCGTGGCGATGGCTGGGAAGCGGCCGGAGATGTCGCTGCACCCCAAAGGAGTCGGAGGCGAAGGATCATTCAAGCCGCCAAAGAGACCAAGAGGATACCCTTGGACCCGGAGCACCCGGAGAGGTACGCTATCATGGGCACTGGCCTAGACAGCAAATAGGAAGGCGAGCTCGTCGATTTCCTCCGTGAGAATCGGGACATCTTCGCATGGTCCCCCAAGGACATGCCAGGTGTACCGACGGAGGTCGCCGAGCACAAGTTACATGTCGGGCCGATGTGAAGCGATGAGACAGCCCTTGCGCGCTGTCGTCAAGAGAAGAGGAGAGTAGTTGGAGAAGAGATAGCCCGGCTCCGGCAGCGGCTTCATCATGGAGGTGTTCTTTCCGAGTGGTTGGCTAACCCTGTGCTAGTGTTGAAGAAAAACAAGCAAATGGCGGATGTGCATCGACTACACCAGCCTCAACAAAGCTTGCCGAAGGATCCATTCGCTCCGCCAAGGATTGATCGGGTGATAGACTCCACACCGGATGCGAACTGTTGAGCTTCTTGGATGCATACTCGGGATATCACCAGATCAAGCTGAATCTAGCAGACAGTCAAGACCGCATTCATCACGCCGCTTGGAGCCTTACGCTGCACCCGCGATGGCGTTCGGCTTGAGGAATGCCGGCGCCACCTTTCAGCGTTGCATGCAGAAATGCCTCCTCAAGCAACTCGGTAGGAATGCCCATGTTTATGTGGATGATGTGGTAGTGAAGACGGAGAAGCGTGGGACGCTGCTAGAGGATCTGAAAGAGACCTTTGAAAATCTGCGCCGATTCCAGATCAAGCTCAACCCGCAGAAGTGCGTGTTCGAGTCGGCACGGCCAGCTCCTTGGTTTTCGGTCTCCGAGCGCGCATAGAGTGCAACCTGTGAAGATCAAGGCCATTGAGAGGATGGAGGTACCCACCGATGCGCTGGACGTGCTTGAGTTCACCGCTGCTTGGCTTCCATAAGTCGATTCATCGATCGGCCGGGCGAGAAAGCTCGCGATTGTATCAACTAATGAAGAAGACCACTTTTTGAGTGGAACCACAAGGCGGATGAGGCATTTCTCCAACTGAAGAAGATCTTGTGACCCCCCCTGTCGGGCGGCTCCGACTCCCAAAGAGCCCATGCTTTGTACATCGCCGCCACCGGTCGGGTAGTCGGCCACGGTTATTGTAGTCGAGCGCAAGGAGGAAGGCAAAGCGCTCCGATCCGAGACCGGTATATTACGGCGAGTCTTGTCGACCTCCAAGCAAAACTACCCTCACTACGGAAGATGTGCTACGGCGTGCATTTTGCCGCCAAGAAGCTGAAGCCCTACTTCCAAGAGCATCCAATCATCGTGGTTTGCCTTTGCCCCACTCGCCGAGATCATCGGAAGTCGAGATCGCCGGCCGAGTGGCCAAGTGGGCTATCGATCTAGCTCCTACGATTTACTACCAACCTCGCCTTTGCCATCAAATCGCAGCGCTGGCGACTTCCTCGTCGTGGGCGAGACCCAATACTTGCGCTTGCTTTGATTCTACTCATTGGCGACTACACTTCGACGGCTCCAAGATGCGCTCGGCCTCGGGCGGCGTAAATCCTCACCTCCCCAAAGGCGACAAGCTCAAATCGTGCTGCAAATCCACTTCGCCGCCTCCAACAACGTCGCCCGAATATGAGGCGCTCATCCACGGGCTCCGGCTTGCCAAGGAACTTCGGCATTCGCGGATCACGTACTCTGGCGACTCCGACTTGGTGGTTCAGCGATCATCCGGATCGGGGCGCCAAGGGCGCAAACATGGCAAGCTACCGCTTCTTAGTGCAGCAGCTCAGCGGATATTTTGAAGGATCGCGAGTTCCTCCACGTACCAAGAAATGACAACGACCAAGCAGATGCTTTGTACGAGTCGGCTCTACTGTAAGCGATTCCCTCGGCGTTGCCCTTGGCGCCTCCTCAAGCCGTCTATCAAACCTTCACGAGTCCGACTCTATCTTCGTGCAGCCACCCAGAGATAGTCGGATTCGACTCAAGACCCGACAAGCGACCTCAAGAAAGCCACGATCGGCCGGGGACTGTGCCGGATCGGCCGGGACTCGCCCGGTCGGCCAGAGATTCCCTCGATTCAGCAAGCGGCGTGAGAGTCCAACCCGCCGCCTCCCAGCCCAGCCGCCCTCGTCCAAGTCATTTGTGGTAGCGGTCGAAGAGATAGCAGCACCTTCATGGGCACAGCCCATCCTCAAGTTATTAGCCCGACAAGGAGTTGCCCTACAGATGAGACTCGGCTCGGCAAGTACAACGCCGAGCGGCAGCCTACACAATAGTCAACAGAGAATTAGTCAGGCGCAGCGTCACTGGTGTCCACCAGCGCTGCGTGGAGTCGGAGCAAGGCCAAGCGATCCTCAAGGACATCCATCAGGGCGAGTGTGGTCACCACGCGGCCTCGAGGGCGCTCGTGGCCAAAGCCTTTCGGCACGGTTTCTTTTGGCCGACTGCCCTGGAAGAAGCCAAAGAATTAGTTAAGAAGTGCAAGGGGTGCCAGGTGTTCCGCTCCAAGCCCCTTCACCGGCCTGCTGAAGAGCGATCCCCATCGCTGGCCTTCGCGGTTTGGGGCCTGGACATGGTGGGACCTTTCAAAGGCGGCCCGAGGCGGCGACTCATTTACTCGTCGCGGTGGACAAGTTCACCAAGTGGGTGGAAGCAAAGCCCATCAAGAAATTAAATGGGCCTGGCGGTGACTTTCATTGCCGACATCACACGGTCGCGGTATGGCATACCACACAGCATCATCACAGACAGCGGCACCAACCGCCAAAGGCGCCTTGGCTCGTTTACGCACGACGCAGGCATCCAGAGCTAGACTTAGCGTCCGTTGCCCATCCATGATCAAGCGGCCAGGTGGAAGCGAGCCAATGGCCTCATCCTATCCGGCATCAAGCCTCGATTGGTCGAACCACTCGAGCGTTCGGCGGCTGTTGGGTGGAAGAGCTGCTGCCGTCCTGCGGAGTCTGCGCCGCGACTCGAACAGATCAACGGCTTCACGCCGTTCTTCCTCGTCTCACGGTGCCGGCCGTCATCCGACGGATATACAATTCGACTCTCCACGAGTCTCCATGTACACGAAGAGGAGGTGAAGAAGCACGCCAAGGCGGCGTCGACCTGCTGGAAGAGGGCGGCTGTTGGCACTCGGCCGGTCCGGCATCTACCGGCGAGTCTGCGGCGATACTACAACCGCAAGGTCAAGCCACGATCATTCAAGAGGCGACCTTGTGCTCGGCTGATTCGAGAGAACAGCCGGCCAGCTAAGTTAGCCGGCACCTGGAAGGTCCCTTCATCATCGGCAAGGTGCTGGGAAGCAGCGCCTACTACGTCGATGCTCAGAAGCCTCGAGCACGCAAGAGAGACGACTCTGGCAAAGAGACAGAGCGTCCGTGGAATGCAAATCTTCTTTGAAGATTTTACAGCTGATACAGTATGTATCGCGCTACTCCCCTTTTCTGTATTAGAGTACTAAAACCTTAGGCCCCCCGAGTCGAGCTCGGGGACTGCCTTTTTGATTATCTGTATGATATGAATCTCACTTCTGAAATGCTTCCTCCGCTTTTATTATACCGTCAGGCACCGGGACCGACGAGTCGGCCCGGGGACTCGCCGCCTTGTGCTATGAAACGCCCCCTGAGGTCAGACAAGTAATGTGCCACGCTCAAAACCGCCTCCTATAAAGCCACAGCCGCAGAGCGCTAGCCGATAAGAGGGAGGCGGAAAGCAGCACACATGAAAAATGGCTAAGGACTTAAGAGCTACGCATAGCCCAAGTCGGCCCGGGGACTCGCCGCCTTGTGCTATGAAACGCTCCCTGAGGTCGGACAAGTAATGTGCCGCACTCAAAGCCGTCTCTCTGAAAACCACGATTCATGAGCATTGTCGGCAAAGCGGGAGGCGGAAAGCGAGCGCACACATGAAAAACGGCTAAGGACTTAAGAGCTACGCATAGCTCAAGCCGGCTCCCAGTTCCCCCCACTAAGCCAACTCACGAGCAGTCGGCTCATAGTTTCAACCTTTGTTAAGAACGGCTGACCTTGAGAGTCGGCGGCGATTTCAGCCAAACTTGCTCGACACTTTAAGCGACTAAGTACTTGCCCCCAAGGTAGCGAGCAGCTTGACCCGGCGGCGGTCATGAGCGGCTGCCCGATAACAAGGCGGCAACAGAGGAAGGCGACAAAGGAAAACAGTCTAAAAGAGCCAAAGCAAGCAAAAGCGGAAACTTGATAAATATTTACATAAGGCCCTTGGCGAATACACCCATGGTGGAATTGTGCGCAACTAACAAGTTTTTAAGCAAGAACAAAAGCAGTAAAGGTGATGCATCCTAGGGGCGGCCTCCCGGGCCGGGCAGGGCAGGCAGCGGCCAGGTGTCGGGGCAGTCGGTGGGCGGTCTCGGCTGAGTAGCCCTCGGCGGCGATTGCCTTGTCCTTAGAGGCTCGTTCTTTGGGCCTTGATCAGGTGAGGCTGGTCGCCTTCCTCGTGCTCTGGCGCCTCCTCCTCCTCGCCTCCGTCCTCCGACTCGCCCTCCCCTCGGTCTTTGAGCCGATTACCTCCCTTGAAGTCTTCGCCGTACTACAGGTGCATCCCGAACCACTCGGTGAGCCTCCTCGCGTCGGCGGTCGCTCGGGCACAAAGACACTAGTGTCCGTGTACTCGGCGATAGCCGCCCTTTCGGGGCGCCTTCCAGCCCCCGGCTCGGCACAGGCCTCCGGCCGGCAGCGGCCAGGCGGTCGAGTCAGCCGGGTACCAGCCCTTAGCGAACTCCGGGGCCGGCGTGCTCGGCGCGGGCGAGGAGCCCTTCAAGCCTCGGCGACCGGCGGCGACCTCCAGCCGGTCGGCCGTCCGGCTGGCGGTCGCGAAGCGGCACCTCCGGCCATAGGGCGGTGGCGACTTGGCGCGGTAGCGTTGAAACGGCACATCGGGCGGTGAGCAGGCGAATCGAGCTCCGATGCTCAAGATCTGCTGCGTCGGCGATGCGAAGCGGCGTTGGCGGCGATCGCCGCCCTGCGCCCGCCGCTCCTCGATCCGCCTCGATGGCGGAATAGCGGCTGCGAGTGGCGGAAGAAGTCTGCCAAAGGCAAGAAAGGAAACATCAAGAAAAACCAGAAGAGCGGTTGACGAGGAATCGAAAAGACCAAAAAGAAGACAGGAGTTACCGTCGGCGGCGTCCTCGATCGCGTGGTAGCGGAGTCAGCGTAGCCTCGCGGTCGGTCGAGCGGCCCGCTCCATCTCGAACTTCGGCTAGGAGGTCCTCTTCCCGCGACTTGGCGTCCTCTGCGCTTTCGGCAGATCCCTACGCTTTCGGCCAGCTGCGTCGCCCGGAAGGTCGCGCTCTTGGGCGAGCTTATCGCCTCCTCCTCCTTAAGCGCGACGAGGCGGCGTTGGCTTCATCTAGCTGCCCTTGAAGGGCGGCGTTAGCGTCTGAGCCCAAAGAAAGATAGCGTCGTGCGAGAGAAGGTGGCGGAGATCCGGCCCATTACGCAGCGATCGGCCCGAATCTCGGGGACTACAGCCAGCAGCATAAGCGCGCCCAGCGGAAGAAAGAAGAAAATCGCGGAGATCCGCCCGATGCGCAGCGATCGGCCCGAATCTCGGGGACTACAGCCAGCAGTCGCGCCAGCGCCCAGCGAAGAAGAAAGAATCCGCTTACCTCGACTCTCCGCGGATCGTGGTCCGCTTCCTCAGCTCTTCAGCGTTGCGGTTGAAGGCGGTAGCGGAGGTTGTGGTACTCTGCAAGGCGGCAAAGCAAAGTCAGCCTTGAAGATCGCTAAAGGGAGTTCCGAGCCGCCCGCTCAGCAGCCGACTCTGAACTCGGGGACTACACCCAGTGGGTGCGCTGGCGCGCCCCCACGAGAAAGAGACAAGAGAACCAAAAAACAAATCGTACCCGGATGAGGCCCGCATGACCAGATCGTCTGGTGTAGAGTTGGAGGGCTTCGCCTTCCTTGCGCAACAGACTGAGCGTCGAAGCGCTGGTTCAGCGGGCGTTACGCCGCCGCGCACCCAGCCGATGGCGCGGTCTTTGAAACCTCGGCGTCCAGATTCGCCATGCTAGCGGCGTCCGTCTCTCGAGCCAGCGGCCTGACTCGTCCCTTTCGACTTCGGCGGCGTGTCGCGCGGCGACTTCTGGCAGCAACTGCGCGCCAGCGTCGTCGCAGCCGGCGGATCTGCGGGTCCGCGGCTGCTTACCGTCGCGACCTCGGCGAGGCGGCGGAGAGTGGCGGCGGCGCTTGAGTGTCGAGCAAGCATCGCCGCCTTCCTCGGCGAAGGTTGGCGGTGCCGACCTCCCGGTCTGCGCCGTGGTCGGCGGCGGCGGCGGCGGTGGGGGACAAGCATCGCGGCAGCGGCAACCGCCTCAGCATTCCGTTTTAGCGGCGCGGCGCGGCAGCCTCATCCAGATGTCGCTGGCGTCGGCGGCGCCTTGTCGGCTGCGCCTTCTCAGCGCTTGGTCTCCTCCTCCAGCGCTTCTCCGCGTTCGCTCCGTCGCCTCCGGAGATCGGCGGCAGGTCGACCGCCGGCGTGTTGGAGGCGTCGCCCGACCCCATGCCGGAGGGCTGGCGACTCTCTCTAGGAGAGGGGTATTTGGAGGAGAGGCGAGAGTCAGAGCAATTCAAGCGAAGTCAGGAAAGAGCAAAGAGTAAAAGACCTACGAAGAGATAAGCGGCGGCCTTTTCACTTCCTTCCGGAAGTGGTTGGCCTTCGCGGCCACCTCCTCCCAGCAGTGGCGGCGGTCCCCACAGGCTTCTTCGGCCGGCCCGGCGCCTCGGCCCGGCGTGGCGCTTCTTCGACCCGGCCTGGTTGGAGGGGCCGGCTCTCGGTTGATGGCGCGGGATGACTTCTGCGTCGATGTCATCCTCGGGCCAGTCGGCGAAGGTCGCTGACGGCCTGAGGCCGCCCTCCTCCTCCTCCTTGCCGCCTTCGGCGTCGGCCTCCAGCGCTGCGGCTCCCTAGGTCGGGGTCGTCCAGCGTCGTGACCTCGCGGTCGAGGGCGTATTCTGCAGTTCTCTCAAAGCGCCCGGCAGCGGCGCAAGAGGGGTTCTGCTCAAAAAACCGACAAGATTAGAGCTCGAGGTCGGATACATGCAAGACCGAACCTGAGATGGAAAACTTACCACCGGCGGAGGGTTGTCGCGCGAGTACGGCTCCTTGCCGAACTGCCACTCGTCGGTGAACTTGTAGTGGGCGATGAGGTTCACCATGTTCGCCACTTCCACGTGCGGCATGTCCTTGGTGCACAGCCGGCTGGGATCATGCCGGCCGCTCATCGGCGAGATGAGATGGGGCGCCAGGCGGAAGCACCGGCGCGCCACAAAAGCGGCCGAGGTCGGGCGGCGAGCCCCTCGGCTGCGTCAAGACTCGGGCGCGCCGCGGCGCCGACTCCGGAGGCAGGCGTCTTGACCGTTGGGACCAGCTGGCGGCGGCCGGTCAGCGGCTTCGAGGTCGAAGGCGGCAAGTTGACCCGATCACCGTCGGTGGCGGCGTTCTTCCGTAGAAGTATGTCTTTTGCCACATCTTCACCGACTTCACCGGCGGATGGGCGGGAAGGGTTGTCGGCGTCGTCGTCGCCGTGGACGCGATGAGCGTGCCACCTTTGCGCGGCGTGCGGCATCCTGCGTGCCGAGCTTCGAAGAGAAGAACTCTCCCCACAGCTCGATGGTGGGGAGAACTCCGATGTAGCCCTCGCACAGGGTGGCGAAGGCGGAGAGGAGCACCACCGCGTTGGGGGTGAGGTGGTGCGGCTGTAGCTGGTACAACTCGAGGAACCAGCGGAGAAACCCGCTCCGGGAGGCCATCCAGCGCATGAGGTGCGGCGGAAGATGACCCGCTCACTGCCTCCGCGCGGGCGGATTTCTCCCGCCGGCGCAGGGCAGGCCTGCACGGATCGGCGCTTCGGAAGGCGGCCGGGTCAGCGGAGAGAACTCGATGTCCTCAGCGTCCACATCGAAACCGTCCCACTCGCCGGGCGCTTGGCGGTAAGCGCGGCGGAGGAGCTCATCGTCGACGAGAGGAAAAAAGCAGCGAGCAGCGGTGCGGCAGAGCAAGAAGAAGGGCAAGAGGGCAGAGAGGAGTGCGGCGTGCTGCGCCGCTCCCTCGGCCTATTATAGCCCCATGGGCTGAAGCCGAGGCGGCGTGGGGATGCTGCGCCCGACCCCACGACGCCCGGGTTAAAACCCCCGAAATTCTTGCCCGCGGATAACGGCGTGGGGATGCCAACCGCCCTCGACCGCAGCGGATCCCTTCGGGGCAGCGCAGTAGTGGCGAGCCCTACTGGCGGCCCGTCCGTCCCACGCGTGGCAGCAGGCAGGCTACTCGCCCCACGTGGCGTTACGTGATAGGGCTGTCTCGCAGATGGCGAGGCGTGGCGTCGCCGCTGGTTTCCGCCATGACTTGCAGGCGGCTAGCAGGGCAGGCGGCTCTGCGGCGGCCGAGACGGCAGCCGGATCTCGAGTCGGCGCCGCAAAGATCTGGCTGCCGAAGCCCACGGCGGCGCCCGCCGGCCGCCGCGGCCGGGGACTCTGTCGGAGTAATGGGCCATGGGTAGGCAGACCGGGACCCAAGATCTTTCAAGACATCGGGGCAGGCCGCCCTCGCCGAGTCCCGGCGGGCGACCTTGAAGGCCGAGTCGGTGGCGACCTTCGAAGAAACCGAGTCCCCAGACGGCGACTCGAGATCAAGCCGACTCGGGCTGCGACCTCTCAAGGGGCCGACTCAGAGTCGACCGCGACCTTCCACGAAGACCAGCGCAGGGTACAGCCCGTCGTGGCTGTCCCCTCGGACCCACGAGAGGGGCATGGCTACGATAAGCAGCGTCACCGGAGATCTCCGGTGGGGCGCGCTTGTGCCATGCCACCTGACCTCAACCAGTGCGCAGCCTTTGTACCCACGGCAACGGCGGCGTGCGGCACTGGAGATCGCTGGGCCCTCCGTCGATGAGATAGAAGAGCTCGGCGGAGAGTCGAAGACGGCCCTCGAGTCGGCCACCCGGTCGGCCGCCTCTGGCGAGGCCCCTAAGCCATAAACCAGTTGGACGGGGAGTGCAGATGATCACTGACGGCGGCGGCCTTTGTTCCCCCGACCCCATGACCGAAACCCTCGTCATCGAGTCTTGCCTGATGCTTGCTTGTTGCCCATGGACCCGCCGGTCAGCGGGCCCCAATCGGCGGAGAAACGGCTGCAAGAGGCGGCAATGGGCCACGCCCGATCAGTTACCCTGTGCCCCGGTAGGCCTATCTAAACCCAGGCACCCATGCAAAGGGTTCGACCTGGGTAGGTTATTAGACATAGAGCAAGAGGAAAGAGCTAGCCTAGCTCCTTCCTACCTCCACACAGCTCGAGGAGCACCATTGTACTATCACCCCATAGTGATCATCACGGAGACCCTTGAGCAGCGATGGGGTATTATCTCCCGGAGAGCCCCAAGCTGGGTAAGATTCGCCGGCGTGCATGTCTTCGCCTCATCCCGTTTCCAGGCACCGGCGACGTTCTACTCGCCCCCACCATGATAAGCCACCCGTTGGCATATGTCGCATCCAACCCCCGACAAGAAGAACTTTTGTCGTTGTAGGACCTTGACTTGGAGCTTCTCTCCTTGCTTCTATTCTTGTAGAACTTGTTGAAGTTCTTCACCATTAAGCTCAATTCTTCATTGAAGGTTTATTTCTCACTTGAAGATGTGGGGGCTTCACATGAGGCTTTGTAAGCACCACTTGACTTGTTGTGAAGTTCCTCCTTATCCTTGAGTGACATCTCATGAGCAACAATTCTTCCAATGACTTCCGTTGGCTTGAGATCTTTGTAATTTGGCATCATTTGGATCAATGTGCACACGGTATCATATTTTCCGTCCAAAGATCTTAGGATCTTCTTGATGATGAATTTGTTGGTCATCTCTTCACTACCTAGGCCGGCAATCTCATTTGTGATAAGAGCAAGCCTAGAGTACATTTCAGCGACACCTTCACCATCCTTCATTTTGAACTTGTCAAGTTGACTTTGGAGCACATCAACTTGGATTCCTTGATGGTCGGTACCTTCATGCATATCAATCAAAGTATCCCAAATTTCCTTTGCATTCTCAAGGCGGCTGATTTTGTTGAATTCTTGAGGCACAATCCGTTGAAGAGGATATCACAAGCTTGAGCGTTGTATTGCAGCATCTTCAACTCTTCCGTGCTAGCTTCACGGTTCGGTTCTCTCCCATCAAATAATTCACCTTGCAAGCCAATACACACAATAGCCCAAACGGCGGGGCTATGTCCAAGAATATGCATTTTCATCTTATGCTTCCAACTAGGAAAATTAGTACCATCAAAGTAAGGACCTCTACGGTGATAATTTCCCTCGCTAGATGCCATACTCTCCTAGGTTGTGAAACCAAGGCTATGACCACCAAAAGCTATGAAAATCAAAGCAAATGGAGACCAAAGCTCTGATACCACTTGTAGGATCGAAAGTATGTCTAGAGGGGGGGGTGATTAGACTACTTGACCAAATAAAAACTTATCCTTTTCCCAATTTTAGTCTTTGGCAGATTTTAGCTATCTTAGCACAAGTCAAGCAATCTCAACACAATTCAAGCAAGCATGCAAAGAGTATATGAGCAGCGGAAAGTAAAGCATGCAACTTGCAAGAATGTAAAGGGAGGGGTTGGAGGATTCAAACACAATTGGAGACATGGATGTTTTTGTCGTGGTTCCGATAGGTGGTGCTATCGTACATCTACGTTGATGGAGACTTCAACCCACGAAGGGTAACGGTACACGAGTCCACGGAGGGCTCCACCCACGAAGGGTCCACGAAGAAGCAACCTTGTCTATCCCACCATGGCCGTCGCCCACGAAGGACTTGCCTCACTAGTGGTAGATCTTCACGAAGTAGGCGATCTCCTTGCCCTTACAAACTCCTTGGTTCACACTACTAGGGAAAAGCCTAGCAGCAGCGCGGGTTTTAGGCCTATCAGCAGCGCGGGTACCCGCGCTACTAATAAGGCGCTACAGCTAACTTATAGCGATGGCAGCGGGTGCCACCAGCGCTACAGCTAACTATATGATGGCGTGGTAAAAAGCTCCAGCTACTACTAATCTGTAATGTCCGAATTTTTTTTTGAATTTTTTCTTTTTTTTGATTTTTTTGGAAATTTTCAAATTTCTGAATTATTTTAACTCAAATCTCTAATCACCCCTCATCGCTGCTCAATTTAATCTCTAATCACCCCTCATCATTCCAAATCATCTAACTTCCCAAACGGTCACCCATCCTCTCACTACTCCAGCCTGAGCACGCTTAACTTCTGGGTTCTATTCTCCCTCATTTCCAAGTCTACACTTGTTGTTTTCCTGACAATAGTGAGATGTCAATCCTATTAACCTCAGGAATTTAGCTTGAGTATGAAGTCACACATTTCACTGTTTGAGTTTGAAACTATTGTTCTAAAAAATTAGTAACACTAATATTTCTTGAATAATTAGTTTGACCACAGTTTGACCATAGTTTGACAACAGTTTGACCAGATTTGACCACAGTTTGACCATAGTTTGACCAGATTTGACCAAAATTCAAAAAAACTAAAATAATTATTTAGTAACACTAATATTCTTGAATAATTAGTTTGACCATAGTTTGACCAGATTTAACAAAAATTAAAAAAAAACTGATTTTTTTTTTAATTTTTTTGCCTCCAGATCTTAAAAGCCACGTAACTTTTTTTCTGTTAGGCTTTTGAGGATTTTAAAAATGTTTAACGGGGTTCCCCCGATTAAATTCGGATGTAACTTTTCGAGTAGATGCTTTTTATATAAAAACTTTTTCATCAGAGTTAAGTATGCAAAAGTTATGGCCATTTACAATTTTCGAGAGATTTTGCAAATAAAGTCGAAATTCATATTTGTAAATTTTCCCAACAACTAGACCACATATCACATGGGAAACTTATTTTCTTTTATTTTTTGACATTTTTATCATTTTCTTTTATTTATTTTAAAACTGAAAAAGCGGTCCACGAGGGTAGACTTTGACAAATAGGCCATACCCGCTACTACTATGATGAGCGATTAGCGATGGCGGGTTTTAACCCACGCTACTACTAAGTTGATAGCGATAGCTCGGGTTAGTAGTAGCGAGGTTAAAACCCGCTCACGCTATCAACTTAGTAGTAGCGAGGTTAAAACCCTCGCTACTACTCTCTTATATCCGGGGGCACGGTAGAGACCGCTTAGTAGTAGCGAGGTTACAAACCCGCTGCTGCTATCAACAATAGTTGCGAGGTTTAAAAACCTGCGCTGCTAGTAAGTAGCAGTAGCGAGGGTTTTTAACCCTCCCTGCTGCTAAGATTCTGTGTATAGCCTTTTCCCTAGTAGTGTCAACTCCACAATCTTGTCGGAGGCTCCCAAGTGACACCTAGCCAATCTAGGAGACACCACTCTCAAAGAAGTAACAAATGGTGTGTTGATGATGAACTCCCTGCTCTTGTGCTTCAAATGATAGTCTCCCCAACACTCAACTCTCGCTCACAGGATTTGGATTTGGTGGAAAGAAGATTTGAGTGGAAAGCAACTTGGGGAAGGCTAGAGATCAAGATTCATATGGTAGGAATGGAATATCGCCTCAACACATGAGTAGGTGGTTCTCTCTCAAAAACAGCAAGTTGGAAGTGTAGATTCGTTCTGATTGCTCTCTCTCCGAATGAAGAGGAGGTGGAGGGGTATATATAGCCTCCACACAAAATCTAACCGTTACACACAACTTGCCAAACACGGTGGGACCGAATTGGTAAACTCGGTCGGACCGATTCAGCAAATCTAGTGACCGTTAGGATTTTCAGTGGGACGACATGCAACTCGGTAGGACCGATATGGTTAGGGTTTAGGGCTTAACGTAATCTCGGTGAGACCGATTACACAAACTCGGTTTGACCGATTTTGGTAATAAGCTAACCAGAGAGTTGGTCAGGTAAACTCGGTGGGACCAGTTCGCTCATTTCGGTGGGACCGAAATGTTACGGAAAGAAACAGGGAGTTTACATTGAAATCTCGGTGGGACCGATCGCTCATCTCGGTGTTACTGAAATGTTATGAAGGGAAACAGAGAAATTACAATCCCATCTCGGTGAGACCGAGATCCCTATCGGTGAGACCGATTTGCCTGGCGTTTGTGGCAGTGGCTATGACATCTAAACTCGGTGGCGCCGGATAGAAAGAATCGGTAGGGCCGAGTTTGTCTTTTGGCTTAGGTCATATGTGGATGTGAGAAAGTAGTTGAGGGCTTTGGACCATATCACTAAGCACTATGGAGCAAGAAACTCATTAAGCAACACCTCATCCCTCCTTGATAGTGTTAGATTTTCCTATAGACTCAATGTGATCTTGGATCACTAAAATATAAAATGTAGAGTCTTGAGCTTTTGAGCTTGAGCCAATCCTTTTATCCTTAGCATTTTTAGGGGTCCACTTTTCTCATCCATGCCATGCCATTCATTGAGCTTTTCCTGAAATATTCATCTCGGAATGATGTTAGCTCATTGAGCTATATGTTGTTAGGAATTATCAAAACCACCTAGGGATAGTTGCACTTTCAATAAAGTAGTAGCACTCCTGTATATCAATTCACACCATGCGACATTTCTTGTCTGTGTGCTAGCCCTAGCCACACCTCGCTTGCTGCTACCTCAATATTTAAACTAGCGCCTCCCAATTAAGCTTGAGGAGTTGGAAAAGCCTGGCGCATCATTGGGAATTGTGCAATATGGCTCTGTAAGTAGAGTGCTACTGCTACTCTGTAGCTTGTGGCGTTGCACGCATGGACTTTGCTCCATTATCGGCTCTAAACTCCATAATTATTATTTTTTTCTTGCCGTGATTTTTTTTGTTTTGAAACAGAGGCGAAAGGTTTGCCTCATCTCATTCATAAAGAAGGAAGGACCAACAAACAAAGTTCAACAAGATCCATTACACCTCCACAAATGGAAGCAAAAAGGTAGTCTCGCTATATCAAAGAACTCAAATGTTCTGCCCCGTAGTAACCGTTGCTGATAAACAAGCTGCTAGTGTGTGCGTGAGAGAGCGGCTGAGTAGTAACCTTGAATAGAGCATGGCGAGTATGCACTACGCAGGTGTACTTTCCCTGCATTGGTAGTACAATGATGGTTCTAGAGAATAGTATTACTCTCCACTTGCGACTGTAGCTCATTGGCCTTGAGATCCAAGAGTTCAAAACTGGTGCACTATAGTAGAAAGTGCAATACATCACACTACTAGTTGAGAAAGTACTACTGCTACAGTACTACGTAAGTAAATAATAGTCGCACCATCGCACTACCACTATGCGTGCCCACATAAGTTCCTTAATGAAGGTAGGAGGCCCTACAGTTGCGCTCTTATCTCCTCCTCGCCAGTTCCCCTCCCCCCGAAGAGACCAAGGTAGTTCGTCGCTGCTGCCATGGATTCGCCAGGCGGTTCTCCTCCTTGTCAGGGCTGGAAGACCTTGGACGACAATCCTCTTGGAGAAATCACATGACGCTCCAACGTCCACACCGCCGCAAGACTTGGTGCTTCTTGCACAAACTATTTTAAGACGGTGCGTAAACAGGCTTGGGAAAAGGCCATGCTTGTTGGTCTTCCATGAGTTCTCGAGCAAAAGGTTATTATATGGGACAATCCATCGAACAGTCCACTGCTACCTAGCCATGGTTGCACGTTGACTCCGCTAGAATTGCCGACATTGAGAGAGAGAGCCAGATTTAGTCCGATGAGCAGGTCAGTCATGGAGTTTAATCATGTAGTGTATATTCTAAATATAGTAGTTCCCGTAATTTCTCTGCTGCCCACCGTCTTATAAATAGGTCTGGGTTGGTGCCAACGGACATTGGCTTGCATACCTCTGGCCAGATACCACCATCATTTTGCACAACATCCACGGCAGTGCGGCCGTTCTCGTAGACCCCTTCTCCACCATTGGGATTGGCCTTCCGGACTGGGTGTGCTTGAATACGTATGATGATGCCTACATGAGATTGAAGAAGATACCAATTGTGGATCCACCGACAAAGCGACACAACTACGATGATTACTATCTCATAGCAGTGTTCGACATAAGGATTGCCATCAATGCACAAGGCCGTAACGGCAGAGGCTAGCACATGTTGGCCCTGGCAGATTTGTACCCCTACACGTTCGAATACGCTGTGTGCCATGTATGCCGCATCTTCGCGGTGACAAGCCAGGGGACTTGTTTCATCTGGTTGCCATCCACAGTATGGGAGATTACAAATGAAATGCACAAACCATCATTTGCATCCCTAATGGTACTCCATTATTTTGCAGGGACCAGTCATCCCCCGATCAAAATCAGATCGTGAATCCTGGATGTGCATTTGCATCCGCGATTCGGTCTAACCTGAACCTTGTAGCTGACTTTGGCATATTAGGATCAACTATCTTAGCAGTTGTTACCCATGGTACCACTGATGTGCAACATGGTCACACGATCTACCATGATCGGACCGTCACCATCTACCTAGGTATTCCATTTTCTCATTGCTGTGTGTTAGAGTAGTATACTTGTTAGTTCTTTTCTTTTCTTGACTAGGACATGTTTACTAGTACTACTACTACTCCTACTACTACTACTACTACTACAATTTGGTATTCATTTTTTGACCCTCTCGCCTTCTCTTTCATTGTAGTAGTAAGGAGTACTAGTACTACTTTTTACCTTGGAGGACGCATATAGCTAGCTAGGCCCTTGAATACTTGAACCCACTAGCTCCCACCATTTTTGTTTTTCCATGTCTTACTATCTCATCCATGTAGCTAGGAGTGGCAATATATAATAGGCCGGTTATTTTACTTCCTCTATACTGGAGTACTATTACTACTTGCCGCACAATATTACTGACCACCATATTTGAGCACAACATTATCATGCATGGACGTTGACCATGTACACCACCATGTGTCCAGATCTGAGATTCCACGTCTACTAGATGAACGGCTCTGAGTTTGACCCCAGTGATGCTATGTGGGTGTCGAGGAACAGTCTTGGAGAGTACTTGCTTTTCATTGGGGATGGCTACCCCATTGTGAAGCAGATGCCACCTTCCGTGCACGACAACGAAGGCCTGCACTTCATGAAGCATGGTTGTGTCTTCAGTGTGCACCGCTGGATGAACGACATGCTGGGACACGCTATCCCTGATTTATGCCACTTCAGCTTGGATGAGTCTCCATCGTGTGGAACCAGACTAGAAAGCTGCGACTATGATTCCCGTTGCCCACCGCTATGGATCGTGCCATCTATGAAGAACACCTTGGACTGGAACCTGGAGGAGGACATGGTGCCCATCTATAATGTGTAAGTGGATTATGGTAAATTATGAATGGTAGCGCTGTAAATATATGTAGAGTAGTCATGCACAAATTTATCGCATGAACTGGAGATGAACTTCTGTGGCATACTGGCAATTGTCCTTTAGAATTTATTAATAGTAAATGTGTTATGGGTACGTGCAACTTGTGTGGTTGTTGTATGGGCTCCAACACGCTGGTAAAAAGGTGGCACAACATTGAAGTTTGTTATAAACCGGGCCTTTAACTTGGCCCATGCTCCGATGGAATTAGCTGGCAAACGTTTTAGCCAAGTGCGGGACCTTCCATCCAACATCATGGTGAAGTATTTAGCACATGCCGCATCCTCTACATCCAGCATCTCCATTGCCATCTCATAGCTTTCGATCCATGACTCCGGGGGTAAGTCAATAGTGTAATTGGGCACTTTACGCAGACCATTGAAATCCTTAGGCAGGCGCACATTGCGTAGATCCGGGGTGAGACACGGCACCCCCCAAGAGCTGAAAGCAACAACTCGTTCCACTAACGCGGTCGGACGAACTGGAGTAAGCTGATGGTCCGCATACTGCGCTGCTAACTTGGCTTCTCGACGCAATGCTCGACACAACCGGTTCATCAATATGCCTGCTGTAACTACGGCTTGGGCGAGGGGTTGAATGAACTCTATCTCCACTATACGAATAGGCTTGCTACTGAACCATAGCCGTTTGAAGGAGATTCTGGCCCGCCGCGTCTCAACCGCTGATGGAGACTCGCCTTCCATTGGAATAGCTGCCAATCATGACATCATAGCGATCATGTTATCCAAATGGGTGGAGAAGTAACCCGGTGGTGTCAGCATGTACTGAGGCGGGTCATGTTTCCGACGAGGCGGGTCCATTGTTCGGGGCTGATCCGGCGCTCCTGTCCCGGGTGCTTCGATCCGGTTTACCGCTGCCGGATTACTGGTTCCTGCTCCTGGCGTGTTGAAGAGATTCATTGCTTCATAAGCCGGTGGTAAATGAGACTGATGCCTCCTCCTCAACACGTCGTTCGAAGTGTTTTGATCCAGCATGAGCCGGTAATTTTCTGCTTAAATTCGCTGCACCTGAGCATCCAAAGCAGCCCGCTCCTCAGCCATCCTGGTTTCCTCAACCGCCAAGTCCTCCTTGGCCTGAGCTATCTGATCCCGCAGCTTTGTGACCTCCGCATTATGCTGATCTCGATTGTCTGCGGTAACCTCTGTGGTCAACAAGGTCGTCCAGGCGTCCAATAAACCAGACAGAACTTCAGCCGGCGGGCGCGCAGGGCCTCCTGCCCCGGCCGTCGATCCGGAAATCATTGCTGCTGCTGATGAGGAGTGCAACGTGGGCTGCGTATCGGCCATGAAGATCGCAACCCAGTTCGGCGGTTCAAAAGTGCGGAATCTGTTGCCATCGGAACAGCCCCAAACCGCCATCTTGCGGTTGAGTGCGGTGACTCGGTCTTACCGGTGGATGATTCGCCATCTGAATAAACGACCGTCTCACCATCGGACACCGGTTTAGACTCCGCGCCATTGATGAATCCTACGAACGCATGCTTCATGGCAGGCTGAACCCGGGCAGGGCTTGCACGCTGAGCCGTCTCGATGAGGTCGGCGCAGATGTCCGGCTCAGGGCCCGGTTCACCGATCTTGCAAATGAAGACATGAATTCCTCCAAAGGGAACCCGGTACCCGTACTCGTTCGAGCCGGCATTGGGGCCCTAGCCTGCGTCGTCGATGTAGTGCTTGGCATGACGACTCATGGTCATTCGGCCCACGGCGTATCCCTTGAGTCCTTCAAAGTTGCCCTTTAAGAGCTCGAAACCATCGCGCGATAGCCCCACGGTGGGCGCCAACTGTCGTGGAATTATCACGTCAGATGTCCTAGTGTGAGGACTTAGTCATGGAGCCAGCGCAACGAGATTAGCTTAAAGGGGTTAAACCGGACAAAGGACACTGGGAGTTTTTATACTGGTTCGGCCCCTTGCGATGAAGGTAAAAACCTATGATCTAGTTGTGGTGGAATTGATGGGGTCTCGATGATCAGGGAGCGAATCCGCTTTACCTGTCTCTCGAGCTGTTGTTTCTTATCCTTGAACCGCCGCCGGGCCGTCCCTTTATATACACAGGTTGATGCTTGGCGGCTTACAGAATCCCGATGCCGGCTCATACACGTGTCCGGCTCGGTTTCTACCTTTTCCTATCTTACAATACAAGTTACATATCACATGGCGGTTTTTTGTCTATGGGCCCTAATCCGCCTGTGGGCTTTGTGCGTTTAAATCTCTATAGTAAAGCGTCATCCTCTTTGTCTTCATGGGCTTCAATACGGATGACTCCTTATGAGTATAACCCAGCCCCTCATGGGCGGTTTATACTCAGTAGTTATATCCCCAACAAGAACCGTCATTTGGCACACAAAAGTCACATGAAAGATCACCCAGAAAGTTGTACTACTAGTACTAGTACTGCGTGTTAGATGAAAAAACACGATCAAGATCGAGAAAAAGATCGTCAAGAAGAGATATTACCTGGACTTGCTTAATGAGGGATCCTGGAGAGGGGGCCTTGGATCTACGGTGCGGGAGCACCTCATATTCTCCCTTGCGAGAGAACGTAAGGTGCTCTCACAGCTTGGATGCTACGGTGATACGAGCTTCGAGGTCGTTTGATCTGAGATACAATGGCATCAGAGCAGTCTTTGTGCTTGTAAGCAGTGGCCGAACTCTTTGGGGTCTTTTCTGCAAGAAACCATTTGAACCACCGAGGAGTTGTTGGGTCACAAATCCAACGACTCCGAAGAGCTTGTATCACCAAAGCATCTAAGGTGTGGTAGCACATGATATTCTTACATACAGGAGAATATGATGTCCTCCTTCATCTTAGATGCTATGGTGATATGAGCTTCAAGGTCGTTGGATATGGGATCCAAGGGCACGTGAGTAGTTTTTGTACAAATTGTGTGCAATTCTCAAACTCATCAAGGTTTCCTGTAAAAATATTTAGACATCCTGTGAGCTGCTATATCTCAGATCTACAAGCTCCAAGCAACTCGTATCGGCATATAGCATCTAAGGTATAGGGGCACATCATATTCTCCCAGGGAGGAGGGGGTGCACAATCAATTGGTGTTTGGGAGGGTGGGGACAAATATAATCCAAACAATCCTAAACAGATCTTCACAATTTTCTCTATGGTCGAGGGGGTAACCACCGATAATCTACATAGCTCCGCCTATACCCAACATTTGCATGTACTGTAGTACTAGACTTAATATTCATGTTTCAGTTTCCTGTTCATTTTAAATATTGAATTGAGGACCATGCATGTCTTACATTTTACTCACTTCGTTCCTAAATATTAGTCTTTTTAGAGATTTCAAATGGACTGGCACATACGGATGTATATAGACATATTTTAGAGTGTAGATTCACTCATTTTGCTCCGCATGTAGTCACTACTTGAAATCTCTAAAAGACTAATATTTAGGAACAGAAAGAGTATTTTTGAATTCGTGTCATACATGCATGGTTTGGAAAAATAGATGCACTATACTTATAGGATTGTTGTTGTGTTCGTGTGTGTGTGTGTGGTCGTATGCTTGATACATACAAAGTTTTCTAACCACCCTATTGTTCATCTTTTAAATTTGAATTTGCAATGAAAAACTTACTAGGGATACCATGAAATGTGAAATCCACATTGAGACCACTATATCACAAACTCACTCTAATTCAAGAACTCTTCATAAATCAATTACCACGTTGAGATTACTATTTGCAAGGAAAATAAGGGCATTGTAATACAGATAGATTCGTTCGGCAATTTAAAAGATTCCTTTCGTATTCTTGAATGGTAGGACCCAATGGCGTACCAGCCAGACCTTGGCTCGTGTTGATCCTAAAAAAACGAGCTCGTGTCCTTCTGGTGGCGTGCGTGGTACACACATTAGGCAACCCCAACCAGTCAAGCCTCCGCGTTTCGTGTCAAAATATCTGGCTGCCAGAATTCCAACCCTAGGAAATTCCCCTGATGTCCCCGGTCCATAATTACTACCAACGAACAATGGAGGGATGCTTTAGTAACTAGACAACGTTACCTACCGTGCAGAGCATGGTTCAATTCCCTCGGTTGCCACTCCCCAAGGTCACCCGTTAACTGCATTTCCTAGTACTACTACTACTACACCAGGATCAGCACAGAATTGAGCCCGTTTGTTCATCCTAGTACTTGACTTAATATATCAGGCAATGCACTGGTACGGAGGGATTATCCTTTTACTCTGCATATATAACTTGTCTGAAGTCTAACTAAGCAAAATGTTTGACCAAATTCTTTCTTAAGAAATACAACAGGACAGATGTATGGCTTGAAAATTTATTGCATGACGCTGGTTATGATATTGTTTCGAATCCTAGATTCTAAATTTTAGAAAATCCAAAAGTGAACAGAAATTCATGATACTGAGCATGGTCACGTGATATGGCACAAATATTCTGCATAATTTGTTTCTTCAATTGGGACAAGCTGCTTATGACAAGTTGCACAAATGAAGAGCCAAGGTATTTTGGAACAAAGACCTGTCACATTAAGGCAAACACTTTCACTATTGAAACCGTGGGCGCTTACGTGCCGCCACAAGTCCTGCTTCTCATCGGCAGGTGCCGTCCGAGCAAGCATGTAAGTCGACGGGAGGCGTGCGAGCAGACCGCTGTGCTGCCCGAGCAGACTGCTGCGCAGGCTCACCGGGAGGCGAGCCCTTTGACCAGGCTCCGCAGCCCACCTTTGTCCCAACCGCTCCCACTTTTAATGTCGCCTGCGCTGCAGTTTAAAATAAACCGCGCACTACCAGGTATCGCTACAATCTTCTCTCTTCCTCTCCGATTCTCCTGTCGTCTACCTCCAACCAGCCTGACCTAAACGTACGCCATGCCGCATCACGATGGTCTTCCCTTAGTCTTCCACTCTCCTGAGGAAGACACCCAGCCGGAGTCTCAAGAACATAAGGCGCTTTGGGACGTGCTTGAACCGGCCTTGCAGGAAGACGCCGTGCCTGTCATCGCTCCCGTTCCGGCTCCCATCGCCCCGACTGCGCCAGCGCCCATCCCCATGGCATTGATGGGGTGGGAGCTGCACATTGTCGCCGAGCTTGATGCCACGGGGTTCCACGAGGTCCCCGCTGACTTTCACGTGCCGTGCACTGCGGCGCATGCGCGCGGCGTCTGGCACCGGCGCTTCGCCCATGTCGGTGCCCGTGCACCTACCGGCGCATCTTTGCGTGTCTGTGGCGTGCCGCCCGTGCGGTGCCGTGCACACAAATGTCTCGCGCGCCATTGCCAAGACTGTCCTCGCTTGGTGCGGTGCTTCCTTGCACAAACGCCAGTCGCCTCCTTCCGCCAGTTGACTCGCTCCTGGAGACCGAAGTCCAGAACATTATGGCCTTCCTTGAAGCTAGGGCCAACGTCCAGGAGTATGCCAACAACGGAGCAACAAGCCACCGTCGCTGTCGCCGTCAGTTAGTGGCCCGACAACACACAAAGGACGACAGAGGAGCCGCTTCCCACCGCAAGACGCCCCCGCCGCCGCTTAATCTAAATTTGCCATGAAAAATGTTCGGATTGCCATGCTTAAAATCCGAACATTTATCATTTTCGTTTGTTTTAGACCGATCGTCGTATGAATGTAAAGTCGGAGTCAGACTGATGAAATCTATGGTTTGATCATGAATGTTCTGCTAGCGCCGTATCAAATTAAATATAAAACGTCATCAAGCCACATGTATTCCTTCTCATCAAACGACCTAGGCTGCTTCAATGTCGAGCGCTCAACACGTTTAGCGTGCTGTTAATTTCCTACCAAAAATAGTGCTAATCACATAATAACACACAAATAATATCCTACTTAATATTAGCATGCACTTAATATACTTCCAAATTAACGTGTATTGCACGTACACATTGACTAGTGCTACTAGTACGTGAAACTGGTGCCGTAACTTGTGAACGCATCTAGATATTGTTAACGGCAACATCGCTCGTGAGTTCTTCGTGTTTGCCCGTGCGTCTAAACGCAGAAGGGGAGGAGTGAGAGAGAGCACACATGGAAACCACCAGTAAGTGAAGGTGAATGGTACGTGCTAACGAGCCGGTCCTACTAATGTACTAAAATAATATTACATGTTATCCATTAAATAGGTTGTGGTAATATAAAAACATTATACGAACAAAGGGGGGTACAACAAACATTCATGTTCTACGTATCTTGCCTATTGACGTGCGGCTTGAAGGCCCTGGTCACATGTTCGATCCTCGTCCTTTATTTTTTTAATTTGTATATGGGTCTAAGTTTGTTTCATGACAGGCGGGCCCCTCGGTGTGTAGTGTGTAGCACTTTAATTTGTGGGTCGAAATCTGTTCCATTCCAAATGGACTATCGGTGTGTAGTTTTGTAGCTTATTTGTAATAATTAAAGAGAACAACAGAGTTTTTCGCAATAATACCATGGTGCGACGTTGAAGACGAGAAAGAACGTGTGAAAGAGCGATGACCGAGCTGGAGGGAAATCAACTGGGGGAGGTGCGGGGGTTAAACGATGTTTGGTGTAGTTGTGGGCCGAATGCCACGAAAATATAATCTAAACCCACCGGAATAAATCCCTACACAAATTAATCCAAGGTTGGAGTCCCCCTCGCAATGTAAATAGCTCTGGCTTTGCGAGGCATGGACAGGTAGCTTCAATGCATGGAATATACGTTGTGAGAAAGCAAGGTCAATCGACAGACATACAGATAGAGAGACAAAGTGAGTGTGGTCCGACATTCATTGAAAAGATATATATGCTTTGGAGAGATATTGTCCGATTGAGCTTTTGGGAAGGGTGAGGGATGTAAGATAGAGCTTGAGAGATGATCGAGTTACATACATGTAGATACATTTTGTGCGTGCGAGGAAGCAAGGTCAATGGATTACATATATAAAGGGAGAGAAATTGAGCGAGTGTGGGTCATCGTGCGATCGAAAGAGTGAGATGGGTTGGAGAGAGTGACCTAGATAGACAATGTGCGGAGAGAGTATACAATATGAATATGTCGAATTGGGCTCAAACATGGAGATATATCGTTTGTGTCCGAGAAAGAGCGAGGTCAATCAAGACATACAAAGAGGGAGAGAGAGAGAGAGAGAGAGCTCAGCATGGGGTGCAATGGCGGGTGTGTGAGGTAAATACATTTGGTAATAGAGTGGAAAAAGGGGGTTGTGTAGTTGAGAGAGTTAGAGATAGAAACATGGAGAGAAAGAATGAACGTGTGTCGGAAACTGATAGCTTCCTAAGGTGGTTAAGAGAGGAAGATTGACCGATACAGGAAGTATGTAATGTGTGTGCCGAGGGGGGGGGCTATAAACAACATTTTAATGTAGATAGGACGATACTTAATATCGATACTGTACATTGTAAGATTTGAACTGAGGACCATGCATATGGGTAATTATTTTGAATTCATGACATACTAGGTTTGGAAAAGTTGATGTTGACTCGATTGTTGTGCTATTTTATAGGTCATATGTTTGAATCCATCCAAAAGTTTTCTCACTACCATTGTGTTCATCATATACATATGAATTTGTATTAAAAAAGTAGCGTTTATATAGTGAAATGCAAAATGCACGTTAGAATTAGATATCGCTATCTGACACACACTCTAATTCAAATAACTACTTATGTGACACACACTCTCTAATCCACATTAGCATGGATACCGTTTTGATTTTTTTTAAATAACTCCTCATTAATTAATTTATAGTATCTCGTTTCGAATGACTAATTATTTGCAAGGAAAACACGGGCATGGTAATGCATACAGATTCGTTTGCAAATGAAAGAAGATTCGTTTGCATTCACAAATGTAGGCGCACTAGGCAGACCAGGGTCGTGTCGTGGTGGTCGCGTGTGTCGGACGGACGCTTAGCACCCAGCCACCCACCCCCGTCCCTCCCCCCCCAAAAAGGACGACGACAAAAAAAGTTCGTGCTGCCACATTACGGATGGAAATATCTGGCGGCCCCAATTCTAGCCCTGCAAAATCTCCCTTCTCCACCGTCCCCTTTGACGCCCAGATTGCTCAAATCCCTAATTCGCTACCAACCCAAGCAAAGTTCGAATCGCCCCTCGTCTCATCTCTTTTCCCACCTCTGTGCCGGACGAAGACGGCGAAGACGACGGTCGCGCTTCACCACCGCACCGGAGCTACCTCATCTACGCCCTCGTCCACCGCATCGGGTGGTCCACCAACAACGTCGGCCGCTGCAACCGACGTGCCTCACAGACACCAACTTCCACCACATCAGGTGCGCTTCACCGACGCTGTCTCCAACCTCCTCGGGGCTACTTCACTGAGCACATCGTCACACCTCCGCCCCCCGAGGCCGTTGGGGCTTCACCAACGGTCTCGTCCACCGCATCATAGAGCTCCGCTGCCACTCAAGATATGCATCCGTGCGTGGCCAGCCAACGCCAGCGCATCACCCTCAACGGCTCTGAAGTGACCCGCACTCTAGCTAGGCCAGCATGCCCAAACGCCGGCCCAAACTAGGTATCCACACATCACTCCCTTGTGCACTATTTCGATGATGTTTGGATATCCTTTCGCTGCTCTCTTAGCTTAAACGCCTATGCAACTCTGACTTTAACTCTTATTTCTTCTGGAGATATCATCGGAAACAAGCAAAACCATTTTTTAGTGAAGCATGACAACGCTACGGGATCTGGTACACATCCTGCACACCCGTATAACCTTGTAAGTATTTGTCCTCTGGTACAACAGCAAGGTCGATTTCTCTTATTTGATCAAGCATTCGCCGTGTCAAAAATGTAGAGGGGGATGCAAGGAGCACAAGGCCTGCGCATCCAAGCAAGTGGTAACATGGACTTGTACATGGAACATCCCAAGCGCAAGCAGAGATGTAGTGAGCTTGTACAACGAGCTAGCATAAGTCCCTGCAATTCATTTAATTCGTATTGGCATGCGTTTATGATTTGTGTGCAGTGGCGGATCCACGAATTCAAGTTACCAGGGGCGAGCATTTAACTTAAAAAATAGAAGGCACTTGCACTCCTAAAATCAACATAACTTGAGAAATGTGAAGCTAAATCCACTTTGAAAACTAGCTAATGATCCAAAGTATTTCATATTATAAAAAACTAAATGATGCAAGCACCAAAAAACACAAAATTCAACATGGTGTACAAGGACTACAAACATCGTCTGTACCTGCTTGAATTATTCGTTCTCTGGCTGAAAATATCGAAGTGTAATTGCACCTATAACCAGTGCGCATACTTCATATCAATATATCTATCCTGCACAAGTATGCCAATAGTTTCAAACAACAGATTAGAAAAGTATTTATGCTACGTTGTCATGATACGGGGACTTTTTGGTAGATGGCCTCGACGTTTCCTCAAGCCATGCAAATGTACTATAATTTGCTTGTCATCAATGCCTGCAAATCTCTATGTCTCTCTCAACATAGCAGCTCATCATTAGACATTAAGTCCTTCAATGGGAGCTTGCAAAATGCTTTCATTAGATCCCTCATTATACACTATATGTTCATCACCAGGAGCATGTAAAATGTTTGCATCAAATCCTTCATTAGCAGTCTGTTCATTACACACTTCAGTATCAAGAACAACATGAGCTTGTATGTTTGCACCGGACACTTGAATGGATATATCAGGTTCAGTCAGTTCAGTATTGATTGGGGGAGTTATAAAATAAGTAGAAATTGGTTTCATTTTCTCATAGATTCCCTACATACAAGCAGTTTTACAACATCATCAGGTTTATCGATTGGCCAGAAATTGGACAGTTGAATTAGATATAATCAGGGATGTGATGTACCTGCTCGTTGCGCATGCTACTCTTGCAAGTTCTGTTGTCGTTTGGCATAAGCTCGATGCCATTCCGTCTGTCGCCGCCATGGCTCCCACGCGGGATACACCCAGTGTTGGATCTTCATATTCTTGTCCTTCCATTCGCTTGAAGCCCGGCGACCGCCCTCCATCTAGGGCGCGAGGAAGTGTTGTGTCAGTCTGTCCAGCGGTGGCTAGGTTAGGAGCGAACCAGACTAGAGGCTGGAGTGAACGAATTGAGATTTTTCCTGCTATCAATCGATATGGGAGGTGCTCGTTTGGGCCGCGAGCCTGCTATAGGGCCTGCCTTGCACTTATGTTATTGGCCCATCCAAATTGAAAAAAAATTCTTCATTTTTTACGTTGCCTGCTCATGCATTGGGATGAACAAAACTAGCCTGGGCGAACCTGGGTAAGTCAAACAGGTGCACACTTTCCAGCCACCCGAGGCGACCGCCCATACTAGCCCCTATGATGGTGTCGCCCCTTTTGCGTGTATGATTGGGGTAGTGGAAAATATTCCAGTGGTTCTTTTGATTTACCCATAGAATGGTTGAATTGCTTGTTTCTATGAACTAAGTTCGCCAATAATGTGAAGGATGCCGGTCTTTTCATCCTATTGTAGATTGCTTAGATCTCGGTATGCCAAATGTAATCTCATGAAATATATAGTAAAAGCTAGTGTGATGTGTGTGGCTACAACTAGTCTGACTAAACGTCCTCATATAACATATCAAGGACGCACCATCTTACTAGATTAACCATTCAACTTACCAATGCATTGTGGGAAGAAAGAAGTATTGGGACTGCATATCCATGGAATTGATGCCATGGACTCCTTTGTAGAACCTTGTAAGCGAAAAAGAAGTTGCAGTGTGCCTGTACAAAGAGCTAGCGTATGTTTAGTTACCTACTTCTCGGAATGTTAGTAAGCCACTTATTGCAAAATTGTTCAATTATGTTGCTTGGCTTAATTTAGTTTGCTACTGATTACATAATGCCATAGCCTGTTAATCCTATTATACATTGCGCCTATCTATGTGTTTGATACTTACTACCCAGAATTACATGTTTGCTTGAACTTAAATAGCTACTTGTTTGTTTAACTGCTCTGCTGCTGCAACAACCGGTTACAATGATGTTAATAACTACTTTTCAGCATCCAACTGAAACTCTTTAATTCCTTGTTTGTTTAACTAGTTTGCTGTTGTAACTCCCAGTTGAGATGTTTTGCTAACTTCAACTTTTCTAAATCCAGTCGGAACTTTAATGGAAAAACTGGTTAGCCCAAGATCAAAGAGCAAGGTGCCCATGGACGTTGTATCATCCCACAGCAGTGGCACCGGCCCAATCGTGCATTATGAATTGCCAACTGCTGATGCTCTAGAGGCTAAACTAGTGTTAGAAAGAGATTCTGCTTCTGCACTTAGAGATGAAGTAGACAAGCTGAGGAAGCAAACAACACAAACACAAGCAGTACTCAAGACAACCATTAAATATGTGGTGGGTTTCAAAATGAAGCAAGCTGAGATTAACAGCATTGTTAAGGTCCTAAAGGAAAAAGCGAAATTAAATTCCCATTTGGTAAATCATAGGTGAAATGTTGTTTCCATCATTGAATAACCTTTGTGTTGTTTGTTCATGTAATCAATCAAACCATTTGTTTTTGAGATCATGTAATAATTGTTTTTAGTTTTTTGGTTTGTAATTTTATTTGAGCACTAGTTTGTATTAATTGATAAGACTCGGAGACATTTCATTTTGATTGTTGTGCTAGACCTACAAATATGCCAATCAGGCTGAATGTGCATTCAGCAATAATAGTAGTATAGACGGACCATAACTGGCACGGATCGGAAAGGGCCAAGATGTTGTAGTAGCTTGGCTAAAAAAAGGATGCTGTTCTAGCAAAAAAAGTACAGCGGCCTGGCTTATGTATGTTAGTTGATATTATTGATCCTTATACTCTATAAGTGTTTATATGTCTGTTAGTTATGTACATTCTTGGTTGATTGACTCGGTATTTGAATCTTGATACATCGCTTGTGTACATATCTAGATGGGAGTACACATTATGCTGCGTGTGACATTTGAGTTGGACATAAAGTGTTCCAAATATTCAAATTCACCTTAAAATGGATTCTAGCTTTTGAATTTGAGTATCGGCATTTGTAAATCATATTCATATATGACAGTGGAATACATCTTTGTCGTGCTTTTGAAGATATAAAAAACACATAGAATGATTTATAAAGATTCGTATAGGAATACAAAATGGATTCAAATTTAGTTGCCAGGGTAAAGGTGGATGCTTATTCTCCCAAAATTTGAAAGAAGTGGCAAAATGTCCACTCTCATGTCGGCTGCCTGAAGCCAAGTGTTTGGGAGACGGAAATTGCTGTCAACCCATTACACGGACAATCCATCGGCCCGATTTCCACTTCTCTCAATAGGGGTAGGTTAGTAACTTCAACTAGACGTGACACGACCGCCTCTGAGCCCATTCCGACACGGTGGGCGCCAAACATGGCCGGCAAAACACATTTCATTCAAGCTCATCCGAAATACCTCCTTTTCTCCCTCCCTTTCCCATTCATACACGGTGGGCGGCAAAACAAACTCGACTTGGCCGAAATCGATCTAGGCAAATTTTTTCAATAAGGGCAGGTTTGTAACATCACTCAAACGTGACACAACCGTCCTACCTGTCACCCTATTCATACATCGTGGGTGCCAACCATGGGCGCCAACCACCCTCTACTCCCCCGAAATCGCTCTGGGCAAATATTGGCGAGATGCGAGATTACCGTCCTAGCCCCAACCGACGAGATGTCCAAATTGTAAATGGGGGCTAAGTTCGTAACTTTCCCATATTTCATACAGGCGCGCCCCAAAAACATGGTTCCCCGTACCTCTCCCTCCATTTTCATTTTGAGGTTGGTTTCTGCTGACAGAAGACACAAGATTTCTGCTGACCAAACTAGATTGTGAAGACGAGCAGGGGTTGGTTTCGCTTTTCAAGCACTCATTGATGAAGTATCGTTCCTACCCGACGCAAGCGCACTTCAATGGCAAGCCTTTAAATGAAATTTCTGTAAAGTCTCCGGTGCTACATTTATCCGAGGGTGACTGGAATAATCTTGTTACAGATTGATCTTGTCTGCAGCGTAAGGTACTGTCTATGATATCACATCACAATTTGAACTACATTTCTGCATTTGCCTTAGCGTCTCACTTGTACGAAAAATGTTAGCAGAAGAACATTCATTCTCAAGGGACCACAGAATCTTGCAACTATACTGCACACTGCATTGCTCTTGTGAGTACCTCTTGCCCGGTATGACCATACTTACTTTCATAGCTATTTGATTATGTAGCATCACTGCACATGTTAGCCTCGTTATCGTCCATTTGGTGGACATTATATGATTCGTAAGGACTCTTACATAAATTTAGAATCAACCCAATGCTTTTGAAGAGGTTTAGCTCTCCAGTCCTCTTGTAAGGACTGAACGTCGTCTATCAATGTACTTACATTAACAGCTACTCCCTCTGTCCCATAATATAATAACGTTTTGTACAGTACACCAATGTTCAAAACACTCTTGTATTATGGGAAGAGGGATTGGTTCATTGTGTAGCATTCTGCATCTTATCTCACTCACCCACCATTTACTAAAAAAGATCACATCTATATATAATCTTACCAAAAAGTAGAATACACAGACAATGCCAGTGCAGAAGTGTAGCCCATTGCTCTTGTTAGTACATTTTGTCTTGTAATGCTTGTACTTCTAGGGATTGGTAGTTGATTGTGTAGCATCAATCTGCATCTTATCTTCAGTATCCTCTATCCCTTCTAGTATTATCATATCTATAATTACTCCCTACAAAATGTAGAGTACAGGCAATGCTTATGAAGAAGATTCTGTAAAGAAATTCTTGAGTTATCCTTCCCTTGACATGGAGAAGGGCATTATAAAGCCGGTGTTAACTGTTAATGTAAGTCAGTCCTTCTAAAGCCTTTAGCCTCAACTGCCATTTAATTTGCTCATCCTCCCTATCGTCTACTGCCGTTTAGTTTGCTGTTTCTATCAAAATGCATGTTCGCAAGAACCATAAGTTCTAAGTTTTACTGCTAAAACCAAATTCCTTATTTATACCATGCATATTACTCAATACTCCCTATATGTATGCTTGTTTTTGTGGATATGTAATCCTGTGTGTGGTGAAGCAGCCCACGTTTGCACCTTGTTATCTCCTGCTTTATCTTATTGATGTGGCTGATGATATGAACAACATGCCATGCACATTAACCGAAATAGATATAGTGTTTTTCTTTGCCCTTCATCTATGCTTGTTATGTTGACATGGTAATACAGTAGTGTGGTGAAGCTCCCCACATTATGAACAATGCCAAATTATGTTATCGATATTTTGAACTTACTCTTTATTTTCTAATTTGAAATTGGATGGAATTGACAGAACAGTTATCATCTTTGTTTATACACGTGCAAAACTCGTCATCTCTCTGCTTGTTTCAGGGTGATATGCCTGATGGCTTGCAAAAGTATGCTGAAGGCTGTGAGACAAACCCAACATATATTGCAGCAAAGAAGGCAAAACATATTGAAGATAGTGAGACAACCCCAAAGTCTTGTCTTGATGTAGTGTTCAAGTTACTTGAGACTAGCAGTCACACAAGCTCACAGAATTCACTCTCTGAATCAATTCGACTTCTTCAGTCCCAAGTTCTAGCCGAAAGGCATTCTGCAACTTAACTTCGACTTGAAGTCCTATCTCTAAGAAAGATTGCGGAGAACACCAATGAGAACCTCATTGCTAAACAACTGCACCTCGAAGCTATGACCGACATGCTATGCCGGTCTCCCAGCCTTGCTCAACAGCTTGTGCAGCAGTTCCCGTGCAAGGCTAACCTTTCTTGAACTATCTTGGAAGTGGTCTCGGTTCAGTATTATTTTGCTACGCTGCAATGGTGCCCAGTTTTTGTAATCAGCTTCTTCATTGCCCTTTATGATCACTTGTGGCAAACTTCAATGCCCAGTGGATGTAATATACCATAAATCCTTTATTGTATAGTGTAGGTTTATTCTTAGTTACTATGCCGTAATTTTTGTATTGTATAGAGTAGGTTAGATCTTAATTCCTACTAGTTACTGCCATAATTCACTATTTGGAAAAAAATCTTATGTAGTCGACCGGGCCAAAACATTCTCCTCGAACGGGCCTGGTTTTTAGCTGGCCACAATTGGGCCGGCCTGCATCTTTCTTGGGCCGGAATGATTGGGGCCTTCACACTTTGCACCAGGCCCACAACTTACTCCGGCCTATATTCGGCCCAAATTTTAATTGGGCCGCTTGTGGACCCAACGCTTAGTTTGGCGCAGGTAGCGTTGGGCCATTAATAGGCTGAATATTCTACTCTCCTGTTACGGCCCAGATGAAACCATGGGCCTTTAGCAGGCCGAAATGCATGTTGGGCCTCAATTTTCACTAGTCGTCAATGGGCCTTCAACAGGCTAAAATGTAGACCGGGCCTTTTTGGGCCTAGTTATATGACGGGCAGTTACTAGGCCGAAACATATCTCGGTCCTTAGTTGGCCCACCGATATCATGGGCCTTTAAGAGGCCAAAAGCTTAGTACAGGCATCAACGGGCCGAATTATACGACAGGCCTTTAACAGGCCCAAAGTCATGTTGGGCTGAACAGTTGCCACCTTTATCATGGGCTGTTAGTGGGCCGGATGTCGTGTAAGACCATACATGCACATGGGTAGCACGGGCCATTCCCAGGCCGAAAAACACACCAGGCTGAAATGGGCCCATGTCTACATCAGGCCTCTAACAGGCCGAAAGTCACTTGGCTGTAATTGGGCCCAAATATTCGGTGCACAATTGACAGGCCAGATCTGGCTTCGGGCCGTAAATGGGCCTTTATTAAATAGGCGTTATTAGACTGGCCCACTGGTACCTGAGTAAGTAATATGGGCCTTTGACTGGGCCGGCCTTTTTAACCTATATGGGCCTCTGTTGGGCCCTGCCACGTGTCGGCGTATCATAGGCATCTCTCCTCCAGTGGACGGGCAACATCTAGCCCACACACGAGCTGACACATGTTTCCTCCGGCCAATCAGAATTTTACACGTGGAAATTCCCCATTGGTCCGGGCAGTTAACGGGTTATCGGATCCAAAACCGGACCCGATAGCTTAACGGTGTTCCGTTACGGTGGATGCCACATGTCGGTCACCCTTGACGAAAGCACTTCTGTGACGCGCAATTTATCATCATGGAAGTGGACACATCCATGATGATAATTTTGGTAATGTCATGGAACACTTCTACGACAGCATAGGTATGCCTGTCTTGATTCTGTCATAAAATCGTCATGGATGTACATGCATGACAGAAAACGATACCTACTGTGACAAACATGTATCATCACAGAAGTGTATTTTTTTTGTAGTGTAACCTATCTTGTTGTAGATCAAGGTGATCATGGATGTCCACGTGGGCCCATGAATATATAGGCTTGTCACCGATAACCACGCGGGGGAGTGTACCATTCGAAGACAACCACTACATGCGTATGTATGGAGGTGATGCGTGCATGCATGTTTGAATACCATTTCACAACATTTATGTGGCGCGTGCGTCGAAAATCATACAGTCCCCACACAGGGCGAGATCAATTCATGACATGTCGTGGTACTAGTGAAAGTGCAACTATCCCTGGGTGGTTTTGGTAATTTATAACAACATATAGCTCATTGAGCTAATGCTATTCCAAGAAAAATATTTCAGGAAAGCTCAATGAATGGCATGGCATGGATGATGAAAGTGGATCCCTCAAAATACTAAGGACAAAGGATTAGCTCAAGCTCACAAGCTCAAGACTCTTCATTTTACATTTTAGTGATCCAAGACCACATTGAGTCTATAGGAAAATCCAATACTATCAAGGAGGGATGAGGTGTTGCTTAATGAGCCTCTTGCTTCAAGTGCTTAGTGATATGATCCAAAAACCCTCAACTACTTTCTCACATCCATATATGACCTAAACTCAAAGTCAAACTCGGCCATACCAATTCTTTCTATCCGGCGCCACCGAGTTCAAATGTCATAGCCACTGCCAGAAACCCTAGGCAAATCGGTCTCACCGATAGGGATCTCGGTCTCACCGAGATGGGATTATATTCTCTCTGTTTCCCTTCGTAACGTTTCGGTCTAACCGAAGTGAGCGATCAGTCCAACCGAGATTGCAATGTAAACTCCCTATTTCCCTTTCGTAACATTTCGGTCTCACCGAAAAGAGTGAATCGGTCCCACCGAGTTTACCTGACCAACTCTCTGGTTAGCTTATTACCAAAATCGGTCTCACCGATTTTGTGTAATCGGTCTCACCGAGATTGCGTTGTGCCCTAACCCTAACCATATCGGTCCTACCGAGTTGCATGTCGGTCCCACCGAAAATCCTAATAGTCACTAGATTTGCTGAATCGTTCCGACCGAGTTTACCAATTCGGTCCCACCGAGTTTGGCTAGTTGCGTGCAACGGTTAGATTTTGTGTGGAGGCTATATATACCCCTCCACCTCCTCTTCATTCTAGAGAGAGCCATCAGAACAAACCTACACTTCCAAATTACCATTTCTGAGAGAGAACTACCTACTCATGTGTTGAGGCGAAGATATTCCATTCCTACCATATGAATCTTGATCTCTAGCCTTCCCCAAGCTGCTTTCCACTCAAATCTTCTTTCCACCAGATCCAAATCCCATGAGATAGAGTTGAGTGTTGGGGAGACTATCATTTGAAGCACAAGAGCAAGGAGTTCATCATCAACGCACCATTTGTTACTTCTTGGAGAGTGGTGTCTCCAAGATTGGCTAGGTGTCACTTGGGAGCCTCCGACAAGATTGTGGAGTTGAACAAAGGAGTTTGTAAGGGCAAGGAGATCGCCTACTTCGTGAAGATCTACCGCTAGTGAGGCAAGTCCTTCGTGGGCGACGGCCATGGTGGGATGGACAAGGTTGCTTCTTCGTGGACCCTTCGTGGGTGGAGCCCTCCGTGGACTCGCGCAACCGTTACCATTCATGGGTTGAAGTCTCCATCAACGTGGATGTACGATAGCACCACCTATCGGAACCACGACAAAAACATCTGTGTCTCCAATTATGTTTGAATCCTCCAAACCCTTCCCTTTACATTCTTGCAAGTTGCATGCTTTAATTTCCGTTGCTCATATACTCTTTGCATGCTTGCTTGAATTGTGTGAAGATTGCTTGACTTGTCCAAAGATAGCTAAAATCTGCCAAAGTCTAAAATTGGGGAAAGGTTAAGTTTTCAATTGGTCAATTAGTCTAATCACCCCCCCTCTAGACATACTTTAAGGTCCTACAACTAGCCACTTCGACTCGACGGGAGGGATTCATGTGTACACATGCATGTGTGTGCTCAGATTGTATCATGTCATCCCAGAGCATGACATATATATATATATATATATATATATATATATATATATATATATATCGTATATATCGTATTACAAACAAAAATAATAATCCCCTTCTAAGTCAAATTAACCTCTCTCATTGTCAGGCAAAGTAGTGTGGACCAAGCGAGCCCACAGATGGAAAGCATCGATATCACTGATATCCGCTTAAGTGGGTGCGAGAGGACAACCACCATCGCTTTGCATGTGGGCCAAACATAAGTTGAATAGCCAAAATGCACAACTTTGATGTGGCACATGCCTCGAAAACCATAAAGTCCCCAAACAGAGCAAGGTTCATGAAGCGTACTATATATGATGGTCCCCTCCCCCCTCTTCGAGGCATACTATATGCTCCTACCATAATACAACCCAAAAAGATTCCTCCTTGACGGTGAAATTAATTAACCTCTCTTGATGTAGGTTAAAGTGATGCATGCATCGACGATGGCCTCTCGGGTCCACAGATGGAAGCGTCACATGTGAGTGTCCTAGGATAACCACCGCATGCATGCATGTGGCCCAACCAGGTGTGGTGTGATGTTTGAATAGCCAATTTCACAACTTTGATGTGACACGTGCCTCGAAAACTAAAAAGTCGCGACACTGAGTGAGGTGTACTTGTTCACGGACGTGTGCGTATAGTATAAATGCTAGTCCCCTTGCACCATCACACAAACAACAAAGATTCTACCTTGTTGGTCAAATTAACCTCTCTGCCGACCTCGCGGGCCCACAGAAAGCGTCACATGCGAGTATCAAGTGTCGGGTAGGACAACCATCAACTACAAGTGACCAAAACATGTATGTATGAAAGGGTTGTATAATGTTTTAAATAACAAATTCACAACTCGGATTTGGCACCTGTCTCACAGAACGGCCAACCCACATGGTGGCTCATGACTCATACTGTACTGCCAGCCACCCGCACCCCCAAATGTGCACACACACACACACACACACACACACACTACAAATCCACCGCAACTACGGTGTCTCGCGGTGAACATATGTTGCCAAAGGAGGGACATTTTAATTTTGGAAAAAACAGAGACGTTTTAGTACATTGATTGTTTTTCTATGGGTACAATGTGCAAAAATCAAATTTGAGCTACATGCACACGTGACAGTGCACCTAAATGGATTGCAAAAACACATGTGTCTCACTGGGTGCATGTTTACTCCCCGTGCAAGAAATTTCAAACATTAAGAATCTTGATTTTTAAATTCTAGTACATCCAAAACTTATTTGAAATCCATGAAACTTACCGTGTTGTCATATGGACACCAATACAAAGTGGCATTGTAATTTTTTTGTCAAATTTGAGATCCTTTTTGATATAATCTTTATCTTCTTACAAACGGGAGATTACTAATAATTGGGACCAATATCGCAAATGGATTATTTATTCGAACCGTGAGCGTTAGACCAACAATGGATACGTGCTGTGCTTTGGTTAAGCAACAAAGCGACAACATTAATCATTCAAATAGAAAAACAATATACATGCTGCCATGTGACCCGTGTGTCGTGCGAGCATGCGCGAGTTGACGGGACGCATGCGAGCAGTCAGCCGCACAGGCAGACCGGGAGGCGTGCGTGCAGGTGTGTGAATTGACGGGAGGTGTGCTTGTTGTGCAGTGTCATCGGGAGGCGTGCGAGTAGCTGTGTGAAATTATGGTAGGCATGCCAGCAGTGCAAGTAGCTATGTCAAACGATGGTAGGCATGCTAGTAGTCTGGTGCGCAGGCTCACCGGGAGGCGAACCAGCGGTTTGACCGCCGCCCGCCTCTCTTCCACTACTCCATATTAATGGCGCGCCCGAGCGGAGGCACCCCCATCCTCGCCACACACAAAATCCTCTCTCTCTGCTTGCATCCTCAACGCTGCTCTTAGTCCTCAAAGCCGTCACTGTATGAGGATGCCGCCAAAGCGCCCCATCGGAGGGAGTGGCGAAGTCGGGGCTGCTGAAGCACCAGAGCAAGGCGTCGAGATGGAGATAGAGGTTGCCGTCGGCGAGGTTTCGCTGCACCCTAACATCATCGACGGTGTTGTGCTTCCAAAGCCGGAGGTGGAGGTCTACACCGACTCCGGTGACGACTCGGGCAATGACCCCGGTGACGACTCTGACGACGACGAACAACCGGTTAGTCATCTATACCCATTTATGTGTCAAATTGATCCTAGGCTTTCTCTGGTTACTCCTGCCTCCCCCTTTTAGGAATAGTAATCCTATGGTTATGTTCTCCCAATCCATGAAATCTGAGTAAGTTTCGTTAGATCTGTGTAGTGTATTGATTGTTTGAATGGTACAAGTGATAAGTGATTAGTTGTTTCATCTGTGCAAATGATTTCTGCTAGTAATGCAACTAGGCTTAGTGTTCGTGCTAATAATTCCTAGTCAGGACTTGAAAATTGATTTTGAATGACCTACATATATGTGTGTTCCATTATTTTCTTCAAGATTGGTCTGTACATAGATGATTGTGCATAAAAATCTAACCATAATATCTGGATATGTATAAAAAATAGCCATAAATTCCTAATCCTACATCATGGCATTTAAACATTGATTTGATTCCAAATTTTGGCAACTTCCAAATGTTTGCTAGAGATTAGTTTGTAAACATTAATTTGACGCCACATTTTTTACTATTTGTATAGGTGCTGTCTGACGATGTGGACAGCGAGGATGAAGATGGCCAAAGGAGGTACATGTAACGCCCTGAGACCGATGCTCCAGATGCCTTCTATCGGTGTACTAAAGTAGGGGTACCTTAGTACCCCGAACTTGTGCACGGGCAGTCGCAGCGTCCTATGGCAAGGCTTGCCGGGCGTCCGCCAAGACCCTCCGTCATTTCCTATTACTGCCATTCAAGAACAAAGTGTTAACTGAGAAGACAAGGCCCCGGCAAGAGGAGCTTGCCGGGAAGGACGAGACCCCGGCAAGAGGAGCTTGCCGGAAAATAACCAAGGTACTTGAAGACTTGCGCGGCGCGCCGCGTGTCGGCAAGACCCGACGAGCGGCAAGCTTGCGGGTGCAACAAAGCGAGAGACGCGGCAAGGCACTTGCAGCTGCAAAGCCACCACTCTGCGGTCCAGCTCACCCGGCGGCGTGTCGCCGCGGGATCACTCTGGTGCGTGGCGGGTGGTCGTGCAACCTAAGCGGTCGCGGTGTAGCGAAGGTGACTAGGAGGCCATCGTGGCGATCGGTGGCGCCCTAACGGTCGCTTCTGCCTTTGTTGGAGCGACGAGACGGGCATTAAATGCCCTTGTCCCTGCCGTCGAGTTAGGTAGGGCAGCCTTTGTTAATGCAGATTGTACCAACCTGCATTTTACCTTTACCCCTCTTTCTCGCTGCCACAGCCGGTGACCCTTTAGACTATAAAAGGAGGCCCATGCGCGCGTAGAAGGGGTTGAATGCTGGTTGGTTCGCCCGACCCATCCGACACCACAGCATACCCACGCTCTCAAGCAAGAACAGAATACAAACACAAAGCAGCAGTAGGAGTTTTATCTCTCCGGAGAGCTCCGAAGCTGGGTAAAATCCCCCGCGTGCTCTCAACCTCGATCTGCTCTTCGTGCGACCCTCCGCTCCCCTGCCGGACCAGAAGGGGCCCTGCCCCATAGGTGCTCGTGCTACCAAACGCCACGACATCTTTGGCGCGCCAGGTAGGGGGCGTCGAGGTTGTGCGAACCTGATCCGGTCTCTGCGCGTGCTACATCAACATCTTCATCGACATGCCACCGAAGAAGAAGACTTCGGAGGTGGACGCTCCGTCTGCGACTGTCCTACGCCGCCGAGCAAGCGGGCGATGGAGTGGGCGCCGCGGAGGCGGGCGGCGATGGTGGAACTCACGTCGTCACCAGGTCAAGGACAAGGCCCGCAAGCCGGCGTCGGATATCCACCGCACCCTCTCGGGAGGTGCGGGATCGACAACGCCACGGTGCTCTGGCGCCGTGCTCGCGTTGGAACAAGGCCAAGCTGGTGGGTCGCGGGGCGCTCAAGGCCAACGTACACGTCAACACGCAGCGCGCAGCGCGGTCGCGGTCGCTGGGCGAACGTTGCTCCTTCTAACACTGTTAGGAGTTTGAGCATGTCCGCACCTCGCGCCGCTAACCACCGCCACCCAAGACTCAGAGGAAGTCTGGCCCAAGCCCAGCTACTCTAGATTACCCTCGGCGCGGACAAGATCGGCGGCGGAGGGCTGCCATTATAGCCTCATTGGCCGCCAGCGCCGACAAGCCCGGCAAGCGAGTGCGTCGGCAGCGGCAAGGCGTTCGGCGGAAGCGGTGGCGATAAGACCGCTGGGGTGCCACCACCGTGCACTCCCTGCCCGAAGGCCAAGGTCGCCGACTTCGCCGGGCCAACCTCGACGCCGACTCCACGCGTCGTCGGACCCATGAGCTTCGCCGCGATCAACGCCACGTTCTCCAAACGATGACACGAAGATGCTCGTACTCGCATCGAGCGCAGAAGAGAAGCGCGGCGTCAATCTGACCGGCACGCTGGGCCCACTGTCGATATGCTTGCGCCAGGAGAACCAGGCGACTTGCCGTACACGGCAGGTTGCCCTGCGTTCACCCGTGAGCTGCGGCAAGTCCAGTGGCCCAGTACCAAAAATTTCAAGCTGGCGTGCCGAAAGTATGATGGCAGGATACATCCGTCGGAGTTCCTCGGCGTCTACACCATCGCGGTGCAGCTGCGAGGGACGCGACGAAGATCTCGCCAACTACTTTCGGCGGTGCTCAAGCCCGCGTCGAGATCTTGGCTCATGCACTTGCGGACAACTCCATCTCTTCATGGGCGGACTTGTGCCATCGGTTTGTCGGCACCTTCTGATGACCACAAACCCCATGGTCGGGAGGCGGCCTTCATCGCTAGCCCGAAGAAGGAGAACCCTGCGCAAGTACATCTGAGAGATTCAGCCGGTGCGGCGCAACATCCGAGACGTACACCACCTGCCACGGTTATCGCGTTCCATCGAGCGTGCGTAACGCAGAGATGAGGGAGGAGATGGCGATGTGCAAGATCAGAGATGTCAGCGAGCTATACGCTCTGGCCGACAAGTGCGCACGGGCTGAGGAGGGGAGGAAAATCCCCGGAGAGAATGCAGGAGCAGAAGGATCTAACAGTGAGGATGCCCCTCCGGCAAGGAAGAACCGGAGGCGGAATAATAGAAAGAGAAAGTCTAAGGATGTGCTAGTCGTCGAGCAGTCCGGCAACGGAAGCGGCGCCGGCAAGGCCAAAGCTGATGACTCCGGCGAGGCTGTGGTGGCTGCCGACAAGGAGGACGGCTCCGGCAAGCCGTACTGCAAGATCCATCGCACCAAGGGCCATGACCTCCAAGCCTGCAAGAAGGTTGAGCAGATGGCAGAATTGCAGAAAGCTGAATATGAGCGTCGCGATAAGGAGAAGGCCCGGGAAGGTGGCGGAGGATCCGGCAAGAAGCTTCCCGCCCGGGGAGGGCGCCGCGGCAAGGCCAAGCAGCGGCAAGGAGATAGACCTCCCCGCGGCCGCGACAAGGGCGAGGATGAGGACGAAGATGATGACGTGGAGGAAGATGAGACTGATGAGCAGGAGTTCCAGAAGGCAACAGAGGTTTTGTGCGTCGACGGCGGTGCTTCCCTGCACACCTCGCACCGCCAACTCAAACAATGGGCGGGAAGTGAATGCAGCAGAACCGTCCGTCGAATCGCGCGAGCCTCTAAAGTGGTCAACCGCCCATCATCTTTGATGTTGAGGATCACCCCGATCGCATCCTGCGGTCGGGTGCTTGCCGATGTTGGTTTCGCCAACCATCCGCAACCTCAAGGTTACAAAGATGTTGGTTGACGGCGGGGCCGGCCTGAATCTGATCTCCTCAAGAAGCTCCAGATCCCCGACATCGAGCTCGAAGAGACTGGTACCTTTCAAGGGATAAATCCGGGAAGGAGCAAGCCTAAGGGGAAGATTACACTGCCAGTGACCTTTGGCAGTGAGCTGAATTTCAGAACAGAGAGAGTCACATTTGATGTTGCTGATTTCCCATTGCCCTATAATGGGATACTTGGCCGTCCAGCGCTTGCCAAGTTCATCGCATCCTCTCACTACGCCTACAATGTGCTCAAGATGCCTGGTCCGATAAGTGTTATTTCTGTCCAGGGCGACAAGAAGGATGCACTTATCTGTACCGACAAGATCTACCGGGAAGCAGCAGCCGCAGCAGAACGCAAACCACTTGCCGCTGAAGCTCCCGGGGGGATGAAGAAGAAGACCAAGTCCGGCAAGAGTAGCTCTGATGCCCACTCCGGCAAGCGCACCTCTTCGGAGTGCTACGCTACCGTCGAGGACGCACCATCGAGCTCCATCGGCAAGTGCAAGAAGGCAAAGACAACAGCACCAGAGACCAAGAAAGTGGCGCCAAGGAGGGCGGCAGCGGTGGTACCTTCACCATCGATTGCCACGCTTGACCCTAAATAGGAAGCGCGCTCATTGCTTTCTGCGGGCGAATGTCGATGTGTTTGCATGGCGACCATCGACATCCCGGTGTTCCTGTGGAAGTAATTGAGCACTACCTTGCCGTCTGCCCTCACGCTGCCCGTCAGCGAAGAATCAGGAAGCAAGCGGAGGCGTCAAGAGTTCATTGCGAGAGAGATCAAGAAATCGGAAGCAGCGGGCTTGGTCGAGGAGTACTCCATCCAACATGGTTAGCCAATCCGGTGAGTCGTCGCAAAGCAAGCGGGAAGTGGAGGATTTGTATTGACTTCATTGATGTTAATAAAACTTGTCCCAGGATCCATTTCCCTTGCGGCGCATTGACCAGATTGTCGACTCCACGGCGAGGATGTGATTTGCTTTCATTCCTTGATGCATACTCGGGATATCATCGAGATCTTCATGGCGAAGAGGATGAAGAAAACCGCATTCATTACTCCATGTGGCACGTGATTGCTTTATACGGATGCCTTCGGACTAAAGAATGCGGTTCAACATTTGCAAGTAGTCGATCATGCTTTTGAGCCACAGCCGCGAAATGTAGAAGCTTACATGGATGACATAGTGGTCAAGAGCAGAGACAGAGCAACTTTGATCCAAGATTTGGACGAGACTTTTGCAAATATGCGCAAGATCAATCTCAAGTTGAATCCCGAGAAGTGCGTGTTCGGAGTCCCCTCCGGCAAGCTTCTCGGATTCTTTGTGTCTTAGAGGGGGATTGAAGCCAATCCCGACAAAATCAAAGCCATCGAGCAGATTGAAGCCCCGAAGCTCGTCAAGGATGTGCGGAGGCTTGCCGGCAGTGTTGCTGCTCTCAGTAGGTTCATTTCCAAGTCCGCTGAACGCGCCCTGCCATTTTTCAAAATTTTGAAAAAGGCAGGTCCAATGAAATGGACTCCAGAAGCGGAGGCTGCGCTACAGGACTTGAAGAGATACCTATCCTCCACTCCAACACTTGTCGCACCTAAGCCACAAGAGAAGTTGCTGCTATATCTGGCGGCAACCAATCAAGTGGTTAGTGCTGCGTTAGTTGCGGAGAGGGAGGCGGATGATGAGCCAACGATCGCTGGCAAGCGAGTCGATGACAAGCGAGGGCTTCCCGACAAGTTCAGCTCCGGCAAAGATGGACTGTCTGATTGCGGAAGAAAGCGAAGAAGATGGTGCAGCGCCCAGTTTACTTTGTCAGTTCCCTTCTACAGGGGGCTAGATTAAGGTACTCTAGTGTGCAGAAGTTGCTTTTTGGTCTTCTCATGGCCTCGAGGAAGCTGCGCCATTACTTTCAAGCACATGAGATCACAGTTGTCACTCGCTTTCCGCTGAAGAGGATATTGCAGAATCCAGAAGTAATAGGCAGGATCGTTGAGTGGGCACTGGAATTGTCAAGCTTTGGCCTCAAGTTTGAAAGTACTTCAACTATTCAGAGCTGAGCATTGGCAGAGTTCATAGCAGAATGGACGCCAACGCCCGATGAAGAAACTCCGGAGAGGAGCATCCCCGTCAAGGAAGCGAGCAAAGAATGGATCATGTACTTTGATGGTGCCTTCTCGCTGCAAGGTCTTTGATGGGCGTGCTTCTTGTCGCACCACGGAGGGTACCTCAAATCGTGATCCAAATGCACTTTCCCAAGGAGAAAGCAACAAACAATCTGCAGTATGAAGGCACGCTTGCGGACTCGGGATCATGGCGAACTTGGGATCAAGAAGCTTATTATCGGGGTGACTCGCAGCTTGTCGTCCGCCAAGTTAACAAAGATTATCGAGTCCGTTGATGGAAGCTTACATTGATGAAGTGAGAAAGCTAGAAGAACATTTTGACGGCTGCAGATGGAACCGTTCCAAGAGCTCGAGAATGACATTGCGGATGGCTGTCAAAATGTGCGCACTCAAGTTACTGTGGAACTAGGAATTTTTGTGCTCAAGTTAACTCAACCATCGTAACACCATCAACTGCCTGAGCAAGAAGAGAAAGTTGATTCTTGGCGACTACTTTCGCAGAGCTCCCAAGCCGCCGCCAAGAAAGTCCCGGGATCAACACGAAAGTGCCGAGGAGGCGATCTGCTCGACAAGCCCGTGGTTTGTTTCGTTGAAGCGGATGCTCCCGACAAGCTGTGTCCCGACACGCTTGTCGGAAAGCATCACGCTCGGCAGGATCCAGATCCTTGCCGAGAAGCGAATGTTCCCGCAGCAGCAATCGCGCCTTTAGTCCTTGTCGTTGAGCCACAAGCTCCGGCATGGGCACAACAGATCGTCCATTTCAAAGAAAGCGGAGAACTTCCCGAGGAGCAAGAAGAAGCGGAGAAAGTAGCCCGGCAATCAAGTATGTACCGGTTTGTCGATGACATACTCTCTGAAGAAGATTCAGCGGAGTGAAATTGAAGTGCATCTCCGGGAAGATGAATGACTGTTGGCGGAGATACACGGAGGCATATGTGGTCACCACATTGGCAAAAACACTTACCGACAAGGCTTTCGGCAAGGCTTCTTTTGGCCGACAGACCCTCGAGGATGCAAGCGCACAAGTAACCAAGTGTGAAGCGTGCAGTTCCACTCCAAGCAGATTCATCAACCAGCTCAAGCTCTCCAAACAATCCCTTTATCCTGGCCATTTCTGGTCTGGGGGCTCGACATTCTCGGCCCCTCTCCCCTCGTATATGGATCGCCTTGAGTGCTCGCTTATGATGAGCTAGAGCAAGAGCAGCTGCGGCAAAGCGACGCGCTGCTCCTCGAGGAAGATCATCTTCAGGCTGCGGTACGAGCTGCTCGCTACCAGCAAGCTTTGCGCCGCTATCATAGCCACAAAGTTAGCGCCAGAAGCTTCGAGAGGGAGAGGATGAAGGTGTGGACCGAGCGTCCTTCAAAGAAGTACAGCCTTGCCGGGACGCAGAAGACAGAAAAGCTAAGTTGCCAAAGTTTGAGCATGACCAAGTTTTAAATTTCTAAGTTATATTCCTTGAACGTCCGTGCCTTGTATGGAAAACCTGTGCGCGGAGGAATTGACTTGTGGCTAAGTTGCGCCCTTGATTTGTTTCGAGTCCGCTCAACAATACAAGTGCGCTGCAACTAGCCCCGACAAGGTTTCTCGCTGGAGGCAACACCACCAGCAGGCTTCTGATGTTCCGCACTCAGCCAGTGTGTTCGCGCCGGCAAGTTCCCTCAAAGCATACGGTAAAAACATACAAGGGATGTAACAGAGTAAAGGATATAACATAGCAAGCTTCCCCTTTTCATTAAAAAACATCCCACTCGGGTACAGTCCATAAAGGATGAAAAACATGAAAGAGAGGATTACAAGTTTTAAATGTAGCTAAGGCCCGAAGGCTTACAAGTTAAAAAGATAAGATGCCCGTAATCCTTTTCCTATCCCTCTTTTCAGGAGGTAGGTCAAGGAGGCGAGAAGGGCAAAAGGGGCGCCTAGGCGAACTACGGGTACCAGAAGACACCAAGAGAACATCCCGGGGGCCGTCCGGGGGCTGGACGGTGATGGCGGCGCTGGAAGCAGAGCTCGAAGACGGGGCGGCAGGACGTCAGCACGCTGTCGAGGCACCACGCCTCGTACTCTAACAGCGGCCTTGCCTCCAGCCCTCTTCCTTCCGCAGCCTCCCTATGCCAGCCGCCCAAGGAGGCGACCGGGGAGTTCGAGGGGCAGCGACCGGATGATGGGGTCGCGGTGGCGACGAGGTGGCGCCCGACGCCTGGTCGGGCCCGCCACCCTGTCGTCGCTGTCGCTCTCCTCCTCGTCACTCTCGCTCGAGGGGAGTCTTCGCTATCGGAGGAGCTGTCCACGCAGCATCTCGCCGGGTGCGAGTCCCGAAGACCTTGGCGGAGAGGAGGTCGCCCTCCATTAACTTAAAATGGAGAGTAAACCCCGCCGTCAGGCTGTGGATACGGGCAAATGTCTTCCACCCTCGATCGAGATACATCACATTAGGGACTGGGGATACAACGCTGACTCGCGTGCCGCTGATCCCACAGCCCCTCATGTGCAATCTCAGCGTCTCGGACGGGTCCGGCTCCATCGCGCTCGCAAACGGAGCTGGAAGCTGGAGGCGACGACGAGGCACCCGGCGCAGCCTGATGAGGAACTCGCAAGGGTCGTCCCCCGTATGGACCACCGGGGGGAGAGGAACCGCCGGTGGAGGCAAAGCTGACGCGCCGCCCCGTCCGCCTCTTCCCCGCGCGCCTTGACCTCGCCCTCGACCTCGCCCACGACGTCGCGCCCTCCCTCTTCCCCTTGTGGCTGGCTCTGCCACCACGGGGCGCGGGATAGGGAGGGATGCGCTGTATGGCGGCGACCCTCGCCGCCACCGATGAAGGACCAGGGTTCCCTTTCTCCATGGCGGATGAGAGAAAGGGGAACAAAAGCTGAAGAAAGGAGAAGATGAGAAAGTGCGGGTTTCTGCGCTCCCCTCTCGCCCTTCTTAAAAGACCGAGGTGGGGGCTCGGACGCCCCGCTCGGCGAATCAGAGCACGGGAAGAGCAGGGAGTCGGGGCCGACCCGCTGCCTCCGCCCGTGACGGCTCGGTTTCCCACCTCCACCGTCCGCGACCCCAAGTGCATGGGAGCCGCGTGGCGGGGATGCAGAACTGAGGCGACGGGTGAGGTGACCTCGCCCCGCCCCGTGGTCACGGGGGTGGACGCCTTGAAAATCGCGCACGCCACCCACGTCTCCCTCGACGTCGAGATTGACGCATGCCGTTACGGGAGGCCGTGGTAGATACGGAGCGGATTTGGTTTGGAACCAGGCCGCGCGTGCCGTGCCTGTTTGGGCTGGCCCAACAGCTTCGGCACCGTGTATGGCCCGAGCCGGGGCTCTGTCCGGTGTACTAAAGTAGGGGTACCTTAGTACCCGAACTTGTCTGCAGGCGATCGCGGCGTCGTGCGGCAAAGGCTTGCTGGGCGTCCGCCAAGACCCTCCGTCATTTCCTATTACTGCCATTCAAGAACAAAGTGTTAACTGAGAAGACAAGGCCCCGGCAAGAGGAGCTTGCCGGGAAGGACGAGACCCCGGCAAGAGGAGCTTGCCGGGAAAGCCAACCAAGGCACTTCAGAAGACTTGCCGCGACGCGCCGCGTGTCCCGGCAAGACCCGACGAGCGGCAAGCTTGCGGGTGCAACAAGACAGAGACCGCGGCAAGGCACTTGCCGCGGCAAAGCCACCACTCTGCGGTCCAGCTCACCCGACGACGTGTCGCCGCAGGATCACTCCTGGTGCACGTGGCGGGTGGCTGTGCAACCTAGCGGTGCGAGGTGGCAAGCGAAGGTGACTAGGAGGCCATCGTGGCGATCGGTGACGCCCCTAACGGTCGCTTCTGCACTGTTGGAGCGACCAGACAGGCATTAAATGCCCTTGTCCCCTGCCGTCAGAGTTAGGTAGGGGCACTGTTAGTAGCAGTTGTACCAACCTGCGTTTTTACCTTTTTACCCCTCTTTCTACGCTGCCACCTGTCGGTGACCCCTTTAGACTATAAAAAGGAGGCCCATGCGCACGTAGAAGGGGTTCGGAATTTTGGTTCGGCTGGTTCGGTTCGCTTCGACCCATCCGACACCACAGCATACCCACGCTCTCAAGCAAGAACAGAATACAAACACAAAGCAGCAGTAGGAGTTTTATCTCTCCGGAGAGCTCCGAAGCTGGGTAAAATCCCCCGCGTGCTCTCAACCTCGATCTGCTCTTCGTGCGACCCTCCGCTCCCCTGCCGGACCAGAAGGGGCCCTGCCCCATAGGTGCTCGTGCTACCAAACGCCATGACACCTTCTTTGTATTCCGAGTTTCGTCGTGTGATTTGTTTTGTTCGTTGCATTCATCCTTGCATCATGTGCATTGCATCATGTCATCATGCAACCCTTTCAAAAACTCTACTAAATAAATTGTGTGGATCCTCGGTCCATTTAAATTGAGGGATATTCACAAGGGTGATTTCTCTTTATAACATATCCTCCCAATATTAGGGAGCTATAAAATATTCCATTATTTGGAATTGATCATAACACACTTGCAAAAATAAATCCCAATGCCTTTGTTATCATAATTCTTGGTTTCTAACTTTGCCATATATCATTTCATCATTTTTCCGAGCTCCACCAATAATCTGAACATTTTTGGACACTTCTAAAACCTTGTTCTAGTTCAAACCATTTGAATTAAATTCAAATGAGTTTGAATTTAAATCTTGCATTCGTGCCAACTTCTATTTCCTTGGATCAAGCTCATTTTTGTGAATCCGAGGAAATTATCCGCGTGTCCAACTTCTTCCCCTAACCTCCTTTTCTTTTCTTCGTTATCTCTGTTTTCTTTTAATTTTCTTTAGAGTGAGCGAGAAGCCCAGCTAGGCCTCCTAGCCCACAGCGCCGTCCAACCTCATCAGGCCCAGCCGCGTCCCGCTACTAACCCTAGCCGCACCCAGCGCCCGATCCCCAACTCCCATCGATCCCCTCCATCCTCCTTCCACCGCCACGCACACACACAGAGAGGAGCGAGAGCCCCGGTCGCTCGATCCCCATCTCTCTTCCTCCCCTCGATCCCGCGACTCCCCTTCTCTCCTCGCAGCGCCTCTCCACCTCCTCGCGCCGGCCGCTCGTCCCATGCCTCTGCTCTGCCTCGGCCCCGCCTCTCCACTTCCGTGCTGGCTGCCACGCCTCGCTGCTGTCGGCGACCACCAGGAGGCCGCTGCCTCGCATCGCCATCCGTCCTCGCGCGCCTGCTCCGAGGACCTGCCTCTGTTTCCGACCGCCGCCAGCAAGCAGCTCCGCCGGAGCCACATCCGCTGCGCCAAGCCCCTGCCTGCTGCTGGCGCTGGTGCCAAGCTGACCCCCCTGCCTCGTCCTCATCTGCAAGGGACACGAGCGACCGAAGCCGCGCGCCTAGTTCCCCTGCATCGCGCAAGTCGCCGAGTCCCCTGCATCAAGCTGCTGCTCGCCTTCGAGCAGCCACACATCGACGGCCATGTCTTCGCCGCCTCCAGCCTAGCCTGCATCCCCGTCGCTTCTCCTCGGCTTCTGCGTGGTCCTCATCGCCAAGACTCCAAGACACATCCCCGGCCTCCTGTACCCGTGCCGCACTTTGATGCCCGCTATCATCATGCACTTTCACTTGCTGTTGCTGTTGACGCCAAGTCCAACGACCGCCAAGCAGGGAATAGCACCAAGTACCACGACCTCTTTGGGAGACCCGTGAACATCAAGTTCCTCTGCCACGAACGGTTATAGTGTTGTGGATCCGGCAAGTACCCTCTCGATCGCCAAGACCAAGTACACGAAGAGACGCCAAGTACCACGACGACCATTGCTCGCCGAGTTCGTCTACCGCCGAAATGTACAACTACCGTCACCGTGTACCACTACTTCCACTACCATCGCGAGAACGACTACTTCCACTACGGCCCGTGTACCACTACTTCCCACGACGATTTTGATCCGCCCCGAAAATGCACGCTTCAAAGGTATAACCCGAGACGACGCCCGCGTACGAATGCATGTGTGTTGTATGAGATGCTTGTGTTTGCACCGTGTCCGAGAGAGGTCTTTGCACGTTCCTCGTTTGCCATGCCGCCTTCCCGTGGGAACCCAGTATTCGGGATCACCCCACCATCTCTAGCATGTTGCGCACATCCGCACGCCTCCTTTTGCACCGGTATCTCCGTGAGCTACCGGAACCGATATGTTGCCGTGGCATCATTTTCGGATTCATTGCCGTGGCACCCGTTTTGTTCCGCCATAGTGACCAAATGCTTCATAACATGTTCATGTCAACATTTTCATAAAATTGCATAAGACTTGCATATGTCATCCGCATCATGATAACAACAATTAAAATGTTTAAAATTGTTGCTGCATTAAATTGCTAAATAATATGGGGATTTTTTGGAAGTGTTGTTTGTTGTTCCGGCCTCATTTAAACTTGCCTAAATAGCTAGTTTAATTATGTTTCACCCCTTGCCATGTTTAACAACATTTAATATTGTTGAGTAGCTTATATCGAGAGAGAACTAAATAATTGATGTGGTGTTTTGTCAATATGCAACTCGTTGCATATTGAGCTCCACTTAACTTGTAGTGTTGTTTGTGCATATTGCCATGCCATGCCTCATTAAACCGGACATCCATCATACTTATTTGTGCGTCATGACATGTTTATGCTTGTGCATTTACCATGTTGTTTGTTTCTTTTCGGTGTGGCTTCTTAGTTCCGGTAATGTTGCGATTGTGAGGATTTGTTTGACTACTCCCGTTCGTCTTCTTCATGGACTCGTTCTTCTTCCTAGCGGGATTTCAGGCAAGATGACCGTCACCCTGAATCTCACTACTATCATTGCTATGCTAGTTGCTTCGTTCTATCGCTTTGCTGCGCTACCTATCAATTGCTCTTCAAGCCTCCCAAATTGCCATGAACCTCTAACCTTTGTCACCCTTCCTAGCAAACCGTTGCTTGGCTATGTTACCGCTTTGCTCAACCTCTCTTATAGCGTTGTTAGTTGCAGGTGAAGTTGAAGATTGCCCTTGGTGGACAGGATTATGTTGGGATATCACAATATCTCTTATTTAATTAATGCATCTATATACTTGGTAAAGGGTGGAAGGCTCGGCCTTATGCCTGGTGTTTTGTTTCACTCTTGCGGCCCTAGTTTCCGTCATACCGGTGTTATGTTCCAGGATTTTGTGTTCCTTACGCGGTCGGGTGATTTATGGGACCCTCTCGACAGTTTGCTTTGAATAAAACTCCTCCAGCAAGGCCCAACCTTGGTTTTACCATTTGCCTCACCTAGCCCTTTTTCCTTGGGTTTCGGAGCAGGGTCATCTTTATTTTACCCCGGGCTAGTGCTCCTTGAGTGTTGGTCCAACTTTGGCGATGCCGGCGCCCCTGGGCAACCGTGGTCTATGCCAACTCGGCGTCTGGCGCATCCGGTGTGCCACGAGCGAGATATGTGCAGCTCCTATCGGGATTTGTCGGCGCATTGGCGGCTTTGCTGGTCTTGTTTTACCATTGTCGAAATGTCTTGTAAGCCGGGATTCGAGACTGATCGGGTATTCACGGGAGAAGGTATATCCTTCGTTGATCACGAGAGCTTATCATGGGCTAAGTTGGGACACCCTGCGGGTATAAACTTTCGAGAGCCGTGCCGCGGTTATGTGGCAGATGGGAATTTGTTAATGTCGGTTGTAGATAACTTGACACAGATCCGAATTAAAACACATCAACGCGTGTGTAGCCGTGATGGTCTCTTCTCGGCGAGTCCGGAAGTGAACACGGTTTTGGGTTATGTTTGGCGTAAGTAGGAGTTCAGGATCACCTCTTGATCATTACTAGTTGACGACCGTTCCTTTGCTTCTCTTCTCGCTCTTATTTGTGTATGTTAGCCATCATACTTGCTTAGCATTGTTGCAACCTCACCACTTTACCCTTCCTTTCCCATTAAGCTTTGCTAGTCTTGATACCCATGGTAATGGGATTCTGAGTCCTCGTGGCTCCTGATTACTACAACAACGATTGCGAGGAACAGGTTATCACGATGATCATGACGCGAGAGCGATGTTTTCTTGTTTTGGAGTTCTTCTTACGCTTCTTCTTGATCGGGGATAGCTTCGGTCGGCTTTGGGCTAGCGAGGTGGATGTTGTTTGAGTTTCTGTTTGTGTTTCATCCGTAGTCGGATGGTGCTCTTATGTAAGATGATATTGTATTCGTGTGGCATTGTATGCCTTTTGTATGTATCCCCATCTATTATGTAATGTTGATGTAATGATATCCACCTTGCAAAAGCGTCTTCAAGATGTGCTTCTATCCTTGGTGGGACCTTCGAGTTCCTTTAGGATAGGGTCGAATCTTGGGCGTGACAAGTTGGTATCAGAGCCTCGACCGACCATAGGAGCCCCCTTGATTGTTGGCCGTTGTTCAGTCTAGAACATAACTATTATGAGTCTTAGGATTATAAATATATCGGAGAGTAGGATTCTTTTTACTCCTCAGCCCCCTTCGTCGCTCTTGTGAGGACTCCTGACGTAGATGTTTTGTCTTTCCTCTCCTCAAATTTCACTAAAAAATTTTTTAGGATCACGCGGGTATCTTGGGATCGTTTCGATATTCTTATGATGAGAACATTGTTCTTGGTCCCTCCTGTCATTTAGGGGTTGTGGCAGTGTCCCGGGGAGTTGAGCTCTGAGGTGTTGTCGTTATAATTTTATCGTTGCAGTTCTGGAATACCTGAGTTTGCCGACATCAAAAATCTCTTTTATGCAGTTGTTGGTGAGATAACCTCGACGCCACCCAGTACTGGGGAGTTCGGGAGTATTGCCATAGCTCGTATAACGGATGCTTTTCGAAGGTTGAGGTACATGATTTCGAAGGTTTCTTGGTTATGTGTTGTGGATGGATCTGCTTGGATGTAGGAATTGTTAGTTTTGGGTGAGATATATATTGCTTCCATGTATCCCCAACACAGTTGCATAACCGAAAGTTTGGGGAGTTTATAGGTGGGAATTCAAGTAGCTCTAGCTTTTTTCTTTCAGACGGATGCATGATATGAGATTGGGGTTCGACGTCTAGTGGTCCGCCTATCCACGGCCGTTTTACTGATGGTCTCGTTGTGTCTTAAAGAACCCTTGGCTATGCTGGTTGGGGACACCGTATGTCATGTGCCTTGCCTTGTACATGATGGTGTTGTCTGATCGAGCCGTGTGGGCCCCACCACGAAAACTTCGGACGAAATCTCTATCATATGTTTGTTCCGGCTTATTCTGCAAGCCAAATCCTTTGTTTTGTTTTATTTGTGGTATTTGAGTTGCTTCAAAGTCAAGTGTTGATTCCATACCTTTCCTAAATAGTGTTCTCATATTCCTATGTGAATACTAATCCTTCTTGATCTTTGAGTTTGTCATCTCAATTTCTTCTCAACTAGTGTGCTTCTTTTCAAGTGGATCCGATCATTTCAACATCCGCAAGATCAATTTTAAGTTTTCTCAACGGTGTTTGTTCCATCTTCCCCAAGTTGCCTTTGTTTTCCCGCCCTCCCACCCTGTGGGGACCCCGACTCACAAGTCGTGATCACCGAATGCACGTGTACAGTGATCCCAGAGATCAATGCTCACTGAACACAGAAGCTGAATAACAAGAGTCTTACATCCATACATACCGTCTTACACAAATTATGACCATTATGGTCAAGTCTTACATCGATAAAGCCTTAAGGGCTGAACATCAAATGAAACAAAGCAGCGGAAATAAATGGTTGATAAGTAGAACCCATGCCATCTGCCTTAACCCTCGGGCATTACATTGGGAAGCGTCCTAGTTCGCATGATCGTCTCCAAAGAACTCTTCTTCGAACTCCGGTTCTTCCATGCCTGGTCAATTAAATAACCAGTGGCAAGCCAATGAGTACTTTGAATGTACTCACAAGCAACCCATGATTTGGTTCAAGGTACAGTAAAGCATGACATAGGTAAAGTTTTGCATAAAGCTAGTTTTGAGTGCAATGACATGTTCAACATCCTAAAAAGCATGCATCAAGAGAATTTAAGTAACCATGAGGTCTGGTCACCGATATCAACATAAATAGAGTGGGCACCAACCCATTTATCATAAACAGAGTGGGCACCAACCCATCCCAATCGTGTCAAGTCCTTTGACTTGATCCAAGACATCTCCATCATCTCACACACTGGGTTTGAAAACAAGTGGGCGTAGCCCAAGAGCGGTTACCCAAGCTGTCCATGACCGTGGACACGGCTATTGAATAGTTTTACACTCTGCAGAGGTTGCACACTTTACCCACTAGATCCGGGAACTTCCGTGTCATCCACGACCGGTACCTCAAGTGCCGGGGTAAGCACCCGATCACTACTTTTCCCTAGACGACACTAACATGGAGTCCACTCGATTGGCAGTAACCCCCATGCCCAACATCTCACATAACATTTTCGTGGAGCCTTGCTCCCATATTCATCACATATCAGCAGCGGGTACCAGCGGTGTGTCGGTGCCCCATAAAGATGGTCATGGCCGCCCTACGGCATGACCCGTCCCAGAGAGAGCACCAACTCTCCCCGTCACTAATGTCGGGCTCCAAGCTAGTATCGGTCTAGGTACTCAATAATGCCCTTTCCCATATAAGGGTAGAGTGGTCGCGCATGTAAGGTTGGAATAACGGTCGCAACTCCGACCAATCCGTTTTGAAAACAACACACACTCCTTTGCACACCACTTTGTCATCAAGTGGTCACCATCTCATCATCTCCCTCGGGCATAAGTGGCACCCGACGGGGTTTTCGAAAAGACTTTGAAAATATTCTGTCTCCATCACCATGCATATCCCCGTCCCTTTTGCGTAGCACTACTTAGCATCCTATCTACTCCCACCGGCATAACCCTCATAAGGAGGTAGGGTCATGCACAATGCAAGTGTCAACGAGAAAAGTACCGGAGGCAACCCACCAAAGTGGTTACCCATCCTTCATGATTCCGATGCAACAATAGTAAGTGCTATATGACATGCATAAAACGGGTTTCATAGACATGGTCAAAGGGCTGCTTGCCTGGCTCAACAAAGTCTTCTGGGTCTTCAAAGTCCTCTGGTCCAACTCCTTCGTCAGCAACGCAATCTATCGTCGCAAAATAATAACGAGAAAATAAGGCAATAATACAAACAGAAAAGTCAAAGTGCTCAGAAAAATGTCAACTTGATTTTGTAAAATGCTAGGGTGAAAACTAAGAAGGGAGGGATTCTTAGTTTTGGATTTGGAGTTACACAAGAGGGGATATGAATTTCCAAACAGAGATTAAACTGCTCAAATTTGAATTTAAATTTGAACAGTACATAAAAGTTGGTTGGATTTGAATGAAAGTTGCACCATTATATAGGTTGCAATATTCTAGGAATTTAGGAGTTGGAATTATTGCATTTGGATTATTATTTAATCCTGTGGAATATTTGGAATATGTGATGAAAAAGAAAAAAAAAGAGCCTTTGTGCTGCCGGGCGGAAACAGCCGCGAGGCAGCTGCCCGGCCAATGAGGCGGCCCAGCCAGAGCCAGCGCCTGTGCATGTAGCCTGAGTTTTCAAACGACGGCGGGGCCCAGCTACGATGGGAGAGAGGCGAGAGAGGTGAGGATGTGGCGGGGCCGCTGTCATCTCGACCTCGCGACGACGAGGCAGCGTGCTCACCGGCGGCGATCACGAACCTGGCGGGTCGGCTGATAGCACCGCTGGGCTCCTCGTTATGTCGCCGTTCGGGTGGTGCGGAGTTGGCGCCGAGTCTGTGGGGTTCGCCCGGCGGCAGCGTTTGCGGCGGAGGAGCTTCAGTGTCGATGGCTCGGTCGTTTCGGCTGCTGCAGAGAGGAGAAGAGGGAAATGCTCGAGGAGATCAGGGGTTCTAGATCGAGGCAAGGGAGGGCGGGGAGGCTTATACCACGCGAATTCATGAAGCCGACGCGGCGGAGCTCGAGCTCGATCTCGAGCTCGGAAGCTCTGGAGAGGGTGGGTGGTGCAGGGAAAGCTTTGGGGTGTGAGAGGCGAGTGGTGGCTAGAGGAGGGCTCGGGAGGCCTTTTATAGGAGAGCGGCGAGGTCCGTGAGACCCGTCGCGCCGGAGAGCTTCGCTCGTCGCCACAGGGCTCGGGAGGAGGCTGGGCGCCGTGTCTAGGGCGTTCGTGGGCGGCGACTATGCCTAGGGAAGAAGTGAGAAGGAGTGGGGAGGGTCGGGGTGTGGCGTGTGAGCAGCGCAATTGGCGCCTTCAGGCGGCTCTGTTTGATAGCGCGGAGGCAGGAGGAGAGAGAGAGGAGGGGACAGCGTCGTGGTGTGTCGTGGGCGTCGAGGTGCCTCGGTGGCGAGGAAGGCCAGGTGGCGGAAGCGTTAGGCGAGGCGGCTACGGTGCCTGCCTAGCCTTGATGGCAGCTTCTGAAGCAGCGTTGGCATGCCATGGCATATTATATGCCACTGTGGCGTGACCCTTGATGTCGATAGTGCGGAGGTAGTAAGAAGGAGGGAGGCATTGGATGCCTGAATGGCCCTTTGGGGTGAGGAGAGAGGTGAGGAAGAGGAGAAAGGGCTGTCGAGAGAGAGAAAGAGGGGTTTCACCCCTCAATTATTAGTGAGGGACTTGCCATTATTCTTTGGAGGTGAAAGGGGTCTAGGAGGAGCTGTGGTAAAAATTAGAGCTCACCAAGAATAGTGTAAGGGGTCAAAACAGTGGTTTTTGCAAAATGTCAGAAGGTGTTTGATAGAGTTTTGAGCAAGCAAATGGACTCCAATTGCCATGAGACTCCACAAGGTGAAATGACTCATATAAATATAGCCTTCCACCAATTAGGAGATTATTTGGGCAAAGTTGCCAATGCAACTTTTGTGAACCCTAGAAATGAGCAGAAATAGACTTGAGTAGATCTAGTTGAGCATAACACTTCTCCTTGATGCACCACTTTGTGTAGTGGCCTCATTTGGTCATGTGAACATGCTCACAAAAGTTGGGGTCAATGGGAGAAAGTTGGTAGTACAAAGTTGCTCAAATTTGATTCTGGTCAGAGAGGGTTTTGAGGCACTTTGACCAAGATTTCCTCTTCTCCAACCTGTGCCATTTGGTCTAGATGCATCATTGGACCCATGAAGCATGTTCACCAAGTTTGAGCACATTTGGACACATTTGGCAATGTAAAGTTGATCAAACTTCAGAATGGACAGAAATAGTTTTGAGGGGTTTTGATGATGTTATCTTGTTCTCCAAGTCATGAGACTTGGCAAGATCATCTAATTTGTCATATGTGACATGATAGAATTTTCCTGGAATATTTGAAGAATATTTCCTTTGTAAATATTTCAAAAGCTTGAAATATCCAGGAAGGGTTTTTGAGGAATTTGACCAATGTTTTGAACATGACCATGTGTTGAAACTCTATGGACAATATATGTCCTATGAGTTTCCCTAAATTTTGTCAAATATTTTTAAAACAATAAAATAATTTTTCCCTATTAAAGACCATTTCTGGCCTTAAGAAAAAGCTTTTAAATAAAATAGTAAAACAACTTCTAAAATTATATTATTGTGGTTTCTGGGTATCCTATATCTAATAGGAGTCAAATATATTTTTGGAAAGATTTTTACTGCCCTTAATCAAGTACTTGTTGTGCAAATCTTAATTCAAGGGTTTTTTGGAAAACTAAATTTAGAAAATACTTTCTGGCCAAATTATTTTTGTAAGAAAATGCTATGTTGCTCTACACACATGGCATGATCATTGGACAGAAGCTTGGGGTAAGGAGATGAAATATAGAGGGTGGAGTAGTTGACTTCAAGAAGCACTTGAAAGAATCACAGAGAGAAAACCAACTTCAAATAATGGCCAAATAATGCAAAAAGTTTTTGTTGGTCCAAATTTTCATGCTTTATAAATGAAAATGAAATGTTACAAAATGCAGGGTGTGACACACCCTTTTCTTCAAGGACTCATTTATTTTAATCAAGTATCCATTTATTCATGTGAAGTCACTTCACTCTTTTCAATCAATGTTCTGATCCGGTGATCCCTCGTGAAGATGCTCACGAGCTTCAAGTTCATCATCCTTCATTGTTGTTTCTTCTCCGGTGGATCCAATTCAAGCTTTCAGTGTTGATCCTATTCCTTTCCTCGTGTCAAATGCTTTCTCATGCTGGTGCACCTCTCATTCACTCACCTCTTGCTATTCATTTGTTCCAGAGTGTTGAAGATATCTCAGAAGATTTGTGTTTCCATTCTTAATCCGTTCAAGCTATTTGGAGATTGTTATCTCATTCAAGCCATTTAATTCAACCGATGCAATCTCTCTTTAAAATCATTTTCAGCGGTGTTTTCTTTTGAGTGGGCCCTAACCCACAGGTCTTTTCCCAGGATCTTACCTGACTCTTCTAATTATTCCGGAGCGATTCTCAAATTCATTTCCAAGTTTGACGTAAGAATGAATTTTCATCAGTCACATGCCTTCTCCAAGGTCATTTTTAAATTCTTTTCATCTTTGGCTAAATCTTTCCTCTTTTAATCCTTCTGGAGTGCAACAATTTGGTGGTGTTTCTCCTTGTCATTCTCGGATTTTGAAGATCAAAGAAGAGTTCCTCTTAAATCCTTACCCGTTCTTCCAAAGAGGCATAGTTCAAGCTTGATGCCATCCTCTCATAATTGTTTTTGATTGTGAGAATTTTTTTCTTACCATCCGGAGCATTTCATGAGTTGTTTCCATTTCTTTTCCCCGAAGGTCATCATGTCATAATTCTTCATTCTCAGCGTGTAGCTATCGTTCTCCAAATCTGACCGGTGAATCATTCAAATACCCTCTAATCAGTTCATGATCTCTTCGTTCTCATGTATCTAAATCCCCTCAAGTATCTTCATTCATTTTCCAATTCTTCCGGTGAATTGTGCCTTTGCTACTTTCATTTTCAATTCTTACGGTGGTTCGTTCAAGATTTCACTTCCTTCGTTATCATATTCAATTCATTCGTTGTTTTCAAATCCCACCGGTGGTCCCATCAATAACTTCTTCAAGTTGGCGCTATATCTCTTCTCAATCCCTCAAGAAGAATAAGTAGTATGCCAAATCTGTTGCTTGTCATCAATTTAAATTGGTGAAGGTTACGCATAACGTAATTCTTATTATTGTTTCATCCAAGTGATCTAATTTCTTCTTTCCGGAGTTGTTCATCATATCACATTCTTGGTTCGAGTTGATTCATCTTTTCTTTTCCGGAGTTCCAAGTTTTCCGCATTATCTTGTCGCGGAGTTCCATCTAAATCATTGAAAGGCTTCAATCTTGTTCGCTTCAACCTTCAATTCTTTTATATTATCATCTCCTATCCGGAGTTCTTCATGGAGGCTCAACACGGTGGTTCATCAAGGATTCCTTTCATTCTTCATTTGTTCTTCAAGACTTCTCTCGAGGTGATGGTTTGCCAAGCTATACTCAAAAATAAACATGGTGCCCAACACATGTTTTTTCTGAGGAGTTCAAGTATTCTTCTTCTTGCATTTCCAAGTGCAATTCTTTCTACCTTATCTTTTGAGGTGGTGTTATGTCATCCTTTTCAATTTCTCTTCATGTTTCATGATTCACAAGTTGTCAAGAATGAATTTTGAAACCATCATTTTCTCTTTGATCATGAGTTGTTTCAATCCATCAATCTCTTCTTTGGAGTTATCTTGGTATAGATTTCACCTACAACCTTCCTTAAGGAATGTAGCTATTTGTGGTGCTTATCAATGATCCTTTTTTCTCCTTATCATCTCGGTGAAGAAGCTTTTTTCATCTTTTGGTTCTCTCAATCAAATCAATTGTTTCCATTAGTGGCCGATTGTCACCTCATCATTTTGAGATGTTTGCCATAAGCCCTCAACAAGCTTGTGGTTTTCATTGTTGATTTTGCAACAACTCCGTTCAATTCTTCTTTGCAAGGATGCTTTCCAAGCTCATTTGTGGCAGAAGTTGGCATTTTCTACTCCATTCTGTTATTCCAATGATCTATCTTCTATTCTTTCTTCCGGAGGCATGGTGATGTTGCTCTTTTCACTCATCATCTCGAATTGTGAGGATCGTGTTCTTTTCATGCTTATCCATTTAACCGGAGTGTTGTGTCATCTCTTCAAGTTCTTTTTATCTTATCAAGTTTTCCTTGTTCTTTCAGTCGGAGTGCTGCCCAAATTATATCAATCTTATTCCTTCTCTATCTAGTTTTAACCGGAGTGGTTTCAATATCTATCTTATCACTAAACCTCTTGGTACTCGTCGTATCCCATGTTCCTCTTTTCTAACGGAGTGTTTTCAACTTTGTTCATCTTTGTTGTTTTCTTTCTTTCATTTTCCTCAACCTCTCAAGGTTCATGGTTTCACTTGTTTGTCGAAGAAGCAACTTAGTTTTACCTCTCCTCTTACTCTTCCGTTTCTCTCCGGTGCCATCCTAGATCTCGGGACGAGATCCTCTTGTAGTGGTGGAGTGTTGTAACGCCCCGAGACCGACGCTCCAGATGCCTTCTTTGTATTCCGAGTTTCATCGTGTGATTTGTTTTGTTCGTTGCATTCATCCTTGCATCATGTCCATTGCATCATGTCATCATGCAACCCTTTCAAAAACTCTACTAAATAAATCGTGTGGATCCTCGGTCCATTTAAATTGAGGGATATTCACAAGGGTGATTTCTCTTTATAACATATCCTCCCAATATTAGGGAGCTATAAAATATTCCATTATTTGGAATTGATCATAACACACTTGCAAAAATAAATCCCAGTGCCTTTGTTATCATAATTCTTGGTCTCTAACTTTGCCATATATCATTTCATCATTTTTCCGAGCTCCACCAAAAATCTGAACATTTTTGGACACTTCTAAAACCTTGTTCTAGTTCAAACCATTTGAATTAAATTCAAATGAGTTTGAATTTAAATCTTGCATTCGTGCCAACTTCTATTTCCTTGGATCAAGCTCATTTTTGTGAATCCGAGGAAATTATCTGCGTGTCCAACTTCTTCCCCTAACCTCCTTTTCTTTTCTTTCTTATCTCTGTTTTCTTTTTATTTTCTTTAGAGTGAGAGAGAGAAGCCCAGCTAGGCCTCCTAGCCCACAGCGCCGTCCCACCTCATCAGGACCAGCCGCGCCCCGCTACTAACCCTAGCCGCACCCAGCGCCCGATCCCCAATCAATGTTCTGATCTGGTGATCCCTCGTGAAGATGCTCACGAGCTTCAAGTTCATCATCCTTCATTGTTGTTTCTTCTCCGGTGGATCCAATTCAAGCTTTCAGTGTTGATCATATTCCTTTCCTCGTGTCAAATGCTTTCTCATGCCGGTGCACCTCTCATTCACTCACCTCTTGCTATTCATTTGTTCCAGAGTGTTGAAGATATCTCAGAAGATTTGTGTTTCCATTCTTAATCCGTTCAAGCTATTTGGAGATTGTTATCACATTCAAGCCATTTAATTCAACCGATTCAATCTCTCTTTAAAATCATTTTCAACGGTGTTTTCTTTTGAGTGGGCCCTAACCCACAGGTCTTTTCCCAGGATCTTACCTGACTCTTCTAATTACTCCGGAGCGATTCTCAAATTCATTTCCAAGTTTGACGTATGAATGAATTTTCATCAGTCACATGCCTTCTCCAAGGTCATTTTCAAATTCTTTTCATCTTTGGCTAAATCTTTCCTCTTTTAATCCTTCTGGAGTGCCTCAACAATTTGGTGGTGTTTCTCCTTGTCATTCTCGGATTTTGAAGATCAAAGAAGAGTTCCTCTTAAATCCTAACCCGTTCTTCCAAAGAGGCATAGTTCAAGCTTGATGCCATCCTCTCATAATTGTTTTTGATTGTGAGAATTTTTTTATTACCATCCGGAGCATTTCATGAGTTGCTTCCATTTCTTTTCCTCGAAGGTCATCATGTCATAATTCTTCATTCTCAGCGTGTAGCTATTGTTCTCCAAATCTGACCGGTGAATCGTTCAAATACCCTCTAATCAGTTCATGATCTCTTCGTTCTCATGTATCTAAATCCCCTCAAGTATCTTCATTCATTTTCCAATTCTTCGCGGTGAATTGTGCCTTTGCTACTTTTATTTTCAATTCTTACAGTGGTTCATTCAAGATTTCACTTCCTTCGTTATCATATTCAATTCATTCGTTGTTTTCAAATCCCACCGGTGGTCCCATCAATAACTTCTTCAAGTTGGCGCTATATCTCTTTTCAATCCCTCAAGAAGAATAAGTAGTATGCCAAATCTGTTGCTTGTCATCAATTTAAATGGGTGAAGGTTACGCATAATGTAATTCTTATTATTGTTTCATCAAAGTGATCTAATTTCTTCTTTCCGGAGTTGTTCATCATATCACATTCTTGGTTCGAGTTGATTCATCTTTTCTTTTCCGGAGTTCCAAGTTTTCCGCATTATCTTGTCGCGGAGTTCCATCTAAATCATTGAAAGGCTTCAATCTTTTTCGCTTCAACCTTCAATTCTTTTATATTATCATCTCCTATCCGGAGTTCTTCATGGAAGCTCAACATGGTGGTCCATCAAGGATTCCTTTCATTCTTCATTTGTTCTTCAAGACTTCTCTCGAGGTGATGGTCCGCCAAGCTATACTCAAAAATAAACATGGTGCCCAACACATGTTTTTTCTGAGGAGTTCAAGTATTCTTCTTCTTGCATTTCCAAGTGCAATTCTTTCTACCTTATCTTTTGAGGTGGTGTTATGTCATCCTTGACAATTTCTCTTCATGTTTCATGATTCACAAGTTGTCAAGAATGAATTTTAAAACCATCATTTTCTCTTCGATTATGAGTTGTTTCAATCCATCAATCTCTTCTTTGGAGTTATCTTGGTATAGATTTCACCTACAACCTTCCTTAAGGAATGTAGCTATTTGTGGTGCTTATCAATGATCCTTTTTTCTCCTTCTCATCTCGGTGAAGAAGCTTTTTTCATCTTTTGGTGCTCTCAATCAAATCAATTGTTTCCATTAGTGGCCGATTGTCACCTCATCATTTTGAGATGTTTGCCATAAGCCCTCAACAAGCTTGTGCTTTTCATTGTTGATTTTCCAACAACTTCGTTCAATTCTTCTTTGCAAGGATGCTTTCCAAGCTCATTTGTGGCAGAAGTTGGCATTTTCTACTCCATTCTGTTATTCCAATGATCTATCTTCTATTTCTTCCGGAGGCATGGTGATGTTGCTCTTTTCACTCATCATCTCGAATTGTGAGGATCGTGTTCTTTTCATGCTTATCCATTTAACCGGAGTGTCGTGTCATCTCTTCAAGTTCTTTTTATCTTATCAAGTTTTCCTTGTTCTTTTAGTCGGAGTGCTGCCCAAATTATATCAATCTTATTCCTTCTCTATCTAGTTTTAACCGGAGTGGTTTCAATATCTATCTTATCACTAAACCTCTTGGTACTCGTCGTATCCCTTGTTCCTCTTTTCTAACAGAGTGTTTTCAACTTTGTTCATCTTCGTTGTTTTCTTTCTTTCATTTTGCTCAACCTCTCAAGGTTCATGGTTTCACTTGTTTGTCGAAGAAGCAACTTAGTTTTACCTCTTCTCTTACTCTTCCGTTTCTCTCCGGTGCCATCCTAGATCTCGGGACGAGATCCTCTTGTAGTGGTGGAGTGTTGTAACGCCCCAAGACCAACGCTCCAGATGCCTTCTTTGTATTCCGAGTTTCGTCGTGTGATTTGTTTTGTTCGTTGCATTCATCCTTGCATCATGTGCATTGCATCATGTCATCATGCAACCCTTTCAAAAACTCTACTAAATAAATCGTGTGGATCCTCGGTCCATTTAAATTGAGGGATATTCACAAGGGTGATTTCTCTTTATAACATATCCTCCCAATATTAGGGAGCTATAAAATATTCCATTATTTGGAATTGATCATAACACACTTGCAAAAATAAATCCCAATGCCTTTGTTATCATAATTCTTGGTCTCTAGCTTTGCCATATATCATTTCATCATTTTTCCGAGCTCCACCAAAAATATGAACATTTTTGGACACTTCTAAAACCTTGTTCTAGTTCAAACCATTTGAATTAAATTCAAATGAGTTTGAATTTAAATCTTGCATTTGTGCCAACTTCTATTTCCTTGGATCAAGCTCATTTTTGTGAATCAGAAATTATCCGCGTCAACTTCTTCCCTAACCTCCTTTTCTTTTCTTTCTTATCTCTGTTTTCTTTTAATTTTCTTTAGAGTGAGAGAGAGAAGCCCAGCTAGGCCTCCTAGCCCACAGCGCCGTCCCACCTCATCAGGACCAGCCGCGCCCGCTACTAACCCTAGCCGCACCCAGCCCCGCTCGCTCGATCCCCATCTCTCTTCGTCCCCTCGATCCCGTGACTCCCCTTCTCTCCTCGCAGTGCCTCTCTACCTCCTCGCGCCGGCCGCTCGTCCCATGCCTCTGCTCTGCCTCGGCCCCGCCTCTCCACTTCCGCGCTAGCTGCCACGCCTCGCTGCTGTCGGCGACCACCAGGAGGCCGCTGCCTCGCATCACCATCCGTCCTCACGCGCCTGCTCCGAGGCCCCGCCTCTGTTTCCGGCCTCCGCCAGCAAGCAGCTCCGCCGGAGCCACATCCGCTGCGCCAAGCCCCTGCCTGCTGCTGGCGCTGGTGCCAAGCCGACCCCCCTGCCTCGTCCTCGCCTGCAAGGGACACGAGCGACCGAAGTCGCGCACCTAGTTCCCCTGCATCGCGCGAGTCGCCGAGTCCCCTGCATCAAGCTGCTGCTCGCCTTCGAGCAGCCACACATCGACGGCCATGTCTTCGCCGCCTCCAGCCTAGCCTGCATCCCCGTCGCTTCTCCTCGGCTTCTGTGTGGACCTCGTCGCCAAGACTCCAAGACACAGCCCCGGCCTCCTGTACCCGTGCCGCACTTTGATGCCCGCTATCATCGTGCACTTTCACTTCCTGTTGCTGTTGACGCCAAGTCCAACGACCGCCAAGCAGGGAATAGCGCCAAGTACCACGACCTCTTTGGGAGACCCGTGAACATCAAGTTCCTCTACCACGAACGGTTATAGTGTTGTGGATCCGGCAAGTATCCTCTCAATCGCCAAGACCAAGTACACGAAGTGACGCCAAGTACCATGACGACCATTGCTCGCCGAGTTCGTCTACCGCCGAAATGTACAACTACCGTCACCATGTACCACTACTTCCACTACCATCGCGAGAACGACTACTTCCACTACGGCCCGTGTACCACAAATTCCCTCGACGATTTTGATCCGCCCCGAAAATGCACGCTTCAAAGGTATAACCCGAGACGATGCCCGCGTACGAATGCATGTGTGTTGTATGAGATGCTCGTGTTTGCACCGTGTCCGAGAGAGGTCTTTGCATGTTCCTCGTTTGCCATGCCGCCTTCCCATGGGAACCCAGTATTCGGGATCACGCCACCATCTCTAGCATGTTGCGCACGTCCGCACGCCTACTTTTGCACTGGTATCTCCGTGAGCTATCGGAACCGATATGTTGCCGTGGCATCATTTTCAGATTCGTTGCCGTGGCACCCGTTTTGTTCCGCCATAGTGACCAAATGCTTCATAACATGCTCATGTCAACATTTTCATAAAATTGCATAAGACTTGCATATGTCATCCGCATCATGATAACAACAATTAAAATGTTTAAAATTGTTGTTGCATTAAATTGCTAAATAATATGGGGATTTTCCGGAAGTGTTGTTTGTTGTTCCGGCCTCATTTAAACTTGCCTAAATAGCTAGTTTAATTATGCTTCACCCCTTGCCATGTTTAACAACATCTAATATTGTTGAGTAGCTTATATCGAGAGAGAACTAAATAATTGATGTGGTGTTTTGTCAATATGCAACTCGTTGCATATTAAGCTCCACTTAACTTGTAGTGTTGTTTGTGCATATTGCCATGCCATGCCTCATTAAACCAGACATGCATCATACTTATTTGTGCATCATGACATGTTTATGCTTGTGCATTTACCATGTTGTTTGTTTCTTTTCGGTGTGGCTTCTTAGTTCCGGTAATGTTGTGATTGTGAGGATTTGTTCGACTACTCCCGTTCGTCTTCTTCATGGACTCGTTCTTCTTCCTAGCGGGATTTCAGGCAAGATGACCATCACCCTGGATCTCACTACTATCATTGCTATGCTAGTTGCTTCGTTCTATCGCTTTGCTGCGCTACCTATCAATTGCTCTTCAAGCCTCCCAAATTGCCATGAACCTCTAACCTTTGTCACCCTTCCTAGCAAACCGTTGCTTGGCTATGTTACCACTTTGCTCAGCCCCTCTTATAGCGTTGTTCGTTGCAGGTGAAGTTCAAGATTTCCCTTGGTGGACAGGATTATGTTGGGATATCACAATATCTCTTATTGAATTAATGCATCTATATACTTGGTAAAGGGTGGAAGGCTCGGACTTATGCCTGGTGTTATGTTTCACTCTTGCCGCCCTAGTTTCCGTCATACCGGTGTTATGTTCCCGGATTTCGCGTTCCTTACGCGGTCGGGTGATTTATGGGACCCTCTTGACAGTTCGCTTTGAATAAAACTCCTCGGCAAGGCCCAACCTTGGTTTTACCATTTGCCTCACCTAGCCCTTTTTCCCTTGGGTTTGAACCGAGGTCATCTTTATTTACCCCGGGCGGTGCTCCTTGAGTGTTGGTCCAACTGGCGATCGGCGCCCTTAGGCAACGAGGTCTATGCCAACCCGGCGTCTGGCTCATCCGGTGTGCCACGAGCGAGATATGTGCAGCTCCTATCGGGTTTGTCGGCACATCAGGCGGCTTTGTTGGTCTTGTTTTACCATTGTCGAAATGTCTTGTGGCGGGATTCGAGACTGATCGGGTCTTCTGGGAGAAGGTATATCCTTCGTTGATCGCGAGCTTATCATGGGCTAAGTTGGGACACCTGCAGGGTATAAACTTTCGAGAGCCGTGCCGCGGTTATGTGGCGGATGGTAATTTGTTAGCGTCCGGTTGTAGATAACTTGACACGGATCCGAATTAAAGCGCATCAACGCGTGTGTAGCCGTGATGGTCTCTTCTCGGTGAGTCAGGGAAGTGAACATGGTTTTGGGTTATGTTTGGCGTAAGTAGGAGTTCAGGATCACCTCTTGATCATTACTAGTTGACGACCGTTCCTTTTCTTCTCTTCTCGCTCTTATTTGTGTATGTTAGCCACCATACTTGCTTAGCAGCTGCTGCAACCTCACCACTTTACCCTTCCTTTCCCATTAAGCTTTGCTAGTCTTGATACCCATGGTAATGGGATTCTTTGAGTCCTCGTGGCTCCTGATTACTACAATAACGATTGCAGGTACAGGTTGTCACGATGATCATGGCGAGCAATGTTTGCTTGTTTTGGAGTTCTTCTTACCTTCTTCTTTGATCAAGGGATAGGTTCGGTCGGCCTTTGGGCTAGCAGGTGGATGTCGTTTGAGTTTCTGTTTGTGTTTCATCCGTAGTCGGATGGTGCTCTTATGTAATATGATATTGTATTCGTGTGGCATTGTATGCCTTTTGTATGTATCCCCATCTATTATGTAATGTTGATGTAATGATATCCACCTTGCAAAAGCGTCTTCAAGATGCGCTTCTATCCTTGGTGGGACCTTCGAGTTCCTTTAGGATAGGGTCTCATCTTGGGCGTGACAGTACACAAGGCAAATCCTGAGGGAGCTTTATGCGTGAATGCATAACAGGCGTATTAGGACCTGGTACGGTGGCTATAGATGCCCATTTTGCAACCAAAAGCTTCATCACGTGTATGCGCATGCACGAGGACGAGTCATTGGCTCCTTCAAGCAGAAGTATTCTCGCAGGGTCGTACACACTGAGTACCTGGAGAAGCTTTGGGATCGTGCCGGTAGATTATATGAGATGTGGGATCGAACTATGTATGCTTGAGTATGCTTAATGACGGTTGAACTATGTACTTATGGTTGAACTATGCTGGTGTTCGCTTATTATCTATGTCTGAGTATGTTTAATCTATGTTTACTTATGTCTAAATGTCGGATATCGATACAATCAATTCGATTGAAGGAATCTACCTCCGTCCTGGTTTATTGGGCCACTTTGTAATTTGTGTTAAATTTTGACCAAAGATTTGAATGACCAAATGTTAGTGCAGGTCAGCAAAAATGATATCGTTGGATGCATATTTGAACATAGTGTTCAATGATATAATTTTTGGTGACATGCATAAACATTTTTTAGTTAAATATTTGGTCAAAATTTGGATGAAATTACGAAGGGGTCCAACAAACCAGGACGGAGGCAGTAGGTCAATCACACACGGTTCCCAGAATTGGAACTGTGTGCAATGACTTTCATTTCCCCTGTTACATCAATCACACTCGGTTGGCTCTAGCAAACCGTTGCCTCCGAAACTCTTTGTGGGACAGAAAATCCTCACCACCCAATTCAAAAAAGAAAACTCTCACCATCCCCACGTAACAAAAACCATCACCCCGCCCTCCACCCCCTCCAGTCCCCATTCACACCTGCACAAGCTCCTCCGCGTCTATGCATGGCACCACCTATCGCGGCGGCAACCACTTAGCTCGATGCTTGTCGCTGCCGTCCGGCTGCCGGCAAACCCCACCGCATTTCGCCACTTCCACTTGTCACCTCCTATCACCATCGACTTTCTCGAGGTTGCTCGCAGTCGACCCAACTCCGCCCGGTTGGGGAATCCGCCGTATTGAGGGTTTTTTTCTCATGGAAAACAAGGTAATTAATTTAATGAGATATTATCTCATCTCTTATCCCTGTTCATCTGCCTCCTTCAATCACCTGGCCGAAATCACCATGAATTCATTTTTATTTGAGCTGATTTGAGGGTTTTCTTTCATTCATAGAGTGTACAATGCACGGACACGTCAGGACTTTGCGGCCTCCTCTAGACATCCATTGAGTTCCACCTCACCGTACCAGATGACTTGAGTATGCGCGTGGCATGGCCTACTTTCCTGAACATATACTAAATATTGCTACATTTGGATAAAAGGTGCCACATGCACCATATATGTCAAAGGGGATTTTTTTCCTCTTCTTTCTATATTAGGCAAATTAATGATGTATTGTTCTTTCAATTACTCTCATATTTCCATGACATCATGTTTGCCCTATCTGTTTAATTATAGATTTTTGTCCTTCGATTTCAATTGTTGTACAGTTCTTTCAATTCGGGCCCATATTTGCATGTTACCATATTTTCTCTAAAAATCCTACCATTTTCTGCAGCGCGTCCCTTGGTACACAATAGAATCTATAGTACACAATCTTTCCCTTTACATAAATCAAGACTGCAGGGATGTCATACTGAAAACAAACCATGGACTTACAATTGTTGCTACTGTAAGACTTGATGACTATTTTGGCTCTTGCCTTTGGAAAGCAATTTCTAAGTTTTATGTACTAAAAGCTGGCACTAAAATTGCACTTCACATAAAAGAGCATGGTCATGAGATATATGCTAACTTCCTCGATGATATCATCCTTCCGGACTTTGTTTGAAGTAAGTGGTCTTTTCAAGTATCTGCATGTTGACTTACCTAGCAATACCAAATGAATTGTGTGGTATTTAAGCAACCAATTGTTATTCCATTTTGTTACTGTATTCCTACCTACTAACTTCTAGTTACCAATACACTTTTCTATTGCCATGTTTTAACTAAATATTCCCTGTACTCCCACTTCTATCACAAAGCGCCGCTGACAAGGAGACTTTGGAGGTGGAGAACGGGGCTGCCAACAAGCGGAGGCAGGTCGAGCAAGAACGGCAAGCGACTCCAGCAGGCCTAGACTTCATCAGCAGCCTCCCGATGATATGTTGACAATCATCATCTCCCTCCTACCAATCAAATATGGGGCACGGACAACCGTCCTTTCCCGGCGGTGGCACCCCCTATGGAACTCCACCCCTCTCGACTTCATCGACACCCACGAGCTCTGCCTTGGCTATCGCAAAAGCTTGGATGCGTTCTCCAAGATCCCGCCCTGGACCAATCAGAGGCCTTAGCAAGGGCAAGTTTTGGTCCAATGGCAAGAACCGAGCCAAGCTTGACGACTGGTTCCGATCCCCCGCCCTCGATCAGCTCAAGGATCTCACTTTTAATGATGGGCATATGCGCTCGCTATAGCGTCCGCTCGCCACACACCCACCTTGTCGTCGCCAAGTTGAGCGGCATCCCCTTAATAGCGCGCCGCTCTTATTCTACCACAACGGAAGCACCTCGAGCTCATTGCTTCTGCCTCCCAAACGGTGACATTGATCGCCTGCTCCGTGGCTGTACTGCACTCGACTATCTTCGTCTTCAGGCGATCAATGGGTTGAGTAGCTGCCACATCACCTCCATGACTTTCTGGACTATTTATATGTGTTGCTGGTGCGGCAAGAAGACATCACAAGATGTGTACCACGGTATGGTCATTGAGGACACACCTTCACTTGAGAAATTACTTGTACTTGATCAATAAGGTCCAACAAGAATCAATGTCATTTCTGTGCCGAAATTGACAGTGATGGGCTACTCGTCTGACAAATACTCTGAACTTATTATTGGATCCACACTCATTCAGGTACAACAGCCGCCTTCTAACTCTCCTTCTAGAAATTAACATTATTTCTAATTTTGATGATATATGTTCGTCTGTCATCCAGAAAATGATTCCGACAAGCTTGACCCCGAAACTGCGCACAGTGAAGGTCTTGGCACTAGAATCTATCGGCCCCAACCTGGAGCAAGTTGTTAGTTACTTGAGTTGCTTTTCGTGCCTACAGAAGCCATATATCGAGGTGATGTTCCTTTCCTGTTAAATGTTAACCATAAGGGAGTTCAATTTGTGACACCTTTTTCCAAGTTTACAATGACAATGTACTATGATTTCTAAATGATTTTTTCAAGGATTTCAGTACATACAACCCCCCCCCCCCGCATATTGGTTACTTGATCCATATGGTTACAATCCATAAGCATTTCTCCTTTGGATTCATCTGTACTAGTTTTCTTAGGGAACTTTTCATCCGCTCCAACCTCTTGTGAAGAAGGCTACATTTTTCTAGATTGTAATCAAGTGCCCATGTTAATCATGTCGGATCGAAGATGGCATGTTAGTGCATTTTACAAATCCTTCAAACCAAATAGGCCTGTAGTAGTGTTCAAAACTGCATGTAGGCACTAACACATTTTCTTCTTTTGTAGATAAGATTCGGCCCAGTGGTGGATAATGTGATATAATATAACAATCACATCGAATGCCTAGATCTGCATCTCTCAGAAATTACTTTGAACTCCTACCAAGGGACCTTCCGGATATTATATTCGCTAGGTTCTTTGTTGTTAGAGCAAGAGTGCAGAAGGTAATGAGGTTTGCCCTACATTTATTTTGCAAAAATGAATGGTTTGTTGATCGGCGCTGGCGGCTGCGTTAGAATGGAATAGGCTCCAAAAATGCTGAATTTCATTTTGGAACTTCTGATGACAGAGTAATCGAAAGTCATCGTGTTAGCCCCATACATGACTTCTCTGTGGCTGACCCCTTTGCAAAAATTATGAGGTTTGAAAGCCAGACTTACAAGTGGTAATATTAGTTTGAACCTCTTTGATATCCATGTTCAGCGGATCAGCGCGAGCGTTTGGAGCTGATGAGCTGAATTTCATTTCTAATATCAGTTTGAACCTTGTAATGTTCGAATTTGAGCCATATAACTCTGAAATTTGAATATCATAATATTTCGAGATTTTCTGGTACAATCGTTGAAATGGCATCGTATGAGACTCGTATATTGGTAGCACTATTTCGACCTTTATATGCAATGGACTTAGATTTATTAACCATTCTCGAATCTGTTTACCTTTTGATCTCATAGCACATGATTTGTATAGCTAACTCGACTGTGATCTTTGACATTATTGCCCACAGTTGGTTTCTTCAATCGTGTGCCCTGTAGAGCGAAGAATTTATTATTGCACTCGAGTGTCCATCATCACCCTTCTGTGTAACTTTGACGTCATCACCCACGGGTGAACTTAGGACTGAAGTCATTCCACACACTTCATTTTTACAAAGCTTTTTGCCAATAAACGCCATGATTTGTCCCTCTTCTAGCCGACGTGTGGCCAAACTAGACGGGAGGGAAGCTTGCGCGGTAAACTGTGTGCTAGCACGGGAACAGGCTCACCGATGATACATTTGGCGCATCTTAGAGCCCACACGTGGTCAAATGAAATGTGTGTGCTGCAGTGTTGTCAAGCATGCACTAAAATCCTCCGCTAAGAATGCGGTGACAAGGCATGACGATTACAGGTCGGCCGACCCCCATTTATGACAACGGCCATTTAACCCTTGTGTCTCTTCAACCTTTTGATCAAGCCCCACCATTGCAAGAAGCACACCCACCACGAGAAATTCTTAGAGGGTATCTTGTGCGGCTCCAATGACTCTCTGAGCGGCTGCCGATGACGAGCAGCAGTTCACCATGCATGCCGTGGTGGACACCCACAAAAGGTTCATGGAGCTCTTGGTGGTGTACACCAAAAACCCGGTCCGGGTGGAGCACTCCATCCACATCATTGAGTTGTTGCTTGCTGAGGAGAAGTACAAGGTGGTCGGGTTCGACCTCATGTACACCCGCGCTCGTACCGGGTCTCGTCCCGAGGTCGCCGTCGCCCAGATGTGCGTGCACGATCACATCCTTGTCTACCACTACTGCCTGGGCACAAGGACTTGCAAGCATTTCGCCAGGTTTGTCAATAGCCACCACTACATGTTCGCTACGGTGGACATCACCAACGATGTAACGGTGCTCAAGAATTCGGGCATCGCCTGCCAGAATCTTGTCGACATCTAGGGCCAATACAAGATCTGGGGCAGCAACGAGCATGAGAAGGACTCACTGGTTCACCTCGCCGACGCCATCATTGATCCCTACTATAGAGACATCAAGGATTCCTACAAGAAGGACAAGTGTGCCTGGCACTCGGCCTAGATGGGGAAACTCGACAAAGCTCGCATCGTGTACACGGCCAAGGAGGTGTACACCAGCTATGAGATGTATAGGCAGATTGTTGACATGAGGAAGTGCCTCCTTCCCCAAAACAGCCAGGGATCCAGCTAGAAGCAGAGCAATGGCAAGCGTCATCGCAACAAGAAGTAGATGATTAGATGCTCATTTCTCCTAGTTTAGTATGCATGTAATTGCTTACTTTGGTGTGTGGAAATGTTATGTGTGTAGCCACTTGTGCAATTGTATGCTTAATTTTGTTTTGCAATGCTGTCCTTTTAAGTATATATGTTGATAGTCTGTAGACAGAGCATAGATGTTGTGCGGACAGAGTAAATCACATTGCACATAGACTAAACAATGGAACCCGTTGGTGATGCTTTCATCAATCACTGACAATTGTATATCAGCAATCGTTTGCTCACAACACACACGGCTTGTTAACAGGAATTGTCTGTGTTGTTATCGGTCTTCCCACACATTTCCAATTACAGACCTGTTTGTTGTGTCTCACACATATCTTGTTAAGTTGAACCATTTCTGTTCTCTTCCCTAATCGAAAACAGTTCATTCGAGTGAACCGTATGTTGTATATCACACACACCTTGATC